>CM029399.1:13580474-14780474 GCA_017139565.1 Luffa aegyptiaca | reverse complement strand
CTGGCTCTACTTTTTTGAATTGGGGATAGATGAAAATCCAAATGGGTGCTTAGAGTTCTTCACACACCAGAAATGGAACCTTCTTTGGGACCCATCATATCCACATGCTGTGGAGTGTGGACGATCCCATTACCGCCAAGCTCAGAGACCTGTAACTTCTTCTCCTTTCCTTCAAACAAAATTTTACAAACAATTAGCGCCATTTTCAACTGCTAAATCTGCTCTTCTTCAAATTACTTTATGATTTGATAATTTCAAAATTTCTGGGGTTGCACTGAACAGAACACAAATTCTCTTCAATGGAGGGTACCTGCACTTCTCTGCGCTCACCGGCTTTAACCACAGTGCCCTCCTCTTTATCTAGAACTGGGTTCTCAGAGAAGCCACTGTTGCATGCTCAAGCCCTCAAATCATCGAATAAGAAGACATACCCACTTGCTGGAAGGCTCAAATTTCTTCAAATCAGAGCTCAATCTTCGAGTGTGTGCCTCTTTCTTCTCCTACATTTTGATTCACGTTCTTATTCGTTTTGGTTTATTGATTCTTATGTGTTTGAGTTTCTTAGAGTGTGAAGTGTTTTGACTGGTACATTTGATTTTCTGATTATGTTGAACTCATTGTGAGCTTGATTTGTTTGTTTGTTTTCTATTTTGAGCGCTTGCTGTTGGGTTTCTTAGGTAGAAGTAGAAATAAGTTTTGTGGACAGTGGCTGGAATGGATCAAGGTAGAGTAATTTTCATATATGTGAATATATGAATGTTATCTTAAGAGAAAAGAGATACAAAAACAATTTGGAAATCCCATTTTTGCTCAAATTCTGAATTCTTCTGGGAGGCATTTGAAGTGGGTGTATAAATCTTTAACGAGTTTGCTGGTTGATGTTTGTTCACTGCCACATGATATGAGCCGAATAATTAATCATCGGCAAAGTGTTCTTGTTACCTCCATTCGCCTTGCAAGCATGATTCTTTGGCTTAGTTTGGTGGACAACAATGGATAGCTAGGAGAGATGGATAGGAACATTGAAAATGATAGAAAAAACTTGGTCCCTGTTTTATGTTTAATTTTCTAGATGGCGGTTTCTTTACAGTTTTTTATTGTAATGATAACTATATTTGTATGGTTTGTGATATTATGTAAATCGTATCCATATTTAGAACAATGTTTTTAAACATCCTCCTGATATTGTGGAAATCGCATATAGTACTTTTCAAGTTAAATTTTATGGTTGGTTTAATGGAATTGACAAACATGACTTAGTCTGTATTTGTCATATGTACTAATGCCGTTAAAAACTTACAACCTTTCAAATATAATATAAGATTATGATCGGTAGAATTCACCAATCATAGTAGTGTTAAAAGCCTTTCTTAAAGTTCATGTCTGCAAATCACAGAAGGTGTATTTTGCAATTATCGTCTGAGCAGATGGTTTATCACTGCTTCCTCGCAGTATGTAGCTAATATTTCTTGATTTTGACAAGGCACAAGCAATTTCAGCTCAGAGGCAGCTCCAGCAATTCCGAAGAAGGAAGACTTAAAAGACGAGGATGTTGTATTTGTTGCTGGGGCTACTGGAAGAGTTGGGTCAAGAACAGTGAGGTAAGTTCGACTTCTTGCTTCATATTGGAACAATTCATCTTTCCAGCTGATATCTGCATATTATATGCTAAAGAGCTGTAAAATCCAACCAGGGAGCTTTTGAAACTTGGATTTCGTGTAAGAGCCGGTGTAAGGAGTTCTCAGAAAGCAGAAACTCTGGTCGAGGTAAAAGCATTTGACATTGATAAAAAACATTTTACGACCATTTTTTGTGAATCACTTGTTTTTGATAAAAACTTTATTTATATGCAGAGTGTTAAAAGGATTAAGCTTGATGGAGGTAATGCAAGTACCAAAAGTCCCCCCAACACCCACACCACACACCAAGCATCTCTCTTCTCTTGTACTTGTCAAAAGATATCGAGGGAACATTTAATATTCTTGAACAATAAACACAAAAATGTCAAGGGAACATTTGATATTCTTGAACAATAAACACTTCCAAGAAAATAACAGATAGTTTTTGGTCTTTAGCCCAGCTGTAGAAAAGCTTGAAACTGTGGTATGTGACTTGGAGAAACCAAATCAGATTGGACCTGCAATAGGTAATGCATCAATAGTTATTTGCTGCATCGGTGCAAGTGAGAAGGAGATTTTTGATATTACTGGACCTTATCGAATCGACTATCTGGCTACCAAAAACTTGGTTGAAGCAGGTAAGAAGATTTATTGTTCTGTTGGTGGATCTCTTGTAGTTTTCAATGGATCAGTGGTAAAACTCTTTCTTAAAGTTCTTGAGCTTAAAAGTAAATAACACCGTTAAAATTTCTAAATGTAGCAACTGTCGCAAAAGTCAAGCACTTTGTTCTGCTTACGTCCCTGGGAACCAACAAGGTCGGATTTCCTGCTGCCATTCTTAAGTGAGTGTTCAGCTGTTCATATATTATTTTTCTCACAATCGATAATTTCTAGTTTGTTGTTTATTACTGTTCACCTATTCATAAATGACGATTTTTCTTCATAATTCTATGTTTGAATCATTAACATCGGTTACCTTCTACTGAAGTTTGTTTTGGGGAGTCCTATTATGGAAAAGGAAGGCAGAAGAAGCATTGATTGCCAGTGGTCTTCCTTATACAGTAAGCAAATGCTAGCGGCTATACAGAGAATAATTGTGGTAGCTTAAAGACAGTTTGATAACGTTTTTGTTTGTTGTTTTCTTTTTTGAAAATCATGCTTATTTATTAACATTTTTTTTGTTATGTAATCTAACTTCAAAAACGTTTTTGAATTCCTAGACTCATTTTGAAATCTAAAAACATCAGTTTTCACAAATTGACTACGATTGCAAAAGTTTTTTAAAAATGCAAAAAAGTGAACCAGGAAAATATAGGGTTTACATAGTTTGTATAAGCTTAATATTTAAAAATGGAAAACAAAAAATGAAATAGTTATCAAGCGGGCCTTGGATGTTTGATTTATTTAAAATATCTTTTCCAGATAGTGAGGCCTGGAGGCATGGAGAGGCCTACAGATACTTTCAAGGAAACGCATAATACTACTCTTTCTCCAGAAGATACTTTATTTGGTGGCCTAGTGTCAAATCTTCAGGTATGTTTATAAATTTTGACGTGACAGATGATCTCAATCCTCTAATTCTTACAACATTTTTATTTATATTAATGAGGCTACAAATAATACTGACTTATGAAAGACCAATATTATACGACAACATAAGCTTTTTTGTTCTCTTTATTAGCTGGATATATGCCAGTAATTGCCTTTCTAAAATATAAATTCTCACAAACCTCAAATGAACTTTAAAGGTAATTTCTTCATCTTGAAAACTCTCACATATCAATCACTGAACTATTTGTTTTACAATTGAGACCAGTGGCTCTACTGCTAACTCTTTAATTTCAGGTTGCAGAGCTCATGGCATGCATAGCAAAAAATCCTGGTCTTTCGTACTATAAAGTGTTGGAAGTAATTGCAGAGACAACTGCACCATTGACTCCCCTGGAGGATCTTCTAACAAAAATACCATCTAAAGTTGCAAATGCTTTCCCAGAGAAGGTCAGTTGTTTATCTATGTAAAAGGGGAGAATTACCTGATAAGAATTCATACAATATTTCATGGTTCTAAAATATGGGCTCATTTAATGTTCTTAATTTTATTAGTTCATGATAATCTGCCGAGAATAATTTTGACAGAACAGCTTCATATCCGAACAATTACCTGTGCTTAGGAATCTGGTGTTGCACGCATTGTCGATCCACCACCCCCTGAGAGTGTTTCATCAGAACAATCAAGCATTGCCAAAGAGAAGGAATCAGCTGAAGCAAATGTGACAGAACAGCCACCCCCTCCGAGTGTTTCATCAGAACAGTTGAGCATTGCAAAAGAGAATGAATCAGCTGTAGCAAATGTTACAAAACAGGCATCATCACCCTACATTGCGTAAGATAATTTGGAAGAGGCTGTTCTATATTTCTTCAACTTTTCTTTTCTCTGTATGCAGAGAAAATGTTCAAGCACCATGCTCAAATGGCTAGATTAACAGCTAATAAAATGGTTAGAAAGAAAAATGAAGTCTGAATTGGGAGCGTCCTCTTCAGTCACTGAAAAAAAGTCTGTTAATGCTGTCCATGAATTTTCCAAAACCGCAGGTTGTTTTGTGAAAATGGTATATTATCCTTAGCATTTATCTTACATTGTGTCTTCTTCCAGGTATGAGGATTTGAAACCTCCAACATCTCCAACTCCAGCTGCACCTGTTGGGAAAATAGATTTAACCGTCGTTGATGGAGTCTCATCTAGTGCTCAAACAAGTTCAGTAGAGGTGTCGACTGAAATCGCCGAGGCAAATCCTGCACCTGCTCCTGAAAAAGCAGTCATATTGCAACCTCTCTCCCCTTATGTTGCGTAAGGGTCTTATATTCACGAACTTCATTGTGATATTCTACTGTAAAAAAAAAACAGAACCTCATTGAAAGTTAGTTTTGACTGTGAAAAGTCCTCAGAGATAGAGTTCCACGTTCCTATATTTGCTCACTGGATGACAAGATTTTTTTTCATTCTTATTTCATTAGTTTGTATCTTCTTACTGATCTTGCACTTCCACTAATTAACTGATATACATACTACTTTCTCCAGATATGAAGATTTAAAGCCCCCTACATCACCATCTCCAAGTGCACCTGCCCTATCATTTTCTTCAACGTCTCCTGCAAACGGTCCACCTCAGCCAGCTACTGCCACCGTAAACAGCACGTTGCCAATTCCAGAGGCAGAAAACTCAGAGAGCGGAACACATCATCCCGAGCCGAAGAAGCAACCGCTGTCACCTTTTACCATGTAAGCAGTTTCCTAGTTCTTTCATCTTACGTGATTGATTCCCTTGAAAAAGTTGCATTTCATTATACAAAACTTCAACCAGCTGATGGGGATAGTTTTTGTTTAGCACATGGATTGAGGTTGAACACCAAAAATTTAAGTGCTCTCATTTTTTATTTGATGAAACCAGGTATGAGGACTTGAAGCCTCCAGCATCTCCAACACCCTCTCTTGGAAAATCTTAAAGACAGAGTTGTCAGTTTTCTGCTAGTTACAATCTGGACAGAGACAGACAATTGATGAGGGGTGGTACTACCTGAGTATATATCTTTCTATGTAATAATACCAACCTTGCTTCTGAAGAACATTTGTTCCTTTTTCCTGTTTAGATTCCATGGACGACTACACTGTTGATTGTTGAACGTGCTTTTGCAACCTCGAAGTTGCTTATATTGGCTGTAATCTTGATCAAAGTTGCAATTTTGAACGCATTAGCTTCATTTTGGTTGTTGAACTACAGTGGGTCTTTGCAAAATACCATCACTTTTTCTCGGAAAAGAAGACCAATGGAGTTCGATAAAAATCCAATGAAAATCCATTGGGTTTTGATCGATTCTAATAAAAAGAGACCAATGACAAACATTTTCGAAAGTCGGTTTAAATTTTGTTGGTTTTACTGAACTTTCCTATTGGGTTTTTATTGTTATAATCCAACGATGAGGAAGATCTTGTAAGTGTCAGCATTCAACTTCCTAATCCTGTCGTCTTCATTATAATGTGCATCAGAAAAGAGGATTTGTTTTACGATTTCTTCATGGAATCAAGCGAAAATGGTCATCTCTCTCTCTGGACTGAAAGCCCATTAAACTTCACTGGACGCCATTTAAACGAGAGGCCCAATTGAAGATCAAGGGTTCAGCCGTTTAGGGTTTGACTATCCCCATTTCTACTTGGTTGCAATTTGCAATCGAGGAATGAGTGGATGATTTCAAATTTCATTTGAGAAAGTTCATATGGGTACGGACCAAAATCCCAAATGCGCGCAGAGTGAAAGCGTTGCTCCTGCAACTGCTTTGGCTTACCTTGATCCTAAATACTGGTCAATTTCTACTATGGAATTTCTCTCTGATTGTTCTTCTTCTCTTTCTTGTCCACTTCTCATTTCATTTTCGTCAGTTTTCTGATGCTTCTTCTTGATGGGTGTGTTTCAGGGATGAGCGTTTTTCTAAGGAAGAGCATTATGAGTGGTTTAAGGACTATTCCCATTTTCGTCATCTCATACTTCCTCTTCTCAAACCGGATTCTTCAGTACTCTCTCTTTCTCTCTGCTGCATATTTTGATTATGTCTGTTTATTAACCAGGCTGCCATTATCAGGTAGCTTGATACGTCTTCCCGATTGGATTTTTTGAACCTTTCTTTAAATCTTTTTGAAGTGTTTGAATGAACTTTCACTTGTAATAATCTGGCTTTGTTGGTGATGGGATTGAGTTTTATTGTTGTAGGTATTGGAATTGGGTAGTGGAAATTCAAAACTTTCCGAGGAATTGTACAACGATGGAATCACTGATATAACATGCATTGATTTGTCTGCTGTTGCCGTTGAGAAGATGCGAAACCGTTTACATTTGAAGGGTATGAAAGGTGAGCTCGTAGTCATCATCAAAAGGGGCATTTAGTTCGTTTTTTCTCATATTCTTTGTAATGGAATTCACTTTCCTGAGTAGTTGGGCTTAGAGTTTTTTCTTCTGTTTGGTTTAAAATCCTGTGGAATGTGTTATCTTGCAGTGAGATATCTTACTCATTTCAGTTGCTTTTCATTGGTTGAAATCAAATATGAAGTGTAGGTCTAGAAGAACATTAATCTACCATCATGTGTGTAATTACTCATTACTAAATCTTATGTGATGTGGTAGAATTACCTTGGACATGGACAGATGGTTGGACAGATAAAACTATGCTTTACAAGCCCTTTGGCTTGGGAGCTATAGAACAATTTGAAATGAATGATCATGGTTTCTGAAGTTAAGATGCAATGACTGATCCTTATAGTATATCTCATCATTGATTTCTAATGATAACCAATTAAATGCTTTTTGAGTTTTCTGATGCTAAATGTTTTTGTGTCAAATAGATGTCCAATGAGATAAGGTGCGTATTAGTTGGCATGGTAACTCGCGGTTTTCCAGAAACTCGAATCTATAAAGAGATGAATATAGAAGGAAATGGTCTTTACATAAAAAAGACTGGTTTTTCTCACCTTACTCATTTTCTCTCATATCACCTCTTTTGGCAGAAATAAAGGTGCTAGAAGCTGACATGCTAGACATGCCTTTTGGCGATGAGTGTTTCGACGTGGTTATTGAGAAAGGAACCATGGTAACTACTTTAGTTTCAGTTTACCTCCAGATATTGGAATTTGCATTTTTTTGTTTTACTTTTCATTACTTCTGCTGTTCGTAACTTGAAGGATGTTTTGTTCGTGGACGGTGGTGACCCATGGAATCCTCAACCATCTACGCGAGCAAAGGTCATGGCAATGCTTGAAGGTGTTCATAGGGTTTTGAAGAAAGATGGCATCTTTGTCTCAATTACCTTTGGCCAGGTTTTAGATTGAAATTCTCAAAACTCATGATCCTTCTTGATGTTTACCTTACTAGTTATTGATGTGATTTTTATCCTATCCTCTTCAGCCGCATTTCAGACGTCCGTTATTTAATGCTCCAGAGTTTACATGGTCATTTGAGTGTAGCACTTTTGGTGATGGATTTCACTACTTCATCTATACCTTGCGTAAGGTTAGCACAGATGTTTTTACTTCCATTGATTGTGTTCAGTCTTGTTGATGACCTATTTGATTAATATGCACAAAGAGAACAAAAACAATGGTCACCGAGCTCTTCGAGAGCCCTCGAACTCACTCTCATAGAGTAAATTCTAGGTGAAAATACGAAGCTAGACAAATTGCCAAACATGGGCTCTGTTACTCTCTGATATAAGACATACAATATAATAGGACCTACACTAATGCACAACAAAGGCTCACCCACACTCCCATATAAATAACTACTCTTTAGTGTTTACTCTTTGTTACCTTTTCTCATCACAAGAAAAATGCCCTGTAGGCCTAGCATTCATATCAGTTCGGTATTTCGAACGCGCCATATTTACCTTTGCACCTAGTTTTAAAGTGAGCCATTGCCTTGTCAAAGATCTTGAAACCATCATTGTGTGATAGAATTTGTACCTTACAATAGGATCATGAATCCTCCTAGAGTCTAGTGAGTAGTTTAGACAAGAAGGATTTGATTCCTCTTGTAGGCTATAGATTTGTGACGCCCGAGGTTAGGAGGGGTACATGAATGAACCGAGATCACATCCGAATGAGAGAGATCTTGAGGACATGAAAGTATGGTCAAGATAAGCTTAAAAGAATTGATAGATACTACCTATACCAACAAGGTACACCTTCCTTTTCGATGACTCAATCATAGGAACTTTGAAGTTAAGCGTGCTTGACTTGGAGAAGTTCTATGTTGGGTGACCTCCTGGGAATTTTCCTAGGAAGCATGTGAGTGAGGACAAAGTATGCTAAAAGGACTCCGTGTTGGTTTGTGGGGACAGTCTTCACTCATTGAAGTAGTTTCAGAAAAGTATGGTGACGTCGCCAGGCCGCAGGGGATGTAGGGGAATGCCGGGGTCGTGAGGTGCCGAATCCGGATTCCGAATCTTGGGCCTGGGGCGTTACAAGATTGGACTTCCGATGACCCGAGTTTAGATAGAAGCATTCATCTGCAAACTCGAAATTATCATTTTGGCAACAGATAGAAAAGTCGTTGACTTGATGTCTTCATGTACTCTTAATAATTCTTGACTTGATTATGCATCTTTCAGCAATGGTAACAAAAATTCATCTTAGTTGTTAAATGAAACAATGTTGCCAGGGAAGGCGATCATCCGACGATAAAGGTGAAGGTGAGAGATCCGATGCGCCATCAATCTGTTTACTTCAAGATGAGCTAGAGGGTGAAGATTACATGTTCAGAACCAATGTTGATGAGCTGAATTGCTAGAAGTAGTATTATTGTATCCATTTTTGTTTAATGGATACAATAATACTACTTGTGCGTGCCATTATTTTTACCCATATGTTTTAAATGGTTTATGGCTATATGCATTGTTATTCATATTTGTATTTTGTACAGGTTCCTTCGGTCCAAATAACAATACATAAATGGACAAAATACATTTATGGTCTTTGAGGTTTTGGTTTACTGTCCATTTGGTCTCTAAAGTTCTAAAAGATACATTTTAGTCCCTTAATTTGAGAAATAGTTTTAAATGGTTCTTGGACTGTTAGTTGACTAACAGAAAATGACATAGCTGTTAAGTTAGTGACTATGCATAGTTGAGTTGACAATTTTATTAATTTAATATTATTTTTTAAGTGAGGTGACTTCTTTTATCTTTCCCCTGTTTCCTCGATGCTCTCCGTTGCCACCTGTTTTTTCATCTCATTGTTAATCAACCATCTTCACAACTCTTTAGTAACCTATTACGATGTTTAGACAGAAAATTTCCAATTTGTTTCTAACATTTTGTATAATTGAAAACCCACCAAAATGAATTACAAAATAAACAACCCCATATTTCAAAACAAGCCATGAAATAAACAACTCCATTTCTCTAATAAATAAAATGAAATAGCTTGGAAATAGACCACTCCATTTTTTTTTTTTTTTGAAAATAGACAACTCCATTTTCTATCGCTTGTATAAGAAGGAATTGTAAAAACTGTACAAAAACAAGAATGTTTTTTTTTATTGTAAAAAAAAAAAAAGAATATGAGGTATTGGAATTTAAACTAATTTTGTAAGTTTGTAATTTTTATTCTTTCTGTATATGCCTTCTAAAACTATATTGAATATGTGCAAAATTAGTATTTAGGTATTAATTTGTCTAACAAAAGTTGATACAAAATATTTGAATAGAAATAAGGGTATGTTTGGTTTAGGGCTATTGGCTCAGTTGGTTAGAGGATTTGAGACCTACATGGGTCCTTTCTTTTTTTCCCTATTTTTCATTTTGTTTTCTATATTGAATTTCAAATGACTTAAAATTAATAATATAAAATTCAATCATGCAAACAGCTGGCCTATTAGCTCAGTTGGTTAGAGCGTCGTGCTAATAACGCGAAGGTCGAAACCTGCATGGGCCATTTTTAGTTTCCTTTTTCCCTATTTTCCTTCTATATATATTGAATTTCAAATGACTTAAAATTAATAAAATAAAATTCAATCAACAAACAATTGGCCTATTAGCTCAGTTGGTTAGAGCGTCGTGCTAATAACGCGAAGGTCGCAGGTTCGAGACCTGCATGGGCCATTATTATTTTCCTTTTTCCCTATTTTCTTCTATATATATTGAATTTCAAATGACTTAAAATTAATAAAATAAAATTCAATCATGCAAACAACTGGCCTATTAGCTCAGTTGGTTAGAGCGTCGTGCTAATAACGCGAATGTCGCAGGTTCGAGACCTGCATGGGCCATTTTTTAGTTTCCTTTTTCCCTATTTTCCTTCTATATATATTGAATTTCAAATGACTTAAAATTAATAAAATAAAATTCAATGATCCGGATGTTCATTTGCCACGCGGGGCGGGTCCAATGGGGCGGGGAATGGGGGAGGGAGTGGGGAAAAAAAATCCCCGCGAACTAAATGGGGACGCCCCATCCCCGTTCCCCGCCCCGTTTAATTTTTTAGGCTAAATTATAAAAAAATACCCCTGAACTATGGGGTTTGTTTCAAAAATGCCCATGAACATTAAAAAGTTTAAAAAATGCCCCTGAACTTTGAAAAATGTTTCAAAAATACCCTTGCCATTAATTTTGGATGGAAACCGTTAAAATTTGAGTTTCAAAAATACCCTTGAACTTTCAAAAAAATTTCAAAAATACCCTTATTGAAAAATGCTTTTTTTTTTTTCCTTCTCCCACCGTAAATTAACTCTTCTTCCAAAAATTAATGAGAAACTTTACTTATTTGTCATGTCTTCATAATCTAGGAGTTTTCTTTCTCTTTCAACACATCCAAAGCACTTGGCTAGATTTTCGTATCAAATCTTCAAGATGACTTTTGTTTTGTTCTTGAAATTCTACATGTGATTGACTTCATTTGTTGGTAGTCTTTTCAATATTATTTCCTCACCAACTACCCCATTAGCTTTCTCTATATTCCTTTTACAAAAAATAAATGAAACTATTGTTGTATACGGATTCTAACAATTCTTAAATATCAATAAGAACAAAATCATATATAAAACTTTTGATTGATTAATCTTATAAATTGGACCAAACCCACAGTCTTATAAACATTTCTTCTTCTTGTCATCAAGATACACAAACAGAGAGAGCAAAAAATGAAATAATATATATACATATATATGTTGTTTTCTCACACTTATCTTCTTTACGCTTTTTAAAAGAGAAAACTCGATTTCAAAGTCTGTTTTTATCTGGTATTGAGCTGCACACAACCTTTATAAGCAAAGTTTTGCATTAATTTTCATGGAGAAAGAATTTATGGTGAGAGAGGAGGAAAAAAGAAGAATCATTTTTCAAAAAGGGTATTTTTGAAATTTTTCTGAAAGTTCAAGGGTATTTTTGAAACTCAAACTTTAACGGTTTCCATCCAAAATTAACAGCAAGGGTATTTTTGAAACATTCTTCAAAGTTCAGGGGTATTTTTGAAACTTTTTAAAGTTCAGGGACATTTTTGAAACAAACCTCATAGTTCAGGGGCATTTTTTATAATTTAGCCAATTTTTTATTACTATTATTATTATTATTATTATTATTATTATTATTATTATTATTATTATTATTATTATTATTATTATTATTATTATTATTTCTCTTTATACATTATTTAAAGTTTTATTGTTAATGATCTAGAAAATTGAATATGTTTGAATTATATGGTTTAATCATTTGAATAGATAATTTGATATGAAATGTTATTTTGTTTATATTATGAGATTTAAAAGTTCTATCTTTAAATAAGTATTTTTTTAAAAAAAATCAAGTATTTGAAGATTTCATGTCAATAATGAACTATCTAATTAAAAGTTAATGGACATTTCCCATGAAATATTAATTATTTGAAAATTTATCAAAGAAATTAGTTGATTCAACTAAGATAAAAAAGAAAAAAGAAAAAACCTAAATGGAGAATAATTCCCCGCAAATTCCCCGTGGGGAATCCCCGCCCCGTTCCCCGTGAAATTTAACCGGGAATTTCACGGGGATGGGGATTGAAATTGGAGGCGGGGACGGGGTCGGGGAAGTCATCCCCGTCCCCGCCCCGCCCCGTGGACATCCCTACTGGCCTATTAGCTTAGTTGGATAGAGCGTCGTGCTAATAACGCGAAGGTCGCAGGTTCGAGACCTGCATGGGCCATTTTTTAGTTTCCTTTTTCCCTATTTTCCTTCTATATACATTGAATTTCAAATGACTTAAAATTAATAAAATAAAATTCAATCATCCAAACAGCTGGCCTATTAGCTCAGTTGGTTAGAGCGTCGTACTAATAACGCAAAGGTTGCAGGTTCGAGACCTGCATGGGCCATTTTTAGTTTCCTTTTTCCCTATTTTCCTTCTATATATATTGAATTTCAAATGACTTAAAATTAATAAAATAAAATTCAATCTTGCAAACAATTGGCCTATTAGCTCAGTTGGTTAGAGCGTCGTGCTAATAACGCGAAGGTCGCAGGTTCGAAACCTGCATGGGCCATTCTAGTTTTCTTTTTCCAACTTTTCAATTTTTCTATATTGAATTTGGAATGACCTAAAATTAATAAAATAAGATTCAATGAAACAAAGAATTGACCTATTAGCTCAGCTGTTTAGAGCGTGCTAATAGCGCGAAGGTCATAGGTTCGAGACCTGCATTGGGCCATATTGGTTCGATACTAATTTAATTATTAATAATAATAATAATTTATCTCTTTCAAAAGAAAGACTTTCTAGAGATTTGTTATTATTCTTTGACAATCTGGTCTTGTTTGGTTGTATGGATATTGTTAAATATGCACAAAGTATGAACAAATTGTAAGTGCTTAGTTCAAAAACCAAAATACACTTTTGGTCCTTGAGGTTTGGGTTTGGTTTCATTTTGGTCACTGAATTTTCAAACTCGACGATTTAGCCTTGGGGTTTGAATTTCGTTTCATTTTGGTCCCTCCGACGTGACATGCATTTTTTTTAATTAAAAAATATATTTTAATTTTTTAAATAAAAAATATTTTTAAAAATATTGTATTATTATTTCTTTTTTCTTCTTCTTCATCTTCTTCCTTCATCTTTATCTTCTTCCTCCATTTTCATCATCTTCCCCCATTTCCATCTTCATCTTCATCATCTTCTTCCTCCATTTCCATTATATATCTTCATCATCATCATCTTCTTCCTCAACCTCAACCTCAACCTCCATCTTCATTATCTTCTTATTTCTCTAACCCTAACGTCGGCGACATCTGCCGGCCAGCGACCGAAATTTTTTCCCTCTTTTTCCCTTTCTTTTCTTCTACCTCTTTTTTTTCTTTATTTTCGTTTTTTATATTTTTCGAAATGAAAATGAGAAGAAAGATAAAAAAAAAAAAAAAAAAAAAAAAAAAAAAAAAAAAATTGTCGCCGGAAAAGTCGTCGGCGATCGCCGAAAAGTCGACGGCGGTCGCATAAAAAGTCGTAGGTGGTCGTCAAAAGAGTCATCAGCCGGAAGTCGCTAGAAAAATCAAGGAGTTGCATGGAAGAAGAGAGGTGAGAGTTATTGTAGAGAATGAATAGAATAATTGGGTGGATTGAATGGTGGTTACTACACGGGGGTAAAAATAACCCACTTGACCATTTATTTTTGTCGATGCCCCAAACACTGAGTGGGCTAAATAGTCTCCTCTATTATAACCAACAAAGAGGCCAAACGGCCCCTTAATGTATTTCAAAGTATTTGTGAGTTTTTCCTTTTTAATTTTAAAAACGTCTTTTTAGGCTGCTACCATGCCATGGAAATTACCTTTTAATTAATTATAAGGGTTACTGCGTAAATGGGTAAAAAATAAACCATTTATTCCAAATATGTCCATTTTTTTCAAAATTTATATTCTTGTCAGCCCACAGCTAGATATGAAAATAGGAAGGGAAATTCATTTACGCATTTGTCCCTACAAGATGATATGTGTAATTAAAAAAAATAGGAACAAAAAAGAAAAAACCCGACAGATTGATTTGAAAATTTTCCTCAAACTGCACATTTTCCATTTTTTTTAACATACATGCAGAAAAGATGAATTACAAACTACGAAATGGAGCTCAAAAAGTACAAAATCGAAAACAATTAAAATGAAACAGATAAACAAAATAAAAAATTAAAAGAAAAAGGACATGTTTCTTATAAAAAAAAATAAATTAATAATTTAAGACTTACCAAAATTGAAATGTGACTGCTGAATTAAAAAAAAATCAATAATTATTAGAGTATTATAATTAAATAAGCACATTTGGGGAAAATCAAAAATCTATTTAATGCAAAAAAATAATTTTAAAAGATTTCATAAGTACTATTGAAAGCAGTTTAATAAAATAAATAAATAAATAATAAAGGGTTTGGTTGGTCAATTCGTGATTCCATAGGGTCTTTGATTGGGCTAAGCTGCAAGCAATAGAAGTTGTGAATGTCATCAACGGTGTTTCAATTGACCTCTTAGAACTGTCCTTCATTACGAAGGAAATTGAAGACTGAATGAATGAAGGGAATATCTCCTTCAAATGCTCGAGGGAGACCAACCTTTTGGCCCATTCTATCGCTAGGGGATCCCTTCGTCGATGAAGCCAATTATTGCTGACAACTTCTTTGCTGGCTAATTTCTGAAAAGTGAAGTTCTCTATGATCTTTGTAATGTCAATACTTTCTTCCAAAATTTTATAAGAGGATCGATGAAGGCAGATAGTTTGTTCATCTATTATTGTATGGCATATGACAAGGTAACCAAAAATTTTATCAAGAGCAACTAGATTATTGAAGATAGTAAAACACAACAGTGTAATTGAAGACGTTTTGGAAACACACCTCACATAAGCGTGTCGGATTGAACCGTTACCCGCTTCCATAGTTTACATCTGGTTTAGCCACAGCTGAAGAAAATGGAACTTCAATTCTCTCTTTCACAATGCATCGAGCTTCTCTGCCTTCTATCACGAGGAGTTTACCAGGAGGACATACATTGTGTGATGCATTTTTTTCAGCTGCAGACTGTCGAAAAATGTCCAAAACCTTCAAAGCAGCAACTTTCCTTGCAAACTTCGGAGTAAGACCAGTCAAGTGCAGTATGGACACTATGCCAACAATGGTAACCACTGATTTTGCAGCTACACTAATGAAAGTTCCCAATCCATTCCTCCAGTTCCTGGAATATGATTTTGATTGTTTTCTTCCTGATCCAGCGAGTTCCTTTGTACCTTTATTTGTCGTAGCGTCCGTTAGCCCATTACTCACATATTTGTGCCTAGAAGGAAAGGAATGTAAGTAGCCATTACCAGGATATGGAGGAAGCATGAGATCCTGGTTGTGCTGCACTGTCTCTTCAACAAAAGCTGAAGCCTCATGTATCACTTCCAAATCCTCTCCTTTGTACTTGTTCAGTTTATCTAGTAAAATCTTGCGGCTATGCTCGATCTCGGAAAGGGCTACTTCCTTCTCGTACCTTTGCCGTCGTTGTAAATCCTGCAAGTTAAAAGATAGAAAATAGAAGTATTAGAATCTTAAAATGCATGCTTCTGTAAAACGTTTTATGCAATAATATTTCCTCCATGCTACAAACATTGTTGCATCGACACTAAAACTAGTCTCTCTCTCTAGGTCCATTATATTAAACATACAAACTTTATTGTTGTTTAATTTCATATTCATGTTGAAAATGGCTGAAACTACAAACTGAAGGTGGAGACTACATGGAGAATCAAAATTAAGAAATAAATAAACATTCTGTTGCAGGTGTCTGAATTGAGCCAAGAGAAATAATAACAAACTCCACCAAACTAAAAAACATTAAACATTTTTTAGCCACCAAATTGATCGATGTATAAGCCAAGAAGTATTTCCATGTGTGGAAGAGTTTTTTTCCTGAATCATGATAGGACAATCAACATTAAACTGATTTTAACGTTAAGAGGTAGATATATTTTTTTAATTAAAAAAAGTATATATCTGTAGCTCCTAAATGGAATTCTCTATTAAATTTTGTTAAATTACTTTTTTTTTCTTTCATGGAACCAATTGGAGAAATTTCTTATTGGTCCTTGATGCTTTGGCAGAGGAGAACCTGTCCTCACTCTCCTTGTACTTTTAGGATTATTAATATGCAGAATCTTTTCAATATCTATACATAGGCAAGATCACCAAGAGGTTTAACATTTACACTAGATTCAATAGACAGTAAAGGACCAGGTTTCTGAGAACTTGATGCACTTATCTATTAAATATACACAATTCAAAGAGAAAAAAAATGGAATCCAGCATGCTGTGTGGTTGATACCACAACAAGACACAGTGCCCAACAGAAATCTACCAGTAGTCCTAACAAGAACAAGCTCACAGGGACAAGTGCATAGACTCATCAGATTGAATAAAAGTTTGGTAAATAAATGATACCGACTCATTGGAAGACAGAGATCCGAACACTATCAATTCACATGCCAGTGAAGGTTTTAACAACCCCACAAGTTGCATAACCTGAAGCACTAAAACTATCAGCTACGACTGCCACATACTTGTATTAGCAATTAAATGAAATAAGATGTTCAAGTTGTGGGAGAATCATGCTCCCCATTCATATTTTTACTCAATTCCCATAGTAGTAGTAAGCGTAATGATGCAACGGCATAAAAATGCAAGCTCACAGACTACTAGCATGCGTTTAGGAACAGTTTCAAATCAAGAAACAATTCTATATCTTAAGAGATGGTAAAAAACTGTGAGTAACTCGCCTAGCTTATGCACCTTCGAGCAATCTCCCAAGACAACTATTTGACCTAACTACATTTGGTTGTTAGAAAACTAGTAAGATTTCAATATTCTAAATTAGTGACTACCATAGGCATAGACTTTGAACTCATACCTCAAAATTTTGTTTTTCTTCACATGATCCAATAACCTCTAGACGGTTAGATAATTTCCAAAATTATTCTGTATTTCAAAACTACCATGAGCCCTACGGGAGGAACCGAGAGAGAAATCATAGCACTCCAAACATAATTATCGATCAACACAATCAACCAGGTCCATATCAATCATACAAGGCACACAAATCTTCAACATTATCAGCGCGAAAACGAAAATACCAAAGAAACTCGAGCAAATCGAAACATATTCTTCAATCTTCATCCAAGAAACAAGAAAAAAAAAATCAAACCTGCAATGAAGAGAGCTGAATCTCAAGAGATTCAAGCGCATCGCAGATATTCAAAAGCCTCACCGCTTCCTCATCTTCCTCCGCCTCCCCACTCGCATCGGCCCCACTCCGTCGAGAACCGACGCCGTTACTCTCATCTAGGGCGAACCGATCATCCGGAATCTCACTCCCCGCCGAACTCGTGGTGGTGGTGGTGGTGGTGTTCACGGAGCTTCTAATCTTCAGCCTCAGCTCCGTCGCTCTCGCTAAAATTATAGCCGTGCTCTGTTCTTCCATCTGTCCCGTCCCCTCCAAGAGGGTTTCCGAGGAACAAAAATGGCGGATTAGGGTTTCTGGAGATCGATGAGAATGGAGGAAAGGGTCTCATCAGAGAAGCGCCAAGGTAGCCATGAGTCTGTGGCGGGTGCTTCTTTGTTGGGATTCGAGTTTCCAGGACATTTTTCTTTCTTCTCTCTCTTCAGTCCCTTAACATTTATTGTATATTATAATGAGATTTTGTGAAGAAAACGGTTACGGTAGTTTGTACACTTCAAATTTCACACTTTTTTTTTTTTGCAAATTAGTCCTCACTAGTGATTAGTGTAATTTATTAATTTTAAGTAGGTTGTTGATCAAGATTTTGTTTGGTTCCACCATATGTGATGATAGGGAGATTTGAACGTTTGATCTCATGATCGAGAGAATATATGTCTTAATCAGTTGAACTGTGTTCATGTTTCCTATTTTTCAAGATTTGAACGTAGTCTCATCTATTTTAAAATAAGAAAGAATTATGTACATGAGTGAGACTAATATTGCTAGATAAGCTAACATGAGCATAACTCAATAGTTAAAACATCTCTACTTATTGAGAAAAAAAAATTATAGTACTAAGGAAGTATGAATTGATTGTGAGTCACATCAGAATTATTTAAGGTTGACATGAGGTCAATCTGCATTAAAGAATTATTTATAAAGAAAAATTATGGTGTGAACATAGGGAATGTCTATTCTTGTAGTATTAAAATTTTTATCTTTTCGTAAGATTGAATGTTCAAATCTTTTATCTCCGCGTTTGTTGTACTAAAAGAAAATGAGACTTTTTAGGTAAATCTAAACACCAAAATCATGTGAGATTAGATTCAAATTGAATAGTTACACATGTTCTCTACCATTGTTACTTACTGTCCACTATTAATATTTGAGATTAGGGCTAAAAAGCCTCCCTCTCTATATCTTTGGAGTTTAACAATTGTGGGAGTGATGAACTCAACCAACATTATTGATGTTAATAGATTCTTTATCCACAAAGTTATAATTTGGCCTTTTGTGTCTCCATTAACACTAATAGAAAAGTTGACATTATGTTTTAAATTCAAATAATGATTTACAAAAATTACCTTTACACTTTACCTCACATGCTTAATAATTTCATCTAATAGTTTAATTTCATGTCAAACTAAACATAACTCAATTAGCACAAGACGCTCAACTGGTATAAAGCACATGACTCAATTAAGAGATTAGAGGTTTGAATCTACCAATCCCTTATTGCGTTGAACTAAAAAAAACAGTTTGGGCAATGGTCTCAAATTGGAATTTGGAAACAACCATTTGGCAAACTTCCCTGGAACAATTGTCAAAATCAAAGTCTTCAAAAATTGCAGCATTTTGATACATTACATGAACAAGTTCAACAACAATAGACATCTTAGGATGACAGTTGAATCATAACCTGGTAATCCTATTCTTGCTACAGTTTTGACTAACCAAGAAAGCTCAAATTTTTTGTCCAAAAATCACCAATTTTTTTCCTTTTGGATTCAACATCATGAACCTGCTTAGTAAGCCATTTCTTTTCTTTACCAAAACTCTTCTCACCCACAAAGGCTATGCTATGATTCATCTGTCATTCCAAGCTGCAATCACAATACATAACTGGATGTAGCCCTCAACCTTCCCATCCTTGAACGCCAAACGATGAGTTGATGTAGCTCCAAGATCGAATCTTGATCGACAAAAATGCTTCAGATCCGCACCATCCGTTTCAAAGCTGTTGAGAAAAACAAACCAACTTGGAAATGAAACTATCAAGACAGGGACTGACATGCCAATTCTTTGGACAGCAGAAAGCTGAAGGTGAAGTTGTGAGGTATCCACCCAATACTCTTCCAAAACTTCCTCCGTTGCCGCTGCTGAATGTCGTTTATCCGCCCATCGGGCCATATACGCTCCACAATGTCCTCCAAATCATCCAGGGACAAGCCAGAGTCCTTAGCAAAAGACTCTACAATCTTTGGGAGTAGAATTCTCTGCGCTTTGTGTGTCCTCAAATTTGAAAGGATGTAGTCTTCTTTTGCAACCTCCAGCTCCTCATTCACTCTCTTGGCCGTATAGATACGAACCTGCATAAAACGACAAGCAGCAAGTTCAAATCCGGTTTCGCTAGAAGCTTAGATTGACTTCAATACTAGAATGTTTTAACATAGTTTGTGTAATTATAAGATGTTAACATACAGCTGGATCAGAGTGGCTCCCACAACATAGAGCAAAGTATAACCGAGGTTCGGGGTGGTTAATTGGAAAGGATTTCTGTGCGACGCTGACCTTAGATTTCGTTTTCGACGAGAGGAACAGGTGCAGCCACTAATCAAGCAACAAATCAGTCAGAGATTGAATAACACAAATTTTGAGAATAGAAACATAATTTCAAGATGATACTAACCTGTCCCGAACGAGGCAAACGACACCCGAGAATTGAGCTCTGTATCATATCTACACTTACTATGTGGCCCCCAATATTATATGCAGCCTGGAAAGTACAACAGCTAATGAAAGAAGTAATTATACCATTTTAGTTTGGTTGATTGTAAGAAAAAACAGAAGAAGCTATTCTCACCTTGAGTATCAAAGATATTCTCTTCAAACTATTTTTGGGAATCCCATACTGCAAATACGCCTGTGCAACGAAGTATAATAAACATTTACTCGAGGCTTAATGATGTTATCAAATGAAAAGTAAATATACTTTGTGCTAAGTTTAGAACTTACATGCATTACAAGTGTGTTGTGTACATTAATCCAAAACGCGAGCTTTTCGTCGTGTTTCATCGCTTTGAGATCAACTTCTTTGAGCCGATAAATAAGTGACCTGCAGACAGTGAAATGGAGATTTCAATAAACAATGAAGGATATCAAAGTCATGGCATAAGAAACAGATTAATGTATTTGAATGAGCAGTTAGTTACCTGAAGCCTTGTAGCATGTGGTTGATATCTGAGTCCTTCTTTCTTTCTCTAGAAATCCATTGTACCTTCAACATTGTGTGGTAGGGTGCACTAAATTCTTCAATGTGAAAAGGGTTCTCGAAGTGCGCGTTGAATGACTTCTCGTAGTTCCTCATACTGCCCAAGTCTTGTGAAAGCTCATACATGGATGACAATGGTGAGATTGGAGAAGGATTGTTGTGATTCATCAAAGGAGGTTCTGCAAGTTCACAGTATATAGCAGAGATGGATTTGATCATCTCCTCAGAAAGCCAGTTCGGCGACTTGTCTGCTCGATTGGGTATACAGGCACCGAGATGCTCCCCAAGGGTCGTAGAATTTGAGGCATCAATTTGAGATTGCTGAACAAACAACAAGAAAATTCCAAATGAGAAACATATGCATATTCTAAGTTCTACCTAGTCCAAGATGAACCAACATCAAGTTACCTCTAGCATTGATAATGGAAGGGAATGGTATGAATCTACTGCTTTAACCATATACTTTGACAGAGGGTAGTTTCTAGATGAACCGGGCGATCTTCGTGAAAGAGATGAATAGCTGCGATGAAAGTGTGACAGCTTCTCGAGTTCCTCGACTTCATTTCTTCCTTTTGATTGATTGCCAAATGAAGTTTGAGGTGACACGACATGGTTGGCATGAATGAAAGAATGTTCTCCTTCTATCACAATATGAGGACCGGAATACGATTCAAGCCTATCATCCATGGTAGAAAAAGAGGATACTTGTTGCTTGAACGTTTGACGGTATAGCGACAGAAGATATTTTTCCAAGTAAACGACTTCTAACTCCAAGACTGCGATTTGCTTAATCAGTTCCATCTCAGCCTGACATCAAGGTGAACTAGTAAGACTTTGGACATTTCATCTTAAGCATTTGATGGAACAACAAGGTGGATTGCCCAAGCATATGGGTACTCTCAAGCATTCACATACAACAATACAACCAGAAAAGATTACATGTATGTATAGGAAGTTCGGGTATGAAGTTACCTTTGGGATTGAGTTTTCGGTTGCGGAATCAAGTGAGAGAGGCTGAAAATTTACTGCCTTCTCCAAGGCATGGCGAATGACAAATTGGCTTTGTAATTGTTCTTGAAGCTGTAGAATCTGCAGAAAAAGAGTAAACATGTTCTAAATGCAAGTCTGCAAGAGTATCAGAAACGAGCTTGATCCAACCTAGAAGTTTTACTAAGAATTTGTTTGGTTACATACCAAAAGTGCTTTTCAAAAAGCATTTGCAGATACTTAAAGTATTCTCAAAGACTTAAAAATGCTTAAAGGCATTTCAAAAACACACTTGGGATTAGTTTTTCCATCAAAAGTGTTAGCAACAAAACCGTTTTGCTTAAAAACACTACTCCAAAACAATCCACAACTCAAGCGCAAAGCATTTTCGCCTTTTCGATTTATCTGCAGTTCCTCCCTCTGATTGAACATCTAGAATACAAAACCACTACAAGCTTAGCAGATCATTCACACAACTGTCTTAACAAAGTCCAAGGTTTCACCATACCTCCAGCTTCAATGAATTCTGAACATCCCCATTAGGGAGTTGCTTTTCATTAGCTTCCAAACAGGCACCAACCTCAACCCTTTCCATTTCCTAAAATCAAAAGCAAAATCCATAAACACCTCCCCCTTTACACAGAGTAAGCAATAGAATAAAAAAACAGCAAAATTCATTACTACAGAAACTTCATTACATCCTAATACAGTTTCATCTCCAAAAAGCTAAATATTTCCTCTGAGAGTCAACCATAGCAGACAAGACACAGAGAAGAAACACAAACATGGTATGTTCTCACCATTTCTTGTCGGTACGAAGCCTTTCAGAAGAGGAAGAATCAGAAGATTGGGGTTTTTGTTCTCATTGCTCTTGAAAGAAGAAAGCTTGAAACAGAGAAGATGGCGAAGAAGAAGCTGAATCGACGAAAGGGTTTTGTAAAAAGTTGCTTTCTAGGAACTTTTTCTTAACGAGCAATACAAAGACAAAAATGGGTTCTGAATCAATGTCAAAAACAAGAACTGAAAAGGCATTAAATGCAGTACGACAGTGGCTCCGGATATCGACAAGCGCCAAAAACAGAGAGGCAAAATTCATAGAGGAAACAATCCAAAGCAAATTAATGGAAGAGAATAAACAGTGTTGGCAATGAACCAGAAATGCTCTGTGCTGGACTGGGACTGCTCAAAGGAGATGAGTCTTCAAATGGGTTTGCTTTCATTTATATAATTCTAATCAAGAATGGAAAAAGAAAAAAGGTTTTTTTTTTTTTTTAATTCCAAAAGAGTTTTTAGTTTTGGTATTGTAAAGATTAAAACTTTTTGTTAATTGCAAATCACCCTCCATCAAAAGTCAAAACAAGAAAAAATAGCATAGTTGACCACCTTCCATAATCATTTGATAAGTTTGAAATATATTTTGTAATCTATCTATCGCTTCTAGTAGTATAAAGTTTGTTCTTTTTTAGTTCATCAACATTTGGAGTGGGAGATTTCGAACCTCTGGCCTTTTGTATGAGGATACATGTTAATTACTGTTGAGTTATACTCGTTTTAGCTAATAGTATAAAGTTAATGGGCACACTGTTCTTTTCTCCAAAATTTCTAGAAAACAAGATCAATTCTAAAAAATAGTTATTCAAAAATATTTTTACTAATTGGATTATTTTATTAAGTTTTTGTTCAACAAACAAAAAAGTACATGTTAAATCCACCTATTAAGCAAGTTCAAGAATAATATCCTTTTTAACTTATTTTAGTTGATATTCATATGAGGTATTAAGTTTTCATCGACATTCTACATGTAATAAGTCCAACATCAACGTAAGAAATGAATCAACATTTCCATGAGATCGTAAGAATTTAACGAACTATAAAAAAAAAAAAAATCAATAAAATATCACTAATTCATATATCAATTTTAACAATAAGAAGTTTTAATTTAATTTTAAAAAAATGGTAAAATGCTTATTTATTAATTTAAATATTTTTATGATTTTTTTTAGAAATAACTATAGGCATCGACACTTTATCTATACTTCCATTCACATTCCATCAACATCAATATATTTAATATCTTAAGTATTTTGAATATTTTAGTTTGTATTTCATGAAAATCTTGTTTTTGAGATAAATGTGAGAATCAAATATCAATATTCATCTAAAGTGGCAAGACAAAGGAGGTAAAGGGGATGAAGCTAGCATGAAACCAAAAAATAGTACAAAACACATAAAAGATGTTCAGTATTTTTTTTTTTTTTTTTTTTAAATGAATAGTCCCTTATCTTAGAAAGGCACATTGGCTTTGGCTTTGAAGCTTTTTGCATTGCATGCATTAAAAGAAGGAAACCAGTTGGTGGGTTTTATTTTATTTTATGAAGTTGAAAGAAAAATCCCACAAGCAGCAAAGTGACAGGACTAAAAAATAATTATTAAAAAAAAAAAACTGACTTGGACAAATCATTCAAACTGTTGTACATTTAATCAATTTTGTAAGTGATGTAAAATACAAAAGCAAAAATGGACCCATTTTGAGCTGGTTTTCTTTTTGCATATTGGTAGCTTGTGTGTGTGACAGCTCCTACCTTTCCATATAATGCATTATGTCAAACCGTTCAACATAATCATTGTCAAAGCAAGTATAGTTCAGTATTAATTAGCATTACCTTCAATCAAGAGGTCAAAGGTTCGAGTCCCCCTACTCCCAAATGTTGATGTACTAAAAAAAAAAGAAAAAAAAAAAACTCAACATAATTATTTAAGCTGGCTCATTTGATAACCATTTAGTTTTTGAAATTTAAGTTTATAAACATTACTTCCACCTCTAAGTTTTGCTCGAGATTTTGATAAGCTTGAGTTTATGAAGCTTGAATTTGTATGGTATGTGATTGGACTGTATTAAGAAATGGATTATAAAAAAAAAACAATATGTAATATAAACTGTATGATTTTAAACTTGGATATTTTGTGGGGTTAATAAATTGTGTGACTTAAAATAAGCAAGTTCTTATATCATAGGCTAGAATTTTCCATATGAGTACATAAGTTTAACTTGTTAGTCTTCAAAGGTTTAAAATGTGAGAATATTTTAGAATTTAGATGCTTTGGCATAGCTAGCTCTCCAAGTATATGGAAATGAAGAATCCATAGAAAACCAAGACTAAAATTTCTTATAAATATATTGTCTTTATAATAAAATTAAAAATAAAAAAAATAAAAAAAAAAAAAAAAAAAAAACTATATGTCATCCCTTATTCAAGTTTTGAGTTCAATTTGTTGACATAAAAGTTTAAGATACCAACTTAAATATGATTCAATAATTAAGACATCAATAACTTTTTTTATTGGTCAAATGTTTGAATCTACAACTCTACTCTTATAATGTTATATTCTAGAAAAAAAAAATACATAAAGTTAAAATCAACTTTCTTTTGAGTTAAGTACAATAGTAAAAAGTGATTTGTTTTCCCTTTTGTTTTCAAAAGAAACAAAACTAAAAGTAAATCATTTGGTGCAGGTTAGACATTTTTTTTTACTCAACAACTCAAATTCTTTTTCAGTGGTCTTCTCTTGCAACTTTCCCATCCAAACACAGATCTCCATAATGGTATGATATTATCCACTTTAGACATAAGCCCTCATGGTTTTGCTTTTGTTCACCCCAAAAGGCCTCATACCAATGGAAATACTTGCTCTCTCTTATAAGCCCATGATCCTCATATAGTCATCTATCGTCGAACTCTCCTTTACCAAGAGTTCGTCCTACTCTCTAGGCTCCACCGCTTTACCATGAGTTTACTCTTATCTAGGACAACTCTTTTTCTCCGGAGTATACTGCCTGCCCAGAGCTCAACAACGGATTTCCCCATGACTTACTTAGGCTCACAACTTCTTTGTTCGGTACCCAAGGATTCGACCCGACACGACTACCTCTGGGACATGGTTCTGATACCACTTCTAAGGAACAACGAACACGACACAGATCTCCACAATTGTATGATACTGTCCACTTTGGGCATAAGCCCTCATGGCTTTGCTTTTGGTTCACCCCAAATTGTCTCATATCAATGGAAATACTTGTCCTCCCTTATAAGCCTATGATCTTCTCCTTATCTAGCCAATGTGGAACTTTGGTTACACTTCCAACACTTTCGATCCTGATGTCAGAAATTTAATTTTTTGCAAAAAAAAGAAATCATATTGAAGTTGGTGTGAGTGGCAACAAGAAGAAAAACAATGGTGCGGTGGCCAAGGCCTCAAAAACAAAAAGGGACTGGACAAAAAGAAAAACCCTCAAAAGGGCTGAAAGTTAAAAGTAAAACAAAAATCATGATTAAGATTTTTAAAGAAAAATATGGCTGATTTCCACTGCCTAATTGAATTTCTCTTTTCTTTTCTTTTCCTTTCCGGGAAAAGTTTTTCTTTGACCCTTTTGTGAGAATTGGGGATTGGGATTCGTTTCGGTTTCTAGGGAGAATTGACTCTGCTACGGAAAACATATCACAGGATTTTGTTGGAGTTTGTGGTTAAGTAAAATAATAATAAATAAATAAATGAAAAAAATTAACTCTAAACTTAACATGTTGTATCAATTTCATCCCATCGAATCTCAAACTTACCAACTTCCAAAATTTTTTATTTGAATAAACTTTTGCCGTTAAAAAGTTGTACATGAGTTTCCTCTCTTTTTCTTCTTATTGTGTTCATGGGTTTTGTTGGTTTTTTTTAACAGCTTAGAAAAGCGTGCAATTGTAGGATGATTATAAGAAAACCATTTTGGAGTTTTTTTTTTTCTCATTTAGATGACTTTTTCTTGGAGATTTTTGTACCGATGACCTTCTAAAATGGAAAATTAACCGAATGTCTACATTGCAACACTTACCCATGTTTGGGGTTAAAATTGATACAATCTGCTAAGTTTATGATTCAATTTGATGAAATTGAAAGTTTAAAAATGTTGAAGTCGAAAGAAATGTCGAAGTCTCAATTTGATGGACGATAGAAATATCATTAAAATATTGGTGTCGATGGATTTCTAGAAAAAAAAATTAAAAATTAAAAATTTCTAATTAATAAATAAACATTTTAGACTTTTTAAAATAAGTTGAAATGTGTATAACTAATATTATTTTTCCATTAGTTACATTTTATTGCTATTAATACTTTATTGATGATACAATGTAATTCACACCCTTATGTCAGTAACGTGAATCCACGTACACGTAGAAATGTCGAAAAAATATTGACATGTCGATGAAAATTTAATATCATGATAAAAACTAAATGGTTTGTTGTTGTTATTATTGTTAGCCAGAAAGAAGGGTAAAAATAGGAATTGAAAGGTAGAATCATTATGTCGTAGACGATAGTGCACGTGTGGACCTTGGTTTTGGCTTACCTCACATCAAAGTTTATAAATTCAATACACAATAAGTGCTTTTAAACTAACTTCCCAAGAGCTACGTTTTCGATGTGGGACAAAAACTATTTGTCATTCCCAACAATTATTTGTTGAGTTCAACCATATATGATTGTTCTAACCTTCTAGTCGATGTTACAATGTCTAAATCATTTGAGCTATGTTCAAGTTAAAAAGAAAATGTAGGTGGTATGGATTATAAAGATAAATGCACTTTAGACGATTGAAAAAAAAAAAAAAAAAAAAAACCAAGTTGGATACTGAAAGAAATAAAAATAATAAAAATGTTTTAGTCTTTCATTCGACAAAATATTGGAAGGGTTTCCTTCTTTTTACCGTTATTCCTTTGTTTTTATGAATTATAGCGCTATAAGTTAAATGAACCTTGCCAAAGCGAGCATAACTCAGCGGTAATTGACATGTACCCTCGACCAAGAGGTCAGAGGTTCGAATCCCCTCACCCCCAACTGTTGATGTACTCAAAAAAAAAAAAAGTTAAATCAACCTTGGATTTTTTGAAAAGGAAAAAAAAATGAATAGAAGTTTTTGTTTTTTGATAATACAAAGGGGTGTGGATTTGAACCACATAACTCTTAGTCATTAGTATCGATTTTATGTTTGTTGAACTATACTCTAGCAATTCGAATATAGTTATATGATGGTTTTTTAATGATCAATTCATTGTTCAATTGGTTAAAACGTATATCTTCGACCAAAAAGTCAGAAAGACTCAAATTCTCACCCTCACTTGTTGCTGAATTAAAAAAAAATAATAATAACAATAAAAGCATTATATATGTTTAGTTGGTTTCTGAATTTTGAAAAATATTTATATATAATACCTATTTAAAAATTAAAAAAAAAAAAAAAAAAAAAAGTTTGAATGTGGGAATCAAATATTTGACGTTAAAGAAAATGTCATAATAAGTAATGTAACGTGATTAAAACTCTTTTGTCATATTAGATGACTAATGAAGCACTGGTTTGAAATGATATAACAAATACTCATATAGACAGTTTGATACATCTTAACCTATTTAATGCATGTTTGGGAGTGATTTTAAAATGGTCAAAATCACTTTTGTCATATTCAAAATCACTCTAAAACACGTCTTTAATAATCCAAAATTAATTTTGATGGTATGAAAATCACGTCTTAAAGTGTAACATCAAACATAAAATTGATTTTGAATAATTAAAAGTATGTTTCGGAGTGATTTCGAACATGACAAAAGTGATTTCAAATATTTCAAAATCACTCCCAAACATGCGCTTAATTTATTATTTGCACCTCATGTCACGTTACACTAAATCAAGCATGTTCTCCAAAGCTTATAAGAATATAATTAAAAATAAATAAATAAATTGAGAGAGAGAAAAAAAAAGGGAAAATTACCTTTTTGGTCCCCGAGTTTTGAGAAATATGTCCGTTTAGTCCCTGAGTTTTCAAAATAGACCTTTTTAGTCCCTAAGTTTTGAGAAATAGGTTTAAAAGGTCTCTAAGTTTTTAAAATAGACTTTTTTAGTCCCTGAATTTTGAGAAATAGGTTTAAAAGGTCTCTAATATTATTTTTTTCATCTTTTTTAAATTAATATTTTTGTATTATTTTTTAATATTGAATGGTTTTAAATTAAAAAAAATTAATTTAAAAAATTGAAAAAATAATATTATGGACCTTTTGAACACATTTTTCAAAACTTAGGGACTAAAACATTCTATTTTGAAAACTTAGAGACCTTTTAAACATATTTCTTAAAACTCAAGAGACTAAAAAGGTCTATTTTGAAAACTTAGGAACCAAACGCACATATTCCTCAAAACTCAGAGATCAAAAAGGTATTTTTTCCAAAAAAAAAAAAAAAAAAAAAAAAAAAAAAAACTTAAGATACCCTACTTTGTGGATCACTTTTTTTTTTTCTCTCATTTTTATATTGCTTGAGCAAGCCAAAAATTGTAAGAATTCCAAGGTTTATTTAATAGATGGTCGAGCAAAGCCAAATGTGAAACTTCGCATCTAAAAAAAAACAAATTAGAAGTGTTTGGATCGATAATAATAATAAACTTATTTAAAATTTCTAAGCTCTAACTTCTAACAAACAAATATATATTTTTTAATTTCTTGGAAAAAGTCAACCACTATTTTTTTTTTTATTTTTCCCAAGAAACTGACAGACATGCTTGAATACAATAAATCTTGTTTTTTTGTTTCTAAAAAAATTGGTTACATTTTGTTTGATAGCACAATGAAAACAAAACATCTTCCATTAGTGACTAAATTTATTAAAAAATCTTATCAAAATCCAGTTTTTAAAACTATTAATGCATAATTTTCACACATGTAATGTAATATTAGAGAAGAAAACTAGAATCAAATCAATGGATAGCAATTTTCATTTTCTCTTATTACTCCATTTTCTTTGCTTATTCAAAAAAAAAAAAAAAAAATCTTGTGATAATTTTTCTTACTACTTTGTAGGATTTTGGTAGAACAAAATTTTTATTTAGATGATCTTAAGTTGATTTTAAATGCAATCAAGTGAATAATTATAAATCACTAAAAGGAGAGTCTAAATTGATTCACTCATAACTCGTGAGTTTAGAATTTAAATTGATTAGACCCTAAAGTTTAGAGGTATAAATTTATTTTTTCAATATATATTAAATAGAATTTACATCATTATATTTCCCAAATTCATTTTTAGTCGTTAAGCCAAAAAAAAAAAAAAAAAAAAAAAAAAAAAAAATCGGACCTAAACAAATTAGAAGTCTGAAATGGCAGTATCTGGATTTCATAAAACGATGAGATGTTGAGATTGTTAAATCAAGATTCTAAGAAATATATATATATATATAACAAATTTATTTATTTATTCTATTTCTCGAGAAAGTCAGCCACCAACTTTATTTTTTATTTTTTTCCCGAGAAACAAACAGACATACTTGAATTTTCTGATAGGACAGAGAAAAAATTAACAGAAAGAACACATTACACATAGTCACTAGAAAAATCAGTGCAATGTGAGAGATAGCTAAGCTAAGCTAACTTAATTAAATAATTACAACATTAAATTAAATTAAATAAGATGCTTTTCAATAATTAAATCTTTATTAATCTTGGAAACTCATTGATTCTTGCAAAGCATCAAGTCCTTTTAACTGAAAACAATTTGAATTATTTCACTGATTGGTTTATCATTAAGTTGAGTGGTAGATGATTAAAAAGACTAAGTATATAATTTAATGGTTAATGCTTGTGTTTTATTTTAACATTTTATCTTCATTTTCTAATAATTTTGAATTTATCTTCTCAATATTAAGTTTTTTTTTTTTTAATCAAGTTGTTACTATCCATAAACATTTAAATGTTAGCAATGATAGGACCAGTTGTTGATTTAATAACATTTTTAATGAGTTTATTTTTTTTTCCATCAATAATATTCAAATTTATTTTGGGTATGTATGGTTAAGTAAATAAATGTCTACTTTTATTGGTGTACATGTCAAATCATTATATTAAAGTGCCCTTAGTTCCTCATCGTTAGCGAATGTTAAAATTTGTTGTTCATAAAATAAAATTACAAGACATAATGCTAAGTGAATCGATGAAAAATTTCTCCCTTAAAATGATTTTTTTTTCTTTCTCTAAATCTATGTCAATTCATTCTGAATCTATCACCAGCCAATTTTAACCTTCACCAAATGTTAGGAATTTTGCAATAAAAAAAAAAAAGTTAGGAATTAAATTTAAAAAAGTAATAAAATAAAATAAAACAATATAATAGATATTGTTTAGTACTTCTTGCTTTCAACAATGTTGATATGTTCGAGTGGTTAAGGAGACAGACTTGAAATCTGTTGGGTTTTGCCTGCGTAGGCTCGAATCATGTTGTCGACGCTTCTTTTTTCCCTTTCCTTTTCATTATTTTCACTAAGACCCCTCAAATTCTCCTTTATCCCCTTCTTTCCCCAAACAAAGCCTCTCCAGTCTCTCCTTGTCTGAAATTTCTCTCTCTTCATCCTCGAATCAAAACCCTTTTCTCTCTCTAACCCATAGCCCACGTAGATTGGAGGATTCAAACCTAATTAAGAAAAGTCTAATCAAATCAAAAAACCTCTAAATCGAGAGTATATGTTTTATGTCAATTGAACTAAGTTCGAGTTTGATGTATTTTTTTTTATTTTTAAAATATAATAAAAGACAAAACCTTGTCTCAATAGACGTAGACTATTGTTTTTGAGACAACCTTAGGTCCATGTCCACCTAGAAAATGGTGTCTTCAAAAAAATGTTAAAATACAATTAATTAAATGCCCCTTTGTATTTCCTTTGTTATTGAATTTTGGTTCCAATAATGTCAAAGTTATCAGTATGAATTATTATAATAGTTTGTTAAATCAAGAAGGTTCTGATTTTTGGTCAAAGGTCGAAGTTTAATTTATTTTATTTAGTCAGTGTTAGGATTTCATAAAACGATGAGATTATCTATAATTCAATATTAAGATTCGAAGAAGCAATATTTTTCTATAAAAAAACAAAAGAAAGAAAAAAATATGTTTCAAAAAAAAAACAAAAGAAAGAAAAAAAAAACAATATTGTTTTTCTCGAAAAAAAAAACCAGCAATATAATATGTTGACTTCGATGTCTTTATCTTATGCCTTAGCCGCTTTTTTTTAGTTTGTTTTTTTTACAACATTTTTTTTTAAAGTTAAACATAAAAGGTGGGAATCAAATATTCAACCTTATGAATTATGATAATATGTATTTTATCTATATGCTAATCGATAATTGATATGTATTTTTCGATCAAGGGATCAGAGATTCTTTAGATGCGGTTGAATTAAAAAAAAAAAAAAAAGAAATGTTTTATTCGATTTCATTTTTAGTTAAAGCTAAAAATTAATGAAAGTATGAAAATTTAATGTATAGGCATTGTAATAATTCTCATGTTTAGGGTATGTTTGGGAGTGATTTTGAAATGGTTAAAATCACTTTTGTTATTTTCCAAATCACTTCGAAACATGTCTTGAATGATTCAAAATCAATTTTGATTGTGTGAAAACCACATTTAAAAGTATAAAATCAAATGTATCTTAAACTTTCAATTTGGTGTAATAGGTCATTGAGGGCCCGTTTGATAATGTTCTCGTTTCTTGTTTCCTTTTCTTCATTTTTAATAAAGAAAAATAGAATTTCATGACCCTAACATCTATACATTCAATAAATAATAAACGTATATTCTTATTTATGTTTGGAAAAAATTGGAAACAAGAACAAAAAAAGGAGAAACTAGTTTTAGTTGTTCCCAAAAGTTCTATACAAATTTTGGGAGTGTTTCTAAAAAATGAAAAACAAGAAACATACATAGTTATTAAATGCTTAGATTTCTTAATAAAATTGGAAACAAGAAACAAAAAACGAGAACGTTACCAAACGGGCCCTCGAATTTTCAATTTTGTGTTTAATAGATTTTTTTACCTATTCAACATTTTTTAAAATCCACAAATCTATTATACACAAAATTTAAAATTTAGGATTTTATTAAACGAAAAAAAAGAAAATCAATTTTATGTCTAGTTGATTGATTAATTTTAAAAAAATTTAATATTTCATGGATTTGTTGGATACAAAATTGAAAGTCTAGTGATTTATTATATTCTAGTTTAGGAACCTATTCAATACAAACTTTTTTTAACCTATGAAATACAAACTTAAAAAGTTCAAGGACTAATCTTGTAAGTCAACCTATTTCTTGTCCGAACCAATTTTAAATAGGGAGGGATTTCCCAAATAAATTTGCCACAAGATTTTTTTTTTATTTTTTTTTTTAGCATGTGGATTGGATAACATTTTGACCTCTTTATTGAGGATACAAACATTATGCTAGTTGAGCTATGCACTTATTGACAAAAAAAAAAAAAAAAAAAAATCAAATCTTATTATTCACAATTTATCTCATCTCATCTCATCCTTTTTAATTTTAAATTTAATTTGTTGCTTGCAATCTATTTTCTTTACTTTCTTTTTTATTTAAACTAAAATTAGATTTTCTCGACACAAATTTTATTTATAAAAATTGTTTGATATTTTTATTAATCTCCTAATTTTTTAAAAAAACTAAAAAAATTTAACCTTACAGCATAAATTTATCGTGTATTTTCAAAGACGACTTCTAAATATTTCTTATTATATATATATATATATTTTTTGAAAAAATTTCTTATTATATTTTTATAAATTATTAACTTCACACCAAAAAGAGGAAAAAAATGTCGCACGCCCGGTGGGACTCGAACCCACAATCGCCTGATTAGAAGTCAGGCGCCTTATCCATTAGGCCACGAGCGCTAGATGCTGTAGTTACATTTTAGAATTAACTAGATCTTTTCTATTCTTCAAAATATAAGAAAAAAAAGTGGCCCATGCAGGTTTCGAACCTGCGACCTTCGCGTTATTAGCACGACGCTCTAACCAACTGAGCTAATAGGCCAACTGGCATTATAGTTTTGAATAATTCATTAAATTTAAAACTTCATTCGTCTTATTTTTTCCTCTTCCCGCCTAAAAGCGAAATCAATTCCGATTTTCTTTGAAGAGATTTAAAAAATATAATTATTCAGAATTAAAAATGCATTCGATTTATTTTTTCTTTTTTTCCCCCTAAAAGCGAAATCAATTCCGATTTTCTTTGAAGAGATTTAATCTATTTTTTAATCTTTATGATTGTGCATTTTCTTTTCTTTAAGAATGTGATTATTCCTTTTATTTAATTCAACAATTCGAGATTAGGGATTAAATCATTGACTTTTCGAATAGAATTAAGTGGCTTATCTATTGAACTATATACATAAGGACATATTATGTCTATTTTATTCTTAAAATTTAAATATTTTAATTATGTTTTAAATTTTCAATTGTAATTCTAATAAATTTATGTTAACCATTCGTACTTATAGTCATATATCATAAAGACTTGTAGTTGATTATTTGACATAATATGGTAATAGAGTATAAATTATTTTCTATAAATAATAGAGAAGAATACACTTTTGGTCCCTGAGGTTTGTGTTAGGTTTCATTTTGGTCCCTGAGTTTTCAAACTCAACATTTTAGTCCCTGAGTTTTGAGTTTAGTTTCATTTTGGTCATTCCATCCATTTTTCCGTGAGTTACTAACGGAAAGGTGAGGTGGCATTTATTTTTTTTTTTTTATCTAAAAAACAATTTTTTTTTAATTTTTAAAATAAAAATAATATATTAAATATAATTTTTATTATTTTTATTATTTATTATTTCTTCATCTTCTTCCTCCTCCATCTTGTTCCTATCCATCTTCTTCAACTTAGTTTAACCCTCCATTACCAGCAGCTTCCGTCGCCGTCCGCCGTCTGCCGCCGTCGGCCAGGTTTTTTTTCTTCTACTTTCTCCTTTTCCCCTTCTTTTCTTTCTCTTCGTTTTCTTTCTCATCGTCGGGAAACGTTGAAGCCACCGAAAACACAAAAGATGATAGGACTGGAAATCGAAGAACTCGCGCAAAAAAAACCGCCGGATTTCGCCCTCGATGCTGTAGATCTGACTCGTTCCACTTTCCTCTTCGTTTTCCAGACCGACGACAGCGAAGAAATGGTGAAGACGAACGCGAAGAAATGGTGAAGACGAACGCGAAGAAATGGAAACACACAACAAAACTAGTGGGTTTTCCAACCCATGCGACCGTTGGAGCAGATTTTATGGTCGACTTGAGTAGATCTAGTACGACTGCCATTTCCTGAAGCTCTGTAATGTCTCAGATGCAGATCCAGCCGTTTCAGTGGTGAGTTGTTGGTCGGGGACGGTGAGAGAAAGGCGAAGTTGCAGGATGGTATAAATTAATTCCTTAATGTATCACCATACATTATATTAATTTCCTTAATGGAATTTGAACATTTCAAATTTCATTCAAGACTAAATTACCTAAATACCCTTTACGAGCTAGTAGTGGGACCTAATAAACCTACAAATCAGAAGCTCCAACGATACGAGGTTAATTGATTAAACTTATTAACCAAATTAACCAACGTCCGATAATTGTGGGTCATTCCACTAAAGACCCACAACTGAAGTCTTTTCATTGTAGATTATTTCTATGTCCACGGATATCGACCAGTAACAGTAAGTCAATCTTTCACGAGTGTTCATAACATCAGCTGGGTCAAATTATCGTTTTACCCTGGGTTACCTCTGCGTCCTTAAGTACTAATGCTCCTGTAATGAAAAACTTGTTTAAGGTTCAACCATTAAACAGAAGTCCCTCTCGGGCCAATGGCAGGGTCGAGCCATTTGTTAAAGTCTCGGAGACATCATTTAAAGGAACACTCATCTACTTACCCTAAAAGCAGGAAAGAGTGAAGTCCATTTTGTGTTGTTATGTTCCCAGCTCCCCGCTTGGTAGTGCCCCCAAAATGGTAGGCTTATTGAGTCGGCGATTTGGCCACTCTCACCCATACAAATCAAAGGACAATCCCTCACAGACAGGAGTCCATAACACACTCAGGATTAAGATTGAGTTACCTAGGTCATCCTATTGAAATAATAACCTAATTAGTTAACAATGTTACATCTAACGGTTATTATTTCGCAGTCTAGTCTTATGCAAACTTATTGTATAGGATACCCTCACTCGCATGTCCACTACACGAACGTGTTGGTATTTGCGTTGGTATCAAATACAAAATGGGTCGTATCCATATTGTCACCAGGACAAGGTACCCAACCTTATCTCTATACTATAGACCCTTTAGGTTGTTTCTTAAACATTGATCCCTGTATGTCCCCACATACTTGTTCATGTTGGGTTTTATGTCCTAAAACTCAAAGTTTGTAATCCTTTTGCAATAAAAATGTTATTCATTGAATTGTTTGTTTTATATTCTAAATCCAATAGAAAACATCCTTGGTTATAACATGAAATACTCGAACTATATCGTAGATATAGACAGGGATCAAGTTCTAGTATATAACCTAAATGGTCTATAATATAGGGATAAGGCTGGGTACCTTATCCTGGTAACACTATGGATGCGGCCTACTTTACTGACAAGGCAAACAACGTGATCTTGGATCGTTCATGTAAAGACATGCGAGTAGGGGCATCCTGTGTAAAAGATGTTTGCACAAGACCGAACCGAGATCGTTCACTCTTACTTTCTAACGTCGTTTACTGATAAGACTGACTATTTCATGCGATGACCTAGGTAACTTAATCTTAATCCTGAGCTTACTATGAACTCCTGTTCATTTGGAATTATCCTTTGATCTGCATGGGTGGGAGTGGCCCAACAACGCCGTTCAATAAGCCTACCATTTTGGGGATAGGACTAGATGGATAGCTGGGGACATAGTATTGCAAGACGGAATTCACTCCTACCCGAATCAAGGATAGTAGAAAGGTTGTTCCCTTAAGTGTTGACTCCGAGACTTGAACAAGGGGCCCCACCCTCTCATTGGCCCGAGAGGGACTCTATTTAGTGGTTGGACCATGAACAAATTGTTCATTAGAGGACCAATGGACTTAAGGAACAAAGATGTGCTATAGGGGTAAAACAGACATTTGACCTAGCTATAGTAACGAACGACTTGTGAATGATTGACTTACTAATCATGGTTATATCAAGTGGACGGAAATATATCTACAATGAGGGGAGTTCAACTACTAGGCTATAGTGGAGTGACCCAGTAGTTAACGGAAGTTGGTTAACTAGGTTAAAAGGGTTTAGCCGGTTAAACCTCGTACCGTTGGAGCCCATGATCTGTAGATCCATTAGGTCCCCTTGCTAACTTGAGACTAACCTTTAGAACAATATGATGGAAAGAATTAGAATTAATTCAAATTCGGTTTAGGGAAATGGACGGACGTATTTGACGTTACCAACACGTTGGATTTTAAATAAACCAAGCTTTGAGAGATTTAATATATTTAAATATGATTTAAATATAGAGCACATGAATAGGGATTCATGATCAAAAAATAACATTTCGAAAATGTTCGGGATTGGTAGCAAAATATTAATTTAATATTAGATATTAAATTAAATTAATAATTATTTAATTAATGATTATTTTAAATTAATTTTGAATTAATTTAAATTTGAAAAATTAAAATTGGATTTTACATTTTTCAGATTATTAATTATAAATAATTAAAATAAAAATTCAAGATAATTTTGAATTTCATTTAAGAAATTCAAAATTAAATTGAATTTTTGGAGGTGGAGTGCATGGTGACTAAACCCATGCACTCCCCTCACTTAAGCCACCAAATTATCCACTAATTGTGGGGTAATTTGGTATCAATTTGTGGTGATTCTCTTCAGCTTTCATCCCTCTATAAATGAGGATGAATTTGCTGAAGAAACATACTTTGATTCCTTAGAGAATTGCTGTCAAAATCTCTCCAAACACAAACCTCCATTGAAGCTTGTTCTTGAAGCTTTTTCCCTTCAAAATTCCATCACTAGAGGATCCCACAATCCGTTCCAAAGGCTTGAGGATAGCAAGGAAGATCAAGTGGTGGTTCTTGACAACTTGGAGAAGAAAAACAACCAAAGGATTCAGCCAATTTGCCAAATTAAAGAGGTTGGTACTTGCTGCCCTGTTTTTCTTCTTATGAACAAACATGCATAGTTTGATCAAATTGAACACAATAAGTGCCTAAGATCCAATATTGCTTCCGCATATTAGATATTAACACTTTCAGCTCAAGCTACATAATACAACCTAGGATGTTAGTTTATTGGATTTATGGTTATTTAATGCAATTCTAATACAACAAATTCAACAACAATATATTAAATAGCCTCAATAACATTTTATTGATCATAATATCAATTTATTACATTTACTATCTGCGAATTTTAGGACATAAAACCTAACCATCATAACCAAATACTACCCTTGACAACACTTTCTATGAAACTCTTTACTTCCGAGAAAATTGGAAGGTATTGTCGAGTATAATAGTTAGATAAACAAAAGAAATACATAGCAAAATTGACAACATAACATACAAAGAAATGAACTTGATGGGAGGAGATTCAATTATGATGAGAGAATGAGTATTATATTTGAGGCCAGTGAGAGTGAAATTGAATGAGCAATGACAGAAACTTTAAACTAGTAAGGCCTTTAATTATATAATAACAATTAATCCTAAGTGACATCACATCCTTCTCATCCAATGCCATCATCATAAGAATTATTGAATTCACTTTTTCAAAAAAAAAAAAAAAAAAAAAAAAATTAAATTATTGAATTCAGCATAATACTTCATAATATAGCTCGCATTCAAATAATTTTGGCAAAATTATTTTGAATTTTTGACAATTATTTAGGTTAATAACCATTTGGTTTTTAAATTAAAAACACTATTTCTACTTATAAGTTTTTTTTGGTCGTCTACCTTCTTTTCATGTTTTTAAAAACCAAATAAGTTTTGAAAACTAAAAAATGTAGGCCCTGTTTGATAATTGTTTTGTTTTTTGAAAACTAAGCTTAGGTGGAAATTTTCAATATCTATTATAATTTGAGCTAATAGAACCGACACTAAATTTTATTTTGTTAATTTTAGCCATTTGGAGTTGATATGAGATAAAAAAAATGAGAAATAGGAAAAAAGAAAAAGAATGGCCCATAGGCCTCGAACAGGCCTAGTGGCTAATGTAGGTCTCAAACCTGCGACTTCGTGTTATTTGCATGATAAGCATATTTGTGAAATTAAATTTTATTTTATTAATTTTAGTCCTTTGGAATTCACATATTATTAAAAATAATGAAAAATAGAAAAAAAAAAAGGGTAAAATACCTTTTTGGTCCCTGAGTTTTAAGCAATAGGTGTGTTTGGTCCCTGAGTTTTCAAAATGGACCTTTTTAGTCCTCAAGTTTTGAAAAATAGGTTTAAAAGGTCCTTAAGTTTTCAAAATGGACATTTTTAGTCTTTGAGTTTTGAGAAATAGGTTTAAAAAAGGTCTCTAATATTATTTTTTCAATTTTTTTAAATTAATACTTTTTAATTTTTTTTAATTTAAAAAACCAGTAAATATTAAAAAAATATTAATTAAAAAAAGATGAAAAAAAATAATATGAGACCTATTAAACCTATTTCTCAAAACTCATGGACTAAAAATGTCTATTTTGAAAACTTAGGGACCTTTTAAACCTATTTCTCAAAACTTAATGACTAAAAAGGTCTATTTTGAAAACCTAAAATGGTCTATTTTGAAAACTCAGGAATCAAATAACACAAATTCCTCAAAACTTAGGGACCAAAAAGGTAATTTTTTCAAAAAAAAAAAAAAAAAAGAATGGCTCATGCACGTCTCGAACCTGTGACTTTGTGTCATTAGCTTGACGCTCTAACCAACTGAGCTAATAGGCAAATTAATAAAAAAAAATTAAATCATTCGGAATTCACATGGTATAAAAATTTGAAAATTAAAAAAAAAAAAAATTGGTGTCTAGAATATGCAGCTTCGCGTTATTGCACGATAGACCAACTGTTTGTAATTTAGTCATTTAGAAATTGAGAATAGGTAACTTTTTAGCACGAGTGGCTTAGCACGACGCTCTAACCAACTGAGCTAATAGGCCAATTGTTCAAAATGTTAAATTTTATTTCATTAATTTTAGTTATTTGAAATTCACATAGTATGAAAAAAATGAAAATTAGGATTTAAAAAAATAAAATAAAATGGCCCATGCAGGTCTCGAACCTGCGACCTTCGCGTTATTAGCGCGACGCTCTAACCAACTGAACTAATAGGCAAATTGTTCAAAATGTTAAATTTTATTTCATTAATTTTAGTTATTTGAAATTCACATAGTATGAAAAAAATGAAAATTAGGATTTAAAAAATAAAATAAAATGGCCAATGCAGGTCTCGAACCTGCGACCTTCGCGTTATTAGCATGACGCTCTAACCAACTGAGCTAATAGGCCAAATTTTCATAAACCTAATTTTAGTTATTTGAAATTCACATAGTATGAAAAGAAAAATGAAAATTAGGATTTAAAAAAATTTAATTTTAGTTATTTGAAATTCACATAGTATGAAAAAAAATGAAAATTAGGATTTAAAAAAATTAAATAAAATGGCCCATGCAGGTGTCAAACCTGCAACCTTCACGTTATTAACACGACACTCTAACCAACTAAACAAATTGGCCAATTGTACAAAAACTTAAATTTTATTTTATTAATTTTAGTTATTTTAAATTCACATAGTATGAAAAAAATGAAAATTAGGAATTTAAAAAATAAAATAAAATGGCCCATGCAGGTCTCGAACCTGCGACCTTCGCGTTATTAGCACGACGCTCTAACCAACTGAGCTAATAGGCCAATTGTTCAAAAACTCAAATTTTATTTTATTAATTTTAGTTATTTGAAATTCACATAGTATGAAGAAAATGAAAATTAGGATTTAAAAAAAATAAAATGGCCCATGCAGGTCTCGTACCTGTGACCGCGTTATTAGCACGATGCTCTAACCAACTGAGCTAATAGGCCAACTGCTTAAAAAATTGAACTTTGTTTTATTCATTCTAGTCCTTCAAAATTTACATAGTAAGGAAAAGGAAAGGAAAGGAAAAGAGAAAGAGAAAGAGAAAGTGAGAGAGAAGGAAAAAAAAAAAAAAAAAAAACCTATGCTAATCTCAATCCTATACTTTCAGGTTACTAGGATGACATTCTAACCAACTAGCCTAATATATCATTTACTTATAAAAATTGAATTAAGTTTATTAATTCAATAAAATAATTTAATTGGTTTGGACTCTTTTTTGGAAAATTGTATTGTAAGGCTAAATTAAAATAACAAATTTGGCTAAACTCTATTGAATTATTAAAAATGGCTAATCTGTATTTATGAATGATTTTACTTCTTTTTGTTTTCCATTTTTGCCCTTCCATCATAGACCATTATCTTTCTAACTTATTTTTACGGTGGTTAACAAAATCAAAACCAAATGTTTTATTTTTTCAAAAATCTTTTTCAAATTCACTCTCAACATTTTAAATCATTTTCAAATCCCCAAACATTTTTTAAATTCAAACATTCATAATACATTTCACAATTTATAATTTGTTTTCAAAATTTCACATTTCTAATTTAATCCAAATTTCGTTAATTTTTCAAATTCAAATGTCAATTGAATTTTATGAACTCCTCAAATTTCAAGGGCAAATTGTATCAACAAATATTATTTCAAATTTTTGGAATCTACCAACCATGAGTTTCAAAATTTGATACTAATAGGAATTCAACATTTTCCAATTTTAAAATATATCCCAAATTGCAATATTAATAATCTTTTTATGCATGAGATTTGATATTTAAAATCTTTTAGTCATTTAACAACCTCCACTATTTAATATAACCATCATTTTTTAATGGATTTTTTTTTAAAGCTTGTTCGTTTCTATCTTTTCTCGTTCCCCTTTTTATTTCATGGTTGTTATATCAAGAGAAATAGGCGACGTTTCCTTGTTCAATCTACTCTTAGATATTACTCTTGCTATCCTAAGTCTCTCGCTAGCTTTCATCTTTAAAATATCTTTAGTTTTCACCATTTTTGAAACTTTATAAACATAACAAAGCACAATTCTATACATCACAATTACACCACAATTTCTTCATTCAATGTTCTTGTTGATGGTCAAATTTGGTCAGAGGAACTCACCTGACCTTCACGTGCCACCAACGGTAAAATTTGTAGAAGAGGGGGAAGACGTGGCTTGCAAGACAGTAAACCTGCACACCGGTGTGGTGCTCGCCACACCGGCTCCGAGGCTTAAGTCAGCAAGCAGAACGGTGGGGAGCGGAAAAGTAAGAGCAAGAGGAGAGAGTAGAGAATATAGTATGAGTTTTAGGATTAGAGTTTGAGTCCCCCTCTTCAGTGGCGAAGAGGGATATAAATACCTGCTCATCCTCCTAGGGTTTTTAGGGATTCGGAGGCATTTCGGGATAAACCAGGCGAAACCGGGGAGGCTAGAGGCTACAGGGACCGAACGGAGTCGGAGGGACTCGGCCCGCGCAAGCGGGCCGAGGGGCCGAGGCCGAGCAGCCCGACCCCTTTGGTCTCGACCCGTTCCACTGGCCCGTTTCGCCCCTAGGGTCCATTCTCCAGTCTGATTCCTGCCCGGTTGTCCTCGTCAGCTCCTTGTGCACCGGGATGGTCCAAAATCACCTATAACAGTTCTAACACCTTATGTTAATATGTTAATGTAACAAACACAATTAACATTACTAGGTGTTAATGTTCTAATTTGTTTAAAACTTTAATATTGCTAGGTACTATATAAAACAAAGTTTTGATGGTAGTTTTTCTTTAAAAAAAAAAAAAAAAAACTGTTTAACTTTCATCTTCATCAAATTTACTCATCTTCAAATAACGTTTAACAATTTTTAATTTTTACTCACAATTAATTTCTTCATAAAATCTATAATTTTAAAACTTTTTTTTAATTATAAAAGTGTGCTTTTAGATTTCGTTGACTCCTATTTTCTAGCCATAAGTTTCTACCGTTTTCAAAATTAAATTTACTCCCAGGAGAGAATATTGTTTCAAAGGTACATTTGTCCAATAAAATAATATATAAATGTTAAACATTTGGTTATAGCCATATTTAAAATTGGCTAAGTTATAAAAAATACCCCTGAACTATGGGGTTTGTTTCAAAAATGCCCCTGAACTTTGAAAAATGTTTCGAAAATACCATTGCCGTTAATTTTGGATGGAAACCGTTAAAATTTGAGTTTCAAAAATACCCTTGAACTCTTAAAAAATTTTCAAAAATACCCTTATTGAAAAATGCTTCTTTTTTTTCTTTTCCTTCTCCCACCGTAAATTAACTCTTCTTCCAAAAATTAATGACAAACTTTACTTATTTGTCATGTATTCATAATCTAGGAGTTTTCTTTCTCTTTCAACACATCCAAAGCACTTGGCTAGATTTTCGTATCAAATCTTCAAGATGACTTTTGTTTTGTTCTTGAAATTCTACATGTGATTGACTTCATTTGTTGGTAGTCTTTTCAATATTATTTCCTCACCAACTACCCCATTAGCTTTCTCTATATTCCTTTTACGAAAAATAAATGAAACTATTGTTGTATACGGTTAACAATTCTTAAATATCAATAAGAACAAAATCATATATACAACTTTTGATTGATTAATCTTATAAATTGGACCAAACCCACGACCTTATAAACATTTCTCCTTCTTATCATCAAGATACACAAACAGAGAGAGCAAAAAATGAAATAATATATATACATATATATGTTGTTTTCTCACACTTATCTTCTTTATGCTTTTTAAAAGAGAAAACTCGATTTCAAAGTCTGTTTTTATCTGGTATATTGAGTTGCACACAACCTTTATAAGCAAAGTTTTGCATCAATTTTCATGGAGAAAGAATTTATGGTGAGAGAGGAGGAAAAAAGAAGAATCATTTTTCAAAAAGGGTATTTTTGAAATTTTTTTGAAAGTTCAAGGGTATTTTTTAAACTCAAACTTTAACGGTTTCCATCCAAAATTAACAACAAGGGTATTTTTGAAACATTCTTCAAAGTTCAGGGATATTTTTTAAACTTTTTAAAGTTCAGGGGCATTTTTGAAACAAACACCATAGTTCAGGAACATTTTTTATAATTTAGCCTTTAAAATTTTAGAAACGTTTAGCTATTTAACAAAACAACTATTTTAATTTAGTAGTTAACCCCTCTTTTTTCTCTTCATATAGAAAGTCGGATGAAACTGCATTTTTTTTTTAAATATTAAATTTATTGTTTAACTAATGTAAAATAGTTGTTCACGTTCAGATCCATTAGACTTTAAAAATCACTAATATATTGTTTTAGAACATGTCAATTTTAATTCTTCCATCTATCATAAGTTTTCTTTTTTAAAAAAAAATAAATTAATTTGCTATTTTAGATTAGAGAAATTTTTTTTTGGCAAGACTCGATTAATATAAATCATAATTTATTATTTGACATTTTTCACAAAATTTATAGCCAACTAATGAAAATACATTCTCTCTATAAAGGTAACACATTGTTTTTTTTTTTTTCCTTAAAATTCTTCAACATTTTGAGTGAGAAATTCAAACGTCTGATCTCTCAATCGAGAGTATATGTCATATACATACATTTAATCGAGAGTATATGTCATATACATACATTTGAATTGCATTCAATTGAGCTGCAACAAATCTTTACTCGAATAATTTATATTTTTCTTAATGTGAAAATATTTTTTTTTTAAATATGCAAATGTAATGTTGATCAACTTTTACCATTTCAAGATCAATCAACATGGTGAATTATTTATTATCAATAGTTTGGGATTTTTTTCTTTTCTTTTCTTTTCAATAATTTGTGATTTACAATTTTAAGTTCAATCAAATATGTTAAAGATAATACAATTATTTGATGATGATAAAAATTCATTTTAAATAGCGAATTTACGTAAGATATAATATAATATCTTAGACCATTTTTTAAATTACTTTATTTAATACTTTCCTATGTGTAAATTTTTAGGGAAATCCTTGGAAATGGCCAAAAGAAAATAACGGTTTAGATAGATAGACAAAAGAAAAAATGGGAAAAATGACCAAAACGAGGGACCCACGTGACTGTAATTGTATCCTGGTTTTCCTTTTTTGCCCTTTCCATAACTGTATTTCTCCCGCTTCCTAAAAATAAGGAAACTGTATTTGTAATATTCTTTTTCTCTCTTTTATTAACGCAGATTCTAATATTTGTATCTTAATAATTGATTCTCTATCTTTTAATTAATTTATTTTTATATGTATCAGATAGATTTTGTTTTCCTAGATTTCATCTTTAATAATAATATTTTTTTTCCCAATCTGTTTATCGTTTTGTTTAAAAATATGATATTATCTTTTATTTATTTGAATTTAATCTCTTAGCTAAAGATTCAATATTTTCCAATCTTTTTTACGTAGTTTTAGTTGGGTTGCAATCAAATCTTGTCTTGTTTTCCTCCATTAAAGAAACCTAATTCAATGTTCATGCCAACTTAACTGCTTTCAGATTCCAAATCCAATGCTTGAATGATCAAATTACTCCAAAAATGTAAGGATTTCTCAAGTTTAAGATTTGTTGTGGTGTTTATCCCGGAATTTCCAAGGGATTGGTGACTTGGTTCTGTTGTTGGAGGTTAGAATGAAGCACGCTTTTAGCTACTTTAATATATCTTGTTTTCGTTCGTGGATGATCAGTTTTGCTTCAGAGGTTTAATGCTTTTCCAATAAAAAATAGAATGAGAGGTTTCTTTTTAATCATCAGCTTGACAATTTCCAGGTGAAAGATTCCACTTTTTGCTTCAAGAAAATCCGAAATTTGACAATTTCATTTCACGCGTGTGTTTACTACAACCGAAACACATCAAGGTCGAGAGGTCCCAGAATGGGGAGAGGTAACAAGGAAAGCAGTGGAATCTTTCACCTTCCACACGTTACATCTACCATGTGTAACCACCATGTATTTAGTGTTCATTAATCCAAAAAAATCCAGGTGCGTTTTTCAGCTCAACATTTTACATAGTAATTTCAAACATATACAATGTATTTATACATTCAGTACGTTTTCAGGCACATATACAACACAAGAAGTGGATGAGTCGGTGAGGATGGTTTTCTCTTGTTGTCGTAAAACCCTCATGTTGCTGCAAAATTGTAGGTAATTGAAGGGTATTTTGGCTCGTGAAATTGAAGGGTACACGAAGATGAGTATTTTGGTTCTACCTCAATTTTTTATCCTGCCGCAAATCAACTTTTGCCGTAAAAGGGGTCTCTCTAATGGTTTCTAGATTGTTGTAAATTAAAAGATTTTTCCTCCTTTCTATCCCTCTGCAGAGGGCATGTAGTGCTTTCAGGTATGTGTAATTTTAATTATTTTTTTTTTTTGGTGAGAAAAATGGGTAATTGTAATTCTAATTTCAATTAAATGGAATTTGACATTTCATTTATTATAGGCTTTAAAATAATGAATAATGATTCAATATCTGTTTTTAGTCAAATTTTTTCTAGCATTGATGTATTCATATTGATAAGGTATGTGATCTTTTCAAAAAAAATAAAAATAAAAAATAAAAATTTATAAGGTATGTGAAAAAATTATGATGTAATTTGTTAATTTTTTATTCGTTAGATTTAAGTTCAATTTGAATTTCAAATCTCTTTGTTATCATTAAATTCGAATTCCTTAATTTTAGCTTACTATATTTGAATTTGATTTTATTTAGTTTAAAACATGTAATTGGTTAAATATACCGAGTATTTCCAGTGTATTAGTTATTTTAGTGTTTGAGGGTGTTTTGGTAAATCGATAATACAAATTAATTAATAGATAAATTTGATTTGGCCATTTATCTAAATAATTAGCTAAGTTTCCATTTTTCAAAATGCACATTTAATTATGGCTATTCTTGCCGTTGGCCCAAATTTTTATATTTCTTAAGTCATGGCTTGGTCTTTGAATTTTGTTCATTAGCCCATGGGCCATAGGCTACGTGAGACTTACGAACTTGTAAGCCCAATAGTTGGGTTAACTTGTTGATGTGTGATTTGGAACATCATATTATATAAATGTTAGGTTTATAGAGTAATGATTTTATAGATTTGTCCATTGAATTTAAAAAAGGAATATAATACACTAAATAAAATACACTATCACCCTTTGCGGTGACTCCATGCGATCTCTAGGAATCCACGTGATTTCATCCTCTAAGCATCAACCGATCGATTTGAGTGTGTCTTCTCCATCTCCGACAAACTTCATCATCATTCTCCCTCCCTCTCGTTGAACGACTCCTTCTAGCAATGGTTCAACCCTCGATAAGCATTTTGACGCTTGATCCACGACCCAATCGACTCCGAATTTGGATTGAATGAATGCCCACACAACTATTGAACTCACATCTTATCACCCACTCGGTTTCGACTGTTCAGATCTTCGAAGTTCAACCTTTTCGAACACTAAACAGTGACCAATGGTGTTTCGGTTCAGAAAAACGACCAACGACAGTATATTTCCTCCAATCAACGATATATTTCTTTTCAACAATGAACAAAGGTTCTGTTTCTGACAAACAAGCTTCTTTTTTTTCACTACAACCATCAAAATATATACATTTTTTATATTTTGTTTGTTGTTTTTATATAGTTGTTTTCCTATCATATTTTTTATTTCCTAAATATAGGAGGATATTTAATAATGAGTTATATGTTTTCTTATACATTTTTTTAAAAAAATATATACTGAATATATATAAATAAATGACATGATGATCATGATTCATGACAAACAAATATATTGATCAGAATATATATTTGCAAATGACTAAATGTACTAGGTGTATATAACGAAATCCACACTACAAGAATTTTGGTTTCTCCCATGCATTAAAAGTAGCGTCATGATAAGTTACCTCTCTCAACACTACTTTAAAATAGCAATGGAAAAAAGTCAAACTTTTCTTGATGCTACTTTGTTTTTTTTAGTACAAGGGTACATGAGTGATAAGAGATGTAGAAAAATATGGAAGTTGATTTACATGTTGGTTTTTCATTAACTTATTAAGATAAGTTTAATTTTTGGTTTATTTGATTTGTTTTCATAATTTTAATTGTTATGTTCAGAAATTTAGGGGCCGTTTGATAACCATTTTGTTTCATGTTTTTTATTTTTAGTTTTTGATTTTTAAAAATCAGGATTGTTTGATAACCAATTTAGTTTTTAGTTTTTTAATTTTGAAAAACGTTTTTTGAATTATAAAAGAAAAATGAAAACGAAAAAAAAAGGTTTTTGAAAACGGTTTTTGGTTTTCAAATTCCCACTGCTTCAGCCGCCCATTCTTCCACTTGCGCACCTGTCTAAAGTCCAGCATTTTTCTTCTTTCTATTTTTTTTTTTCATTTTCTTTTTTCTTTTTTTGGTTTTTTTTTCTTTAATTTTTACAAAGTGAAAATCCTTATTATATATGTATATTTTAAAAAACCTTCCATTGAGCATTATTGAAAACAAAGTGCAACTATTTTAAACAATCTTTAGTTTAATTGAAGAGATTTTTTTTAACATCTAAAAAAATTAGAATATTTTTTTCCAACTCTCTTATCTTAAATTGATTTTATCTTTCGATTTCAACTACTCAAGAATGTATGAATTTCTATTACTTTATTGTGGAGAAAGATATCATTTACATGAATTTAAAAATGATAGATGTTAACTACGAGAGTAGAAAAGAGTTTTCTACTATCGACACACTCACACTTTGCAATTGATCAAGAGATGCTTTGTGATATTAAATGTTCGATTTCATATATTTAAAACAAATATCTTTATATTTTATAAGCACACAGAAAATATACATATAGTCAAAGATGAAAATATCGATGTCAATATTGATATTGAGATTTCAATTTTATGGATATATCGATAAAATATTGATATCCACAAAAAAATCTATATATAAAAAAATTAAATATTTATTTGAATTAATAATTAAGTTGTTTTTATATCCAAACTAAGTTGTAGATCTTGTTATTAGTATTTATATTCACATTGGGGTTAATAGATGATATCTTTTTATGTTTTATGGATATTTATAAAAGATATTGGAGATATCAATCGATCCTCTATATCCATGTCGAATCGTCCGATTTATCAATATATCGATATATTGACGGATTTTTTCATCCTTGAATGTAGCATGTTGTACGATTCATTATTTTATTAATTGATCAATCATAATTATTGTTACTTAGACGTCTTAGATATGTTTATTTTGTTATTTGTCTTTTAATCGATTAGTTAGTAGTTAATACATTCAAAATAGTTGTATTTTTAACCACAACAACAATACATTAAATAAAAAAATACTATAAAAATAGTTTAAATTTTCTTTCGGTAAAATATATAAAATAAAAAATAGATATTGACTTATTGGTTTTCTATTTTTGGTTTTAAAAACATAAAACAAAAAATGGTTATCAAACATGTTTGGTTTTTATTTTTAAAAAAACAAAAAACAAAAAACTGTTATCAAACACATATAGTTTTTGTTTTTTGAAAATAGAAAACCAAAAACAGAAAACAGAAAAACCAAAAACTGAAAACTGAAATGGTTATCAAACGAGGCCTTAGTTATATGTTTAATTTTTATGTTATGTTTATGTTTTGTTAAGTTATAGTTGTTGATAGGTTTTGAAAAGTTTTAGTTAAATTTAGTTGTTATGTTTTAAAATTTTGATAACTTAGTTAAGTTTTGATTATCTATATTCATTGGTTTTGAAAAGTTAGTTAAATTTGGTTGTTATGTTTATTTATTTTGCCGTGAGTTTTGATAAAATTTATTTTTTTAGGTCTACGACGTAACTAGTTTTAATGCTTTAGGCACATTGTTGATTCTTGTTGTACAATTATCCCACAATTATGGTAGCCAATGAATACTTAATTTGAGTATAGAGGGTATAGGGTGAGTGCTTAAAGATGCTTAGAGATTGTTATGAGTTTAAAATGAGTAGGTGAGAATTTATGTTTTGATTATTTCGAGGGAAAGAAGGTGAGTGAAGGATTGTTTGAATATATAGGGGTAGGAATTCTTGTTATGTTCTTAAGTTTTGAAAAGTTTTAGTTAATCTTTAGTTGTTATATGTTTTAAATTTGTGATAACTTTGTTATTTTTTGATCTTATGTTCGTTAAGTTTTGAAAACTTATTAGTTAAATTTGGTTGTCATGTTTATTAGTTTTGATCTTATGATTATAAAATTTAGATGTTATGTTATAAGTTTTGGAAAGTTAGTTAAATTTGCATCCTATGCTTATAAAATTTTGATTGTTTTAACTGTTCGTTTTAATTTAATAAGTTATATAGGTTGTAGTTTGCTATCCTACGGTTGTGGTAGCACATAGTTATATACGAATATCGAAATAATTGGTATGTTCTTATGTTTGATGAACATTTTAATAGGTGTGAAGTTTCCATCCTGCAATGATGGTGTAGCAACATAGTGTGGGAGGAGGGTGAGTTTTGATTATTAGAAAGTTTGAGTTTAGTTGTTTGTTGGAGTTTGGGTTTGAGTTTGAGATATTATTTGCTACGTTTGTTTGTTTTTGTTGAAGTTTAAGATTGTTTGATAAATTTTGGTTTAGTTGTTTGTTAGAGTCTGAATTTCGATAGGTAAGTTTAGTTGTTTTTTGGGGGTTTGAGATTGTTTTATAATTTTAGTTTGTTTGATTAGTTTAAGGGATGTGTTGTCTTTGTTTCAATTATTTTGCTTTAGTTCTCATATTTACAGAGAGTTATTTAAATCTGGATAAGTTTAATTTTGTTTGATAATTTTAAATTGTTGAGTTAGTATTAGACATAATTAAATTTTGTTTTCCTAGGTATTTTAGGGTCGATGTAAGATTATGCCGTTGACATTTAGGATGTATCCACAAGTATGGAATTTTTTTTTCTCAAGTGTTTCATGTAATTTTATTTTATCTTCAACTTTATATAAACAAAATTGTATAAACTAGTTTGGTTGATATAAAATATGGAACAGATTTGGTTATTATATTCTAATGAAATTTGGAATATTTGATTTTATACATACATATACATGTATGTGTATATAAGGAAAATCTACATCTTTCTTGACGCTAAAAACATTTTCATTGACAATAGTCACCTTTGTCGAAGCATATAACTAGCATTGTTAGAAGTAACCTCTCGATGCAAGAGAGGTGCGTGGGGGAGAGAGGTGCCTTTTGTCGACACAACTATTTATGGCATCAACAGACTCCTCTCCTAACCTGACGCCTATTTATGCATCGAAAAAAGTTGGATAAAATACCTTTTTGGTCCCTACTATTTCGGGTCAGTTTCCAATAGGCCCTTAGGTTTCAAAATTGAACAATCAAGTCCCCACTGTTTTGAAAATGGTTCTATTGAGTCCCTGGACCGTTAATCTTTTTAACTGTGTTGGTGTGACCACTTTAAAATATTAAACTAATATTTTTTAAATTAAAAAAAATAAAATAATAAGAAAATAAGAAAATTGTAATAATAATTAAAATTAAGATCTTCACTCTCTCTCCTCTCTCCCCGAAAACCCTCCTTCCCTTTTTTTTTTTTTTTCCATTTTCTTCTTCTACTTGTCGGTTGCCGCCACCACCACTCTCCACCACCACCGTTGTTGCCGCCCCTTTTCTCTTCTCTCCCCCACTCACTTGTATGAAGGATGGAGATGTATTGTTCTGTTTGGAAATAATTTATTGTGTTCGATTTTGAATTTTGAAGAAGAAAAATGGGGTGAAAGGGTCAGATTTTGAAGAAGGAAATGGGTGGGGGTCCGATTATGAAGAAGAAGAAGAGGGGATGGGGTCCGATTATGAAGAAGAGGAGGAAAGAAAGGGGATGGGGGTGGGGTCCGATTATGAAGAAGAAGAGAGGAAGGAAAGGGGATGAGGGTGGGGGTCGAATTTTTAAGAAGAAGATGATGAAAATGGGTTAGAAGAAGAAGATGTTGGTGGAGTGGTGTTGGATTTGGAAGAAGAAAAGGTGGAGTGGGTGTTGGGTTTGGAAAAAGAATGGAAAATTTGCATGTGAGTTGGGTTTGAAACAAGAAGAAGAAGATGTTGGGTTGAGAAGGAGGTTCTGGCGGAGAGAGGAGGCTCCGGCGGGGAGGAGGCAGTAAAGGGAAAAAGAAGAAGATAGAAGAAGATAAGGATTTGGGGGTGGGGAGAGAGAAGGAATGAATGTTGGGTTTGAAACAACAAGAAGAAGCAGATAATCACTACAAAAATTCCAGTATTTAGCGACGAAAACAAATCGTCGCTAAAACCTACAAATTCATCTCAAATCGATATTAGCGACGGAAAAAAAACGTCGCACAATACGTCGCAAAAGGTGAGTCGCAGACGATCATTAGCTTCATTTTCGTAATTTTCGTCGCAAGTTGCGATGAAAATACCTAAAACGTCGCAACATTCGACGAAAGCGATGAAACGTCGCACATTGCGATGAAAACAATAAATGTCGCAACTTGCGACGAAATCAATTAAACGTCGCAAGTTGCGACGAAACCCATTAAACGTCGCTTACGCAGATAACTTTCGCAGGTTGGACACTTGCGACGTAACTTATATTTCGTCGCAAATTTTACAGTTTTTTTTATAATTTTTTTATTTATATTTTCCCCTTTGATCCTGTATAATAACTTGTACATAAAACAGATTATAACCTATACTAACTGTTTGATAGTATTTATTAAATACAATAAAATGTTGCAAATATAATGAGAAGAAATAAAAATTACTTTGCTTAGTCATATGTCAAATATATGTTGCAAAGATTTACAAAACCACAATAAACTTTAACAAAAAAGTTAACAAGGTCCTAAGTTAGAGTATCAAGTTACAAAATATGGACTCTCACATCAAGATATGTGATTACAACCAATAAGTTGATATACCAACATACACTAGCCTCCAAAATGAAAAAAAAAAAAAAAAAACGACAATTTGTCAGCAAACCATCAACAATTAATCCCGCACATAAACAAATAAAATATATATGTATAAGTTAACTTACAATGGGAATAATCAAACAACTAGTATCACAACTTAAAATTTAGAAAGCCATATCCTCCACAAACAACAGCCTCAACCACAAAGTATAATCTAATAATTAAACATATAAAGAAAAACCACGAAATCAACCTCATTCACCTAAGAAAATTACATGCATAATCATTACAATTATAGAATCACACATTAAGATTCTAACAACTACTTATTAAGATTAAAAATCATATTCTTGTTAAAAAATACGAGTGTCAAGCTCAAAGTATAATCCAACAATCACACATATATCTCCCTCCCCCCACCCCCCACTCTCCAAATCATGATCAATCTTATTCAAAAATATCTCTCCCCCCCCAACCCCCAATCCCACTCTCCAAATCAGTATAAAAGACACATTATAACCTTCAACAATATACTCACAAACTAAGCTTGAATTGAACTAAAAAAAGAAAAGGAAAAAAAACTATAATTCTACTAAAAAAAAACTCAATCACATAATTCATGAAATAAGCTCAAGCACATAACTCAATCACATAATTCATGAAATAACCATACTATAAAAGACACATTATAACCTTCAACAAACCTTGAAATTATAAGCTTAGAACAAAACTATAATTCTACTAAAAAAAACTCAATCACATAATTATTTCAGTCTCAGTTACAATAATAGCACATAAACATCCCTTCTCAAACTACATTTATTCAACAAATATGAACACCCCCCCCCAGAAAACTATATTTATTCTATTCTTCTTCTCCCTCCCCTCAAAACTGGTTTCATTCAACAAATACAATACTCCATCCAAAAAGTACATAACACAAATGTACAATATAAGTTCTTAATAATACATTTCAATAAAGAAAAACATATGGATATTTGAACCAACCATAATAATTAATTACAACTAGATCATTCTAAAAAGTTTAACACAATTTAAAGCTTAAACAAGCATAAGAAAAACATAATGCAAGTATTTTACATACCTATTAAAGCTTGTCCCAAGAACTTTATATATTAACAAAATTTCTACAAGACAAAAGTAACAAAAAAACATTCAAAACAAAATTTAACACAAAATAAACTAGAAAAAAAAAAACTACAAATTCAATCCAAAATTTACTTCCATTCCACGAATTTTACTAAATCAATATCTAGAAAAACAAATGTATACTTTCACGAATTCATGAAATTAAACTTGAAGAACAAACTCCCACAACATTGTCCACAATATGCTCCCAAAGCTAATGGGTTCACAAGGAAAACTTTCATCAAAATGCACAATACAACCAAAAGAATGTGAAATGAGCTTCAAGAAAACTTACCCACGAATATTTTCCGACGGTTTGAGGTCGTGTTCCGGTGTTTTCAAGCGATTTGAGGTATGCACGACACCCACACCTCCCCTTCTATTCTGTCTGAAACTAAGAGAAATTTACCCAAAATGCAAAACACAACCAAAAGAAATTGAGATGAGGTTCAAGAAAACTTACCCACGAATTTTTCCGGCGGTTTGAGGTGCTTTTTCGGTGATTTGAGATACCCACGACCTTTTTTTCTTACCCACGAAACCGAGATGGCGGGATGGAGAGAGTAGCTGGAAAAATAGAAGAAACTCACGAAATGAAGGGGGCTGGTCGATTTTTTAAAAGGTTTGCGACTCAATATTTATTGCGTCGCACACTACTTGCGACGAAACCACGGTTTGTCGCAGATCTGCTACGAAATGGGCTTTTCGTAGCAGATCTTGGCTGCCAAAAAGGCTCCATTTTCTAGACCTTGCGACGCAATTGTTGTTTCATCGCAGACCTTGCGACGAAATGGTCCATTTCGTCGCACACTGTACCTGCAAAAAAAAAATCTTGGCGAGTATATTTCGACCCTGCGACGAAATGGCTGTTTTCATCGCAGGACTTGCGACGTAATTGTTGTTTCGTCGCACGCTTGCGACGTAAATAGATTTTCGTAGCAAGGCCTGAGACTTTTAGTTTTTCGTCGCTACGATTTCGTCGCTAAAACGCTTCTTTCTTGTAGTGAATGTCGGGTTGGGAAGGAGGCTCCGACGAGGAGGAGGCGGTGGCGACGATGGGGAGAAGGAGGAGGCGACGGTAAAGAGGAAAAGAAGATAGAGAGAGAGGGATTTGGGGGAGAGGAGAGAGAGAAAAAGTTTATTACTATTATTATTATTATTATTATTATTATTATTATATATATATATATATATATATATATATATATATATATATATATATATATATATATATATATATATATATATATTTAAAAAGTTTATTATTTTATTTTATTTTTTAATTAAAAAAAATATTTTATTTTTGTAAACGTGTCACGTCAGCATTCGTTCAGTACCGTTAAAAAAATTAACGGTATAGGGACTCAATAGAAGCATTTTCAAAACACTGGAGACTTGATTGTTTAATTTTGAAACCTAAGGACCTATTGGAAACTTACTCGAAACAGTAGGGACCAAAAATGTATTTTACTCAAAAAAAAGTTTTGCTAATGTATTTTTAACTTCTCCCAATGCTTTTTTGTATGTCAGAAGAAACTCAAAATTTTGTAGTGTCATAACGGGTAGAATATATATCTCAATAAAGATAGAATAATATATATAAACATAGTAAATACGTTGAATTATTATATGTTATATATGCATGCCAGTATGAAAGTATATATTAAAACAAAAACGGTCGATTTGAAAATTAGATTTACCATGAATGTATAAAAATAATTGCTCTAAATGAAAATATGTATATTAGAAAAGAAAGCTAAAGTTGAAATTTTCTCTAAAAAATTGACATTTGTGAAATATAGGTTTTGAAATGGAGCTATTTGACATAATTTTTGTTAAGTTTTTAACCTCGCGATTAAGCTCATCAATTTTTACTTTGAATTTTCAGTTTAATAAACTAAATGGTAAAGTACAAACTTAATTAATCTAGGTGTTAATTCACATCATTTAGGCCCCGTTTGATAACCATTTGGTTTTTTGTTTTTGGTTTTTGGTTTTTAAGCTTATAAACACCACTTCTAACTCTAAGTTTCTTTGATTTTTCACATACCTTCTTCCCATGTTTTCAAAAACCAAGCCAATTTTTGAAAACTAAAAAAAGTAGTTTTCAAAAACTTGTTTTTGTTTTTAGAATTTGGTTAAGAATTCAAGTGGGTCTTTAACAAAAATGAAAACCATGGTGAGGAAATTTAAAGAAAATAAGCTTAATTTTCAAAAACCAAAAACCAAAAACCAAATGGTTATCAAACGGGGCCTTAGTTTGGTTTGAGTTTTAATTTGATGAAATTGAAAGTTAAACGTCCAATGATATGGTTATTTAGAAAAATTCCTCTTTATATATATATACATCTTCTGATCTGCAATTTTGGTTAAGTAAAAACTAAAATAATAATAAAGTTTATTTGGGTTATTTCTTTTTAAATTGTTTTATTTTTGTAATATATTTTATATCATATTTGTATTACATCTATTCATCGATCTCACAAATATGAAGTAGGGTATGTTATCTCATAAGTACATGAAAAAACCTTACCTCTTAAATTAACTTTTTTTTTTTTTTTTGAAAGAACTTAAATTAACTTTTTGAATTGTAATTAAGAAGGTCCTTTGATAATGGCAATTCACATGTAAATTCAAGAAACTACAACTTGATCCAATCGTCTTTTGATAATGACAATTCACATGTAAATTCAAGAAACTACAACTTGATCCAATCGTTTTCACGATATTTACATTTTGATAGAAACATGCAACTCAAGACCAAGACCAAATGTATAAGTATGACTTTTCATGCATATGATTGCGAAAAAGATTTGGAGTTTAGTCCATAAATTTAAAATCTCAATGTTTGGAATTTCTTATAAGACGGCTTATTTAAGACTATTTAATACCTGTTGTAGCCTCCTATGGTCTATAAATCAATTAGCTAGGGTTTAATTTAGATAAAACCATGTAGAATTTTTTTAAAAGAAAAAAATGACTATTTATAAATCATGTAATTAATATAAATTCATTTATTCTTTAAGAAAGTAATTCATAAGAAGAAAACGTATTAAAAGAAAAAAAATGGTTGAATATGATCCCATCCAAATATTCTCATCCTTGTAATTAAAAAGATAATTGAATTTTCTTTTGTCGTCTTATAAAGAATTTAAAAGAAGGAAGGAAAAAAAATAAAAATAAAAAACCACAACAAGTCACACCACATGACACAACAGGTAATTCTTTTTTTAATTTTTTTTCTCCTAAAAAAAGGTTATTAAGAATTTTGTAAAGAAAACAAATGGTTGTGTGATCCACACTCCTTAATATTTTATTTTCTATGATATTTATTATTAATTTTATTAACTAAATAATGACCCAAAACTATAGACAAAATGTTGATTGATTTTGGTTGAATGTGGTAGGCATGTCGTGGAGCATTATTGTACCAAAAAAAATGTAGTTCTATGCCATTTTTTGAATGAATTATATTATTTTCTATTATTATTATTTTTTTTAATTTTTGAAAAAATGTAGGTAGGAAATGTCCATGAGATGGGGCGGGGCGAGAATGGGGACGGCTTATCCCATCCCCATCCCCGCCTCCCATTTCAATCCCCATCCCTGTGAAATTCCCCATTATATTTTGCAAGGAATGTGGCAGGGATTCTCCACGGAAAATTTGTGGGGATCAGATTCCCTACAGGAAATTATTCCCCATTTAGTTTTTTTTTTCTTTTTTCTTTTTTGTCTTCATTGAATCAAATAATTCTTTTGATGAATTTTCAAGTAGTTAGCTTTGCATGGAAAATATTTATTAATTTTCAATTAGATAGTTAATTATTTACATAAAATTTTCATTTAAATAGTTTGTTTCCTTAAAAAAAAAAAAAAAAAATCTCTTTTTAAAGAACAAATTCTTAAATCTCCAATATTAAAAAAAAATCCATATCAAACTATCTAATTATCTAGGCATATAATTCAAGCCTATCCAATTTTCTAAATCATCAACAATAAAACTTTGAATAATAATAATAATAATAATAATAAAAAAAGTAAACGAGGCAAGCAGGAAATGGGGATGGGGAATACATTCTCTGTCTTCGTCTCCATTTAGTTCGCAGGGATTTTTTTCTCACACTCCCTCCCCCATTCTCCGCTTAAACAACGATTCTCCGCCCCGTTAAGGACGGGTCTCTATGTGGCAAATTGACATCCCTACATGTAGGGTGAGGATTAAAACCAGAAACCTGTTGGTCATTTAATACAAGTTTTATGTCAGCTGAGTTATGCTCATGTTGACATTTATTATTTTCTATTTTTTTTTAAGAAAACTATTATTTTCTATTACTTGTCTTTTAATGTCACGCTAAATAAATTAATATATTTTAATCATATTGTATAAATCATTTAATTAAACGTATTAATAATAAATATACACGAAATTTTCTAAAGAAAAAATAAATAAATATACATGAAATCACAGTTTAATGTCAATTGATTAACATAATTAATTGTTTTTTTTTTTAAATAAGGATTATATAGTCGGTTATTAAAGTTATATTTATATAACTAAATTTACAATTTAATATAATGTAAATATTAGGAGTATGTTGCTCTTTTTTTTTTTTAAAAAAAAAAGTATATTTAGGAATATATATATATATATATATATATATATATATATATATATATATATTTATATATATATTAGTATAACAACCATTTGGGGTGAGGGATTCGAACCTCTGACCTCATGGTCGAGGGTATATGCCAATTACCGCTGAGTTATGCTCGCTTTCGCTATTTAGAAATATGTTGCGAGAGGATTACGATTCCAAATAATTGATGGGATTGTCACGTTGTTCTAAGTTAATTTAATTCTTATTTTTGTTAGATTAATTTAATCCTTAATTAAGATAAGGTATAGTGACTTTTAAGGCATATTTGGGAAGTTTAGAAAAGAGAAAAGGGAAAGTATGTTAAATTACAAGTTTAGTCCATGAACTTTTAGGATTGGGTCAATTTTGGTTCTTGAACTTTAAAAAGTGTCTAATACCTTCTTAACTTTTGATTTTGTATCTAATAGGTCCCTAAACTTTAAAATGTCGGATAAGTCTTTGAACTTTCAATTTTATGTCCAATAGATCTCTAATATATAAAATATTTTAAAAATTAACCAATCTACTAGATATAAAATTGAATTTTTTGCCTATTGAGACTCTAAACTTCAAATTTTAGATCTAGTATGCTTGTAAATTTTTAAAAAATGTTGAATAGGTCAATGACTTATTAGATACGAAATTAAAAGCCAAGGAACCTATTAGAATTTAAATACAAAAGTGAAAGTTTAAGAATCAGATGCTTTTTAAAGTTTTCATGGACATATTGGACACAAAATTGAAAGTTTGAGAACATATTTTAAACTTTCTAAAGTTCAAGGATCAAATAATTAACACAATCCTGAAAATTTTGGGACTAAACTTGTACTTGAACTAAAAAATAAATTTTGAAGTGAATTGAGAAGATACGATTTTAGTTAAGTGATTAAATTACAATTGAATTTTTTAAAAAATTATCAATACTAAATCATTATAATATTTGGTTCCATATATTTCAAATGAATTTTTGATGGGATTGGAGATATTTTAAAAAGATTAATGTTTGTTCTAAAAAAAGGGTTTTCGAATAACCAAATTTCTAGAAATGACATTACAATTAGAAAAAAGAAAAGCTAAGAGAGGGAGAGACAAAATCTATGAGAGAGAAAAAAAATTGAGTTCAAAGGAAAAAAATTAGATACAGGGAGGAAAAAAATTTAGAAAGAAATGGAACACAAATTTAAGAGAGAAAAAATTAGATAGAGATGAAAAAAAAAATAGAAACAGAAATAGAAAAATAGAGGGACAGAATTTTTGGAGAGTAACAAATTATAGAAAGGAGAAAAATAATTTAGAAAGAAAAAAAATTATGAAGAGGACACATTTTAGACAAACAAAATTTAAATAGAGAGGTCGAAAAATAAATTCAGAGAAAAAAAATTAGGAAGAGAGGGACACATTTTAGATAGAGAAAAAAAATTAAATTAGAATTATTGAAAACAATAATGTAGAGGGAGAGAAAAAAAAAACTTAGAAGGAGAAAAAAATAGAGTAAAGAAACAAAAGTTGGAGAGAGAATAAAGTTTTTTTTTTCTTTTTCTTTTTTGAAATAGAGAGAAATAAAGTTAGAAAGTAAATAAAATTAATATTCATTTGACAAACTAAATAGTTGTTTGATTATCACAGAGTAATTTTAAACTTTTTTTCAAACCACTTTATGTTCAATTGCCAAACATCATTGATTCATTGTTGAAAATTTAGTGGTTTTCTTTTGACTCTTTGCAAAATTATTTTCAAATATGCCCTCAATGAAGTATTAGAAAAAATAGCATATTTTTACATATGGTATCTCTCAATATAGTTTTCAATTTTGTTTATGGAAATTTCAAAATGTAAAATAAAGATTTTATTCTAAATTCTTTTCTATAAAGATAAAAGTTTGTTTGCTCACAAATTTTAAGCTCTCTTGGGATGAAGTAGGGATTCAAAGAAAATATGTTATATATTATAACAATTAGCATATGCAGCAATAAATGTGTTTTTTTGAGAATTAATCAAACTATAAGAAGGATCGTTTGGAATACATTTTAATTTAAATGTTTTTCAAGAATGCATTTTTTAAAAAAATATTTTGTATAAAAATTGTTTAGAATTTAAACACTCATATGTTTGGTTGCATTTCCTCACAAATGTTTTTATACACAAGTTATTGTTTACTTAAGAAGTCTTTTTTAAAAAGTTGGTTTCAAGTGTTTCTCTCAAAATTGTTTATTTATCAATCTCATTTTCCAATAAGTCATTTTTAGTGATTACCAAACATTAGAAATTTTTTCAAAATTAAACACTTAAAAAGTTAAACCAAACACACCCGAAATTAAGTTGAAACCACTCAAAATACAGAAACTTAGGTCCCGTTTGGTAATCATTTTGTTTTTGGTTTTTGAAAAATAAGTCTATAAACACTATTTCCACCTATAATTTTTTATTTATTTATTTAACATTCTTTCCATGTTTTCAAAAACCAACCCAGTTTTCAAAACGAAATAATAACTTAACTTTGATGGATATTCATATTCAGTGGTGGATCCAAAACTTCATGTGAGGGGGGCTATATATAAATAAAGAAAAATATCAACTTTTACCATGAAATTGTAAGGTGTTTCAATTTTTACCCTAACTTTCAACTTCATGAAATTGCACATTAAATTTACATAAGTGTTACAATTTTTACCTTAACTTTAAAAAGTGTTGTAATTTTTACCTAGATTTTCGTTAAAATTATTGTTGAAAAAGTATTATCATGTGTGTCCAATCAATTATAAAACATGCATTTGATATCACATTGAAAGGATTATGATAAAAATTACATTATAGTTAATGTTTTTCCTAAAAATAATTTTGAACATATTGATATTAGTTTATATACTTTGATATTAAATTAGTTAAATTATAACTTTGGTTATTAAAATTTCAAGATTATGTTTAGTAAGCAACTTTAAAAAGTTTCTAGTAAGTCTCAACTTTCAATTTTGTGTCTAATAAGCCCATAAATTGTCAATTATGTTTCTAATAGATTCATTTTAAAATATATATATATATATATATATATAATAGGTTAAAGATCAATTAGGCAACGGGTTGAAAAGTTGAAAGTCTATTATATACAAAATTTAAAAATTTCAAAACCAATTAAATACATTTTTAAATTCAAGATCCTTTTAGAAGAATTACACAAAGCAACTTTCAAAGTTTATATACCAGACTTATAATTTAATCAATTAATATTTTTTAACGTGAAGTATACATAACTTTCTATATAATTATAAAACAAAAAAAAAAAAATTGAAATAACAAGTTAGATTTTTTTTTTCTCTTTCACAAGAATTATATATTCGTTTCATGCTATTAATTTTTAAAAATAATTTACTAAAATTTAAAATAATTCTATACCATTTTCACATATGGTTTGACACAAGAAAAAAGGAATTTAAATTTAATGTTGAAACTGAAGATGAAACAAAATTTAATTAAGGTTTCTCTCTGATACCAAAGTAACTGGAGAAAAAAAACCAAGAAGAAAAAGGGTCAAAATAATTGAAAAGGAAAAAACATACTATATAAGGTTAAAAAATCAGAAAAAAGAAAAAGAAAAGACAAATAAAAAAACGAACAAACACGTTAGGGTTAAAAAGAGGGGAAAGGGAAAAAAAACAGATAAACGTTAAGATTTAAAAAAAAAAAGGGAAAAGAAAAGGAAAGAAGAAAAAAAAATGAAAAAAAACGAGAAAAGAAAAAGAAAAGACGTAAAAAAAGAGCAAACACGTTAGGATTAAAAAAAGGGAAAAGAAAAAAAAATTATATATATTTTTTTTTTAAAAAAAAAGAAAAACGTTAGGGTTAAAAAAAAGGGAAAAGAAAAAAAAAAAGAAAAACACGTAGATGAAGGGTCAAACTCTCGCGCAAATGAACATCGGGGGACTTGAATCGCTGGGTTGTATATATATATATATATATATATTAGTTAATAACTGTGGCGTTTAATATAGATAATATTCCTTCTTTTAAGTTGAGGGGGCTCGAGCCCCCCTGGGCCCTACGTAGAACTGCCGCTGTTCATATTCATGTATTTTTTTTTTTTTTTACAAGAATGTAGAATATTCTTACATCTTAAAATGTCCGCATAGGAGGAGACATTTTTTATGTCCTTCTTAAGAACATTTTTTTAAGGATTTTTTAGGTCCTTGTAAATCCATTCTAAGATTCCCTAGTTAAGCATATATTTTTTTTGGCAAATTATTAGGTGCTCTGGTTCCTTTAAAACCGTAGAATGTATATTTTCAAATTTTTTGTCCTCTAATAACCGTTGAATACAAAATCGAGATATTTTTACAATTTCTCTCTCTTACATCCAACCATGCAAAACTACCCGTTTCATTGTCCCGAGAGCACCTAATAATTTCTCCTTTTCCTAACATTTTTGCACCTCTTTTTTTTAATTTCTCATTTTTTACATTTATAATCAAAATATATTAATGTATTTATTTACTAATAAACTATTTTATGCAATTACCTATATTTATATATTACACCAATCTTTTTTTTTTTTTTTTTGAAAAGAATATTACACCAATCTAAATATAACTCAACTAGTTAAAGACATATACATTCAATCAAGAAGTCAGACGTGTTTGAAGTCCTCTCTACATGCTGTTGAATTCTAAAAAAACTAAATTTATTATATATTGTATCTACATATAAAATAAAATTTAGCTATACTATACAATATACAATATATCAATTCATTTTCAATTGACTTCTAGACGAAAATCTTTCATTTATTTTACTTTTTTTTTTTTTGAGAAGTTCATTTATTTTACTTGTTCAATAGGCATTCAATATTTTGTAGTAATGAGTTTATTTCTCTATACATCTGATTTTTTCTTAGTTATTTGTTTCTAAATTCTTAAATATTAATTATATATTTAAATAATAAAAAAAGTTAATATTATTCCTCTATTTTTTAAAAAAAAAAAAACCCAAAAAGTGCCATTAATTGTATATTTATCATGTTAAAATTGAGAATGGAAATTAATTTTATATTGAATCTTTTATAAAAAAAAAATCTCAAATTAATATCAATTAATTTGTTCAATAAAATAACATATAAAAACAATATATATTATAGGTGATTCTGGACCACTCCGGAATTCAAGGACTAAGTAGGACAGCGCGACATATTAAACTAAGTGCCTGTCCATTGCACGCTTAACCGAGTGGGATTATTTTCTCAAAAAAAAAAAATCGAGTGGGATTAAAAAAGAGTTGAGATTAATGTATTAAATTTCCGTCGACATGTTGACCTTTCCATATGTCCATAGGTTCGACATCAACACGAGGAGCGAACCGACATTTCCATTATACTGTAGAAAAATCGATTAAAACAACAAAATGTAATTAATGTGGAGATAACATTTATAATGAGTATTTCAACTTATTTGAAAAATGGAAAACATTTATTTATTATTTTATTTTTTTTTTGAATTTTTTGTTTTAAATATCTTTTTAGAAATGTCCATTGACATCGACATTTTGTCGATATTTCCATCGACACTCCATAAAATTGAGACCTCGACATTTCCTTCGACATCGACATTTTAACCCTTGGTTGGGATTAATCAATTCTTTCAATCAAGTCCTTAGCGTCGAAAATAAGTATCGAAATGATGGTGTATGTAATGTCAAAAATAATATTTTTTAATTTTTTAAAAAACTTTATTATGACTCAAAAAATAAATAAATAAATAAACTTTATTAATTAAGTTTTGATTTATATAAGTTTAGTCATTGAACTTTCAATAATGTGTCAGTTTGGCCCTTGGCCTTAAAAAGTATCAAATAGGTTCTAAAACTTTTAATTTTGTATCAAATAGATTCAGTATCCAAATAGGTCCTTAAACTTTCACTTTTGTGTCTAATAAGTCTCTCAAGTTTCAATTTTGTGTGTAACAAGTCTTCGGCCTATTGGAAATTTTTAAAGATTCACAAGCCTACTAGATACAAAATTGGAAGCTTAGGGTTTCAATAGACATAAAAATCAATTTTATATCTAATAGATTGGTTAATTTTTAAAAATCTCGAACATGTAGGGACTTATTAGGCACAAAATTGAAAGCTTAGGAACTTATTAGTAATTTTTAAAGTTCAGGGACCAAAATGACACGATTTGGAAAGTTCAAGGTCTAAACTGAACCTCTAATCTCTTGGTCTAGAGTACATATTTTATGCCAGTTGAGTTACGATCATGTTGACATTAGTTGAGTTGAAATACTCCATGGTTTAGTTTAACGACATCAATAACTCAACTATCAAAATTTAAAACATATTAGTTTAATGCCATCAACAACTCAACTATAAAAATTTAAGACATACTCATTTCACATATTGTAACTTGGCTTAACAAAAAAAATTTATCGATGTTAAAGAATATTGACCTATTAAAATGTTGGTATACAAATGATTAACAAATTCATAAAAATTATTATTTGTAAATTCAGGTACCGTCATTCTTGGAATATTTAGTAATTATAAGGACTTAATTGAAAAATTGAAACTTTTCAGATATTAAAGATCAAAATAAAAAAAAAAAAAATTAAAATTCTAGACACTAAAATATATATTTAGCGTAAATCAAACCTGACAAATAATTTGATCGCTGGAGCAGGTCGGATGAGAGCTTGCTGATCAAGACCATCAATCGGGAAGTTTCGAATCTCTCGGAAACTCAAATTGTGTTGAGAGAAGTGCTGATTTTGGCTGAATCGCTGGAGCAGGTCAGCTTCATTTGGTGCCCTAGAGAGAGTAACTCTGTTGCGCATGTTTTGGCGCGCAATGCAGCTCGGTTGTCGTCGTCTCGATCTCAACTTCCTGCTGTTTCTTTTGGTTTTTCTGATGCTTTTTGTTCGGTCCGGGATCCCTCTTCTTCTTCCCCGGAAGATTGTTTTTTGGAAGGGATTCGACTTTACCATTATGGTTTTCCTCTGCTATAATTGAGGATTCTGCTGACTTTGGATGGTTGAGTTTCTAATGAAGTTTATTTTTTTCTCAAAAAAAAAAAAAATGGAGGAGTTTGGCATCCACATAAGTTTGATATAACTAATCAAAATTAAGAACTCAATTATATTATTATTTTTATCAGTTAACGTTGTTTGCATATAGGAATATCTTTGAATGAGTAGATTCGAATATCTGACCTCTTGATCGATGATACATGTTTATTACTGTTGAGCTAGGATCATTTTGACATAATGATTTTGTCTTTGTACTTTCAACTTTGTAACAAATTAGTCATTTGAACCATAATAATTTAGTGTCTATATTTTAAAATTTGTAACAATTTAATCTTTATAGTGAAAAATCTCATCAAAATTAAGTGTTAATTTTTATTATCTAATAAGTAATATAATTTAGTCTTTTATTTATAAAAATATTTGGTCCCTAATTATTTAATTGATATGCACATATAAAAAATCCACTTAAATTTTCGCAACATTGTTCACAATTGAAACTAAATTGTTGTAAATTTTAAATTATAGGAACAAAATTGTTAGTAAAGACTAAAATGTTACAAATTTGATAGTAGAACTAAGGACATGTTTGGAATTATTTTTAAAATGATTAAAAAAGTGCTTTTGAGTGAAAAAAATGTTTTTAAACAGTTGAAAAGTTATTCCAAACAGTCTCTAAATTATTAGGAATTAAATTTCAGACATCAAGTTGTTTCATCAATGAAAGTAACATGGATCAAAAGTGTTCCTGTTTATGAAATTATTGGTAAAGAAACACAAAATGAATGAAAAAAGTTAATAATTTGCTCATGTCCCTTTTTATAAATTTAGGTTGAAATATTATTTTGGTTGTAGTATTTTTGGGTTTCATTCTCTTTTAGTTCATGTACACTTTCAAATATCTAAATTTAGTTTTTGTACTTTCGATGAAGCTTAAAATTAGTCTCTACCCTCATTTTGAAGATTTTTTTTTTTTTTTTGTTAAACTAAACTTGAACTTTGAGGTTTGTGTCTATTTGGTCCAACTTTAAAAAGTGTCTAATATGTCTCTAAACCTTCAATTTTGTGTCTAATAGGTGTTGAACTTTAAAAATGTCTAATAGATCCCTAAATTTTCAATTTTGTGTCTAATAAGTCTCTGATATATTCGAGATTTTTAAAATTAACCAATCTATTAGATATGAAATTGAATTTCATGTCTAATGGGAGTCTAAACTTTCAATTTTAAGTCTATTAGAATTGCAAATTTTTTAAAATGTCGAATAGGTCAAGGACCTATTAGGCACAAAATAGAAATTTTAGGAATCTATTAGACACAAAAGTGAAAATTTAAGAATTTACTGGATACTTTAAGTTCAAGGACCAAATAAACACAACTCTAAAAGTTTATGGACTAAATTTGTAATTTAAACATTTTTTTTATCGAAATTGGTTAAATAATAATAATAATTTTCATGCAAAAAAAAAAAAAAAAAAACACACACATTATGAACGCATTTCTAAAATGTATGGAGAAGGCTAATTGAGACTGTTTTTTTTTTTTCTTTTTTTAAGAATGGTTAATGAAAAACTGACGATAATAACTAATTTTAAGCTTTATTGCAAGTAGATGGATTAAATTTGAACATTTAAAGCCCCGTTTGATAAGCATTTGGTTGTTGGGGTTAAGAGAGCTCATTAGAGCTAAGTTTTCTGTTATATTATTCATACTTTACAACTGTATTCTTGTTATTAATTCAGTTCTTCCGTTGTGAATATTGTTTATTCAGTTCACAGTGCCTTTGATCACTCAATATATGAAAAAGTCATCTTTTGTGATCATTTTCTCTGTTTACTTTCTTATTCTTGATTTGGTATCAGAGTTTGAAAGTCTAACGACGCTCAATTTTTTTTTTCCGCACGATGGAGTCTCATTCAACAGAGAAAAACAATTCTGAGGTTGAAATTTCTTCTCAAATTCCGAAAATCATATACCCAGGCAACAAGATCACAACGATGAAGCTTGATGAAGATAATTTCCTTCTATAGAAATTGTAAATTCTTACTACCTTACGAGGACATGGGTTGAAACATCACCTTGATGAAGATTCAGAAACCCCCTCAAAATATATCACAAGTGGTGATTCTTCGAAAATCCTTAATCCTGCTTATGATCATTGGGTTCGACAAGATAGCCTCATTATCGCCTGGTTACTTGGCTCGATGGCTAACTCTCTTCTTTTGGAAATGCTGGAGTGTGAAATTGCTCGAGAGGTGTGGAAAATTCTTCAGAATCGGTTTTCCTCACGAAATGTTGCAAGAATTATGGATTTGAAATCGAAATTGGAATCGCTCAAGAAAGGTAATCTCAAACTTGAAGATTATTTCCTGAAGGTTAAAAATCTTGTTGATTCGTTGAACGTTGCTAGAAGAAAGATCTCGCATGAAGATCATGTCTTACATATTCTTGCCGAACTAGGAATAGAGTATGATTCTACTGTAAATGTGATTACCGAAAAGGATGAGACTCCTCCATTACAGAAGGTGTATTCGCTCCTTTTTACTCAAGAAAACAGGATTTCTCGAAATCTTTCTATAAATCCTGATGGTTCGACTCCTTCTGTTAATCTTACAACACAGACTAGACTGAAACAACAACAGATTCCTTCATCTGACTCTAACAATCGCAAGAACTCAAATGGAAAATGTAACAATAATCGGCGATCTTGGAACAACAATAACAAACCCCAATGCCAGTTATGTAGACGATTTGGACATACGGTTTTTGGTTAAGCTTATAAACACTATTTCTACCTATAAAGTTTTTTTTTTTTTTTTTTTTTGTGTATAACTATTTTCTTCCCATGTTTTAAAAATTCAAGTTTTTTTAAAAAAAAAAAATAAAAAACTTGTTTTTGGAATTTGGTTAGGAATGCAAATATGTCCTCAACAAAAATTAAAACCATTTTAAGGAAATTGAGAGAAAACAATTACAATATATTTTTTTTAACACATAAAACAATTATAATTTTCAAAAACTAAAAAACCAAATAATTATCAAATGAACACAAAAATATAAGACTAAAAAAAATGAAATCCAAAGTATAAACCCTATTTTTTATTTATTTATTTATCATTATTATTATTATTTTGAGAGCAAACCTTAAATTTATTAACACTTTATTTTTTATTTTTTATTTTTTAGGAAAATTAACACTTTATTATAAGGGCAAATTGCAAAAACCACCCCTGAAGTATGATGTTTGTAACAATTACACCCTTAGAGTTTCAAATTTAAAAATTAAACCCTCCAACTTTCAAAAATGTAAAAATTAGAACCTTAAACTTTGAATTTTAAAATTAAACCCCCAATCTATCATAAATGTGAAAATTGGGTCCATTTCATATTTATGGTTCTCTCTCCCCTTTTCTCTCTCCTTTCTCCCTCTACCTATCCATCCCTTTGATCACCCTCTCTCTACTTTCTCCCTCTACCTCTCCACTTGTTCCGTTACTTACTCCTGGAACCAAATGGTTCATATGCACCCAGTCCGGCCAAAGTGCTCAACCTACCCGACGTCGGACAGGCTCCTCCCCCGCCCTCGTCTCTTCAACCGACAAGAGACGAATTTGAAGGTTACCCATTTCAGTTTGAGTGGCAGTAGAAGGACTTAGATCAGTTAGATTTCTTCTTCTTCTTGTCCAATACCGACGGCAGGTTTTACATGCCGGATTCATCCTCCATGAGCCGCCATAGGTGACGGCGGCAGGAACGCCAAAAGCTGATGTGGGTCTTGATGATGATCGTTTGCTTGTGGCAGTAAAACCCATTAAGATAATTAATTAAAAAAAAGTATATTTAAGAAGATAATTAGAAGCAAAAAAATGCTCGCATCTTTTTTTTCCTCTCCTTTTTGGCATAACTTTGCAAATGAAATTGAATTGAACCCATTAAAAAATAAAATAAAATGAACATTAAACAAAAACCCATGAAATGAACCGATCTAAGTCCCCTGTCGTCTCTTCATTGCTCGAGGGAGACGAAGAAAGGATAGGGTGGAAAGTTTACGATGGACAAAATAGAGAGGTAGAGGGAGAAAGTAGAGAGAGAGTGGGTGATGGAAGGGATGGGGAGGTAGAGGGAGAAAGGAGAGAGAGAGAGAAGAGGAGAGAGAAGGAGAAATATGATGGACCCAATTTTCACATTTATGATAGATCGGGGGTTTAATTTTAAAATTCAAAGTTTAAGGTTCTAATTTTTACATTTTTGAAAGTTGGAGGGTTTAATTTTTACATTTGAAACTTTAAGGGTGTAATTGTTACAAACATTATACTTTAGGGGTGGTTTTTGCAATTTGCCCTTATTATAAAACAACCAATATATATATATATATAATAAATAAATAAATGTAAGGAATACTCGGACCCACCCAATTGTTTGAAAACGGAAGAATAAGATAGGAATATGAGAATTTTAATTCCCTTCCTCATACAGTTGTAAATTGACATGTCATCCCAAGTTTCATTTATTATTATTTTTTTAAAAATAAAAAGTCATCCCTAAGTTCCAAACCCACTTTTATTAAATTAAAATTAAAATTAAAAAATGAAAAAAGAAAAGAAAAGAAAAAATATTAAAGAACGAAACTTTACTTATTTATTACAAAAATAAAACAGATGATAAGGCCAAGATTATAAATTAATACCCTCGAGCTCCCACAAAGCAGTAACACCAATAATTAAAATTACAATACAATAATAAAATATTTATTCCAAGATTACAAATTTACCCTCCTATACAAGCAATATCCGGTGCGCTCAAGTCCACAGAAACCCAGTGCACTCGTCGATGAGGATTAACCTTTGGCAGCCGCCTTGGTCAACGATTTGACCTTAACGGACCAACCCAACGACGACCGAGTCCCCTCGACGGCGAACGTGTCGTAACGGAGAAACAGTTCCACCAAAACTACTCTTGACACGAGCACCACCAGATCCCTCGCCGGACACTGCTTGTTCTCCGCCGTCGGCGCCTCCGTCTCCCGGCCATTCGACCAGTAAACATACTTCAAAAGCTTCTCCCCTTTCTCTCCGACGAACCTCTCGCCGACGAACTCCTCCGGCCTTTCAAACACCTTCGGATCTTTAGTGGCGATCGGCTGATACCCAAAAAGCATCTCCCCTTTCTTGATCTTGAACGAAGAATCGTGGCTCTCGATCACCATGTCTTGCTTCGCCTTCGCGTACTGGTACGGCACTGGCGGGTCGATTCTCAGAACCTCGTACACGACGGATTTTAGCAGACTCATCTTCTCCAAGGCGGCGAATGTCAGTCCTCCGTCTTCCTTCACGGCGGCTCTGATCTCGCCGGCGAGCTTCCGGTGGAGCTCCTCACCGGCGGATCCGACCCAGTAGAATATAATCGGTAATAACACTTTCATTCCGGCGTATGCGTTGAATCCGGCGAGGAACACTAAATTGTGACAGGCTTTCTCTCTGTCTATCCCCTGTTTCTCTGCTTCGTCTAGAAACGAACCCGACGACTCGTAAAATTGGTCGTAAACCTTCCTGAAAAACAACATCAATAAGTTTCTGATTCCGATTTCAAAATAATATTTCTGTTCCGGTTGATTTCATTCCGATTCTTCTTACCTGTAAGCACTCTTGACGAGTGCGAAGGGTAAACGGAATGTATGGATGATGAGATCTTCGAAGCAGGTGAGGAATTTGGGCGGACCGGCGGTGGCCAACGGAGCGAGCTGCATAGCGAGCCACCGGTCGACCAAACCCGGTCCCTCTGCAGCGAATTTCTGATCGGGGCTTCGGTCGGAGAGCAAGTGGAAAATGAAATCAAACGACGCCGCATCGCCGACGGGGTTGAAATTGGCGACTTTCTTCTCACCCAATTCCCTTTCGAGCTTATCGAACATCTCGGAAACCGAGCTCCGGAACAGAGGAAGGAACTGATCGTGACGAGAGGCGAGAAATTTGAGGAACAGGGTCTTGAGAACAGAGTGCTCTGTTTCCGACGGGTCCAGAAAGGCGCAGGTGCGGATTCCGCCGGTGAAGTTCAAGGACGGCATGTAAGTTCCATCGAGAACGTTCCGTTTCTCGACCTTAGTGGTGTCGAAGAGGATCGGAAAGCTGACGGCGTCGAGAAGGACGACGACTCTGGGATCGGAAGAGATGAAGGGGCCCGGCGGCATGTTGACCCGGAAAACAGTGGAGGCATATTTCTCCATTCGAGTTCGGAAGAATTTCTCTCTGCCTTGAATGTAGAAGTAATCGTAGCGATCCTTGATGGGTCCGAAGATGGAGAAGCCATAGCTGCCGGGGATGGGTTTGAGTGGCAGGGGAATCTGAGGATGTTCTGAATCCTTGGAAGAAGATGAAGTCATTTTCTTGGGTTTGTGTTTGAGGAAAAAAGAAGATGGGAAGTGGATTTATATGGTGAGGAAGAAGAAGAGATATGTTTTGAGGTGAAAAAAGGGGGTGAGGATTTTGAAGTTATGTTTATTTTAATGAAATGAATTTTCACATGGTGTTTAAATTATTGGCGAAGGTTTTGATTTGGCTTGCGTTCACATTTGGCAAGGAAAATGTTAAAAATGCTGGTGATTAGTGGAGTGAAGGATAAATTATTGGAGGGATCTCAACAATATGGTTAATGATTGTGAGAAGAGAATTTAAACACAACATTTTAATCATTGAATGCTTCTTATTTATTTATTTTTGAGAAGTACATGAGGTGAGGTAGTTATCAGTACAACGTTATGCCAATTAAGTTATGCTCTTGTTGGCATATTATCCATTATTTTTTCTTTTAATATAATTTATAAATTTAATTTTAAAAACTAAAAGAAAAAAAAAAGGAACAAAGGGTTATGAAAGATGACTTCAAGAAACTTCTTTTTTTTGACAATATGAAGGTGGGGGGATTTGAACCACTAACCTCGTGGTTATCAGTACAACTTAATGCCAGTTGAGCCATGCTCTTGTTGGCTAGAATAACCCCAATTGCCACCAAATGAAACAAAATGTCATGAATTTCTTAAACCATATTGGTTTTGGTGGGTCAATAGGCGTGTGTACTCAACACGTCGTCATAACTCTATATATGGGTGAAATCAACATAAACATATATATATATATATATAGATTTTGTGCAATAAATATGAGGTATAATAAATAAAGAAAAAAGTACTACTGGTGAATTATATTCACTTTAGAGGGTTTTTTAGAAAAGAAAAAAAAAAGAAAGAACAACATTACTTTCAAAACTAATTAGAAATTTAGGGTGTCGCGCTTCTGTCCTCCAAGTGGTGTTGCGCCTCTTGAAGAGGCGCGACACACTCGACCTTTTTTTTTTTTTTAATTTTTAATTTTTTATTGTTATTAAATTAAATTAAATTAATTTTGTTTAATGATTATGTTGTTTTTATAAATATTAATTTTCATTTTTTTTTCCAAATAATGAACCTAAAGATTATGTTTTTTTTAATGATTGATTTTTTTAAAAATTTTTAAAGTTTGCATTTTTTAATATATACCTATAATTTACATGTGTTTGAAGTTTTCTTTTTCTTTTTCTTTTTTTGCTATTATCATTTTTTAAATACAAAACACCACATATTAAATTCAACTAATGCTACGAATAGATTATAAAAAAAATTATTGTACATTAGTTTCAAGAATTTTTCGATAAAGAAGAGGGAGAGGGAGGAGGAGGCTCATTTTTTTTCTTCCATTTCTCCACTTTTTTTACTGAAGAAGAAGTTGAAGAAGAAAGAGGAGAAGAAGGAGAAGAATAAGAGTGAGGGGGAGAAAGAATTAAAAAAAGATAAAATAATAATATATTTATTATTTTAATATATTTTTATTTAGAAAAATTAAAAAGTAATTTTTTATTAAAATAATAGTGTCACGTCACCAAACTGTTAGGGTTGAACACAAAATTAGACGGAGGGACCAAAAGTGTAATGAAATCCAAATCTCAGGGTTAATTTTTTTGAGTTTTAAAACTCAAAGACCAAAGTGTAACTTAACCCAAACTTCAGTAACCAAAAGTGTAACTTTCCTAAATTTAATTATATTTTAACTATATAAAGTTTTATCAATTTTTTTTTTTTTTTGAAACTAAATTTTTGAATTTTTTTATCATGAGGTTGAGGCACGTATTAACATACTTAACTATGTTCATGTTTGTAAATTGAGAAATTTTCTATTACTGTAATAGTTTGGGACTTTTTTTCCATGCTACCTTAATTCACTGTTTTTTTTTTCTCCTTTTTTCCTTGAGACTCTTAATTCATTGTTCATTATAACAATGACAACTAAAAATAATATGGAGTCCATAAAATAAAATAATATATCATTTAATAACGTGTGAAGTTATGAATGGAAGAAGTATTAACTATAGTAATACTAGAAATTTTTCCATAGTAAATTGGAGAGAAAATTTTCCTAACATCATAAAAAACAAAAAGAAAATGATGTTTTTATTTTGCCTAACTTGAACATAGGTTAAAACATATACTCTCAACCAAAATGTCAGATGTCCAAATTTGTTCACCCTATGTTGTTGAACTCAAGGTTTTTTTTTTTAAGTTAATTACATAAAAGAAACCATTTGTTTCTCTATCATTGGTGGACCTTTTTATTTTTTTTTTTTTAATGAAAATGATTTGCACATGGAAAATTATCTGTTTTTCTATAATTTTATTGATATGTACCCTCGACCAAAAGGTAAGAGGTTTGTCTTTGTTCAACCCTGAACCGACCTCAAATAGGTGAAAACCCTAAAACAAGCAAAGGTATATAAACTCTTCTTCAACCTTAGAGAAGGGATCCAAAACCCTAGCTTCTGAACTCTCTTTTCTACCTTTTGCTCTCTCTATTTGCCATATCTCATCTTTCTACTTGCTGACTTAAGCATCGGAGTTGATATGGTGCTTTGTGAAGGTTTTCCCTATTTTGCAGGCCACGTCTTCCCCCCATCAAACAAATTTATGGTTGTTGTCACGTGAAGGTCAGGTGAGTTCTCCCTGTCCGGATTTTAGAAACAACAATATATATACTAGTAAGATACACATGTGATGCACAAAAAAAATTGTAATTTTGTTTGAAATTATAGAAAAAGAAAGTAAGATAAAAAAAGTACAATATTATTTTAAATTCTATAAAATAGAAGAGGTTGATTTTAACATTTTATTCTCCTTCATATAATTTTTCTAAAAAATAACTTTATATATTAGGAAGAAGCTTAAATTAGATGAACAAATAATGTTATGTTATGTAAACGTTTAAATTATATATTATATCTTATATACATTAAAACTTTTTCTAATGATTCCTTTACTCAATGTTATGACAATTGTCTTTTTTCATAAATATTAGATACATATGAGACACTTACCCCTTTTAATAATTACATTTCATTCATTATAACTATAATATGATATTTATTTTAAGTACAACTTAAAAGGAACTTTACATTGTAGGGCACAAGAGTTTTTTTCTTCTGCAGTTATGGCGATCTTCGTGACTGTTTTGTGGGTCTTGTGGAATAAAAGAAACAAAGTGGCTATTCAGGGAATCAAAATTCAACATTGGTTAGAAGAATATCCGATTGACTGGGCTTCAAACTTCATCATGGAATAAAGCGAGGCCCAAACATCGAGCCATATTAGTAGGGAGAGATCAAGACGCGCAGACAATGTCCTTTTCAATGTTTTGATTCCACCACCTATCAATCAGCTCAAACTGAATGTAGATGCAACAATCATTGACGGGAACGTAGGTTCATGAATGATCGTTCAAAATAATAAAGGAGAGAAGATGATAGCAGCAAAGGGTTACAGGAAAATAAGATGTTCAGTTGAATGGGCAAAAGCAAAGACGCTTGTAAATGGTGTCCACCTAACTCTTGATGCAGGCATATCTCCAATATCACCAAAAGTGTATTTTTTTTCCTTTTCTTTAGTTGTTTTTTCTTAACTTTTTTAATAGGTAAACCTTAATGGGCTTTAAATAAAAGTTGGGTCCTCCACGCTACAGGCTCAAAGCCCAGCATATGTGATGGTGCTAAATTTGAAGTCTCCCTCCTTTCTTACTTTTATTATACTTTTCATATTTATTTTCATCATTTTGGGCACAATTCAACAAAAGATAAGAAATTCTTGTCAAAAAAAAAAAAAAAAAAAACAAAAGATAAGAAATTAAAACTATCCACTCGAACTAAAAGAAAGTCATATCAAAATTCAAATCTTATTTTAGTTCCTACACTTTGAATTTAATTTGTTAAATTTTGATCTTAAAATTTTTCTTTTAAAATTCAACAACATGTGATAGTTAAAGATTTAAATCTTTGACCTTTCAAAACATTCATTTTAGTCCTTAACTTAAAAAAAAAATGTTTGTTTTGGTGCTTATCTATAATACCTGCGGAAAAATTTCCAGTACTACTGTAGTAAGGTACTCCACCCATTCATAATTTAACACGTCATTAAAGGATTTATTCATTTATTTCATTTTATGGGAACTGCACAATTCTTAAATGCTATTATTGTGGCAATCAATGAGTTTAGGTAGTATGGAAAATTTTTCATACTACCATGGTACTAGAAAATTTTCCCAATACTTTCTAAAAAAAAAAAAAAAGAAAAGAAAAGAAAAGGAAAGAAATTTTTCCAATACTTGCTACAAACTGGTCATTAGATTGGTGAAATTTTTATACTTATGATAGTACATACTTTCTCCATTTAACATTTGACACGTCATTTAATGTTATTATATTTTATTCCATGAGACCCACACCTTTGTATGAAAAATTTTGCCATGATATGTCTTTTGGTTAAGATGAATAGGCATCCACGTGGCGTAAATAGGCCAATTAAGTCAAATTTGGGTCCCCATCTTAAAGTCGTTCATTTTTTTTTTTTTTTTTTAATTTTTATTTTATTTTATCGAAGTATCGGAGATTCAACACGGAGTGGGGACCGGACAGCAGAAGAAATGGGCAACATGGAGCTTGGAATTGGAACCCCCACCACTCAATCATGTGTGATGAGTCAACCAATCATGAACTCCCTTCAATTATTCTGACGATCATCAATAAATTTTTACCTAAATATGTTCAATAGTCACTAATCTTTTGTATAATTATAAATTATTCGTTATTTGTCAAAGCGAGCTTAGTTCGACGGTAATTGTCATGTACCCTCGACCATGAGGTCAGAGGTTTGAATTCCCCTCGTTATTTTTCTTTTAATTTCTAGTGGAATATTATATTACAAATTTAGTTCTTAAAACATTTAGATTGGCGTTTGATAAATATCTTAACTTTAAAAATGCTTAATAAATCCTGATTAGATGTATAAGTTTTATAAAACTAAAATCAGAATGTGATATGTTTTATTTAGGACTATTTTATTGGCTTTAAATTTTTAGTGGAATTCGCTTTTTAATGCCATAGAAACAAAGTAGTAAAAATACAACACATCAAAAAGCAAGTAGAAACTCTTGCATACAGATGTGTGGGCAAGTGTGGTTCTTAACATGTTAAAACGTGTAAACATGCTACTGAAAAAAAAAAAAAAAAAGATTTTATTAATGGATGAGTTGGTATTCATGTGTCTAATCACATCCAAAAATCATGATGTATCTAAATATGTTTATAAACAACAATAAAGTGGTACATTAATCTTTTGCGTTATCTCATATGGTCCCTTGGCCAAGGTGTGCTCTTACGGCCAACTTCGGGTTTTTTGGAAAAGTAATAAAAAAAATGGAAAAAGTTAGGCAAAACGAGACGTTTTGTTATTGGTTTAATTTCTTCCAATCTAATCCCATTTGCAGCTAGTACACATGACGTTTTCTAAAGCTCCATCTTCTCCTGCCTTCATTTCTTTGATGAACAAGGTTGGGTGTTTTGGATATTCACACTCCTGACTCCAACATGAGGGGGAGTATTAGCTAATGTATTAAACATCGTATCAAGTTGACATTACTTCGGTTTAAGTGCAAACTTGATAAAGCATTGAAGCATGTTGGACATAGCACCACATCGATGTGAGTTCTTACTTGCAAGACAAATTATCATTTGGACTCCTCTAACCTGCATGACTGAGTTGATCGATGTGAACTTGCTAGACAAAATTTTGCATCAATAGAAATTATGTTGAAGCTAGGCTTTCATGAAGAGTGGGTCTCATTGCTAATGGTCTCTATTTTGATCAATGAAAGGTTAAATTACAAGTTTGGTCCCTGAGCTTTCATGTTTGTGTCTAACAAGACTCTAAATTTCAAAAAGTGTCTAATATAGATCCCTAAACTTTTAATTTTGTGTCTAATAAATCCTTAATCCTTAAACTTAAAAATGTCTAGAAAGTAATTCGACATTCAATTTTCTGTTTGATAGGTCCCTAATATATCCAACATTTTTTAAAACATTAATGGATTTATTAGACATAAAATTAAATTTTGTGTCTAATAAGACTATTAAGCCCCATTTGATAACCATTTTGTTTTTGGTTTTTGGTTTTTGAAAATTAAGCCTATAAACACTACTTCTTTTCTTTGTTTTGTTACCTACATTCTTTCCATATTTTCAAAAACTTGTTTTTGTTTTTGGAATTTGGCTAAGAATTCAAACGTGTTCTCAACAAAGATGAAAACCATATAAGGAAATTAGAAGAAAATAAACATAATTTTCAAAAACAAAAAACAAAAACCAATTAAATGGTTATCAAACGGGGCTTAAACTTTCAATTTTGTGTTTAATAGGTCTGTGAATTTTAAAAAGTGTCGAATAGATCAATGACTTATTAAACAAAAAATGGAAAGTTTAGAGGCTTATTAGACAATAGACACAAGTGTCGAATAGATCAATAACTTATTGGGTTTAATTAAATTATAGGTTGGTCCTAAATTTTAAGGTTTGTTCAATTTTGTGTTCAATATATCTGTAAATTTTACAAATTGAAAGTTTAGAGATTTATTAAATAAAAAAATTGAAAGTTTAGAGGGAAGTTTAGAGGGACTAAAACCCTCAAAATTTATGATCAAACTATAATTTAATCCCAAATTTCAGTAATTTACTTTGTATAATGGGTGATATTATTCGACTCAAATTAATGCACCACCTAAAAAGTTATTTTTTAAATAATAATAATAATAATAATAACCTAGGTTGATAAAAATGAATTGCACGTTTATTATAATGCGATTCGTACAAGAGTCAATCAATGCAATTTTCTTTACATGCTGGCAACCCTTAGTGAAGCTACAAATTATTCCATTGAGGTGACCTCAATGTGACTGTTTCGTTAAAATTATCGGATGTAAATCTTCAAATTTATTTGTCTCTAATAATCGCTTGATACAAAATCGAGTTACTTTTCCAATTTCTCTCTTACATGGTTCAAAACTACTAGCCTCATTATATCGACCTCACCGAATAATTTCTCATGAAGTAGAGTCTATTCCTTTCTATCCACATTATTCCCAAACAAATAAATAGTCAAGAAAAACAGTTTCAAAAACTGATATATTTGTAACCTAAGTATTGTTTGACTGGTTAAAACATTATATCATTGACCAAAACGATAGAGGTCAGAATTCTCACACCCTTACGTTGTTGAACTAAAAATAATATGCATATAAAATATTTAGTCCATTGATTATTAGTATTTAACATGTGATGTGAGCCAACTTGGACGTAGCTAAATTGGTTAAGACAATATTCTCGACCAAGATGTCAAAGATTTGAATCTTCCTGTCATGACATGTCGTTGAACTCTTAAAAAAGTATTTGATGTAATATGGACCCTACCAAATAAGATATTAAAATAAAGACTGGCGAAATTCATGTTTTATCCCTAAACTTTGCTATTTGTATCGACTGTCACTATCAACTTTCAATTTCATCAAATTGGATCTTAGGCTTAGATAAATACTGGGATTTTTTACCTTCAGTTCAATTTTCTATAATCTTTTTCTAAAAAAAACAAGGTGAGAATCTTCAAAAGCTCGTTAGTTTCAATGAAAGTTGAATTTTCTACGAAATTAAGTTTGATATCAATAAACAAAATCAACCATATGGAATATATTCTGCCAAACTTATAAATTTCAACAAAAATCCAACTCTCCTATTGTTCGTATTTGAAATTATGTCAAATTTGTATCTTGCATATGCTTTTTGATTTATTTAAAGCACACTATGATTATTTTTATGCTTTTTGATTTATTTAAAGCACACTATGATTATTTTTATTAAAAAAAGATCCTTCATACGAATTAAATATCGATACACCTAGCCAAATAATTTTTTCCTAAATTAAATAATGACGTGTTAAATATAGTGGAAAGTCGTATTCAACTCCCCAACGTGAGGATAGGACATAAAACTTGTACACATGTTATAAAAAAAAAAAATTGTATTCAACTCCTTCAAAATATATTTGACAGAACTTTCTAAGAGATTTTGAAGGGTTAAATGTTTTGTTTTTTTTTTTTTTTTGGGTCAAATTTGTAACAAATAATTAAGAATCACCTTAAAAAATAAATTAATTTTTAAATATCTTTCTTAAAGAAACACCTTTTTTTAGTTCAACAAATTTTGAGTATTCATCTTTAGAGGGTATATATGTCAATTACCACTAAGCTACGCAAATTTGGCTTTTTTAAAAAAAAAAACATAAACTTTATATTTGATCCATAATCACTATAAAATCATTTTATAATTTTATATTTGTAGAATCTCTTTTAAATGTAACAAAACCAAATAAAATTGTAATTAAAATCAGAAGAAAATGCAACCAATAAAAAACTGCTTAAACTCAAAATTAATGCCAAACTCAAACTGATACTATTACAATGTTGATTCATATATTTGAATCTTAAATTAATTTTCTAGATTTCAAATTTAATATTAACTAATTCTTTAAAAAGTTTTTATCAAATCAATTTAAGGAAAATGGTTCATTTTTATCCTAATACTTACCTAATAAAATATTAGCTTGAAAACTTTTAAGCTTACCACATTGCACTTTAATTTTGAATAAATGGTGGAATTATCAATGAACTAACTAACTAGTGGATACACAAAATTTAAACTAGTGAAATTTTAAAAATCAAGTTACAACTAGCCCGTTTGGTAATGTTCTCGTTTCTTATTTCTGTTTCTTCATTTTTAATAAAGAAAAATAGAATTTCATGACTCTAACACCTATACATTCGATAATAATAAACTTATATTCTTATTTATGTTTGGAAAAAATTGGAAACAAGAACAAAAAAGGAGAAACTAGTTTTAGTTGTTCCCAAAAGTTCTATACAAATTTTGGGAGTGTTTCTAAAAAATGAGAAACAAGAAACATACATAGTTATTAAATGCTTAGATTTCTTAATAAAATTGGAAACAAGAAACGAGAACGTAACAATGTCAAAAATGAGAACCTAGCCCCAAAATTAAGCAATGAAAAAAAAAAGTTCAAACTTAGCAGTAAAGTGTCTATGCTTGACTTAAAAGATATCCAACCCTACTAGAAAAAATTTTAAAAAAAAAATTAAAAAAAAAAAGAAAAAAAGAAAAGAAAAGAAAAAACTAATATATATAAGATCATAGCTAGCCACAATTTTTTTTAAAAAAAAAAATGAAAATTTAATTTGTTTGGATATTAATTTCACCATTTATTCAAGTTTAACCAATTTGATGAAATTAAAAGTTTAGGATTACTATTGGCTCATTAGTTAAGTAAAAAAAAAAATATTTTTTTATAAATAATTTAATTTTAAATAATTAAACCATTCTAAAATGTAATTAGATTTGAAATAATAAATAAGAATTTAAATCCTCTAATGCTAATCTCATCCCACAAATCAATATTATTTATTTTGAAGATATTGAATTGATTGTTGTTACATCCATCGTAATCTTTTTGACATATAACAAATCCAAACTTATCGGTTGAGTAGCTATTAACTAATATAAGTATAGCTTAACTGATATAATACTAATAACCAAGAAGTTTATGGTTCAAATCCTCCACCCCTACATATTATTTTAAGGGTAGATTAAGTAAATTTTTCAGAGGAAAATTATAAAATAAAACAAAACTAGATTATATTTATTTATTTAACTTAGAGTTTAATTAACAAAACACATGCTTTTCAAAAATAAAAAATAAATAACGAAACAAATTAACGTTTTAACCCACCATTCAATTTTGTGTGCTCAAGTCCACGATAGCCCGTGTGCATCAACCAATCATGAACTCCCTTCACTTATTCTGTCAATCATCAACAAACTTTGACTAAATATGCTGTACACTCCCCAATCTTCTACATAATTATGAATTATCCTTTACGTTTTTTTTTTTTTTTATTATTATTATTTATTTTTAATGGATTAAATTGCTAGTTTAATCTCTAAAACATTTAGATTTGAGTATCATAAATCTCAAACTTAAAAATAAAAATATCTAATAAGCTTTTAAACTTTAAGTTTGTGTCTAATAAATTCTTAGACTTTAAAAGTATCTAACTAATCTTTTGATTTTCAATTTTGTAATTATTGATTAGATGTAAAAACTTTATAGAACTAAAATTAAAAAACCTTTCAAAAAAAAAAAAACTAAAATTAGAATTACATGCTATCACTACAAGAATTTTTAACTACGCCGACGTTGTCTACGCCGACGCTACTGATGCGTCGGCCTATATATGTCTACGCCGACGCAATTGCGTCGGCGTAGGCCAGCTAAAAAAAGAGTGGTCTACGCCGACGCATTGTTGCGTCGGCGTAGACAACTTAAAAAACGCACCAAAAAATGCGCGGTCCGTATATTTACACCGACGCAAGGTTGCGTCGGCATAGACAATGTAAAAAAGATCCCAAAACGCGCGTTTCTGTCTATTTACGCCGACGCATTGGATGTCTACGCCGACGCAAGGTTGCGTCGGCGTAGACCCTTAAAATAAAAAACCCTAACCTTCCCTCACAGATCAGTTTTTAGCGCCGCACAACCTCTTTCCCTCGAGTTTTCTTCTGCCGCAGGGTGATTTCTATCGATTTTTCAGTTGGGCTTTTGATTTTAGGTAATGTTTGATGTTTTTCTTTGCTTATTTTGGTTTTATAGGTTGAGTTTGTCATTATTCTTCAATTTTTATTTGCGTTGTGGTTTGTTTTGTTTGGGTTTTCTTGTTGTTTGCTTGTTGTTTGTCGTCATTATCTTTCTTTTACTTTTATTATGATTTTGAGATCAGTTTGTTTGATTTGCTTAAGTTTCTCATGATGTAACTTGTAAGATCGTTTCATTCATTTTAGTTTGCAGATTGCAGAACCATATACTTTTTTGTTATGATTTTTTTCTTGTTTTTTTCCTTATGTTTATGAGAGAAAGAGAGAAAATGTTTGCTGTTTTGTTTGGGTTTTCTTGTTGTTTGCTTGTTGTTGTTGTTGAAGGAAGCTCAAATAGTTCAGTCTTTGAAAATCTTGGTTTTCTTTTGTACACAATCTTTGACCTTCAGTTTCAGTTCTGACAATTTTTTGTGAAAGAGACAATAGGGTTTGTGCAATGGTTTTAGACAGATTTCATTATGCCTTATTTCATTGGTTTAATTAAACTTTGTTTCTGTGTAATGGAGTGGAATTGAAACGATTACAAGATTTACTTTTTGTATGTATTTGAGAGTCTTGCCACGACAAGTAGCCAACCATGTATACTTCAAAATACTTTTTAAGTTTCAAAATTTTTTAATGTACATGAGCATATAGTTAACTGGCACGATCCATTAAAAGGTTTCAAGTTTAAATTCTCTAATCCACATATAATAAAAAGAATATTTTTAATTAAATACCTATTTAGTAAGTTTTCTAGAATACTTTATTAAAGACAATATCATATTATTGTAAATGTGTATGAGGTCTATTATCCTTAAAACTCATATAATTATAATTTAAAGTTTTCTTTTAAAAAAAAATGATACTTATTGCATTAATTATAAGAGATAAACCATAGGAAGTTGGGTAGATATTAGGTTCTTGTTTTTTGGGAAGATCGTTTGGATGGGTTTTTAGGATTAAATTCATTATTGAATTATAGGAAATAAACCATAGGAAGTTTTGTGTTTCTTTAATTGTGAATTGAAGACACAATTCAATGCATGTTTCAAATATTTAAGTTTGCAAGTGGGGGGATTTTGATCATTTGGCATTATTATTATGTGTGTATAATTCTTGTTTAATTTGTAGTTGGGATTAATTCCTTCAGTTCTTATGTTCATTATTATGGGAATTTATTGCTCTAGCGTAATTATCATCCTTAACCTTCTAATTGAATGGTTAGGATTAAATTTCTAGCTTTTTTCTTCTTCTTGTTCTAGGGCTGTGTAGTTTGAGTAGTTTTTAGATTATACACATTAACCTTTCTTGAGCTACTAATCTAGCTAATTAGCTTTTAGGAGTCTTTTTTGTTTCAAAGTAATGACTTTGAAACAAAAACTGGATTGTTTAGGCCCCGTTTGATAATCATTTGGTTTTTGGTTTTTGGTTTTTGAAAATTAAGCTTATACACACATACTTCCACCCATAAGTTTTTTGGTTTTAGTATCAATTTTTTACCTTGTTTTCAAAAACGAAGTTCTATTTTGGAAACAAAAAAAAGTAGTTTTCAACAACTTGTTTTTGTTTTTAAAATTTGGCTAGGAATTCAAATGCAACCTTAATTAGGATGAAAGGCATGGTAGAGAATTTAGGAGAAAACAAGCATAATTTTCAAAAACCAAAAACAAAAAACCAAATGGTTATCAAACGGGGCCTTAATTAAGTAGTCAATTTGTACTAAAAGTTGTTTCTTTTTCTTTGATTATCTTCTTTACCTTTGGATCTTTTTGTTTTTACACTTGTTTTAACCTTGAAAATGGAAGTTACGCTGATCTCATGTGAGGATTAATGAGGAAATGGAAGGGGAAGGGGTTGCATGTTTAGACTCTTCAGCCAATGAGATGGAAGGGATTGGCAATGAATAGTCGCTCACAACTCCCCTACAACCATCGAAGTGGATGTAAGTCTTTTGTTCAGAAGCAAGAAGAACTGGTAAGGGCAAATACTTTTTTTCTTTTAGTTTTGTCTTTTTATTCCTTATCTTTTTATTATGACTATTGGTGTGTGTTTCGGTCTTAAAGAAAGAACTACATGGTTTTGAGCATGTGATGTTCTTAACCTTAGGTCATTACTTAGCAAAAAGTTGGTCGTTTATGTGCGTTGTATAAGTGTTGATGTTGTTCTTTTAAAGCTTTGATTTTGTTAGCTTCCCTAGTTCATTTGTTAAAGGTTTTGAGCATGTGAGTGTAACTTTTCTAAATTCACTTGTGTTAGTTTTTTTTTTTTTTTAAGGTTTTCTAGATGTGGGGGTGGGGTACGTCTGAAAAATTTAGATTTGCTTTTTTTGAACTAGTTCTTATGTGTGGAACTTTGGATAAGGAAAAGCAAGTTTGGTTCGGTTATGCATGTCCATTAGTTGTTTGGTTTCGTGAGTTGAGGGATGATTTACTTAATATCGTTTGTTATATCTTACGTGTGTTGGTCATAAGTTTGGTGACTTCTATCTTCGATTGTTCTAGTTCTTTTGCCTGTTTAGTGTTTAACTTTTGAAACTTGAGAGATGAGTTGCTTTTCTAAGTAGTTAGAGTTTGAGTTTCATTAGTTTTGCATGTTGAGCTAGTTCATATGTTTGGAACTTTGGTAAAGGAAGGGGAATTAGATCATTTTTCAGTGTTTGTTTTGATGGCACATGTTTCTTTTGATTTCGTTGACAGTTCATTTTGTTGTTTATTTGGTTTTGTTTGAAGGTTTATGAGCATGGGGGGTGGGTTGCTTTTATGTTCAAATATGGTAAAGGGAGGAGATGTGGGAACAAAGATGGGCTCAAATCCAACATTTGTTTGGCGAACAATCGGGAGGAGGGTCTTCGAACTGATAGGTATGTACCAAGTTTAGGTGATTTATGTACTATATTTAATGTAGTTGACTGGTACATGACTATTATATGATTTGTGTATGTGTGTGGCTATCTTGCAGTTATGGTAGCCACTTGATGTTCGAACTAGTCTCATTATTCGTCGTTTATGTTCGTTGCATACTTGTTGAAGTTATTCTTTTAAAGCTTTGAACTAGGTCTTTAAGCTATTATGTAAGTAACTATTTATAGGTAATAAGTTGTATGTGACTATCCTGCAGTTATGGTAGTCGTTGAGTAGTGATTGTTTTGTTTATTGGTTTTGTTTGAAGGTGTATGAGCATATAAGGGGTGAGTTTCGTTAGATATCTTGTTCTTTTAAAGCTTTGATTTTGTTAGCTTCCCTAGTTCACTTGTTAAAGCTTTTGAACATGTGAGTGTAACTTTTTTTGAACTAGTTCTTATGTGTGCAACTTGGTTCGGTTATGCATGTCCATTAGTTGTTTGGTTTCGTGAGTTGAGGGATGATTTACTTAATATAGTTTGTTATATCTTACGTATGTTGGTCATAAGTTTCGTGTTACACTTCTATCTTCGATTGTTCTAGTTCCTTTGCTTGTTTAGTGTTTAACTTTTGAAACTTGAGGGATTAGTTGCTTTTCTAAGTAGTTAGAGTTTGAGTTTCATTAGTTTTGCATGTTGAGCTAGTTAGAGTTTGACGATTCATTTTGTTGTTTATTTGGTTTTGTTTTATGAGCATGGGGGGTGGGTTGCTTTTATGTTCAAATATGAAATAGTTCTTGTTTGGTTTCGTTATGCATGTCCACTAGTTATGTTGTTTGGTTTTGTTAGTTGATGGATGATTTACTTAATAGTTTGTTACTTCTTACGTATGTCGGTTATAAATTTCGTGTTACACTTGACTGTTTTAGTTCATTTGCTTGTTTATTGTTTAGTCTTTGAAAGTTGAGAGATAAGTTACTTTTCTAAGTAGTTAGAGTTTGGGTTTCATTAGCTTTGCATGTTGAGCTAGTTCATATATATGCTCAGAACTTTGTTAAGGGAGGGGGATTAGATCATTTTGCTTGCTCATCATAAATGTTGATGTTGTTCTTTTTGAATTTTTGGGTATGCAAGGAAGACTTAGTTCATTTGTTTGCTCATCATAAGTGTTGATGTTGTTCTTCTAAAGTTTTGAATTTTTTAGTTTTTTTCTTCAAATTTGTTGTATTTAACTTATATGCTTATGTATTAATACAACTTTCTTTTTATTCAGGTCATCAGTTCAATCACTATTCGTGAACTTCACTTTTGAAGGAGCTAACAACCTGTAGTTGGACGTATAAGGATTTGTATGGAACCTTAAACACACTTTATACTCTTGGATGGAAAGATTTTGTATGATATGCTTTCTTAGTAAGTTTAGTTTTTGTATAATTAATGGGTTTATGATATGCAAAACTTAAGCACACTTTATACCCATTTATGAAAGCATATCATAAACCTAAACACATTTTATACATAGACTTGTGGATTCTAATGTTGCAGTACAAGTTCAACGTGTAAATACTTTTTCTATCTCTTCTCTTGATTAACATTATATTATTCTCATTTTTGTTTGCTTATTATAAGGTCAGAGAGGACAAATGGTCTAAACTATTAATGTGGTTAATGCAATTATAGTTCAAACTTAGTCATATTCAACAATTGACACTAAAAACTAATTTAAAAAAAAAAAAACTAATGCGGTTTATGCCGACGCAACTTGCGTCGCCGTAGACAATGGAGTCATACTCTATGCCGACGCAAGCTTGCGTCGGTATGTTATCTACGCCGACGCACCGTGCGTCGGCATAGATCACACATACAACAATTTCGTTTTATCAATGCCGACGCAAAGATGCGTCGACGTAGACATTCTACGCCGACGCAAGATGTGTGCGTCGACGTAGACCTCTACGCCGACGCATCTACTCCGACGACCATGTCGACGCAACCTTCGCGTCGGGGAGTTGTCTATGCCGACGCGAAGGGGGTCTACGTCGACGCATCGATGCGTCGGCGTAGACCGAAATTCTTGTAGTGTATTAAAGTATTGTTTTGTTGACATATAAACAATACTTGCCTACATATGGATAACTAAAAGCTGCTATTTAGATTCTAATATGACAAATTTTATTGTTCCAACTTTTTAGTGAGATTCCCTGATTTATTAATTGTAATAGAAATGAAAAATAAGTGGAAACTCTTGCATTTAGGTGTGGTGTAAGATATTGTTCTTTAACATATTCAAAGATAAATATGCTACCTATACCATGACATATCCAAGTATTGCATTCAAGTGTATCTATTTTATTAGATTCAGATATCATGATGTATTCAAACTTTTTTATAAACAATAATGAACCATACATGCTGCATACTTGTCCTACATAACAATTAAAATTTTAACAATCGAAAAAGAGTAGAATAATACTTGACTACATACCGATATCTAGAGATTTCCTTACATACCACATCAAAATCTTGACAACTACGTAAGAGAAAGGTAGAAAGGTAGAAAATGAGAAAAGAAAAAACTTGGTTACCACCATTAAAATCTTGACAACTAAGCGAGATAAAAAAGTTAGTTGTCAAGATTTTAATGGGATATATAGTAAGATCCCGGCGTGCAGTCAAGTTTTGTTCAATGAGAAAACTTTTTAACTCTTCTAATTGTCAAAATTCTAATCGTGTATCCCTACATATCCATATGCATATGAGGATTTTTTTTTTTATCTATTGTCAAGAATTTAATGGTGGTGTAAAGAAAACCCGTCAAGTATTGTCTAACAATAATTTAGTGATATCTCATCTTCTCTTAACAACTATTTTACTAAGTTATTTGGATAAAATAAACAAGTTTAGAAGATTTAAGAACAAGACAAAAAATTACCGGTAAAAGATTAGAGTCAAACAGTAGCTTTGGTCAAGGACTTGAACTTGACCGACGGGCCGAGCGGCAATTCGGCGACGTCGACGGAAAACGTGTCGTACCGGAGGAAGAATTCCACCAGAATGACCCTGCCCATCAGCACCACCAGATCCTTCCCGGGACACTGTTTGTTCTCCGGCGTCGGCTCCTCCGTCTCCCGGCCGTTCGACCAATAAACATACTTCAGAAGTTTCTCGCCTTCTCCGACGAACCTATCGCCGACGAACTTCTCCGGATTCTCAAACACCTTCGGATCTTTTGTGGCAAATGGCTGATACCCAAAAATCATCTCCCCTTTCTTGATCTTGAAAGCCGAATCGTGGCTCTGAATCACCATGTCCTCCTTCGCCTTCGCGTACTGGAACGGCACCGGCGGCTCGATCCTCAGAGCCTCATACACGACGGATTTCAACAGACTCATCTTCTCCAAGGCGGCGAAAGTCAGCCCCCCTTCTTCCTTCACGACGGCTCTGACCTCGTCGGCGAGTTTCCGGTGGAGCTCCACCCCGGCGGTGCCGACCCACTTCAGCAAAATCGGAAAAAGCACTTTCATTCCGCCGTACGCGTTGAATCCGGCCAGAAACACTAAGTTGTGACACGCTTTCTCTCTGTCTATCCCCTGTTTCTCCGCTTCGTCCAGAAACGAACCAGACGAGGAGTAAAACGCGTCGTAAAGCCTCCTGTAAAACCAAATCCAACAAATGAACTTCAAAATTAAAAAACATTTCACTATCGTTTTTAAGATCGGCTCATCTTCATCTACCTGTAACCTTGTTTGACGAGAAAGAAAGGCAGGGGAATGGTGTGGATCACGAGATCTTCAAAAACTGAAAAGATTTTCGGCAACCCAACAGAAGCTAATGGAGCGAGCTGGAAGGTCAGCCATTTATCGAACAACCCAGGTCCATCGGCGGCCAATTTCGCATCAGGGATTCCTTCGGAGAGCAGCCGGAACATGTAATCGAACGACATCGCATCACTGATCGGGTTGAAATCGGCGACCTTCTTCTTCTCCGCCAGTTTATCTTCAAGCTTAATAAACATCTCCGACAAGGAGTTCCGAAACAGAGGGATAAACCTGTCGTGGCGAGAGGCGAGAAAACGGAGGAAAAGCTTTTTCAGAAGAGAGTGCTCTGTTTCCGACGGGTCCAAATAGGCGCAGGTTCGAATATCGCCGGTGAAGGACAGGGAGGGCATGTAAGTTCCGTCGAGAACGTTGCGTTTTTCGACTTTACTGGTGTCGAACAGGATCTGAAAGCTGAGGGCGTCGAGGACGACGACGACTCTGGAGTCGAAGGAGATGCAGGGGCCCGGCGGCATGTTGGCGCGGAAGACGGTGGAGCGGTATTTGGTCATTCGGGATCGGAAGAATTCGTCTTTTCCTTGGAAGTAGAAGTAGTCGTAGCGGTCTTTGAGCGGGCCGAGGACGGAGAAGCCATAGCCGCCGGGAATCGGTTTCAGAGGAAGTTCAGATGAAGAAGACGATGCCATTTTTCCTTTTTCCTCCTTTTTTTTTTGAGATGGGTGTTTTTTATTTTGCAAACAACAGCAATTAAAAACACGACAATATCGTGTGTGTGACGCTGTAGAATAATAATAATAATAATATCGTGTGTGTGACAGCGTGACTCTGTTTATTTTTAAAAATTGTATAGTATATATTAATGTGTTCGTGGATCGCGTTTATATTTTTAAATTCAAATTACAACCTCACTTAGCTATATATTGCTACGTATTAGAATCTTAACAACCAAGAAAGAGAAAGATAGAAAATGAGAAAAAAAAAATTTACCTCTCCTAATTGTCAACATTTCAATGGTGGTATGCAGCTCGAGTTTTTTCCTTTAAAGTATAAGTGTGGTGACTGAGCTTTCAAGTTTGGATTAGGTCTCTAGACTTCTTAATAAGTTCTTAGGCTTTCAATCTTGTGTCTGATCAATTTTTGAACTTTTATTTAATAGATTTATGAATTTTCAATTTTGTGTTTAATAAGTTCCTGATATATTTGAGAGAGTTTAAAAGTAATTGATCTATTAAATATAAAATTGAATTTTGTGTCTAATAAAACCATAAGCCTTCAATTTTGTGTCTAGTTAGCTTGTGAATCTTACAAAATGTCGAATAAGTCGATAATCTATTAGACGCAAGATTGAAAATTCAAATACCTATTAGACACAAAAATAAATTTGGACCTATTCTCTTTAAAGTTCCTATTGGAGATATAATTGCAAGTTCAATAATCTATTTGACACTTTTTAAAGTTCGGAGACTAAATAAATACAACATTTAAAGTTTAGGGACTATTAAATGAAATAAAAAAGAAAAAGAAATAATTAAACACAAACTAATAATTATATCAATTAAAATCTTAAAATTTTATAATTACATTTTCTTAGCCAAAACCATCGATTTTTAATATTCTTTGACATTATTTTAGGTTGATCTAGAAAATATTTTTTGGGTTCATGGTTAAAGTAAAAGTTCTAACATGTAATCCAACATGAGCATAACTCAAGTGACATAAATCTTGTACTAATGACCAAGAGATCTGTGGTTCAAATCACCCACCCCACATGTTAAAAAAAATAAATAAATCAACATGTGATATGCATTTGAGCTAAATTGAATATATATTTATATGAAGTTTGGTTTAATTTTTATTGTGACATATGCTTGTATTTATTATATTTAAATTTAGGGAAAAATACAGTTTTAGTCCCTGAGGTTTGGGTTAGGTTTCATTTTGGTCCCTAAGTTTTCAAACTCAACAATTTAGTCCCTGAGGTTTGGTTTTAGTTTCATTTTGGTCCCTCCATCCATTTTTCCGTTAGTATTTAACGGATTTGCTGACGTGACATTGATTTTTTAATTAAAAAAATCATTTTTTAATTAAAAAATCATTTTTTTATTTTTTAAAATATAAATATGTTAAAATAAAAAAATATTAATATTTTTTAAATTTTTATTATTTCTGTCTTTTCTTCTTCTTTTTCTTCTTCTTCTCCAGTCAACTTCTTCGGTCACTTGCTGCCGCCGGCACCTTCTTCTCCGGTCACTTACCGCCGTCGGTGCCGTCAAAGGTTTTTTTTTCCTTTCTTTCTCTCTTTTCTTCTCTCTTTTCTTCTTTTCGGCGCCGGCGATGGGAGGAATCGTGAAACCCGCTTGAATCAAGTCTGAGATAGATACCCACAACCTGTAACAAGACTCACGGCTGAACTAACTCGAGACTTACAACGACACAGAGCAAAGACCAAATCGTGTGTGAAACCGTCCCTGAATCGAGACCCACGGCTTCTACTGCGTGAATACCCACCGATGACTAAACCAGCCTCACGAACCACAACACTCCGGCGACCTCTGAACCGAGACCCACGACGATTCTGAAGGTGAGCTTCACGAAGAGATCCAGATCTGGCTTGTTCGGCATGGGTTTGAAGGCTTGTTCGAGAAGAAAGTGGGTTTGAAGGCGGCTTGTTCGGCGTGGGTTTGAAGGCGACTCGAGAGGAAAGGTTGTGGGTTTGAAGGATTGTTCGGCGTTCCAGATCTGGGTTTTGAAGGCTTGTTCGTGGGTTTTTGAATGAAAAAAAAATTAGAGGAAGGAAGAAACGAGAATAAGAAGAAAAAAAAAAGAAGAAAAGAAAAGTTGGGGAAGAAGAACAGAAGAGAAGAGAAGAGAGAAAAAAAAAAAAAAAAAAAGTCGTCGCCGGCGGCACGGTGGCCTCCTGCCGCCGGCGGTTTGAAGAAGAAGAAGGCTGCGGCGGTTTGAGGAAGAAGAAGAAAAAGAAGAAGAAGGAGAGGAAGAATGGGAGAGAGAAAGAAATTAAAAAGAATTTAAAAAAATGAAATAATAATATTTTTTTTATTTTAATATATTTATATTTTAAAAAATAAAAAAAAATGATTTTTTAATTAAAAAATCAATGTCACGTCAGCAATCCGTTAAATACTAACGGAAAAATGGATGGAGGGACCAAAATGAAACTAAAACCAAACCTCAGGGACTAAATTGTTGAGTTTGAAAACTCAGGGACCAAAATGAAACCTAATCCAAACCTCAGGGACCAAAAGTGTACTTTTCCCTTAAATTTATGTATGTTTTTTATATTGCATAGCACACTAACAAATAATATTTATTCGTTGAGATCTCTTATGCATGTGTATATATATATATATATATTTTTATAACAATTGTGGAGTTGAAATTTGAACTTGGGAAAAATATACTTTTAGTCCCTGAGGTTTGAGTTAGGTTTCATTTTAATCCCTGAGTTTTCAAACTCAACAATTTAGTCCCTGAGATTTGGTTTTAGTTTCATTTTAGTCCCTCCATCCATTTTTCCGTTAAAAACTAACGGTTTGCTGACGTGGTATTATTTTTTAATTAAAAAAAAATATTTTTGATTTTTTTTAAATATAAATATAATAAAAATAATAAAATATTATTAAAAATATTATTATTTCATCTTTCACTTTCTCCTTCTTCTCTATCAAAATCCTAAGCCTCCTTACCAAAACCCTAACCCTCCTGCCGCCGGCTGCCGACGACCACCATCGATCGCCGGTGACAATTTTTTTCTTCTTCTTTCTTTCTCTCTCCCTCACCGTCCCTCAATTTCTCTCCCTCACCATCCCTCTCTTTCTCTCCCTCACCATCCCTTTCTCTCTCACTGTCCCTCTCACCCACGCACGCCCAAATCTCGCCAGAATTTCGAGGCCGAGCTGCACTGTCACTCCTTCTCACGCACGCACGCCCAGATCTCGCTGGAATTTCGAGGCCGAGCTGCACCGTAACTCCCTCTCACGCCCACCGTCACTCCCTCCCTATCTCACGCCCAGATCTCGCCGGTGGCTGGACTATGACTACAGACTGGAACACGAACAGACGAAGACTCTGTTTGCCATTTTTCTTGCCGGCGCGAGGATTACAAACAGACTGGAACGAGCCCAAATCTGGGCTCGTTCCAGATCTGGAACCAACGTGAATCGACTGTCGACGACTGTGTCCGAGGAAGAGAATGGCGTTTCGTCTCCGAACAATACGATTTCTAGCATCAGTGAAGTTCGGCCTCGAAATTCCAGCGAGATCTGGGCGTGCGTGCGTGCGTGAGAGGGACAGTGAGAGAGAGAGGGATGGTGAGGGAGAGAAAGAGAGGGACGGTGAGGGAGAGAGAAATAAAGAAGAAGAAAAAAATTGTCGCCGGTCGCCGGCGATTGGCGGTCGATGGTGGTCGTCGGCAGCCGGCGGCAGGAGGGTTAGGGTTTTGGAAATGAGGCTTAGGATTTTGGTAGAGAAGAAGAAGGAGAAAGTGAAAGATGAAATAATAATATTTTAATAATATTTTATTATTTTTAATATATTTATATTTAAAAAAGTTCAAAAATATTTTTTTAAATTAAAAAATAATACTACGTCAGCAAACCGTTAGTTTTTAACGGAAAAATGGATGGAGGGACTAAAATGAAACTAAAACCAAACCTCAGAGACTAAATTGTTGAATTTGAAAACTCAGGGACTAAAATGAAACCTAACTCAAACTTCAGGGACTAAAAATGTATTTTTCCTTTTGAACTTTATCACTAAAACATATTATTAAGAAACGCGTTTTACCTTTATCGAACTCATTAATATGCCTCGTTATTGGATTTGACTTTGCTCCAATAAGTACGTAGTACCACGGACATCAATCAAGGTTGGCTGACAAATTTTCAAGTCTCACATATTTTATAACATTTATGAATCACGCTTATAAACGTATGATTCATGCATCTCATTGATCCATGGTGGGAGCTAAATATCTTGTGGAATGTTTTTAATACTCGTCCTCTCTATATAGTTGTCTCGTGTAATTAATAGTTTGATGTAAAAAGAAACCATGAGTTTCATCTCCGATTAGTAAGACAACTACATGATGATTTATCTTTAGCCTCCCATATTGAACTAAACAGGAAAACAAAATCCATACGATTAAAAGACTTCTCTTCTCTCATGTCCTTCTCCATTCATTTTATTTTCTTTACCTCATAAATAACAAACTCTTTATGTCTCATTTAATAACGGCTTGATTTTTTATTTTTAAAAATTAAGCTTATAAACACTACTTCAATCTATGAAATTTTTAATTTTGTTATCTATATTTTACAAATATTTTCAAAACGTAAGCCCACATTTTGAAAAAAAAATTAAGAACTTTGTTTTTGTTTTGAATTCTAGTAACAATTGATTTACTCAAAAAAAAAAAAAAAAAAAATAGTAACAATTGATCACATGCTTTCTTTTTTTTTTTTTTTTTTTTTTTTTTTGAAAAGATTGATCACATGCTTTCTTAACAATATTATTGTGAGAAAATAAACACTATTAAATAAAAACAAAATAATTAGAGAAAAATTCATTTTTAACCCTAAACTTTAGGAGTTGTATCAATTTTAACCCTGAACTTTCAATTTCATCAAATTGAACCCTAAACTTAACAAGTTGTACAATTTTAACCCTGAACTTTCAATTTCATCAAATTGAACCTCAAACTTATCAAATCGTATCGATTTTAACCATAAACTTGCATAAGTGTTACAATGTATACCTTTGGTTAACTTTTTTTTTGAACCACTGTACGTAATTGATTATTATTTTTTTTTCTTAATTCACATTGCATCTGAATTGGTTTCTTATAAATAAAATATTGAAGAAACTTTATTTTAGATGACTTTTTCTCGTTGTTGAGGATTTTATGAGAGTTTTTTTTGCTGCTATTTAAGATTACGAAAGCAAAGAAATTTTGGAGGTTTTTCTTCAAATATTCGCTGGTCTTTTCTTGTTGTTAAGAACTTTGTGGGATTTTTTTCCTTCTTATAATGTTTTTTTTCTTGCTAATTAGAAGAATGTACAAATCTAGGAAACAGAAATAAAGAAATTTCGAGTTTTTATTTCTCATATTTGCTAGATTTTTCTTGTTGCCAATAACTTTGTTACTTTTTTTTTTTTTTATAATAATGAGAAAAATTGTCTGAGATATTTGATTTCTTAAAGAGTTTTTCCAACAAATTTCTTACAAAACACTAACTCAAGTGCTATGTGAATTAAAACAAATAAAAGGAAATTGTCAATTACATATTTTAATAGCAATTCAAATGAAAAGTTGACAAAAGGTCTACATTGCAACATTTATGCAAGTTGGAGGTTCAAATTGATACAATTTGTTAAGTTTGGGGTTCAATTTGCTAAAATTGAAAGTTTAGGGTTAAAATTGCTACAACCTGCAAAGTTCAGGGGTCAAAATTGATTTTTTCCCAAATAATTATTATACGGAGTCTTAGTTTCATTTTTTTTTCTCTCTCAAACCTTGGGACTTTTTTTTTCACCTAACAGATAAATATTAAACTAAGTGATTGGAACCCCATTTTCATTTTATATGAAAAATACACACTTGTTTTTCTATTTTAAAAAAGAAAATTAGGGATATTATCGTCCAAATATGTATGAAATTCAAAATTTTAAATTTTATATCAAATGGGCAACTTTCTAAAGAAACATTACAAATATATATATATATATATATATATATATATATATATAAGAAATAAATAAAATATCATAATAATGTGCTGTAAGGGAGCACGTGTATTTTTATGGAATAAAAAATGAGGACGTGAAATGATAGAAGTAGTTAATTTAATTACTCGTCTAAAAAAATGGTTTAAAATATGTTCTATCTATTTTTATACTCAAAATTATTTAAAAACAATAGTGCGCGTTTTGTAAAAGCTAATGTCATTATGCACCTATACAGCTATTAATAAATTTTAAGTTAAATAATACTTTTATTTGTAATGATTTAGTCCTTGAACTTTTAAAATTGTAATAATTTAGTCATTGAACTTTAATAGGTAACAATTTAGTTTCTGTGTTTTAAAATTTATAATGATTTAGTCTCTGTCGTGAAAAATTTCATTGAAATTAAGTGTTAATTTTTAGGAAAAAAATACACTTTTAGTCCTTGAGGTTTGAGTTAGGTTTCATTTTGGTCTCTTCGTCCAATTTTTCATTAATAACTATGCTGATGTGGCACTAATTTTTTATTAAACAATTATTTTTAAAAATTTTAAAATAAAAATATATTAAAATAATAAAAATATTTTTATTTTTTATTTTTATTTCTTCTCTCTCTTCTCTTCTCAAAAAATTCGGAGAGAGTTTCTTCTCCCTCTCCCATTTCAGATCTCCTTTCTTTCTTTTCTCTCTCTCTCCTCTACCTTTTCTTTCCCTTTTCATTTTTTTTAAATCAAGGTGTAACGCCCCAGGCCGCGCCACCATACTTCTCTGATACTACTTCTAAGATTGAAGACTATCCCCACAAACCAACACGGAGTCCTTTTAGCATGCTTTGTCCTCACTCACATGCTTCCTAGGAAAATTCCCAGGAGGTCACCCAACATAGAACTTCTCCAAGCCAAGCACGCTTAACTTCAAAGTTCCTATGATTGAGCCACCGAAAAGGAAGGTGCACCTTGTTAGTATAGGTAGTATCTATCAATTCTTTTAAGCTTATCTTGACCATACTTTTATGTCTTCAGGATCCTTCTCATTCGGATGTGGCCTCGGTTCATTCATGTACCCCTCCTAACTCGGGTGTTACATGCCCACCAGCTTCCGCCTTGGTTCGTCCCCGAACCACATCTTACTGGGAGAGGTTCCGCTCTGATACCATCTGTAACGCCCCAGGCCCAGGATTCGGAATCCGGATTCGGCCCTTAACGGCCCCGGCAATCCCCTGCGACTTGGTCGCGCCACCATACTTCTCTGATACTACTTCTAAGATTGAAGACTATCCCCACAAACCAACACGGGGTCCTTTTAGCATGCTTTGTCCTCACTCACATGCTTCCTAGGAAAATTCTCAGGAGGTCACCCAACATAGAACTTCTCCAAGCCAAGTACGCTTAACTTCAAAGTTCCTATGATTGAGCCACCGAAAAGGAAGGTGCACCTTGTTGGTATAGGTAGTATCTATCAATTCTTTTAAGCTTATCTTGACCATACTTTTATGTCTTCAGGATCCCTCTCATTCAGATGTGGCCTCAGTTCATTCATGTACCCCTCCTAACTCGGGTGTTACACAAGGACTGAAACGAGCCCCATTCCAAACTTAGCCACGAAAGCCCCATCGCCTCCCAAGCCCTGCGCTAATTGACATCCACGCCACCACCGCTAATCGGATTTTGGATTTTCTTTAGTGATCAAATCCCTCTCTTCCGCCCAACACCAAAATCTCGTCCCCCATGGGTTTCATTCCAGATTTGAAACGAAAGGGATTTTCTCTTTCGTTTCAGACCGAATCTCAAGTCCTCAGCCATTGTTGCAATCCCTGGTGCCAAATACCCCAAAGTCCCAACAACCTTGGTGGTGTTCAAAGTCTTTTCCAGGTTTAGGAGAGAGAGTGGTAGAAAGAGAGAGACAGAGAAAAAAAAAAGATGGCCCAAGGGAGAGATGTGGTGACAGTGCTCGCTGAGCGGAGGTCCGATCTGAGGCAGCGACATGAGGGAAAGGGAGACCGGAGAAGGAGAGAAGGCGGTGGCATGAGGGAAAGGAAGACTGGAGAAGGAGAGAAGGTGACAACGTTTAACCGAGAGAGAAAGAGAGAGAGATTAGAAAGAGAGGGAAAATCGGGAGGGACCAAAATAAATAATAAAATAATAATAATAAATTTAAAATAAAGAAATAATAAATAAATTATAATAAATATATTTGGGAAAAATACACGTTTAGTCTCTGAGGTTTGAGTTAGGCTTCATTTTGCTCCCTGAGTTTTCAAACTCGACAATTTAACCCCTGAGGTTTGGATTGCGTTTCATTTTGGTCCCTTCATCCAATTTTTCGTTAATAATTAACGGATTGTTGACATGACTCTAAGTTTTTATTAAAAAATTAATTTTTAATGTTAAATTTTTTTTTTTTTTTCTCTTCTTGTTCTTTCTTTCTTATTTTCTTCTCCTTTCTAATCATTTTCTTTTTTAGAGAAGAAAAAGAAAAAAGAAAAGTGGGGAGGGAGGAAGTTCCTCCTCCCCATTTCCTCCCTCCCCTCTTTTCTTTAAAAGAAAAAATAAAATGAAGAGAAAGGAGAAGAAAATAAGAAAGAAAGAACAAGAAGAGAAAAAAAATTTGCTGCCGGTCGTAGATTGGGTGGGGTGGTAGTGATGGTGAAGAAGAAGAAGAGAGAGAGGGAAAAAATATTATAAAATAATTATATTTTCATTATTTTAATATATTTATATTTAAAAAAATTAAAAAATAATTTTTTTGAATAAAAAAATTAGAGCCAAGTCAGCAATCCGTTAATTATTAACGGAAAATTGGATGGAGGGATCAAAATGAAACATAATCCAAACCTCAAAAGCTTTAGGCCCCGTTTGATAACCATTTGGTTTTTGAAAATTATGCTTGTTTTCTCTCAATTTTCCTACCATGGTTATCATCTTTGTCAATGGCACATTTGAATTCCTAGCCAAATTCCAAAAACAAAAACAAGTTTTTGAAAACTACTTTTTTTAGTTTTCAAATTTTGGCTTGGTTTTTGAAAACATGGAAAGAATGTATTAGGAAAATAAAGAAATTTGTAGGTGGAAGTAGTGTTTATAGGCTTATTTTCAAAAACCAAAAACCAAAAACCAAATGGTTATCAAACAAACTGTCGAGTTTGAAAACTCAGGAACCAAAATGAAACCTAACCCAAACCTCAGGGGCTAAAAGTGTACTTTTCCCAATATGTTTTTAATATAAAGAAAATGTCACGTCAACTTCTATTAGTTATATTAAAGGAAAAATGAATGGAGAGACTAAAATAAAACGAAATCCAAATCTTAGGGGCTAAATTGTTGAATTTGAAAACTCAACGACCAAAATGAAACTTAACCCAAACCTGAGGGACCAAAAGTGGGGGAGATCCTCAGTAGTGGTGACCCTTTCACTCCAGACTGATACATGTACCGAATGCTCATACAGGAAAGTTGACTCATGGGTCTGGAACCTGGGGGTTGGGTTGCTCTGAGAAATCTCCTTTCTTTCTCGTCCACTCAGGGAGGTCACCTTAACCAGTCATACCCATTTATGGAGATTCAGGATCTGAAGCTCAAATTAAAGCCATGAAACAAGTAGCTACTCCTACTGCAATTGCAATTGGGGGCTTCTTTTAAGCCAGCCCACCAAAGAATTCCACCTCGACTCCCCTCTACCAGAGAATCCATGAATTCCGGGCACCTTCAGTAGCAGCAGGAATGGGAAAGACAAATAACCAGCCAACTATGTATGCCTTCCTCTCATCTTCCTTATGGAATGGGTTCCCCCTTAGAATTAACAAGATCGTTAGTCTTTTTCCCTAATTTTTTATAATGTAGCAATTTAATCTTTGTAGTTTATCATAACACACCTGGTCTTAATAAAGTTATCAATCATTTTATATAAGAAATTTCACTGAATCTTAATAATAATTTTCACAACAAGGACTAAACCATTACAAATTTAAAGTTCAAAGACTAAATTGTTACGAAATTAAAGTACAGGAACTAAATCGTTATGAACTAAAATCCAGAGACTAAATCGTTACTTTTATGAAAATTCAAGGACCAAATGTATTTTTTTAACCTAAATTTAATTATTTCACAATGAAGAACCACTTTATTTATTTTAAAAAAATAATTCGAAATCAAATCATAATAATGGAGTTTTTGTCCATGAGTTGGAATTATACTGTGTATGATTGATAAGCAATGATTGAATGCTATTTCTCAAATCCTATATATTATATGTCTTTAGACTTCTGAAACTACACCGTCATTTTTTAATTTACTATATACATGTATTTTAAAAAAAAATTACAAAAAAAAAGTTCAAATTTGAATATGTAACTTAATAAAGACATGTGTCTTAACAATTTGAATCATGTTTAGTTTAACAGGAACAGAAAGAATAGAATTGAATTGAATTAAATATTTATTTTTATTACAAGTTTAGTCTCTGAAGTTTCAGAGTTGTATCAATTAGGTCTCTGATTTAAAAAGTGTCTAATAGGTCCCTAACTTTTAATTTTGTTTCTAATAGGTCCCTGAGCTTAAAAAATGTCTAATAGGTTCATAAATTTTCAATTTTGTGTATAATAGGTCCCTGACATATTCGAGATTTTTAAGAGTTGACTAATCTACTATATATAAAATTGAATTTTATGCCTATTGAGACTCTAAATTTCCAATTTTGTATCTATTAGATTTGTGAATTTTAAAAAATGTCGAATAGGTGAATGACTTATTAGATACAAAATTAAGAGTTGAGGAACATATTGGATACAAAAGTGAAAGTTTAAGGACCTATTGGATACTTTTTAAAATTCAGAGACCTATCGGAAATAAAATTGAAAGTTCGAGGACCTATTTGAAACTTTTTAAAGTTGAGAGACAAAATTGACACAACTCTAAAAGTTCAAACACTAACATTAAATTTAACCTAAATATTTAAAATCATATAATCACTGATGGACAACATTAAATAAATGAGGTCTATTATATGGTTTGGCCTTTTCTAAAATAAGATATTGAGACCCACCCAGCAAATGGGACACACCATGTTGCCTTATAATGGAGTAGCTGATATTTTCTCATATTTAAAATAGATGTAAACAGAACTCTTTTTTTCTTTAAATCTGTCTAACAAGTCAAAATTCAAATATTGATTTTTTACTCACTAAATTTGAATCCTAAATTGTTTCAAAAAAAAAAAAAAAAAAAAAAAAAAAAAAAAAAAAAAAAAAATTGAATCCTAAATTTGACTAAAAACACAACAATTGAACCCTAAATTATAATGTCCTTAATTAGTTGTTTCTTTTCTTTTTTAAAGAATTTTGACAAGCTATGAACATTACTAGCTCAACGAGACTTCTTTTGGATACTAGTTCTTTAAGTTGTATTTAGCCTTTTATGTGGTATGTCGTAGGTTTTAAATATTTTAGGTCTCGTTTGATAACCATTTGGTTTTTTAAAAATTTACTTGTTTTCTTTCAATTTCCTAACAACGGTTTTCATCTTTGCTAAGGACACGTTTGAATTCTTAACCAAATTCCAAAAAACAAAAGCAAGTTTTTAAAAACTATTTTTTTTTTTTAGTTTTCAAAACTTGACTTGATTTTTGAAAACAGAAAAAAAAAAGTAGATAATAAAACAAATAAACTTATAGGTGGAAGTCGTGTTTACAAGCTTAATTTTCAAAAACCAAATTGTTATCAAATGAAGCCTTAATATTGGGTTTAAGTATGAGTTTCTAACATGTATGTTAGGGTTAAAGTAAACATAGTTCGACCGTATTGATATACTCTTAACAAAGAAGTCAGAGATTCTAATCTCTCCCTCCTTAAATGTTGTTGAACTAAAAAAACATATTTATTGGAATTGAAATTTTGTTTTAGCTATTACGCTATGTGTATTGTTCATCAGATTGACATCAATTAAAATATCATTTTGGTCCCTGTATTTTGAGTTTTATTCTATTTTAAGTCTCAAACTTTCAAATGTTTAAATTTAGTCATTCTATCAATAAATTTTAAAATGAGTTATTGCTCTTATTTTCGAATAATAATTTTCAGGTAAGAAAAGACAATTTTCAAAATTTATAGAAGGAATGTTAATAGAGATCAATTTTGTTTGTTTTTTTTTTTTTAAATTAAGGTTAAATTATTAAAAATACTCCTGAACTAAGACATTGGTTTCAATTATGTCCATGAACTTTCAAAAGTTTCATTTTAGCTTTTGAAGTTTGAAATTTGCATAAAAACTACCCTTGAAGGCTTTTTTTTCGTTAAATTCATGGACGAAAAATGATGTGTTTGCATATATATTGTTACTTATGTGAATAGATTTGAACACATACGCAGAAAAAGCAATAAAAACACATACAAATACATTATTTTTTGTCAATAAATTTAGCGGAAAATGTCTCCTTGGGTAGTTTTGAAACAAATTTCAAACTACAAGAGCTAAAATGAAACTTTTGAAAGTTCTAAGGCAAAATTTAAATCAACCTCATAGTTCGAGGTATTTTTTATATATAATTTAACCAAAAAGCAATAAATTAAAACCAAAACAATTTTAATCTTTATTGAGAATACAAAGACTAAATTTGGACAATAAAATGGAAAGAGATCTAAATTAATAGACCAAAATAAAAATATTGAAATATTAACACAAAATTGATATAATTTAACCTATATATATTTTGATTAAGATGATCATATTAATCAACATTTTACAACATTTCTTTTGCTTCCGTCACATTTACAATCAATGCTCTTTTTTTTTTTTTTTTTTGGAAAAATACACTTTTGGTCCCTGAGGTTTGGGTTAAGTTACACTTTAGTCCCTGAGTTTTCAAACTCAACAAAAATACCCCTGAAGTTTGAGATAAGAAGCACTTTGGTCCCTGCCGTCTATTTTTCTGTTAAATACTAACGGTTGCTGACGTGGCACATATTTTTTATTTAAAAAAATTATATTTTAATTTTTGAAAATAAAAATATATTAAAATAATAAAATATTATTATTTAAAATTTTTTTAATTTCTTTCTCTCCCATCCTCATTCTTTAACTTCATCACCCACCTACCACAACCCACCCACCTTCCCTACCAGCGGCAGCACCGGCCATCGGCCACCACCGCCAGTAACCACTTTCAGGTCACCGGTCGCCAGATTTTTTTTCTTTTTTTTTTCCTCTTTCTTTCTTCTTCTTTCTTTCTCTCTCCCTTACCATCTCACGCCGCTGCACGCCTTCCGGTGAGTCCCTTCCCTCATCCCTCTCATTTTCTTTCTCTTTCCCTCGTCTCCTTCTCTCACTCACTCGTTCGCTCTCTCCCTCGTCTCTATAACGTTTGCGCCGCACCACCGCTCACCCAGAACCGGCCGCCGTGAGACCCACGCCGCTGCGAGCTTTCCGGTAAGCTTTCCACAAACGAACCTCGAGCGGCAACGCGAAACCTCGAGCGGCGAAACCTCCCCACGAACGAACCGACGGCGGTGCGAGCTTGGTTCCAGATCTGACGAAACCCCCCCCCCCCCACGAACCTTAGGCGAACGTGACCGACGACGACGCGAGCTTCTTTCCAGATCTGACGAAACCCCCCCCCCCCGAACGTTTTGCGCTGGCGCCGGTTCGTTTGTCAGCGGTGGGCGTTCGAGGGTGCTGGTCGGTTTGTCAGCGGTGGACCCGGTTCGTGGGTTTGTTTGTCAGCGGCGCGGTTCACTGGGTTTCGTTTCAGTGCTGTTTTCATGGGTATACTGGGGTAGAACGAACAACGTGATGGAGAAGATGAAAAGATGAGAAAAAGAGAAAAAGAAAAAAAAAAAAAAGGTTATCGACGGCGGTCGGCCGCCGGCAAGCGATGGTCGCCGCCGGCCGGTGTGAAGAAGAAAGAAGAAGATGGAGGGGGGAGAAGAAGAAGAAGGGGAGGGAGAAAAGTAAAATTAATATATATATTTATTTATTTATTATTTTATTAATTTAATATTTTTTATTTAAAAAAATTAAAAAAACAAATTTTTTATTAAAATAATATTGCCACGACAGCCACCATTAACATTTAACAGAAAAATTGACGGCAGGGACCAAAGTGCTCTTTATCTCAAACCTCAGGAGTATTTTTGTTGAGTTTGAAAACTCAGGGACCAAAGTGTCACTTAACCCAAACCTCAGGGACCAAAAGTGTATTTTTCTTTTCTTTTTTTTTTTTTGAGAATTTACAATCATCACTTGAATTATTGTTTTGTTGTGATTTTTTTTTTTTTTTTTTTTTTGAGGAATTTGTTTGGGAAAAAATCAATTTTGACCCCTAAACTTAGCATGTTGTATCAATTTTAACCCTAAACTTTCAATTTCATCAATTTGAACCCTAAACTTAACAAATTGTATCAGTTTGAACCTCAAACTTGCATAAATGTTGCAATGTAGACCTTTAGTCAACTTTTCATTTGAATTGCTATTAAAACATGTAATTGGCAATTTTCTTTTCTTTTTTTTTTATTCGCATTGCACCTAAGTTAGTATTTTGTAAAAAAATTATTGGAAAAACTCTTTATCAAAAGAAATCAAATATCTCATACCATTCTTCTCATTATTATCCAAAAAAAAAAAAAAATCACTAAGTTATTGGCAACAAGAAAAATCCAACAAATATGAGAAATAAAAAACTCGAAATTTCTTTATTTTCGTTTCCTACCTTTGTACATTATTCTAATTAGTAAGAAAAAAAAACAGTAAGAGAATAAAAATAATCACAAAAAGTTCTTAAGAAAAAACTAGCAAATATTTAAAGATAAAAAACCTCCAAAGTTTATTTGCTTTCATAATCTTAGATAGTAGCAAAAAAGCTCTCACAAAGTTCTCAACGACAAGAAAAAGTCATCTAAAATCAAGTTTCGCCAATATTTTATTTACAAGAGACTAATTCGGGTGCAATGTGAATTAAGGAAAAAAAAAAAGAAATATTAATCAATTACGTACGGTGGTTCAAACGAAAAATTAACCAAAGGTATACATTGTAACACTTATGCAAGTTTGGGGTTAAAATCGATACGATATGATAAGTTTGAGGTTCAATTTGATGAAATTAAAAGTTCAGGGTTAAAATTGATACAACCCCCAAAGTTTAGGGTTAAAAATGATTTTTTCCCAATTTGTTTTGTTGTGATATTAGGCCCAGTAGTAAGAATCAATTTGCAGCAGGCCAGGAGATTACGATAAAAAGGACCATCGATTATTTAAATATATTATCTTTTTTTTTTTAAACAGATTATTTAAATATTGTAAATGACAGATGTGTAAGTGAAATTATGATATTGTATTCGTTGTCAGAAAATATATATATATATATATAATATTATATTGAAAAGGTAAATGACTTTTGTTGGAGAGATTTCCAAATCCAAATCTATTAATTTAAATCCAAATCCAAATAATGTTAATTTGCTACATAAAAGTGAGAGAAGTATTTTTGTAGACGATTTTTAATTTCTTAACGAATGTTCTTTTTTCTTCTCTTCCTTTTCTATTCAAGAACGAGTTTGGATCGTATTTGACTTTATCATGGCAAAAATAATTCTTTTCTTTTTTTAATATTTTATTGAATTTCGACTATAATAAAATTTATTACAATCTAAGATGGACAAGAGAAATTAAAAAAACAATAACAATACCCAAAAAATACCTAAGTGGGAGGTAGCTTATAACAAAAAATATATACATATATCAACATTCATCAAAACTAGTTAATTTGGAGCAAATATAAATTGAAAATCAATTGATCATTTTAAGTTAAACATATTTTGATGGTTTTTTTTTTTTCCAAGTATAATTTGGGTCAAGTAATTGCATTATTATAAATTTTAGTATATAGACCAAACTTAGTTCTAAAAACCTTTTTTTTTTTTTTTTTTTTTTTTTGGGGGACAACCTATCTTAATTTTATAAAGGAAAAATGAAAAAAAATTACATAACTATAGAACACAAATACACACCTCCACAGTAAAAATAAAAAAATAAAATAAAAATGATTTTGGTTAAAATTTTAGTTAAGTCTACGGTTAAAAAATGGAGTAACAATGTAGATGGCTAAATTTGAACAATCATTTTGCAAAGAAAGGCCTAATGACTTTTTTATTGTAAAAATGGTCAAATCATAAATTGTTAGGTTAGTTGAGATAATAAAATGTATTAAAACACCTTCCAACCAAATTGCATAAACCAACTTCTAAATTATGGGTGAACTCCAAAAAAATCAAAATAAAAAAATAAACCTTCTAGATTATGGGTAATTAAAAAAAATCAAAAAGCACAAAATCCAAACAACTAAATTCCACCCCTAAAACTTGGGGAAAATTTTAAAGCAAATAAAAAAACACAAAATCAAAATAACAAAATCTTGAAAAGTTACTTTGAATTTTAAAATGCATTATGAAATGATAATTAAAACTCATTTGACAAATGAAAATATTTAGAATTTTATTTTAAAAAATTGAAAAATGAAAAAAAAAAAATCAATAATGAAAACTCAAATTTTTATAGTTTTAGGGAGCAAATATCTTGTAATTGAAAGTATTTAAAAGTTTTTTTTTTACCAAATTGAAATTAAAAATTACGAGAACTTTTTTTTAAAACTAAAATCACGACAACTTAAAGCTTAAAACTCAAGTTTTCAACATTTGTAAGTGATGATGTGAGAGTGAGAATGTGTCTAATCTCCTCAAACATCGAAATTTGTTCTTGCTCCCACAATTTTTTCATAAATTTTTTTTCGTTTCAAAACATAAGAATAATTGTATATTCAATATCAAGTCAAGATAGATCCCTTCTAATCACGAAGAAAACTCATGAAGATTCAAATACATATTGACTATGAAATCGTTTTTTCCCCTCAAAATTAAACTATTATCAATAGTACTAATTCACTTTTTGACTTTGGTGCAAGATAATTCTAGTTCAAATAACAACAAACAACCAAATTCATTTAAAATTCGTCCAAATTTGATATCAATAAAATCTCCAAAAAGTAAACTACAATAGGTGGAAGAAGAAGTGGTCCAAAGGTCCTTAATTAACTGGTCCTCTTCTATGTCGTGATCTCTGCCCTTTTTTTTTATTATTTTTTTTTATTTTTTTATTTTTTTATTTTTATCTAATTTAATTTAATTTAATTTTTTTCCACAATTTTCGAAAAAGTTATTCAATTCTGCCAACTCATGATAATCATTGGATGCATGTTAAGGTTAGGGACCGCATAGCGTTTTATTGCAAGATGACGATGATTTCGTGCCGATGAAAATGAAGCTTTCTAAATCAACTAGCTGTATTTTTCTTGGTTTATGTTGTAACGTATTTATTTTCATTTTAATCAAATTTTCTAGAAACATATGGTAAGAACAAGTTTGGTTTAATATAAATCTTATTTTATATGATTATTTGAGATGTATGCGTAATTGCTTTCTATGTCAAGAAATTTCAAGTTTTAATGAGATTGGAATAATTTAATATTATTTATATTAAAAAACAAAAAAAAAAAGTATTATTTTTTCCAAACAAAATGATTGTCAATAAAAACGTCGGCAGATAAAGGAACTACCGACGAAAATTTGCCAAAGTATTATTTTCGTCGACAGTTTTGTCTCTTAACAATGTTGTTTCAAAGACCATCCCAATGAAATTTTTTTCCTATGTTTGTTTATTTCCTATGAAATTTTTTTCCTATGTTTGTTTATTTCCGCCGAATATTTGCGTCAACAAAGTTAAAAAATGTTGCCGCGTATGTACTTCCAAAACGTCTATTTATTCTTTGACAACAAGAGCATAGATCAACTGGCATAAAGTTGTACTGATAACCACGAGATCATTCAAATCCCCCACCCTACATATTGTAAAAAAAAAAACGTCTATTTTGACCCTTGAACTTTTATCAAAAGATTCTTTTGTTCCCTATTTACAAAATCTTAACACAAATTCTATAAACATTAGAAACTCTTTAAAGCAGAGCTACAATAACATTTTAAGAAATTCGCATAGTAGTGTTCGTGTTGGAATTATGATAAGAAAAAAATGTGATAAAGAAAAAAAAAATCAAACCAAACCAAAACAAAATGGACCACAATGAATGTTTGATAAGGGCGATCACCAATCGGTTGGCGTCGGTTTTAGGCTCAAACCGATGCCGATCACTGACATGTCGGTTTTTGTCGGTTTGGGAGTGGGTAGTTACGCCGACCGACAGCGGTCGGTCGGTTATGGTCGATTTCAAGTTTCTGGCGAAGTGAAGAAGAAGTAAAAACGAAAGGGAAAAAGAAAGAAGAAGAAAGCAAAAAAAGATGGAGGAGAAAACTCGATTTCAAGAATCCAACGAAGTAAAGGAAGAAGAAAAAAAGAAGGAAGAAGAAAGAAAAAACCAAAAGATGAAAGAAAAAAAAAAAAAGAAAGAAGAAAAGAGGTGGAAGAGAAGAAATGAAAAAAGTGAAATGAAGAAGATGAAAAGAGAGCGAGGAGAAAAGAGAGCGAGGAGAAAAGAGAGACTGGGACGTGAGAGATTAAAAAAAAATAAATTAAAATAATTTTTTTTTTAATGATGTGGTCTTCCCAAGGCTATTGATGGAATACTACACAGAACCACGCAACAGCGCAGAGCAGTTGAGGTTTTTTTTTTTTTCGGTCGATTTGGTCGGTTCGTTGGTCAGTTCTCGCCATTTTGGGCAAACCGACCGACTGAATGGTCGGTTTTACTCCACGTAAAACTGACTCTGACCGAGATTATAAGAAAATTAACCGATCGATTTCAGTTCAGTCGGTTTTGGTCAGTTGGCTCAGTTTTGTCTGTCACTCCTAATGTTTGGAAAGAAAAAAACTTGGCTGCATACTAGTATGTAAGGTTCTCCCTACATATCACCATCAAAATCTTGACAAGTAGGAGAGATAAAAAAGTTTTCTCATTTTCTCCCTTCCTCTTTCTTAGTTGTCAAAATTTTAATGTCCCTACATACAACAACCAAGTTTTGTTCGTTTGAAAATGAAACCAAAATGAAGTAAAAAATAAAACTAAATGTGGAAACTAAAATAGGATTTAAACTTTTTATTCCTTTTTAATTGATATGATAGGAAGATGATATCACAATATTTATAATGAGATTAACAGCTGGATTGATGATGAAGATGATATCAAAGACACAGCAGCCGAATACTTCAAGTAGGCAAGACCATGGTGATATAGATCCAGTTTTAGAGGCTCTGGAGTGCAAGGTCATTAAAGAAGAATCAGATTGGCTGGATAGAGAGTTCACCGAAGAGGAGATTTTCAAAGCTCTAAAAGGAATGAGTCCTACCAAAGCTTCGGGTCCTGACAGTGCTCATGCGCTCTTTTTTCAAAAGTATTGGGAAGAGGTAGGCAAAGATATAACTTCGGTCTGTCTAGCCGTTCTGAACAAGGGGGAGGACATGACAGAGATAAACAAGACCTATATTTCCCTCATTCCTAAGTGTAAATCTCCCAAGCATATGAAAGACATGAGACCAATTAGCCTCTGCACTGTCGTTTATAAGATTATTGCTAAGGTCATCGCCAATCGTCTCAAAGAAGTGCTCAAATCAATTATCTCCCCAAATCAATCGGCTTTTATCCCGGGTAGACTCATTACTGATAATGTGGTCATGGGTTTCGAATGCATTCATTCCATTAACAATAGAAGGAAAGGAAAAGAAGGCTATATTGCCATGAAGCTCGACATGAGCAAAGCCTACGACAAGGTCGAATGGAATTACCTCGATAAAATCATGTGTAAAATGGGGTTCAGTGGCTTGTGGAGGAGCAGGATCATGAGATATATTTCCTTAGTTTCTTTCTCGGTTCTTGTTAACGGCAGTCCGAGTGAAGAGTTTAAACCAAGTAGAGGAATTAGACAAGGGGATCCTTTGTCCCCGTATCTTTTTCTCCTTTGCGCTGAAGGTTTCTCAGCTCTCTTAAACAGGGAAGAATCCATCTCTAACCTTGATGGTTTTAAGAGTAATAATCACTGCCCCTCTTTATCGCATTTATTTTTCGCAGATGATAGCCTTCTTTTTTTTAGGGCCTCCGAGAAGGAATGCAATACCATAAAGAGGGTGATTTATACCTACGGGATAGCATCTGGTCAGCTGGTGAATTTTGACAAATCGAGTTTCATGACCAGCAAAAATGTGGGGAAAGCTCTTGAGAACAAAAGTGGAGAGATTCTTGGAGTTCCATATTCCAAATCTCTGGGGAGCTATTTAGGAATGCCTTCCTCCAATAGCAGGAATAAGAGCCATATGTTTTCAAAAATCAAGGACAAGGTGTGGAGAGCGCTCCAATCTTGGAAAGACAAATTCTTTTCTATTGCGGGGAAGGAAACTCTCATCAAAGCGGTGGGCCAATCTATTCCTGTCTACACGATGAGTTGTTTTAGGCTCCCCAATTCCATTTGCAAGGATATCAATAGCATCTGTGCTAGATTTTGGTGGGGATCCTCGGAAAGCAAAAAGAAGATTCATTGGAAAAGTTGGAATTCTCTCTGCAGAAGTAAAGTCTTGGGCGGTCTAGGCTTTAGAGACATCCTCCATTTCAACCAAGCGATGCTTGCAAAACTGTGTTGGAGGATCATAAAAGAGCCGTCAAGCCTCCTCGCTAGAATCCTTAAAGGCCGGTATTTTAGGGATAAGCTTTTCCTCGAAGCCTCTTTGGGGAACAACCCCTCTCTTACGTGGAGAAGCATCATGTGGGGGAAGGAGTTATTTCTCAAAGGCTATAGATGGAGGGTGGGAAATGGGAGGTATGTTGAGATTGACAAAGATCCTTGGTTAAACAGAGAAGGTTCCAAAATTCCTTCTTTTGTCCATGAATCGCTTAAGGGGAGAAAGGTGCATTGCCTTTTAGACGACAGAAACAGGTGGATTGAAGATAAAGTGAGAGATCACTTCAACAGTCAGGATGCAAATTCCATTCTGAGCATTCCCCTTGGTGACCTGAACTCTAGAAATGAAGTCATTTGGAGCCCGGATAAGAAAGGGAGGTTTTCGGTGAAGAGTGCCTACCATTTGGCTATGTCTTCTTCAGGGTTATTAGAAGCTTCTTCATCGGACAGCAGCAAGCTTAAGGAAAGTTGGAAGAAGCTTTGGAGCATCAATACCATCCCAAGGGCTAAGTCCTGTGTTTGGAAAATTCTTAGTGACATTCTTCCTACTTGCTCTAATCTTATTAAGAAAGGCTTATCTATTAACCCTGTGTGTGCTCTGTGCAGGAAGCATGTAGAATCCACAATCCACACGATTTGGGAGTGCAAGGTTATTAAAGATCTTTGGTCTTTCTTTATCCCCTCCTCATTGGGTTTATTTCTTTGTAACAGGGAGCATTGGTCGACGTTACACTATTGGGATTGGCTTGGGCAAAAGCTTAATGCTGCGGAGCTGGAGGCTGCAGTGCTTTTGATGTGATGTATTTGGAATTTTAGGAACAACAATCTCAATAAGCCTTTCAATTCTCAGACAGACAAGGACTCCTTACTCATCCAGATTTCGAAGAGATTATATGAATTTCAGAAAGGCAGCTTGGCGTACCTGTCGAATTCGAGTGATTTCAAAGGTGAGACCCACTCGAGTCAGATCTTTTGGATCCCTTCGCCGCAAGGTTGCTGGAAGCTCAATGCCGATGCTTCCTGGAATTCCTCGAAGGATCGAGGCGGCCTTGGTTGGATTGTTCGTGACTCTGGAGGTTCTCCCATCTGTGCTGGCATGATCACAATCAGAGAGAAATGGCCGGTGAAGATTATGGAAGCTCTAGCGATTAGGGCGGGGCTCAAAAGTATCAAAGATTTACCTGGGAGGCCACCGAAGATTGTGGTGAATTCCGACTTCTTGAAGCTTATTTCGTTGTTGAATCGTGATGTCGAAGACTTATCGGAAGTGAAGATCTTTGTCGATGCTATTTCGGGGCAGGCCGATTCTCTGGGGGGGATCGTCTTCAAGCATTGCCCTAGAGAGCAAAATTGCGTTGCTCACTGTATTGCGCGCGAAGGTGCTGGTTTTACCCGCCACACTATTTTGTGTAATTTGGGTTAGAGGCTCCCTTCCATGCTGGAAGGTGAAGGTTTTTTTTGGTCCTCTAGGCTCCCTGATTTCATTTCAGCTGCTTGTGTTAAAGACTTCTGTTCGCCTTCGGGCGTTGTTTCTTGATTTATGATTATTCTGGTTTCAAAAAAAAAAATACCGATTCTTTTATTTTATTTTACTTTTTTATTTTTTTTTCAAAAAAAAACTGTAAAAGTGAGATGGATTTTTAAATGTCACATCAAAATTATCCAATTCTAATGACCTTGTTTTTTTTAAAAATAATTCTAATGACCTTGTTAATTTGAGATTCGATCTTGTTATTCAATATCAACTCTGCTCTCCCTATGTAAGTTTTACTTCTATATATTACAAGGTTGGATATAAAAATTAACTTTTTCATTTCAAGTAAAAAAAAAAAAGTTTATAATTTCTTTTTTTTTTTCCCTAAATTTTTTTTTTTTTTTTTAATTCATCAATGTGAGAGGTTTGAACTTTTGATGGAGAGCATAATGTCTTGATGGATTTGAAGCTATTATAACATTAGAAATTTGAAATTTGAGCCAGGGTTATTAGGTGTGAAAAATAGAAATTTGAACTTTTGATATTTTAGTGTTGAGCATAATGTCTTAATTGATTTGGAGCTATAACTAGTCTCTTTGTCAACCACCCCATGGATATAGGGAGTTTGAAAGAGACATATTCAACACTAGCAACATGCTTAATTATATATTAGATAATTTGAAGCCAATTTGTGGACGATGTTTTTATGTATATTTTGAAATATTTATAACAATTTCTCCCCTTATAAAATATCTAGTCTTTTCTCTACTTTTTATTTATTTTTTTTTGACAAAAGTCCCTACTTGTTTTGTATCTTTCTATATCAAGCATTAAATAGATATAACAGAAGATGGGGTACATAACAATTTGTTTTTTCAATTACAAAATGATATGCTAATTGCTAAGGGTGAGAAAACTTGTAAAGAAAGTTATTAATGTCTTAATCAATTGAGTTCCGGTCATCTCGATAATATTTCAGTGATTTAAGGCAAAATTTTTAGTTTTTCACGTAGGATGTGCTGAACTTATATTGAAGTTTTTTCAAAAGGTAATTATAAATCATACCCATGGTATTTACTTCTTGGTAATTCAATGTGGACTAATATAAATTTAAAGCTATAATTATATTTGTCCAACGCAACATGAAATGATAGCACAATTGACTAGTTCAAATATAACTCGATAGACAAGTTACCCATTACCATCCTAAAGGTCAATGAAAGGATCCCTACTCCCGTAATTGTTGGGAAAAAAATTAACATGAATTAACTTGACAAAAAAAAAAAAAAAAAAAAAGGCTTCTAAGAAAAAGTACATCTGATTCTAACAAATGGGCATCTAAGAAAAGTACATATTCAATCAACAAATCTATGTATTTTATCTCAGTTATGCTTAGATCTGCCATTACTGTTTAAATAGACTACTCCAAGAAAGGCAATTTCTGATTTCAAATGGATTGAAGTAGAATAATTAACCAAAAAAAAAGAGGTAGAAGCATTCACCTGTTACAAGAATGGATTCAGAGGTCTTTCCATGTTTTAGTTTACAGATCCAATTACATGAACTGGCACTTCTGGCACCATATTAGCAAAACTGGCAAGGTGCCCATCCTCAGTGTTATTGATCCATTCTACCAATTCTTGTCTAGAAGATGGAAAGATCTGGTGGTGGTCCATAAACAGATTTCCAAGAAAAGGGCACTAGCCATTCAATACCTTGGCCACCTGAATAGAAAACCAGAAGAGATGGGACACAGATTTTAAGTGTCACCCTTAAAAAGTTTTACAGCAAACATCAGTAGTTAAGATTCCACAAAACGCTTCTTTCTGGGTGATGAAAGTTCTGTTTGAAAGACAGGAAGAAAGCTTCCAGAAAACCCAATTTTCAGGAAAGCGTGTTCGGAAGGGATTAAGAGGGAAAATAATGAATACTTGACTTGCTGCAAAGTGCAAACCGTAGTTTTTTTCAAAGTGGTAAATGATTATGTGATGTAATAAGTAGGAAGAAAGATGATGCCAGAGAAATAAAAGAAACCTAAGAGATAGACTTTAAAGACATAGAAGTGAAGATGATTCATGCTGATTAATGATGATATATCAGTTTTGAAAACATAGGCAAGTGAAGCCAAGGAATTACCAGGACTCAGACCCAGAAGTTTGCCTGTTGCCTCAGCCAAATTGAAAGCATCAGGTATATTGTCTCCTTCTGAACAATAGCATAATAGGCAGGTGACCTTCACACCTTTGGCCTTGACACCACAACAAACATTACTGCCATTCTTAGGAACGAACCTTTAATAGAAATTTTTAAGAGAAAATTTTCATATCTGACGTTTGATAATGATGTTTCAAAGTCATACCTTTAAAAAAGTGAAGAGAGAGGCAAATGGTAGACTTGGGAGGTAGTCTCCCTCCTCCAACTCCTCGTCAAAAGGCAGGCCATCCTCCTGTGCAGCCTTGGCTTCAGTTAAAGTGCTAAGATATTTCCATCGTGATTGCTCTGGGTCATATTCCTGCAGCCTTCTCCATCCCAGTTGTTCACAGTTGCCATCGGTTCCGTCATCATTGGTACTAGAGAGATAATGGATCTGCGAACCACTGATATGCATCCAAATGTCAAATTAACAACTATGGGATGACAATTAGTTTGTCAGCATAGTTGTAGGCAAAGAACATGCAATGGAATTCAAATATTTTACAAATGAAATAACTTCAGGAAGCTAATAGTTTCAGCAAATAATCATCCATCCAAGATGCTTGTGGGCCTTCAGTATGGAGGTTAATTGAAACTTCCAGAGGATGAAGTTGGATGAATCGAGCCGGATAGACACAAGATTGCATATATTTGAAAGAAGAAAAATGGGTGAATTTAGGTCTTTCTGCAACTCAGAAGCCATTGAAATAGGAGAAAGACGAAAAGAAAGCGCAGCTGAAGGCGGAAAAACGAAAGGAGCATGGAGAAAATCAAGGAACCTGCTCTGATACCATAAAGCTTTCCAATAACAGAATTTGTTGGAAAGAATATTTCATATCACTGAGAGCTACAGTACACGGCTATTTATAGCCCAACAACCTTATTAAAGGACAGAATAAAAATGATGAAGAAATAATAAAGCAAGGATTACAAAGATAATAAAGGATAATACAGAAGGTCTCTAATACAGTTTTCATAACAGTCGCTTCATTGCACTTAAGTGACTAAATAAGATTCTGCGACTGGAAATGAGCCTTAAAAAGTATGGGTCAAACATATGTTAAAGAAAGTACCAAATAAAATACCTTGATGTATCAATTTGTTGCCACCTTCCAAAATCTAAGCTAGAAAGCAGAACAACATGCTTCTTCCCACAAGTTGAAATAAAATCAGCCAAGTTCTTTGCAAAATCGACCATTTTACCCTGTTTGAACAAATCATATTTTGATTTAAATATACTTATTATTGATACCACCAAAGCCAAGAAAAGGAATTAGCAAACCAAAGGGCAGTACTATGATACTATCATCTCCTCGAGATAACAAAAAAGGGATAACACTATAGACTAGTATCTCTCCTTTGCTATGTTATCTCTCTGAAGTCTAAATTAAATTGGCGATACTGGAACTGTATTCTAAAAGTGAATTTATTCTTTCAGATGATATGAACATTATTCAAGATAGAACAAAATACTTCTTTTATGAATTTTTGCAGAAATTATCCACAGTTTGTCTCGTTAAAAGGAATTATATACCTTTTTTCATATAAGAAAAGTCATTGTATACTCCTTACACACAATTAGTGAGTAGAATGAGCAAGCAAAAATACGTGGTCAATTTTGAGAAATATGTGAATACGGCGGGGATGTTTAAAACTTGCCTTGATCACAGGTGACCTTTGCTGGACAAGGGTCAATGCATTAGATGTTGATTCATAAACTGAAAACAAATTTAAAAGAAAAGATTAATGCATAAATTCATTCAAGTCTTCTTCGAAAGGACTGACCAGAAGACAGAAGAAGTTGATATAACAAAGCTAGAGTTGAAATTATAAACTCCAATACCACTTCAAGAAATTTTAATAATAAATTACTGTCATGAAAGACAGACCTTCGAGAGGGAGGGCAAGCTCCCCATGAGGAAGTGGCTCATAAGCATTGTTACCAATACAAGGCAGAACATAAGGGTCATCCAAATAACCAATTCTTGCTGCTCTCATTGAGGAAACCAAGAGATCCACTGCTAACTGCCCCACATTCCCAATTGACAATGCTGGCTGAATGAATCAATAATCGAAACAACATATACAATTTAGTTTAAGAACAAACTGATAGCTTCTTTCTGAGGTTTAGAAAATACATTGAAACTGATGTCTGCATACCAAGTTCAGAGCTCTTCTGGCCTTATTATGATATAAACAAAAAGAACAATGTACAAAGCAATGCAAAAGCCAGTCAGTGTCAGAGTGAGCAGGCACACCAACTTTTAACAAGATTCAAATAAAGAGTTCTTCAGTACATTGACTCAAAGTTTGATTACTTATACTGAACATCCTCGGTGGCTTTGCACAAATTTACATGAAAGAACTTGACTAATGCACTATGATGGGGTCCATGAGTTCATGGTCAGAAAACACTTGATTTCATATTGGTGGAGGAGTTACGTGTATAGAGGTCATGGTCAAGATTCTCTTGGTGAAAAATCCCTAACAGAAAAATAAGAAAGTTGGAATTCAACGTATGCTCTGTTGTCAAAGCACAATTTGGTTACACTAACACTAAAAGTTCTCAAAAAATTTCAGTAGTCTGCAAAAAGAGTTTAAAGATAGATTGTGAAAAGGGAGTTAGGATGTAAGCATTACCAACATTATAAATATACAGTTTCCAACCTCAACCTTGTTTGCACCATGATGGGGGAGGCTTGAGAATTTAGGAGTGTCTGTCTATTACCCAGTTTTTGTCTTGATGAATTGGGGAGACAGGAGAGGCAGCAAACTTTGCTACCAAAGGGTCTATTTCATACACAATCTACAGTGTCTACAGCTTAAAATGGGTAAAATGCGCACAAGTATTATGATTCTGAGGCTGATAGTTAAGATGAACGTGATTGTAGTAGAATAGTACAGACTGCCCTAGTTTTCTACAAATATAACAGTGCTTTGAGTTTCTAGACTGCATCTCTGAACTTTTCCATTTTGCAAGTTCAATTGTCCTTCTGGAATCCCACTAGGCCTAGTCAGAATGAGATTAGATGAAATGTGGAAAATTTGGTATCAAATATATCATTGTCAAGTTGGAAGGCCCACCAATATTTTGCATCTTTTCTCTGGAGAATGTTCAATTGAACTTTCTACAACTCTCTATTTACTAGAAAGCTGAACACGTGGCTTCTGCAAGCTGCAACTTAACTGCAAAATTCTAATTCTCTAATCTAAATGCAAAACTAATATGCAGGCTACTTATGTATCCAATGGGGTGCTATCAATTATATGGGTATATGGAAATTGGAAGTAATAATGTGAAAACATTCTGCCAAAACTTTCAGGATAGCTAGATGGCCGATATTTGAAAGTTTTACATATTGTCTCCAACTCATCTGCTATGTCTTTGCTTCTACCTACAGATATACTGGCCATGCTGTCCTTGGAGAAGTGTTTAGCTGTTCCGTTATGCTGGCCATGCTGTCCTTGAAACCTGGTAAATAATTCATACTTTCTCAACAGTGCATCCATTTTCAGTTCCAATAGAAAATCTACAATCCTCGAACGACCCTTTCTGTACATTTCATCATCTATTAGGCCTCCTATTGTAAATGTTTGTGCTAGATAAGGAAAAAGAGAATGAGTTTAGTTAGTGGTTAGTTAGCTAGGTGAGGAAATAAATGCTGTCAGAGGGGTCATGAGGCCTATTCAGCATATTTTGAGGAGAGACTAGCCCTTCTCTCTTCTCTGTACATAAATTGCTCAGTCTGCTTCTTCCAGAAACTGCTAGGGTAGGTTCTGTTTATCACATTTTCAAGACCATGAGTTGATTCTTCCTGACCATGTAACTCTTCTGATCAAGTTTGATAGAAAAGGGTTGGGAAAGGGATACTAGGACCGAATTCATAAGGGAAAGTCATTAGGGGTTGGTTTTGGTGCCTATATTTGAACACTGACAGGATGCAATCCGGAATTTGCATGAATCCTGGTTGTGTTTCAGTTAGTGGTAGAAGAATAGGCTGCAGTGCTGGAGCTCAGGCTCTCCATTTGAATTGCCTCTGGAGCTCCAGCCTCATGCCAAAAACAAACGTATAGCCGTTGTTATCTGAGTAAGAAAATACAGGGAAGGAAGATAATGAAAGGAATAATTGGCGAATGATCTCAGCTTGTCGAGCTGAGATAGCTGCTGTTATCTATTTATATTGCAATAACACGGAGAATAGCACACAACGCTTTTTAAGCACAACTTGATGCAGAAACATAACAAACTTACTCCAGTGAAAAGAGGAAAATCTAAAGTAAATAACCCATCAAATCACAATACAGCACAGTGGCAGCTGATTTTCTATTTGGCTTAACACAACAAACCACACAAACTCTCGCGCTTCTTTTGAGCCTCTATGAACAATTAGCAATTGGACGAAGGCAGAAATGTGAAAACTAGATTTCCGTTTTCCTTTCTATCTTCCATGAATTTCATATACATTCAAACCAGTCGAAACTAATAAGATGCAAAAAAAAATCGTCTGCTAGATTGATTAATTGACCAGAAAGTAAAAACGAGAAGAAGTATAAGCTCAGAAAAATTGTTGAACGAACCAGAACCAGAGTGGAGCATTGGTCATGAAGTTGCTTTCCTTCTTCGAGAAAAAATTCCATCGTTGTCGACAAAACCACGAAATCCGGTGAGAACGAACACTCAATTTTGAGAATTTTACAGTGCTCCGTCGTGGAGGTTTTCTTGAGCTTGAAGAAGAAGAAAAGTGGAGTTTGACTTTGAGCCTGAATTTCCTAACTCAAAGCCCGTTTAGTGTTATGGGCTTCGTTGGGCTAAAACATTTTGGCCCAATTCTTGTAACGTGGGCTTCATTGATCGCAAGGAAATTGTTGTTTTATTATTTCTTTTGGAAAAATAATTATGGCTAGCTAAGTAACAAAAGTAACATAATTGATTGCGGTAATTGGCATGTACCTTTGATCGAGAGGTCAGATATTTGAATTCCCTACTCTCAAGTGTTGTTAAACTCCCCCCCCCCCCAAAAAAAAAGAAGTAACATAATTGATTTTTATTAATGTAAAATTATCATCAATTACAACTATTTTATTTTTACCATGTCGATGGACTGTTTGACCTTGAATAGTTAATTTTTTGTTTTTCTATTTCTTGGTGTGGAAGGACTGCTAATCTTTAGTAATCAATAGTGTTAAATATTTATTGGTTGAGAGTGATTTGAAATAGTAACTCACTGATTATAATAATCTAAAAAAATCAGAGATGTTCAAATTTATTTTAACTTTTAAGAATATTTTCTTTGAAATCCTAATATAAGATGATTAGTATGGACAAAGTAGTTTGAAATCAAAGAGAGATTTTTTTTTTCTTTAAGCTTTTGATTCAAGAAGTGAATATTTTGAAGACAATAATAAACAACATAAATGTCATAAAAAAATATTTATGGTCAAGATTATTTCATATGAGAAATGTTATAGAACATATCTAAGGTTAAGTCAAAATATGTTGACAATCTTTCCATGATTTCTTTCTTAACCCCACTAGTCTTAAGACAAGGACATTGTGGTTAATGTCCATCGCTGTAGGTGTAGAAAAAGTAGTGAAACAATTATACACGTATATATGTCTTATAAACGAGTGAAAAAATTATTGGTCCCACTTCTCTAGGCTTATCTATCTTAAGTACGAAAGGTGTATAATGTTGATTGGGCTCACATCTTATCAAAGAAATGTGAAGCCCTTGATGTGGCACGGTTTAAAAAGTTCATGATCTTAGCTTGGGATGGAGGGGGGGGACCGAAATAATGAACCTAACATAAAATTTGGCTAGTGTCTTTTATGGATAAGTTGACCTAGTTCAATCATGCAAATATGTAGACCTTCCTTTCCCTCAAGGTTAATCGACGTATATATTATATGAGATTTAGCAAAAGGCGAAGCCATTGATTTTTCTAATGAGTATTACAATTCAAGCAAATGATAAAAGTGCAAACAATATTAAGTATGAAAATGGCATTGGAGTAGTAGCAAAAAAGGCAATTAAGAATCTAGGGTCAAAAAGTGTGTACAACACTTGTATCTCATAATGTAGAGAAATGTTAATATGAAAACTTCTCAAAAATCGGATTTTCATTTATTTCAAGATCTTAGCACCATCTCACTCGAGCCAATTCGGTAGTTTCACATGATTTTTCTTCTTCTTTTTTCTCTTTTTATTTTTGTCTCTTTAATAATAGCTTTAATTTTGTACGTAACTCATTCCCTACTTTAAAGTTCATGCTTATTAGATAGGATTAATCAGTTAGTACAACCCTTCCTTCCTTTTCGAATAATAAGGGTAGGCGGTCTTTCTAAGCTTTACGGTTGCTTCGTTTACAAACCAAATACATTTCTCTTTTAAAAAAAAACAAAAAGTTCAATTATTATCCTAACACATAACACACCCATGTTATTCTTCCTCACAACATGCCCATACTCCACTAGAAAAAAATCCAATCCACCAACCATTTTTCCATTAAAAAAAAAAGAACTTTCAAAATTCCACAAACCATTTCTCCCAAAAATATCATACCCAAAACAAAAACAAAGCCAACACACATTCATCTCTTGACTATCCCTTTCTCCAACAAAAACAAAAACAAAAAAAAAGGGTTCTAATTTTACTTGTTCTTGGAGAGATGGAGACTAGTAATCAAATAGTTGTCGTCTTCCTCTTGGTTGTTTGCCATTTACAAACCCTAAAAACAAAGCCAAGTGTAAAGCACTAACAATGACTGCCAATACTCAACCTTTCATATAAACCCTAGCTACTCTCTTCTCTCAGTTTCATCTTCCCCATTGGTCTATAACTCTTCAAATATCTCATTACACTTTTTTTTTTTCTTTTTTTAGAGCAAAATCCAGCCAAGTGTTTGCCATTTAATGGGCCATTGTCAAGGAAAATTCCAGAGTGTTTTCTCTAGAAAGTGAAGTATCAGATGCCTTCCACAAAGAACAAAACACAAGAGCTTGGAAAATGATTTCACCTATTTGCCAAAGTGGACATTGTTTTCAAGCACAAGTTTGTGGGTTAAAAATTTTGGATTTTATTATTACATCATGGTGGGACAAGAAAAAAAATGGCTTTTTGTAATATGAAATTTTCACCATCTCTTTTATGTTTCCCTTCTTCTTTTACTTCTTTTAAGGGTTTTTTTTTTTTTTTTTAATTAAGGAATAAAAAAAATGTAAAGGGACAACTAGACACCCACAATATCTCTATAATTGTACGATATTGTACACTTTGGACATAAGTCCTCATGGCTTTGCGCTTTTGGTTCAACCCCAAGAGCTCTCATACTTGTCATCTCTTATATACTTGTTGATGGTCAAATTTGGTCAGGGGGACTCACCCGACCTTCACGTGCCACCAACGGTAAATTTGTTTGAGAGGGAGGAAGACGTGGCCTGCAAGACAGTAAAACCTGCACACCGGTGTGGTACTTGCCACACCGCCTCCGATGCTTAAGTCAGAAAGCAGAAGGAGGAGAGCAAGAGAGCAAGAGGAGAGAGTAGAGAATAGAGTTCGGGGATCCTTTTCTTCAGTGATGAAGAATGGTTTAAATACCTACTCATGCTCTAGGGTTTTCAAGCGTTCGGAGGCGACCGAGGGCTGAATCATGAGGAATCGGGGTTTCACGAACTAAACAGAGACGGAAGACCTCGGCCCAAGGCCGAGGCCGAGCAGGGGTCAGGCCAAGGCCCCTGTCCCTCTGGCCTTGGCCCGATCTTTTGGCCCGTTTCGTCTCCGGAGTCCATTTTTCGATCTTATTTCTGGGCTCGTGTCGGGTTGTTCTCGTCAACTCCTTGTATATCGGAGTGGTCCAAAATTACCTATAACAATACTCATGATCATTCCCAACAATCCTCCCCTCGAACAAAGTACCACCGAGCCTCCCCTTCAAACTCTCTAGGTTTTATCGCTTTATTGCTTTATCGAGAGTTTTCTCTTATCCAGGATCCAGGACAACTCTTCTTCTTCGGTAACCTCCACCATGACTACATCAAGACTCACAAACCTCCCTTCAAACTCTCTAGGCTTTATCGCTTTATCGAGAGTTTGCTCTTATCCAGGATCTAGGACAACGCTCCTCTTCTTCGGAGTAACCTCCACCATGACTACATCAAGACTCACAACTTCTTTGTTCGGGTTCCCGAGGATTCTACCCGACATGGCTATACGTTCAGGACATGACTCTGATACCACTTGTTAGGGACACGCAGACATTCACATATCTCCACAATGGTATGATATTATTGTACACTTTGGGCATAAGCCCTCATGGCTTTGCTTTTGGTTCACCTCAAAAGGTCTCGTACCAATGGAGATACTTGTCCTCCCTTATATACCCATGATCATTCCCTTGTCTAGTCAATGTCGGACTTTGTTCGCTCTCCCAACCAAAAAAAAAAAAAAAAAAGTAGTAACTAATTGTGTTGTCTCAAACATTGTGTGTTTAGTGGGATAAAATGTTTTACAAAAATGTGTTAGTAATAGAGGAAAAGTATGTGTGTAAATTTAATTTTTAAGCTAGAAAAAAAAAAAAAAAAAACTTTGACGCTATATTGATGTAAAAAGTTTGGTTTTTCAATCAAGATTCGAATCGCTTGTGAAAATAAATTGTACTTCGTTTGGCTTTAAAAGGGTTGTGAGGATGAAAATGAAACACATGAGCATATGAAAATAAGGGTACGGTTCTAATTACTTGTGGGAATAAAAATATATGTTTTGTGTATCGTCATTTTCATCCTTGTTACGATGTCAACATTTTATTTTTCATGCATGTCTGCCACATTGTGTGTAATATGATGCAAGACAAGTTAAAGATGACGTTTTTATCGGCTTGTTTATAATTATTATTATGATATTGAAAAATGAACGGTTGAACCGAGTTTTCTTTTTCGAAAAGTTGATACTTCATATCTAGAGAAAAAAAGTAATTGATTGAATGAAAGGACATAAAAATACCAAATGATTTTTAAAGTGTGACCCGAGAAGAAAAGATGATCCTAAAAAGAACAAGAACAAAATTCGTGGTACTACTAAAAATGACATATATGAGATGGGTCAGTAAATGTTTGAAAATATATATATTTGCTCCACATTGTATCATTTGAAAGATCTCAATTCTTTATTTGTGTGTTTAGGAATTAATGAGTTTTTTTTTTTTTTTTTTTAGTCTATTGCTAAGAAAGAAAGAAAAGAAAAGAATGGTGCTAAAACATATTAGGAAAAATAGGGTGTATATTTGGAAGTGTTGTGAGAATAAGTTGGTTGAGCAAAATTTCTTTAATTATAAGTAAAATTCAGTAAAAATTATTTGGCACAAGATAAATCTCGTTTTATAACCATTTTTTGTTTTTAAAAATTAAGTTTTCTTTACCATGGTTTTCATCTTTGTTAAGAGCCCTGAACACATTTGAATTTTTAGTCAAATTCCAAAAACAAAAAAAAAAAAGTTTTGAAAATACTTTTTTTTAGCTTTTAAAACTTGACTCGATTTTTTAAAACATTGAATGAAGGTAAATGACAAAACAAATAAACTTTTAGGTAGAAATAGCGTTTACAAACTTAATTTTCAAAAATCAAATGATTATCAAAAGGGACTTTAGATGTTTGGTTTTGCAGTTTTAAAAATCTTTTTCTAAGTGTTCATGGTCAAATTTTATAGGTCACAAAAGCATTCTATATTCTCTCCAAGTACTTTCTCATCCAACATTTTTAAATGTATTTTACTTTTTCCAAAATTACTCGAACACACATTACAAAGGAGAAATATATTTATGATCATGTCAAAAAGCACTCTCAACTCTCAAACCATTTCCATAGTAGTTTGAAATGACTCATGATCAAATTGAGCTTTTAAGTGAAATACTCTTATTCATTGTCTAGCAAACACACCCTTATCGACGACGTGTTCCAATTACCACCAAACAAGGCTTGTTACTTATAAAACAAATAATTGCCCTCAGATTCAATTTTGTGAGGATGAATCGTTACACATGAGCTTACAATAACAAATATTCTAATCGGTCGTGCGAATGAAAACTAATTTGTGTGCCATCATTTTCATAATGTATTGATGTTAACATTTATTTTTCGTGTCTACCACATTATGTGCATAACGTTTCAAGCTAAGCACAAGTTGCATTTTTTTATAATTCTATTATTTTCAAAAAAAAAAAAAAAAAAAAAAAAAAAACTTCATAACTCTAGTGAAAAAGAACAGTCGTATAAACTTTCTTTTTAAAAAAATTGACACTTCACATCTATGGCAAAAAGTAGTTGATAATAAAAAGACATAAAAAATTGTATAGTCTTAGCTCAGCAGTAATTGGCATATATCCTCGACCATGAGGTCAGAGGTTCGAAACTCCCCACCCCAAATTTTGATGTACTCAAAAAAAAAAAAACATAAAAAATTATCAAAATGGTTTTTAAAGTTTAATTACCCTAAATTAACATTGAAAACAAAACCAAACAAAAGGCTATACAATTGGATTTATCAAATAAAAAAATTAGAAAAAAAAAAAAAAAGAAGCTTACTATTGGTCACTACTTTCTAAAAATGTCACACATTATTTTGTGCACTACTTGACAATATTTGTGTACTACTTTCGTACCATGTTGAAAGATTTTGACCATATCTTTTATATGATAAAAACTTAATGGCTCTTTTTTCAATATCTAAAAGTTTATTCATTTTAAAAAACCTTAGAGTGTTTTTAACATTTTTTAATCTTACTTTAACGAGATGTGAAGGTGGAAATTTGAACTTCAAACTTTTTAATCGACGATATATGTCTTAATCAATTAAACTATGTTCAAGTTAACAAAGTGTTTTAAACTTATTAAACATATACTTTACTAGATTTTTTTATGACATTTGATTTAACGACTTCTTGGTTAAAAATCATTTTTGGTCCTTGAACTTTCATGAAAGTAATAATTTAGTCTCTGAACTTTGATTGGTAACGATCTAGTCCATGTACTTTCAATTTTGTAATAATAATTTAGTCCATGTACTTTAAAATTTATAATTATTTAGTCCCTATCGTGATAAATTAATGTTAAGATATAATAAAATTTCTTAAATAGATAGATTAAGAAACTAATTTGGGGCCCAATATGTTTATCAGCTAGAAAGTTTAATCATTAAATAATAAAAATAAACATTTAATTTTGATGGAATATTTTGCGACAAATATTAAATTGTTACAAATTTGAAAGTGCATAGACTAAATTGTTACTTATTAAGGTCAGGGATCAAGTTGTTACAAAATTGAAAATACAGGGACTAAATCGTTACAAATCAAAGTTCAGAGACTAAATTATTATTTTCATGAAAGTTTAGAGATCAAAAGTGATTTTTAACTCTTTTTTTAAAAAAGGAAATACTTCTTAGAAGGCCAAGGGTTTTTAAGCGAAGTTTTTATGTAACAAGCATATTACATTAATTTGAGTGAAAAAAAAAAAAAAAAAAAAAAAAAGGGGTTCATATAACTTTTGAAAGCGTAAAAAGTTCTCTAAACCTTTTCAAAACTTTGATATTATTTGGTTAATAATCCAAAGTGATTTTGAAAACTCTAAAAACACTATATCTTTTTCACTTTAAATAATGTTTTCTTCGAAAGTATTTATGATAAGGTGTTTTCATTTAAAAGTATTTTTTTTCAAAGTAACTCCAAGCACATTTTGATTAAATATTTCATTTAAATTATTTGGAAGCGTTTGATTTGAGTTTTAATTTGTCAATGTAGTTAAAAAATGTTACTTAACCTTAAATATTAAGTGTTGACATGACAAGATAACTGTTTTTATTTTAAGATTATTCCATTACAAAAAAAAAAAAAAAAAAAAAAAAAAAAAAAAAAAAAAAAAAACGCGAGGCTCATTAAAGACAACTGACACCCATAAAATATATTCAATTGATTTAAAGTTTTAAGAGATTATTGTTTATGAGTGGACCGATTGGAGATTTTGTCCACTTGGTCGAGAGTATATGTCTTAAAATCAATTAAGCTATACTCATGTTTGGCATCTGGAGTTCAAATCTTCGACTCTTCACCTGCACTTTTATCATGAATAGACTGATAAAATATCTCTCATTTTGTGTCCATTATTCTATACAAACGATCGAGTAACCATATACACTCTTATACCTTAAATATCATTTAATTTTACAATATAGTTTTTCATTTAATTATGCAATAAATTTTCAAAGCAAAGTGGAGAGAGAGGCCCCAATAATAAAAATAACTCAATTTGCAAAATATTTCACCACCGAAAGAATAGATACGAAAGATACTTCTTATGTCACACGTACCCACACCCTAGCTCACTCAACCTATCTTGTGTTTAAGATTAATGCATGAATTGTATGACGACGTGTTCCAATTATCACCGAACAAAATCTTAAACTAAGAATTTCTGCTTTTGAAAATAAATAATGAATTCATTATTTGGTTCAAGGTTGTGAGGATGAAAATGTTACACATAATCTTATGAAAACAAAGTTTTTTCATCAGAGAATGAATGTAAGTTTGTGTGTACTATCATTTTCGTCATGTCTATGAGTAAGTTTGTGTACTATCATTTTCGTCATGTCTATGAGTGATGTTAACATTTATTTTTCATGTCTACCACACATTATGTTTAATGATACAAAACTACTTTAAAAGATGTGTCTTTTAATTTTTTATCGTTTTATGAACAATTTGATATAATTAATGGTTGTAATAAATTTTCTTTTTTAAAAGTTGATACTTCACATCTATGGGAAAAAGCAATTGGTAATAAAATATATAGAACATCAAATGGTTTATAAAGCTTGACTAGCTAAAATCAAAGAAACCCTAAAAATAACATAGAACTCCAAAAATTTAGAATTTAAAAAAAAAAAAAAAAAAAAAAAGCTAACAATTTGTGTACTACTGAATTTGGCATATATAAGATGGATGTCATTCCGAGTTTGCTCATATGCCCACTAAAATATATCGTCTCATTTATTTATTTATTGTATTTTTTCTAAGCTTCTCGAAAGATCTAATTATCTTCTTTTTCAGTTCAATAACATGTAGAGTGAAGCTTCAAACCTTTAACTTTTATAATACATTAATCAATTTGAACTATAGTTAGGAATTAGGATGGCTGGTCTCATCTAAGGATGTCCAATTTTTCCATGGGGACTCATCCGTGGGTGTGGAATTCCTATTTAGGTGGGGAATGAGAGGAGAGTGGGGGGAAAAATTCTTGGTGAACAAAACAGGGATAGGTCGCACCGATTTCTCTATATTTTTTTTTCTATATAGATTGTTTTCCTAACAAAATTTTAACAAATCTTTTTAAATGGAAAATTTTCATTAGAAATTAATGATTTGAATAAAAATTTCTTAAAAATAATTTATTTTATTTAATTAAAGTTAAAAAAAATAAAAATCATAAGGAAGAATAATGTCCTAAGAAGAACTTGATCTTCGCAAATTTTTCACAAGAAATCCTCACTCTGATCCCCACAAAATTAAATGGAGAATTAAATGAGGCTGCGAATGGAGACAGGGAGACCATTCTCGGTCCCATCCCGCCTCGTAAACATCCCTAATCTCTTCTCTTTTTTGTGTTCATAAATTAGTAGTTTTTAAAAATAAAAAATAAAAATAAAAGTGATTTACACTTATTAAAAATACTTTATAATAAGTTGATAAACAATATTTAAAAGAAGAGTCACCTTCAAGGTTTTTTCCTAATTGTAAACAAATAAGAAATAGTGTTTTTATTCGCTCTATGAATTAAAGACGGTCAAGAACTATCATTAAAAGAAAACAAACGACAGTCAATCGTCCAACATCTATTTGAATGTTATTGTATGTTTTTGTTGGATTTATGAATAAAATTATTTTAATAAAATAAAGAATCACAACTTTACGTGAAAGGGTATGTCTTTTGTAAAGGACACAACCCTATGTGGAAGGGTGTGTCCATTTATCAAAAGACACAACCCTTACGCGAAAAGATGTGACTATTTGAATGGCCACAAATAGTCTATAAATATGTGATTCATTTTGAGTTTTGGATATAAGACAAACTCTTCTTTATAAAAACTCTTCTCCTACTTCTTTGTACGATTACTTAAATACCAGTGTTCGAGAGTACTGTGATTGGAGTGCTACATTCATAGGTGGATAATCTGTCCTATCCTGGGAGACAATTGTTCGTGATACCTTGAGCGCCATAGAGGGAACAAAATTGTCTTAAGGAAACAACGCTATCATTGGGTTCGGGTTTGATTTTGTCTTTCGTGTTTCCTTAAGTGTTTATGCAAAGGGTGCCAACAATTTTAACATTCAAAATCACTACGGGTCAAATAATACACTTTTACTCAATATATCGATTTTGTAGAAACATAATAGCCCTAAATATTCATAGTTGATTGCATAAACTCTTTTAACAATCATAGTTTTTTTTTTTTTTTTTTTATCAAGCATAAATTTTGTCCAAAAATAGTTGAGAGAGGGAGGTGTCCATTAAAAGATAGTCTAACTTAGTAAAATTTATACCCAACTAATTTAAAGTAATTTTCACTTGATTCACTTTTCTTGTACCTCATCATAAAACTCTTCTTCTCACAAAATATTTGCAATACATCCTTACTCATATATCCAATATAAATCAAATAAAACCATAAAATATACTCACATTCATATAGAAATTTTTACCCTAATATAGTTAATATTTTTCTACTATATGCTATTTTGGGGGAATAAAAATACATCCAATTAATCTCTTCACCCTCACATTTTTATCACCAATTAAGAAAATGGAGAGACATAAAAATATATTAGCATATATTAATACATATCATACAATATAAATATTTATTTATGTCACATCCCACATCTCCACTCAACCCACCTTGTTTTTAAAATTAATGTATAAAACCATATGACATGCACACTTGTCACAAAATAAGGTCTGATTAAACCAAGAATAATTATATTGTTGCATAAGAAAGATTTCTTGCTTCTCATACACATAACAAAAGGCAAACTTGCCATATTTCTAGGGTTTTCAATTGAATTAAAATAATACACAAAAAGAAACCTTTATTCATTTTCTTTGCTCCCCATTTTCCCAACTTTTATTCTCTCCTTTTTTTTATTTAGAAAATATAAATTAAAAGACTAAAATCTTCAAAGTGTAAAAATTAATATTAATTTTATGAATTGAAAGACAACCAAAGTGGAAACGTGTTTGCAAATTAGTAAACCAAAGTGTTGCATATAATATCATATCACTTTTTGACTCTTGCTTGATTATTACATGCTTATTTAGAACAAAAGAACATATTATGTAATCAAATTTTCCACTTGTTGAGATCTGAAATGATGAATTAGAATAATATATATTAATTTCTTTTAATATTAATCTTTATATTCATCATCTTTATATTGATTTTTTTTTATCAAAGTATCTTCTTTGCATTGATACGATAATATATTATCTTATTTCAAACTTTTAAATTTTTATAGATATAGATTTGTGTTTTAAATTATACCTTAGAAGATTTCGTACAAATAGAGATAGATGTTGAATTCTACCCACTTTAGAGATTTTCTTGTAAACTAAAAGGTAGTTTAATTGAAATAATAATGGATCCGACGATGAGATATTTTTCATTTTACTTAAATACCTTTCTTTCTTTCTTTCTTTCTTTCACTCTTTTTTTCTTTTTTTTTCCTTTTTACCTAACTATTGGGTCATAAAAAGGTTACGTTAAACCCTAAACATTTTACTTTAAAATGATTTTATTAACAGGTAAGAATTTACTTTTAGTTTTTTAATTTAAAAAAATCGTGCTTTTTTGTTCTAGAATCCTATTACTTAAATAATCATTATCTTTTAAATATTTTTTAAAGAGTATAGTTTAATTAAGATTCTAAAAGTGCTTTGATAATTAAACAAAAAAGATATGCTTAGTAAACTATCTTAATTTAATAAACAAATATCTAAAACCAAATTCATTATCTAACAAAGACTTAAAATATTTGATGAAGACAACTAAACCCCAATTGATTTTAAAAGTACACACCTATTTTGAGTTTAAATCTTTCTATCTCGTCACTAATCTAAAGATATTTCAATTTTTTCTCTTTTCTTTTTTTCTTTTTATAGGTCAATTGAACCTCTAACACTTTGATTGACAGTACATTGTCAATTAAAAAAGACACAAATTCGAACTTTCATCCCCTATATTAATTAGTTTCAATTATTGTAATACTTAAAAAGAATTACCTTCAAAAAAAAAAAAAAAAAAAAAAAAGTCCAACAAAAATGATGCTCTAAAATACAATGGTATTTTGTTGATTCATTCAACCCACTTTTGAAAAGAGAAATTTCAAACAATCTTAAATTGCACATTGAATTGAAAAATCCCAATAAGATTATGCCATGTGTCCCATAAAGGAGAGGAGAGGGAATGGGTCTATAACCCATCTTTTAGGACTTTGTACAATATAATAATAAAGACTAGTCATCTAAATTTAGGCTTCCTATCCACCAATCCTCAACTGACACGTCAGCTACACAAATTTTTCTTTTATTTCTTTTTCCTTTTAGCAAAAATGGTTTTTTTTTTTTTTTTTTTAAAAAAAATGGTTGATTATTAATGTCATATTTATTTCATTTAGGTTATATAGCTCTTAAGTTCGTCACATTTATTTTATGTAATTCAATTCAAATTCACAAGATTATGTAGTAATCTGAATATGATCGAATCTGTCTCTTATCAATTTTTGTGATACGTGATAAGAAGTTTAGCTTTTTGAGGAAAAATAGGTTCTTCAAGAAGAAGTATCTATTTTTGACTAACTAAAAGCTTAGCGTAAACTTATACGACACTCTATAAAAGAAATAAATTAAAGTAGGAAGTGTTGTAATTCAAGCCTCTCTAACCTATTTCCTTCATTTTAAGATGGCTCAATTATAAGTATGTGTAATAAAGATGCCTAACATACCTATTGTTTTATCTCTCAATTATTATTATTTTATTTTATTTTTTACCTAAGAAGGTGGGGTGATGTGGTAGAATTTGATTCCATAACATAATCTCAAATTGATTATACTTTGACAATTAAGTCATTGCTAATAAATTAGGTTTATAGAGACCATTCTAATTTGACAAATGAGACAATTAGTACATTCAACAGACTTGATTTTTCAGTTGACAGGTGGTGTCTAAATGAGAGTTAGACGATGTAATTAGTAGATATCAACGATTTGACATAGTTTAACTTATTGAGATATATATTTTTGACAAAAAGTCAGAGGTTCAAATCCTCACATGTTGTAAAATGAATAAGTGTTGGAAATCTTTACCTCTAGATAGATTTTGTTCGATGAATCGTTTAGGCCCCGTTTGATAACCATTTGGTTTTTGAAAATTAAGCTTATACACACCTACTTCCACCTATAAGTTTTTTTGTTTTAGTATCTATTGTCTTCCTTGTTTTCAAAAACCAAGTCCAATTTTGAAAACAAAAAAAAAAATAGTTTTCAAAAACCTGTTTTTGTTTTTAGAATTTGGCTAGGAATTCAAATGGATCCTTAACAAGAATGAAAGTCATGGTGGGGAATTTAGGAAAAAACAAGCATAATTTTCAACAAAAAAAAAAAACCAAATGGTTATCAAACGGGGCTATAGTTTTCAAAAACTTGTTTTTGTGTTTTGAAATTTGGCTAGGAACTCGAGTATGTCTTTAACAAGGATGAAAACCTATTGTAAGGAGATTGGATGAAAACAAGCATAATTTTCAAAAACAAAAAACCAAAACCAAATGGTTATCAAATGGGGTCTTAGAAAAATATTTTTTGTGTACATTTAATGAATTATAAACATATGTTTAATACGAAATTAATGAAACTTTAACAAAAACCATACTAGAGTTGAATTTTTGTAATCTAACTTAATAATCATTATGTGACTTTAGAAGCTTTTACATTGCTGCCTTTTATTTTCTTTTTTTAAGTTGGTGAGTTTATATTTAACTAAAATTAAATAAAGATAAGAATTGCAATATTTATCTCAATTGAAGATTCAATTTGATGGGCAGTCCAAACATAACAAATAAGAAATGATTTAATTTCTCACCTTACAATTGTTGAACTAAAAAAAACAAAATAATTTCATGAAATCGAAAGTTTATATAGTGAAAGCGGATATACCTCCACGAAGTTGAAGGGTAAATTTTGAATTAAAAAAAAAAAAAAAAAAGTTCTGGTGCTGAATTGAAATTTTAGTGGTAAGGGGGTTAAATTAATTATACATCAAGCACATTTTATAAACTATATATGAATTGTATTAAATATGCCAATTAAACACTTTTTTTCATACACCAGCTGTACCTAATGAGAATTAAATATATAATCTTTATATTTAATGCATGTGACATGTGTGACAATTTGGGCATGTCTTGCTTTTGTCACCTAATTTTTGTTGGGGGAACTTAGCTAGCAATTCAATTCAAACACAAGTATGACAAATTATTAATAATAGCTCTCTCTCCTATTAAAAAAAAAAAAAAGTTTGTCAATTATTGCTAATTTTAATTAAATTGAAAAAAAAAAATACTATTTTCCTATATATTTTATTTGGAATTCTTTTTGAAAATTTATGTTATGCCATCAGATTTTATTTTTAGGATCGTGATACTTGTATCATAAATTAAATTTTTTAACAATATTTTAAAATAGACTAAATTATAAAAAAAATACCCTAAACTATGGGGTTTGTTTCAAAAATGTCCCTAAACTTTGAAAAGTTTCAAAAATACCCCTAAACTTTGAAAAATGTTTCAAAAATACCCTTGTCATTAATTTTTGGATGGAAACTGTTAGAATTTACGGTGAGAGTAGGAAAAAAAAGAAGCATTTTTCAATAAAGGTATTTTTTTAATTTTTTTGAAAGTTCAAGGGTATTTTTGAAACTGAAACTTTAACGGTTTCCATCCAAAAATTAACCTCAAAGGTATTTTTGAAACTTTTCAAAGTTCAGGGACATTTTCGAAACAAATCCCATAGTTCAGGGGTATTTTTTATAATTTAGCCTTTAAAATATAAAGTATTTTCTTGAAAAATATTATTGTTTTTCATTGATATTAAGCCAATAAAAATTGAATACTTCCTTTTTCATAGGACAATCGTTTTAATTTTTTGTCTTTTAGTTTAACATATGAAAATGGGAGATTCGTTTTATGTTAGTGGAACTATATTCATGTTGGTGACAATAAAATAATATATTAGAATTAAATATTAGTGTATTAGCTTTTCTCTGTAAAAAGTTTAATATGTTTTTTCATTAAAAGATAAGCTTTAATTCACGTTGTAGTGAAATTATTTGTTCATAATTTTGTCACTAGCAAATGAAAAAATAAAAATAAAAATAAATCTAATATTCAGTAGAATCAAGTAAAAAATAAAAAATAAAGAGTTATCGGTCATTTTAGTAAAACATATAAAATCTTGTTTGAAAACAGACAAATTATAATAATTTCCAAAATCGAACCACTCTATGTCTCTTTTTTTTTTCTTTTTTTTTTTCTTTTTTTTTTTGAAACAGAACCACTCTATGTCTCTACATCTCTTTTTTTCTAGACAAATAATAATAATAATAATTATATTATAAATATTAGAAAAAGATAGATGCCCTATAGAGCTTGAACCATGTGTCACCATCCATGTTATCCATGTGCCTTGTAAAGATTAATGCTTGGTGTCCAATTCTAGCCACATCCTACTTGCCAAATTGCCTATAAATATTGGGCTTTGGTGGAGTTAAATAGATATCTCAATTGGTGAATTCTCTCCCAATTTCATAATTTCCCACTTTGCAATTTTGTTATTTTATTTAATGTGTTTTTAATTTTATGCTTTTATTTATTTATTTTATTTTAGAATTATTATTATTATTATTATATTATATTTTATCCACTTCTGTGTTCCCGTTGTGTACTGTTGTGCTGCTCAATTTTACAACACGTTATCAGCACGAGCTCCTGTTGCTTCCTTCACTGAAGGTAGGTCCTAAAGGTAGGTCGGTTTTTTTTTTAAAATATTATATTGCATATTTAGTAGGTATTAAATTTCTAATTTAAAATAATATTTTGTTATAGTGGTACCATGACAAATCTTACGAAATTAGAATTCTCAGCCCTTGACATTAATGGCAATAACTATTTGTCATGGGTGCTCGATGCCGAAATCCACTTGGATGCTATGAACCTGGGAGAAACAATTAAAGAAGAAAATACGACATCCAGGCAAGATAAAGCCAAAGCTATGATTTTCCTTCGCCATCATCTTCACGAGGGATTGAAAATGGAATATCTCACAATAAAAGATCCTCGTGTCTTGTGGAAAAATTTGAAAGAAAGGTATGATCATCAGAAAACAGTTATTCTTCCTAAAGCTCGTTATGAATGGATGCATTTGAGGCTACAAGATTTTAAATCAGTAAGTGATTACAATTCCGCATTATTTAAAATCAGTTCAAAATTGTTGTTATGCGGAGAGAAAATTACTGATGCTGATATGTTAGAGAAGACATTTTCTACATTTCATGTCTCGAATATGCTCCTGCAGCAGCAATATCGAGAGAAAGGTTTTAAACAATATTCTGAACTAATTTCATGTCTTCTCGTGGCCGAACAAAATAACGAGTTATTGATGAAAAACCACGAATCTCGACCAACTGGAACAACACCATTCCCTGAAGTGAATGCTGTGAATTTTAATAATAATCGTGGCCGAGGTCGTGGTCGTGGTCGAGGTCGTGGTCGTGGCAGAGGAAGAAATAACAATTATTTTTATGGTGGTCGTTCTAATTTTAAAAGAACCACCCAAAATGATGATCACAGAGGGAAAGCTCCACAAGAAAAGAGTTCAAAAAGTGTTGAAAATAAATGTTTCCGATGCGGAATGACTGGGCATTGGTCACGTACCTGTCGTACGTCAAAACACTTAGTTGATCTCTATCAAGCCTCCCTGAAGGAAAAAGGAAAAGATGTGGAAACAAATCTTGCATACCAGGATGATGATATATTTGACCCATCCAATATGACAAATTTGGATGTGGCAGATTTTTTTGAATCTCCTGAAGAGAAGATCGGCACAACCGGTGGAACATCAAGTGCATCTTTTGATTTTGAGAATATCTAATGTTGTTGTTTTTATCTTCATGTTTTTAGTAAATGTTAACTTTTGTATATTTCAAGTGCTATTTTCTTATTGTAATTATTTTCTTTTAATGAAGAAACATGGAATCTTTTCATATGTTGGGTGATTCGAAAATGAGCAAAGAAGATTTATGTCTGGCAGACAGTGCAACTACGCACACAATACTTACGAGTAGAAAATATTTTTCCAAACTGACAATGCTGGAAGCAAAAGTCAATACGATATCAGGTTCTGCAAACCTGATTGAAGGATTTGGAAAAGCAAATATTATTTTGCCTAGAGGAACAAAATTTACAATTGGCAATGCATTGTTCTCTAGTCAATCAAAGAGAAATCTACTGAGTTTTAAAGATATACGTTGCAATGGTTATCATATTGAGACTGATAGTAAGAATAATGTGGAATATCTATATATTATCTCTACTGTCTCAAATGAAAAACGTATATTAGAAAAATTGTCTGCTTTATCTTCTGGATTGTATTATACTCATATACGAGTAATTGAAACATATGCAACGATGAACCTGAAGTTCATGAATCCAGACATATTTACAATATGGCATGACCGATTGGGTCATCTAGGATCTATAATGATGAGAATAATTATTGAGAATTCAGATGGACATCCATTAAAGAACCAGAAGATTCTTCAATCCAATGAATTATCATGTGATGCTTGCTCTCAAGGCAAATTGATAATTAGACCATCACCAGTTAAAGTGGGAACTGAATCACCTGCATTTTTGGATAGAATCCATGGTGATATATGTGGTCCTATTAATCCACCAAGTGAACCATTTAGATATTTTATGGTATTAATAGACGCATCCAGCAGATGGTCACATGTGTGCTTATTATCAAGTCGAAACCTTGCATTTGCAAGATTACTTGCTCAAATAATTAAGTTAAGAGCACAATTTCCTGATTATACGATTAAGACTATTCGTCTTGATAATGCTGGTGAGTTTACATCCCAAGCTTTTGATAATTATTGTATGTCAATTGGGATAAGTGTTGAACATCCTGTAGCTCATGTTCATACACAAAATGGTTTGGCAGAATCATTTATAAAACGTTTGCAATTAATTGCTAGACCGATGCTTATGAGAGCAAGACTTCCAATATCTGTATGGGGTCACGCAATTTTACATGCTGCATCGCTTATACGCATTAGGCCAGCAGCCTATCATAAATACTCTCCAATACAATTAGCTTATGGCCAGCAGCCAAATATATCCTATCTGAGAATTTTTGGATGTGCAGTATATGTTCCAATTGCACCACCACAACGTACTAAAATGGGTCCTCAAAGGAGGTTAGGAATATATGTTGGATATGATTCCCCATCAATTATTAAATATCTTGAACCCCTGACGGGTGATGTATTTACTGCACGATTTGCTGATTGTCATTTTAATGAGACAAATTTTCCAACATTAGGGGGAGGAATTACGAAGTTGGAAAAAGAAATTACATGGAATGCATCATTATTGTCTCATTTAGATCCATATACAGATCAATGTGAACTTGAAGTTCAGAAAATAATTCATTTGCAAAATATAGCAAATCAATTACCAGATGCATTTATAGATGCAAAGAAAGTGACTAAGTCACATATACCAGCTGCAAATGTCCCATCAAAAATTGATATCCCAACACGACATGTTGTCATTAATGAATCTGGAACACGCCAGAAGCGTGGTAGACCAGTGGGTTCTAAGGATAAAAATCCTCGAAAACGAAAAATAATTAATAATAAAAAAGACTTGGTTGAGGATGTAAATACCCATGAAGAAGTTCATGACATGAATAGTGAGGAAGGTGAAATCCCTGAAGATAATAATGAGATTTCCATAAATTATGTCATAACAGGAAAAAGATGGAATCGAACTAATGTAGTTATTGACAACATTTTTGCATATAATGTTGCTCTTGATATTATATATGAGAATGAAGATCCTGAACCAAAATCTGTTGAAGAATGTCGACATAGAAAAGATTGGCTTCAGTGGAAAGAAGCAATCGAGGCAGAATTAAATTCACTTTCAAAACGTCAGGTTTTTGGACCAGTAGTCCAAACACCAGAAGGTGTCAAGCCTGTGGGATACAAATGGGTATTTGTGAGAAAAAGAAATGAAAATAATGAAATCACAAGATATAAAGCAAGATTGGTTGCACAAGGTTTTTCACAAAGACCTGGTATTGATTATGAGGAGACATATTCTCCAGTGGTGGATGCAATTACACTAAGATTTTTAATTAGTCTGACTGTATATGAAAGTCTGGACATGCATCTTATGGATGTTGTCACAGCATACTTATATGGATCTCTTGATAATGATATTTATATGAGAATCCCAGAAGGATTTAAGGTACCTGAAACATATAAATCAAATTCTCGTGAACTATGTTCAATAAAGTTACAGAGATCATTATATGGATTGAAACAATCAGGACGAATGTGGTACAATCGCCTGAGTGGATATTTGTTGAAAGAAGAATATCAAAACAATCCGATATGTCCGTGTGTTTTTATAAAGAAATCACAATCGGGATTTGCTATCATAACTGTATATGTTGATGACTTAAATATAATCGGAACTCCTGAAGAGCTTTCAAAGGCAATAGAATATCTCAAGAAAGAATTTGAGATGAAAGATCTTGGGAAAACAAAATTTTGCCTTGGCTTGCAAATTGAGCATTTAGCAGATGGGATATTTGTTCATCAGTCAACTTATACAGAGAAAATTTTAAAAAGATTTTATATGGACAAAGCACATCCATTAAACATTCCAATGGAAGTTCGTTCATTAGATGTAAAGAAAGATGTCTTTCGACCTCGAGATGATAATGAAGAACTACTTGGTCCTGAAGTACCATATCTTAGTGCAATTGGTGCACTTATGTATCTTGCTAATAATACAAGACCAGATATTGCATTTTCAGTAAATTTATTAGCTAGATATAGTTCTTCACCAACGAAAAGACATTGGAATGGAGTTAAGCATATACTCCGCTATCTCCGAGGATCGATTGATATGGGTTTATTTTATTCAAATAAATCAAATTTTGATCTGGTTGGTTATGCAGATTCAGGATATTTATCTGATCCACACAAAGCTAGATCTCAAACAGGTTATCTATTTACATGTGGAGGAACCGCTATATCATGGCGATCAGTGAAACAGACCATAACGGCTACTTCCTCTAATCATGCTGAAATTCTTGCAATTCACGAGGCAAGTCGAGAATGTGTATGGCTAAGATCAGTAACTCAACACATTCGCGGAACATGTGGTTTGTCTTCTAGTAAAGTTCTTCCAACAATATTATATGAAGACAACACTGCTTGCATAGCTCAAATCAAAGGAGGATATATTAAAGGAGATAGAACGAAGCATATTTCACCAAAGCTTTTCTACACTCATGATCTTGAAGAAAATGGTGACATCACAGTACAACAAATTTGTTCAAAGGATAACCTGGCAGACTTATTTACAAAGTCATTACCTACTACAACCTTCGAGAAATTAGTCCACAACATTGGAATGCGACGACTCAGAGATCTTAAATGATGTTTCCATGAGGGGGAGAAAAATATATTGTATTATCTGAAGATTATTAAATTATATGAAATATGTACTCTTTTCCTTCACTAGGATTTTTTCCCATTGGGTTTTTCCTAGTAAAGGTTTTTAACGAGGCATATTTCATATGTGGGCATCTAAGGGGGAGTATTATAAATATTAGAAAAAGATAGATGCCCTATAGAGCTTGAACCATGTGTCACCATCCATGTTATCCATGTGCCTTGTAAAGATTAATGCTTGGTGTCCAATTCTAGCCACATCCTACTTGCCAAATTGCCTATAAATATTGGGCTTTGGTGGAGTTAAATAGATATCTCAATTGGTGAATTCTCTCCCAATTTCATAATTTCCCACTTTGCAATTTTGTTATTTTATTTAATGTGTTTTTAATTTTATGCTTTTATTTATTTATTTTATTTTAGAATTATTATTATTATTATTATATTATATTTTATCCACTTCTGTGTTCCCGTTGTGTACCGTTGTGCTGCTCAATTTTACAACAAATTACAATTTCACACAAAACCTCGCCAATCGCTTTACTGAAAAGAATAGTTAATAAAAAGCAACATTTTAAATAGGTAAATTCATTTTCTAAAACTTTTACAAATATTCAAAAAGTAATTATAAAAATAGCATTTTAAGTAAAGAAGTTTTATAAATGATGTTTCGAGTTCAACAACATTCGGAATCGATGGGATTTGAATCTCCGACCTCTTGATCGAGAATACATGTCAATTACCGATGAACTCTACTCACTTTGAAAAACTTTGTAAATAATTGAACCATGTAGTATTAATTAATGTGATGAATTTAGATAGTAATTAATTATCATCAACAAGTCAGATATTTGAATATTCCATCATATCAATCTCTAATCAATTTGTACGTTAATAAATTACAAAACCCAATTTTTATTATTTTAGATTTTAGAATTACTTTATTTATTTATTATTTTTAATTTTTTTTATAACATTTTATCTAAAGGTTTGTCTATCAAATGAACTTTTTTCTTTAATTTTAAAAATCCAACATTTAATCACAAAACATACATGGGTGTCGACTGTCGACTACTAAATTACACTTTAAATTTCAATTAGGCAAATGAAAGCAAAGTTTTCCTAATTCATGGGAGTAATCAAAAAAAAGAAAGAAAAAAAAAATCAAATTCCAATCATTAAAAAGATAAGAAGAAAACAAAAGGAAGAGAAGAAAAAAACCGTAACAGAAAGATTTTTTTTAAAAAAAAAAAAAAAAAATGGGGCCCACATAAAGACGCCAGGTGTCAGATGACAGGCCCATTTATCTTCAATCATTGAACCTCTCACGAACATCTCCAGTCACGCTGACGCACAACGATACGCAACGCCACGTGGAGCACACTCATTGGATGGAGCGATTCCAACAACGACACGTGGCCCTCAGGGGATATTACAAAAATCCCCATTTTACGGTACCGGAGATGGGGGTGACGTGGCAATTGCGGCGGCGCGTGGGGGCGGGGGCGCTCAAATTAAGGTGGCGTTGACGTTTGTTGGAGGAAGTGAACCGGCGTTTGAGATAAAAGCTAAAGAGATAGGGGAGAGTCGTGTGAGTGAGTGGTGGGGGATAAAAGTGAAGGTTATGGGTCACCAAACCACATGACTTTTTAATCTCATTATTTATGGGAGAGTTTGACTATTTGAGAAGTGCAATTTCTTGGACAACATTCATGGAAATCTTGTATTCTAATCTAATGGGATGGCTACACTTGTTCGTACCGAGTTTTCGTCGTAAATATTAGGTTAAATTTCGAGGTTCATCAACTACATTTGGAATCGATGTCTAGTAGTTTCAGTCATTAAAGATTAGGTTAAATTGTGTTGATCGTTCGTGAACTATTTCTGGTTTATATGTTTGATAGTTTTAGTCTTGAAGATTGGCTAGATTAAATTACATGATTGATGCTTGAACTGTCTTGGTTGTCTAGTAGATTTAGTCATAAAGATTAGTTATGTTAAATTGTAAGGTTGGTTTGTGAATGTCATATATTTTAGGAGCTAGATCAATTGTCGATAAACAAGTAAGAGTTGTCTCAACAAAAATTGATGAAATTGGATCTAAAAAGTCATTCAAGTTTGTTATCGATTAGGTATTAACAAGAACATACAGATCAAAGAGTTAACTAAGTATCAGATCAACCAAATTGAATAAATGTTAGAGGTCAAGATCATATTGTTCATTGAAAATTTAAAAGGGGAGAACGAGCGGATGTCGAATGATTCATTTTGAGTCTGTCACGGGTTTTTAAACTTTATAATTTTTTTCTTTTTTTAAAACATTATTTTCTTGACCAAAAGAGATTAGAGATTCAAATCTCCGCTCAACTTTTTGTAACTAAAAAAAAATATCTAGACTTTAAAAGGTACAGTAACAAGTTCCCTAAAGGTCTCGTTTAATAACTATTTGATTTTTTTTTTCTAGTTTTTGGTTTTTAAAAATTTAGCTTATAAACATTACTTCCACATATAAGTTTCTTTGTTTTGTTATCTACCTTTTTTCCTTGTTTTTAAAAACCAATTCAAATTTTGAAAACTTTAAAAAATAGTTTTCAAAAACTTGTTATTGCTTTTGGAATTTGACTAAAGCTTAAATGTGTCCTTAACAAAGATGAAAACTATTGTAATTGAAAATTGAGAGAAAAGAAGCATAATTTTCATAAATCAAATGGTTAATCAAATGAGGCATATATATATAGATATATTTCAATTCAACAACATTTGAAGGTGAAAGATTTCGAACTTTTGACGTTTTGGTCGAAGGTACATGTTAATTACCGCTACCGCTGAGCTATACTCACTTTAATTCTAGAACAAAACTTGGTTGCATACCGATATGTAGGGATTTCTCTACATACTCTATTAAAATCTTGACAACTAAAAAAGAGAAGGGTAGAAAATGAGAAAAAAAAAATTATCTCTCATAGTTGTCAACATTTTAATGATGGTATGAAGGGAGATCCCTACATACCGGTATGACCAAATTTTTTCCTTAATTCTAAGGTGTTCCTTTAAACTTTCAATTTTGTATCTAATAATTTATCATATTAAAAAGTATCCAATAATTTAGATAGCTTGATAAATTTTTAAATGCTTATGAACCAAACTTAAATTTAATTTAAAAATTAAAACCTTAGTATTAAATATCATGTTTGATGAGAGAAAAACCAAAATCTCTCTTTCCCTATCCACCACACTTCACTCTATCTAAGAAAAATGTATCTCTCTCCAAAAAAAAATAAAAAGAAGAAGAAGAAGAAATATCCTAATACATGTGTAACACGCCATCCTCTAGCTTCTCTCTTAAAAAGTCTTTTTCTATCTCTAAAGTAGAGTTTATGACTCAACTGGCATAAATCTTGTATCCCGATCAAGAGACTAGAGGTTCAATCCCTCACCCCACCTATTGTCAAATAAATAAATAAAAAAAAAGATATTGTAGATCATAGAGAGAGAAATATATATTTATAAAATCCAAAGTCAAAATTTTAAATAAAGTAGGTAATATTTAAAAAAAAAATACCTACTTTTCAGTTTTAAGAAGCCAAACTTAAATTTTTGGGAAAAAAAGACGTTAGATATTGTTGTCAAATAAAATATATTGAATTATTCCATACCGATTTAATTACATACATAGTGCATATAAATATGTATTTTCAAATATCATAAAATTTAAAATTTAACCAAAAAAAAATACCATAATTCAAGTAAAAGAAAACAAGTTCAAATGTAATACAAACTAAATTTTTGTTATTTTTGACACTTTTAATACATTGAATTTATTCGCATAAAATGACAAACCTTAGTCATTTTGATTTTTGGTTTGCATATCTTGATTTTCTTTAATCAATATATTATGTGGAGTTAAATAGTTTTTTTTTTTTTAAAGAAGAATATGGAGTTAAATAGTATCAGAAGCTGATTGATGTAGTGCAAAGTTTATATAGCAAAAAAATTATTTAAAAATAGAAAAAAAAAAATACATTTTTGGTCCCTGAGGTTTAGGTTAGATTTTCATTTTGGTCCTTGAGTTTTCAAATTCAACGGATTTCGTTACACTCTTGGTCTCTCCGTCAAATTTTCTGTTAAACCTTCCTGAAATGTCGACGTGGCACCTATTTTTTATTAAAAAAAATTATTTTCTGATTTTTCAAAATTAAAATATATTATTTTTAATATTTTTAATTCAACTCTCCTTCATTTCTTCTTCTTCAACTCAATCCTTCTTCTTCTTCAACCTAACTCTTCTTCTTCCAACCACCACCACATACCGCCGGTGGCCGGCTGTCGACAACGACTAGCAGTCGTCGACAAATTTTTTTTCCTCCCCTCTTCTTCTTCCTTTCTTCTCTTATTCTCCTTTCTTTTCTTTTATTTATTTTTTTTTAAGATAAGAGGGAGGGAGGAGCTCCCCGCTGTTTCTCTCTCTTTTCTTTAAAAAAAAAAATGAAATCTGACCTCAGGGACCAATAGTGTATTTTTTCCTAAAAAAAATATTGCCTCGTCAGCAAGTCGTTAGTTTTTAACGGAAAAATGGATGAAAGGACTAAAATGAAACTAAAACCAAATCTCATGAGCTAAATTGTTGAGTTTGAAAACTCAGAGACCAAAATGAAATCTAACCCAAACCTCATAAACTAAAAGTGGGTATTTTTCCCTTAAAAATATATATATACAAAACACATAAAAGAGAATAAAAATAATAAAATATAAAATATTAGAAATTTAAGACAACCTACTATTTTTCTTTAACATGTGATCCGAGGATTCGGAAATTAAAAAAGGCAAAAATAAAATAGAAAAATAATAAATGAACTTTATAGGAGTCGGTCACATTGTATTTGAAAATTGAAATTTATTATTAATATCGAATTAGAAACCATCCATTTGCTTTGGCTTTCGGTTTTGAATACTATGATTTATATGTGGTGGTCGGCAATGATAGAAAATAAAGATTCATTTGAGTAGTAAATTATTTTTAACTTTACTTCAAATTTTATTCTTTCGGGTGATTTTTTAGCCAAATAAATTGACTTTTATGCATGTCTAAAAGCTCGAATTTGAATTTATTCGGTATTTTGTTTTTGACTCGATCTTCTTTTCTCTCCAATATTTTTTATTGGCAAAACATATACTTTTGGTCTCGTTTGATAACCATTTGGACCCTGCTTGATAACCATTTGGTTTTTTAAAATTAAACTTAAAAACACTACTTTTTTTAGTTTTGTTTATAAGCTTAATTTTTTAAAACTAAAAACAAATTGATTATCAAACAAGACCTTTGTGTAGTACGTCTATAATATGCGTGAAATCTAAAAATGGCACATTATACCTCGTCTCTAATATTTTTTTTAAAAATAACATTGAATTGTATTAAACCAAACACTGGTAAAATCTAAGATTATGGTTATAACTCAATTAATTGATTATTTTTCAATTAAGTTCTTCTTCTTCTTATTATTATTTTGACAACATGTGGGACGAGAGAATCGAACCAAAGACCTTTAGATCAATAGTATTAGTTTTATGTCAGTTGAACTATGTTCATATTGACATTAAGTTCTTATTAATTAATATCCATTGTTATTGTAATAATTATTTTTCATGTTTATGTGTCATTTTTTACGATAGAAAACTATTTAGTTCAAGTATGTTATCATGAGTCAAGTCATATAAAAAAGATAGATTTTTCAATTGAGAGTGTGAACAAACTATTTCATCAAATTAAAACATTGGAGAATTTTTACTCGATTAAAAAAATATATTCTTATTATTATGAGACTAAATTAAAAAAAAATGTGACCAAATTTCATTTAAAAAAAAAAAAAGATTTTTCAATTGAAAAGTGCAAAACTCATTTTCAATTTGCAAAGACAAAAATTTGAAATTCTGTTTAATCTAGAACACATCACATATTCACATTCAAACAAGCCGCCTAATCAGGCACCAAAAATTAAACAATATTTAATCAATAATAATTTAATTCATACTAATCTTAATTCGTTGACTCGGTTGCCTAAATCCGAATTTGACCATTGAAAATTCCCCCGGGTAGGTTTTTACCGACCCGAACGACCGACCCGACTGTCCATAAACAGAAAGGAGGCCACAGCCCACACCCGCCAACGACGCCGTTTTGCTATATGCGGAATTCCAAAAGTCAAAAGTCAAACCCGAACCGCAATCTGAAAACGCTCGTTCGTTTCGATTCCAATCCCTCCCCGAATTAGCGTGTGAAGTTTAAACGCCGCACAAAAAATAAAAAAAGAAATTCGAAATCGTGGTCCTTTTCCCTCTCACCAAATTCATCTACCATGTTACCGGCACCCCCGGTTCTCCGGTTCCTTCAGATAATTCTTTCTCTCTCTACCACGTGGCCGTCTTCTATTCCTTCTCTCTCTCCCTAATGATTTTTCCTATATATATATTCCCCCCTCCCTCCCTCCCTCTTCTCATTTGAGAAAAAATTCAAAAAAAAAATCCCCAAAATTGTTCTCATTCCTTACATTACAGTTTGCTGATTCTCTGAAGAACATTCTTCAAATCATTTCTTGCGGTTTTGGTTCTTTGATTATCGATTTTCGATGAGAGAGGAGCAAGGTGGAGGAGCTATGGTGATGGAGCGGCGGAGCGGATTGAATCGGAAGCGATTTGGAGCCTACTTGCAGTCCGATCCGGCGATTTTTTCCGGTGATGATAACGAGTTCTCTCCCCGGCACAGCAATGCCTCAGCTGCGGCTAGTCCGGTGTATAACTACGACAAATCGCCGGCGAGCGGGGACGCTTCGCCGTACTTGATGTCGCCGTGGAATCAGTCGGCTTCTCCGTATTCGAAATCGCCGTGGATTGTTAAGTCGGGGATGAGTTTGTACGATGAAGAATTTTGCGCTCGGAATGGACTCATCGGCTCTCTGGTGAGAGAGGAAGGTCATGTGTATTCATTGGCTGTGGCAGGGGATTTGTTGTACACTGGATCGGATAGCAAGAACATTCATGTGTGGAAGAATTTGAAGGAGTTCACTGGATTTAAATCCAACAGTGGATTGGTGAAGGCGATAATCTTGTGCGGAGAGAGGATTTTCACCGGACATCAAGACGGAAAGATTCGAATCTGGAAAGTTTCGTCGAAGAATCCGAAATCTCATAGTCGAATTGGAAGCCTACCGACGTTGAAGGAATTCGTCAAGAGCTCGATGAATCCGAGGAATTACGTTAAAGTCCGGCGCCACCGTAACGTCCTCCGTATAAAGCATTTCGACGCCGTTTCGTCGATGAGCCTGAACGAGGAGTTAGGGCTTTTGTACTCCGGATCTTGGGACAAAACGATGAAGGTTTGGAGAATCGCGGATTCGAAATGCCTCGAATCGATCACCGCTCACGACGACGCCGTGAACGCCGTCGCGTCGGGATTAGAAAGCCTTGTGTTCACCGGATCCGCAGATGGAACAGTGAAGGTCTGGCGGAGGGAGTTGCAGGGGAAAGGAACGAAGCATTTTCTGGTTCAGGTGCTGCTGCAGCAGGAAAATGCGGTGACAGCGTTGGTCGTGAACCGGTCGACCGCGGTTTTGTACTGCGGTTCTTCGGACGGAGTGGTGAATTATTGGGAGAGCGAGAAGCATTTGTCACACGGCGGCGTCCTCCGCGGCCACAAACTGGCGGTTCTGTGCCTTGCGACGGCCGGAAACTTGGTGTTCAGTGGATCGGCGGACAAAACCATTTGCGTATGGCGGAGGGAAGAGAACCGCGGATCTCACACGTGTTTGTCGATTCTGACCGGCCACTTGGGGCCAGTCAAATGCTTAGCGGTTAAGGAAGACGAAGAAGAATCGTCATCCCCGCCGGCAGAGGAAAGCGAGGCCAAAAGCTTGTACGGCGGATATGGCGGCAGCCAGCGGTGGATCGTGTACAGCGGAAGCTTGGACCGATCAGTGAAGGTGTGGCGCGTGGCGGAGAACGCACCGGAGCTGTTCAAGCTCCGGGACGCGGAGCGGCCGTACAAGTAGAAAAAGCAAAAAAAAGTACCGGGCGTTTCGATTTGCATGGCGTTTGGGGTAGTTGCAGAAGGTCGGATCCAGTGCGGGAGGGTCTAGGGAAACTGAATGCACTGCACCAATGAAATCCGGCCACGTGAACCAGCCGGAATCTGATCGAAGTGAATAAACCGGTTGCAGGTGGGTGTGGATACAGAGGAAGAGACGAAATATCGATTGCAAAATGGAAACGAAAAGAATGTGTTGGATAGGATTGCAAATAGACTGTTTTTTGGGTGGCGGTTTGTGAATACCGAAATTTTCAGGTATGAAAAAGAAAGTTATTGTTTTTGTCGTTTGAAGAAGTTTGAAATTGGAAATCTGAAGCCGACATGGACATTAATTTCTCTGTCGTGTCGTTTTGATGTTTAAGAAAAAAAGGAGAAGGAAGAGGGATTGCTTGTTGTAGCTGTGGATTTGAGATTCTGTTGGTGTGTGTGTTTTTTTTTCTTTTTTTGTACAAATTTTTTACGCCACAAAAGTGATAGAAATATTTTATAGCTTATCCTTAAGGGGCTGTTTGTTTCATGGGTTTGGATTGGATTGGATTGGAATGGAAATGGATGCCCTTGTTTGGTTGGCCGGGGTTGGAATGAAAGGGTGGGCATGTGGATTCCAATCCATTCCCACATTTTGGTGGGTCCCACTATTTCTCTCTCCATTTTTCTTCCTAATTTTGATGGGACCCACAATTTCTTTTTCTATTTTAACTACATTTTGGTGGGTCCACTATTTCTCTCTCCTTTTTTCTTCATGATTTTGGTGGGTCCCACTATTTCTCTCTCCATTAATTCCAACTCAAATCTAATGCACCAAACACAGGGGAATCATGATTCCAACAAAATATTCCCATGGGCATCAGATTCCATTCCATTCCATTCCAAACCCATTCAATTCCGGCGCACCAAACGGCCCCTAAAGTTATATAAAGGTGTAATATTCTCTTTCACTTTTGGAATTTTACTGGATTTACACGTTGTTGTTTGTTACCATTACTAGTATTTTTTTATTTTTTGTTCAGTAACGTGATATCTTCACTGGAAAAACGAATATTAACTCATTAACGATAAAACTTTAATTTTCATTAAATAATTCTTCACATTTTTTTTTAGAAGAATAATTCTTCACATTGAACACGTACTAACAATAATAATTTATATTTTCAAAAGAATAATAATAATAATAACAATCTTATACTACTTTGAAGTAATAAGAATTAATGAAAATTCAGTGTGACATGTGTTTGTGGACTTATATATATATATAGCGATGAAAATATACGACAAAAGGAGGATAGATATATATTCTCTACACTTTTGAGAATTGGGGATAGATATATAATCTTATATATATGTGTGTTGTGAGGAATGTATTTTTCATCCATGTCTCTGAAAATGTTAAGGGAATTAAAATTAAACTACCTTAAATTTTGATCCTATTTTCGAATGAAGATTCTCACCTTGTTTGAGATATTCCTATTTATAAAACAAATTCGATATTTTTATCAATATAATTGCATGATGTGTTGTTTGAATGTTGAGAATAAATTTTAATATCAACCTAAGTTTATACATACATACATATATATTAGTTATTTTAATGAGTAGCTTGAGTGAGAATATTTCCAAAATAATTATATTCTTTTAAACATTTAGGGATCAAAATATATACATATATCATTATTGATTTTCAATTTTAATTCAGGCATGATTCATAATTTTGGTTGCTTTAATTGTTTAATAATGTAAGAGTGTAGATCTGAACACTTGACTTTTAAAATAAAGGTTTAAATCTCATTTTGGCTCATGAATTTTTAATCTTGTTATTGTAAAAAAATATTAAAAAAAAAAAAAAAAAAAAAACCTTTGAGTTCTATTCTATTTTGGTCATTTCCATTAATATTTCCTTAATGACTCAACAGATTTATGAGTGGCCTTTACCGTGAGATGAATGATGTCCATTTGGCTAATGTGGTGTAAATAGGCTGCCAAATAAGTGAATTATGTGGGGTCCATTAGCATTTAATCCTTATTTGTAAAAGAAAAATTACTAGTGTGAACATACGGATGTTCACGGGAAGAGGCGGGGACGGGGAAGCCTTCTCCGTCCCCGTCCCCTAAATCATTCCTCATCTCCGCAAAATTTCCCATTTAATTTTGTGGGGATCGGGGCGGAGATTCCCCGCGGGGAATTGGCGGGGATCGGGTTCCCGAGGGAAATTATTCCCCTTTTTTTTTTAGTTTTTATTAAATTTCAATCAATTACAATTTTTTAAAAAGATCTATGAAATATCCTAATAAAAAGAACAATAATATTTTATGATAAAGTTTAAAATCTTCAAACATCATTCTAAAAGTTTAAATTTCAATATTACAATATGGTTTTCAACTTAAATATTACACAATTACAACATAGTCTCAAATATAACAAATCTTAAAATAATAACAACAATAAAATAACAAGTCTAAAATTAAAAATTACAACAACAACAAAGTTAGGAATTTACTATTTATACTTACAAATTACACCATAATATTATAATAATATAAATTAAAGTGTATTATATTATAATAAAAAGAGCGGGGCGGGGGCGGGGTCGGGGAATATTATCCCCGTCCCCGCCCCCGTTTAGAGAATGAGGAAAATTTTCTCCCCACTCTCTCCCCCATTCCCAGTGCAAACAGGGATTCCCTGCCCCCGTTCGGGGCGGGTCCTCGTGGGGCCCCGACCCCACGGGGTAAATGGACACCCCTATGTGAACATACCTAGTAGGTACTACAAAAATATTGTGAATTTTTCCTTTATTTATATATCACATCAGTCACATGGACATCTATTCATCTCACGATAAAGACCAAGTAACTTATCCGTTAAGTAATTAACGAAATGTTCAAGAGAATGACCAAAATAGATACTTTTTAAAAGGTCAAAGACTAAAAAAACTTTTTGAAAGTTGAAGGATTAAAATATAACAAAGTTTAAAGTTTCTAGACCAAAACGAGATTTAAACCTAAAATAAATATATAAAGAGAAATTTGTATGGATGACAAATTTTGAGGGTCGGTTTTGAAATATGTCCAAAATTATAAAATCACTAAAAAATGGCTACACGTGAGATGTGCATGCCACAACATTTTACTAAATACCGACCTTGCCCCTCCAGCGGTGTGCACGGTCCAAGTTTATCTAGATTTTTGATATCTTAAATTTAGACCAAATCATAGATTCTGTTAAATCATTTTTAATTTTAATTTTAAGTTTATCTTATATAAATTGACAATGGGCTTGGCTGGGCCTCAACCTTGTTTGGTCATTTTGATTTCTCCTGGACCTCAACCAGGTCTTGGGTTGATGAAAAGGCCCTTAATTCAACACTACAAACAACTTGTATACTCACAAAAAAAAAAAAAAAAAAAAAAAAAAAAAATTAACTCAGTAAACAAATAAATAAATAAATACTAAAAAAAAAAAAAAAAAAAAAAAAAGGAAAATGAAGAAGAAGAACATTTGTATATATAATTTCAAATATCAGATGTTATCTGTTCTAATTCAATATGTTCTTAAATAAAATTCAATAACCATTCAAATATCATATACTAATTTTTTAAATTAGTGTCTCAATTTTATTTTTTCTTGGAATCATATTCTAATTTCTTATACTGCAATAAATATCAAAGGTTATAAAGAGAATTAAAATAAATGATATATATGTAATTTGAATATTAGTTTTAAATTTAATTTTGTTTTCTAAAAATTTTCATTTTAATTTTTTTTAACAATGTTTCATTTTAATTTCTATGCATTATATTTTGATCTTTAAATTATTGTAAATATTTACTTTAGTCTTCTTGATATATACGTCTAAAACATAAGTGTATGTATAAAATGAAAGAGCTTTTTTTTTTTTTTTTTACTTACTTACCTACTCACTCTTGGTCTGAAAACAATAAATAAAATAAAAGAGTCAAATTTGTTGCATATATCCATCCCGTACACGACAATATTTCCAAGATTTTAATGGGGTATGTATAAAGATTCATACATACTCACATGCTGTCAAGTATTATTCTACAAATATTAAAGAAATAAAAAATAAACAAAATACGGAAATCTAAACAACAATAATAAGAAATTTACGCCTTGTTTGGTAGGCAATCTGAATTCTGATTTATGTTTTAAGATTCACTGAATGAATATGCGTTTGACAGTGTTTTTGAAAACTATTTTCGGATTTTGTGATCCAAATAGTAGAAATTCTGAAAACAATTTTTTTATGTTTTCCTTATATCCAAAATTTTGAATTTGAAAATTTTAAATACATAATTAAGTTTAAAAAGATAAATATTTTAATAAATGTAGTATTTCATGTTATAAGCTCAATTTATTTTTATGAAATTAAAATTTGTATAATATAATATATTATAAATTATATGATATTGTAAAATAATAATAATAACAAATTTACAACAAATAACAGGTTTATAAATTAACTAATAATATTTTATATTCAACTTAGTATTTAGTTGATAACTACAAATAATTTATGATTTATAAATATATTATCAAACACATTTTGAACCATTGTTTAAATTCACATCCAATTTATGAATCGGCTACTAAACACATGTACATGAAAACATGAAATACAACTCTGTTTCCATTGAATCTCTTATTTTCAAATTTCTGTTTTCAGATCACCAACCAAACGCATCCTTAATTTACTTGAAAAAATTGTGTAAAACGGCATCTAACTCCGCATTCATTGACATTACCGTAAAATTTAAACCTCCACATTTATTTGACAACAATATTAAAATTATTGTTCAATGATATTTATAAAATATACATATATATTGTTGGAAAATATATATCTATATATATATAAGATAAAACAAACCATGCAAATTTGACTTGAAAAAAATTACAAAATTATGCATAAAATCAAACATTAAACATTCATATGACATTTCGGCCTTTTCTTACATGTCCATAATTTTGATAACGATACAAAGAATGAAATTTAAATTTCTATCGTATCATCAACGAAATATCTCAAATATTGCTAATTTAAACTTAATATTAATAATTAGAAACTTTAACTCATTTAAAATTAAATACTGTACTAAAAGAATTGATAAAATACTTGTTTATTAATTCAAATATTTTTCATGAAACCTTCAGAAGTTCGTATCAACATTTTCTTTACTAAAAAAACAAAAAAAAACTGAGTTGAAATGTTAGTTTGAGATAACATTTACTCGTCTCCTACATCGCGATCGGAGCAATTTCTGCACCGTCGGCTCTTCCATGGCAGCAAACCAGAGAGATCGATTCGAACATCAATTCGTCACAAGAACAACGTTTACAGACACAGACACATCCTCAGATTTACATTACAAGCTCTAAAAAAGCTGGTCATCAACATGAAACCGATCACCAAACAATAAACCGATCGATTAGCAAGAAAATCGTGGATTCGGAAAGAATCACCTCTTTCCGATCATCGATTGGTCCGGTCTGTCTGGCGGCCTCCTGGATCGAGTTCGTCTCTCGGCGATCTGTTGCGGCTTCGTCTCTGAGCTTGGGGAAGAAGCGCCTGGAAGAGGCTCCGAAGCGATCTCGGAACTTGGCGAGCTCGGTCATGCACATGTCGACCGTGGGCGAAATCTTCATAAAAAGGCGATGGAGATGGCGATTGCGAAGAAGAAGCTAAGAGAGAATTTGGAAGGGATGTTGTGAGAGAAAAGAGGAATTGGATTAGGGTTTATAAGGAGAGAGAGAGAGAGATATGGAGATTTGGGGGAGTCTGTGTGTGAGTAAGCGGAGGCGGGACGAGACGAGAGGCGCACACAGTTCTGTTTTCGCACACGGTTTGTGCCTTTAATTAATTTTGTTGGCCCAACGGATATTCTTAGTCTGGGTTATAATAATCTGTGTTTGGGGTGCAAATTATTATAAAATAATCTGTGTTTAGGGTGCAGATTATTTTAGTCTGGGATAAAATAATCTGTGTTTGGGATGCAGATTATTTTAGTATGTGATTGGAGCGCTAGTCTGTTTTAACATGAGGTTCTGAATCAAAGGTTCAAGGATTTGGTATAGAAAAATCATATTAGTTAACTTTTAATAAATGTTTAGTTCAAAAATCATATTAGTTTATTATTATTATTATTATTATTTTTATTTTTATCAATAAAATCATTTGAAATAAACTTGAGTGTGGTAAATACAATTTCGTTTGAATGTTCTTTCTTTTTTTTTAAGTTGGTTAACCTTCGATGTTGTCAACGACTTTTCCGGCAACCTTCGATGTTTTTTTTTCTTTATTTTCATTTTTAATATTTTTCAAAATGAAAATGAGAAGAAATATGAAAAAAAAAAAAAAAAAAAAATCGGTGGCGATCGCCGGAAAAGTCGTCGGTGATCGCCGGAAAATTTGTCGGCGGCCATCGGAAAAGTCGCCGGAAACTTCGCCGGCGGTCTTCGGAAAAGTCAAGGAGTCGCATGGAAGTAGATAGGGGAGAGTTGAATGATGGTTACTGTAGAGAATGGATAAAATAATCGGAGGTAAAAATAACCCACCTTACCATTTATTTTTGTTGATGCCCCAAACACTGAATAGGTTATAATAAAGGGGGTTATTATAACCTATTCAGTGCCCCGAACACCCCCTCAAATTTCTCCAACTTTAATCCATTTCAATGCTAAAATATTTAGCAATTTAAATAATTTAAGTTCGGTGTTACCCTTCATTTCAACTCAAAACCACCGACCTCATGGTCATTAGTACGAGTTATGTTGTGAAAACTCAAAAAGTATTGTTAACATCTTTTTATTTTTTTATTTTTTTGAGTTTAAACAACATTTGGGGGTGAGGAGATTCGAATCTCTAACTTGGTGATCGAGAGGATACATATCGATTATCGTTGAGTTATGCTCACTTTGGCAAGTATTATTGTTAAAATTATCACATTAAACGTCAAGTCAATTTACATGAATTATGTTGTAAATGGTGTCACACGTGTGTTTTTCAAGTTTTATACATGTGGTGCCAGTCAATTTCTATCCATTATTTTTAATAAAGATTTGTTTTTCTTTGAGAAAATTTCAAAGTTTAAGTTTCATCTATTATTTTGAATAAAGATTCTTTTTCTTTGAGAAATTTCAAAGTTTAAGGATTGAAAAGAAACTTTTTTGAAACTTATTTATAAAAAGAATCAAAATTTTATTGTAGAAGAGTGGACCAAATGTTTTCTTTAACTAAGTTATTTGATTAGGTAATTCATTCAATTTATTTTTATTTTTAAATAGTTAATATATTAATTATTATTTACTAATTTCTATTTTTTTTTAGTACATCGATATTTGGAGTGGGGAATTCGAACCTCTGATCTCTTGGTCGAGGGTACATAACACAATTACAACCAAACTTGCTTTGGCTACTAATTTCTATATTGAATTAAGGTTGATGGTACAGTAAAATTAGTTATTATAGTAGAAACATAATTTATAGACTAATTTGTAGTCATTCGAGTAGTCACAACTCTTTTACAAATTGGTTATTAAATTTAAAAAAGTGAAAATACTTGACAAAGGATAATGAAGGAACATAGATATGAAAGGATGCATCTTATGGAAGAGTTACACAACATATTGATACGAAATGATGCTAACTCATGGAAACGTCACATACCATGAATCCAACAATATTTGCCACACCAACATACTATTAAAATGCTATAGACACATGAAACCTCTAAGACTTAAGTGCATGTTTGGGAGTGATTTTGAAATAAATAAAATTACTTTTATCATATTCAAAATCACTCCGGAACATACCTTTAATAATTCAAAATCAATTTTCATGATATAAAAATCACGTTTAAAAGTGTAAAATAAAACATGAAATCATTGATTTTGAATAATTAAAAACATGTCTTAAGTTGACTTCGAACATAACAAAAATGATTTTAGCTATTTTAAAATCACTCCCGAACATGCCAGATAAACTTTATAAAAAAATAATAATAAACTCGAGGAATCCGGTCCAAATGAAATTATTTGAGTTTGAGTAGATTATATTTGTGTAGTCCTAAAAATTGAAAATTAAAAAAAGAAAACACTACTGGTTGTATTTCTGTCTATCTTTTAAGTTAGAAAATCCACAAAGAAGATATGATGATGACCCATATACTAATTTATTTTTTTTACAAAAAGAAGAAATATTATAAAATCAAAATTATTTTTATTAAAGGAATTTCTTGATCAATTTTTAAAATAAAATATAACTTAATATATTTTAAATTCAATAAAAAAAAAAAAAAAAAAAAGGTGTATGAATATATTATTAGAAAGTGGATTAATGGTTTACCGTGGTTGGAGCTACTGGAATGCTTGAGTTTGCGGCGGCAGGTGGCATATAGCGGTAACATGAATCAGTAGAATTTGGCAAATTCAACTTAATTCCAAATTTAGACTTTTAAAACCTATTTTAAAACTTATTTTTGTATTTTGAAATTTAGCTAAGAATTCAAATGTCTCCTTAATAAAGATAAAAACTATTATAAGGAAATTGAGAAAAACATGCTCGCACAGCAATCTGGCTAGAAGATTGTCCTACATGGGCTCGAAGCAGCTTAGCTAAAGAAATGCAGCGAGTGGACGTTCCAACCCTTTCTTACATCTCTTTGTAGTTTTTATTTGTGTTTTCCTTCTAAAAAAAAAATAATAATAATAATAAATTAAAAAAAAATTCAAAAACCAAATGGTTATCATCAGGACCAAACTTTTAAATTTGTGTTTAATAGATCTATAAACTTTAAGAAGTGTCTAAGTGGTACATAAACTTCTTCTTCTTTTTTTTGTCTAATAGATTTACGAGATATTCGATATATATTTTTTTTAAAATTAACATATCTATTATATAAAATTGAGAATTTTGCCTAATAAAGTCCAAACTTTCGATTTTTTTTTTTTTTGAATGGAAAGTTTAAGAATTTATTAAGTTTTTTTTTTTTTTTTTTTTTTGACAATAGGAATTTATTAAGATTAAGATACTATGTTTAAATAAATCTAATTAAATATTCAAGTTTTTGTTTTTTAATTTTATTTTTTTAATGGTTTGATAGTTTTCTCCCTCAAAGTTAATGGTTTTGTCTTTCGGATAAGCCTTTTGGCTCTCGTATAAAATCCTCAATAATTATATTTTGGGGAAAAGAAAAAAAAAAGATGAATTTTGACTCTAAATTTTTGATTTTATCAAATTGAACTCTAAAATTAAATAAGTATGGTAATTTTTACACTCTGCTCAATTTTCACTAATTCACCCACTTAATTTCAATTAAAAAAATGTAAAAATCTTCCCAAACTCATCAACCTCAATAAAATAAAACTTTGTACAAAGATAAGTTTATAACCAAATAACAAACTAACCATTAAAAAACTTGGTCAAAATTCATAAATTCAACAAAAAAAAAAAAAAAAAAAATCTAGCTCTAATGTAGTTTTCTCTTAAATTTTGTCAATTTCATATCGTACTATGATTTATAATTCATCGAACGCATCAAATAAAACTTTTGGTAACGATTTTTGAAGCGAAAACTTATTAAAGGGTTAAAATTGCAACACTTTTAAAAGTTTAAAGTTAATATTATATGACAACACTTATGTAAGTTTGAAATGTGATTTGATGAAATTAAAAGTTTAAGTTGAAAATTGATACAACCTGTCTTTTCAAAAAAAAAAAAAAATTGATACAACATGACAAATTTAAGATCAAAATTCATCTTTTCCCGAATAATTATTATTATTATTTTTACTTTGTAAAGGTCTTTTTTTTTTTTCCTCCTTTCAAGTTAAAAGTTTCATCGTCTGGATAAGCCTTTTCGTTTTTGTATAAAATAATCAATAATTTTAATGAAATTATATTATTAAATATTTTTTTTTCTAAAAAGTGATTAAATTTACCTTTATTCTTTAAAATTGAAGAGTATTTTCTTTTTTCAATAATATGTAAGTACGGTAATTCAAATCTCTAACATTTTAATTGAATGTATAATATCTTAACTAGTTGAGTTATGCGTATATTGAAAAAATTGAAAGAAGTATTAAATCATTTATAAATGTTATTATATTAAAAAAAAAAAAGTAAATTTGTATGGTGACAAAAAGTGCATTAAAGTTATTTATTTATTAAAAGACATTAAAGATATCATTATAAGACTCTTTTAAAAATAATTTCATTTATATTAGTCTTTAACCTAAGCATAGCGTTGGTTAAGATATTATATTCTCAACAAAAAAAAAGTTAGAGATTTAAATATCCAATTCCACATGTTATTAAACTTTAAAAAATTTAAATTTCAAATAAATCAAAGATTTATTAGACACAAAATTGAAAGTTAAAGATCTATTGGACACAGTTATAGGCAATTCTGGATGACACCGAAAATCGAGGAACTGACAGATCTATTGCAGCATCAACCTGAAACACAACCATGAGCCCAACCACCGGGGAAATAGAGGGTCGAGGCCAACCAGGCTGACCAAGCCAAGGCCGACCCTGAGCACAAGTCCGGGTTTGACCCAATCCCACTTATTCTTGGTCTCTGGAGTTCATGCTGAGCCTGGTTTGATTGAATCTGATCCCAAATCGTCTCCGAAGGCGGGAGAAACCCTAAAAACAAGAGAAGGTATATAAACCATTGAAGAAGGGATCTTGAAACTCATCCTCTAAACCTTATTCTCTTACTCTTGCTTTTCACTTGCCTCTAGCTCTCATATTTCTGCTTGCTGACTTAAGCATCGGAGGCGTGTGGCAAGCACCACACTGGTGTGCAAGTTTCTTTTGTCTTGCCGGTCACGTCTTCCCCCTTTCAAACAAATTTACCGTTGGTGTCATGTGGAAGTCAGGTGAGTTTGCCTTGCCCGAATTTTGGAATCAACAGACACAAAAGTGAAAGTTTAAAGACATACTTGATACTTTTTAAAGTTGAGGACCTATTTGACTCATAAGTGAAAATTGAGTATCTATTTGACACTTTTTAAAGTTTAGAGACTAAATTGACACATCTTTTGGAAAATTCAGAGACTAAATTTGTAATTTAACATAAATTTAAAGAATATTTGATAAAGATTTATTAGACACAAAATTAAGTAAGGACTAAATTTGTAATTTAACCCTAAATTGGACTAATGGATCATTATCCTTTTGAAATAGGAAATTAAAAGGTTAAATTACAAATTTAGTCTTGAACTTTCAAGGTTGTACAAATTTGATCCCTGAACTTAAAAATGTCTAATAGGTCCCTCAACTTTCAATTTTGTATCTAATAGGTCCCTAAACTTTTAATTTCGTGTCTTTTCTTGGCATATTCTGAGATATAAAAATTAACCAACTAAATATAAAATTGAATTTTATGTCCATTGGAATCCTAAACTATCAATTTTGTATCCAATAGGCTTATAAATAAATAAAAAAAAAAAGTTAAATAGAAGGACTTATTAGACACAATTGAAAATTGAAGAACCTATTCGACACAAAAGTGAAAGTTTAGAAACCTATTCGATATACATCAAATTGAAAGTTCGAGGATCTATTTGAAACTTTAGAGACTAAATTGACACAATGTTAAAAGTTTAGAAATTAAACATGTTATTGAACTAAATTAAAACTAAAAATGCTATGCTAATCTATCAATCAATAGTTGTTTAGCTGGCGGCTTCCGGCGTTGGAGGCGGTTTAATAAGAATAAGAAAGCCTAAATTAGACGCGGTCTGTCGAAATTCAGAGTCCAACACAAAAACCCAAATCCCTCGCCGTTTCTCAATCGTCTTCGTCTACCTCCGAATTCGGTGGTTGCAGACTCGCCGTCGCCGAATCCACCGGAGCAACGATGTCGTACGACGACGTGGAGATTGAAGACATGGAGTGGAACGAGGAACTGCAGGCCTTCACGTACCCATGCCCCTGCGGCGACTTGTTCCAGATCACGAAGGAGGATCTTAAGCTCGGCGAAGAGATTGCTCGGTGCCCTAGCTGCTCTCTTTACATCACTGTCATCTACAACATGGAAGATTTTCTCGGAGATTCCGATCAGAAGAATAACAAAGGACTTGAGCCCTCTAAACAACGGCCTATCGTCGTCGCTTAAGAATTCAGGTTATTAACCCAACCGATCGAAACTTTGGGTTTGTTTGTTGTCGGTTCCTTTTGGGTTACCTTGTTCATATGTCCATATTCTAATATGCCTATTCTCTAATTCGCTGTGAGGATAGTTGAGTCTGAACCTGGGATTTCTTTGAGTTTTAGAATTTAGAAGGTCATGAATTGTGAATGGAGCAGGCTTTCGTTTTGGTTGCTTCCCCTCCACTCCTCAGGGGGATGATTTCTTTTGGTTAGTTATATAGCTTAGTTTCATATACGTTATCAGTTTAGAAATCTGGATCGGCCTAGCTTTAGCGTGATAAACTTTCCAATCGGTTTGTCTCCACTTCCCTGTGGTAAACTGTTCAGAGATAAGTTTGTGAGAACGAATACCTTTTTCTGAAACCTTTATGCAAATTGTGTTTGTAATGTGTTCATCATGTTTTAAAGGATTTACCATTTTAGGACATCTTTTTGGTCTTTGTTGATACACTATATCTAAAGCCTCGTCTTTCTTCTCTCAAGTTAACTTCTCTATCTAGAAGGTGGAAAGATGGAGGAAGTAGCTCTAATTGAATCTAAGCCGCAAGCAATAATATATCTAATCCTCGAAGCTTTGGTGTTCAGTTTGTGACAAATTGTGAATGGAGCAGACTTTCATTTTGGGACTGAAAGAAGAGAATATGTTGCTTTACCACACCCACTAGGAGGATGATTTCAATTGGTTAGTTATATGGATTAGTTCAATATACATGGCCAGTTCATTACTCTGGATAGACCCTAGCTTTAGTATGAGACTCTTTATCATCACTGTTCCAGATTAACTAGATAATGATGATGATGAAGTGGACAACCTGCAACTATGTTCTTTGTTGTCTACCTTATCAATCTCCAGAAGTTATGATTATATCATATATGGAAAGGAAAGCCCTGGCAGTTTCTTTGAACTTTTTCTTTTCAGTAATTTGTATTACCTCTATTCTCTTGATTGTTTCGCTTGACCCTTCTTTTTACTTATCGAAGGGTGCAATATAGAAATAATTATTGTTCATTTCTTTTCTGTGATAAAATTGAATGTTCAGAGGTGATTTTGTGAAAATGCTTATCTTTCTGAGGGTGTTATGCAATTGTGTTTGTTTGTGTTCGTCTAAGGGTTTACCAAGGACATCTTTTTGGTCATTGTTGATAATCGCTTGTCTTTTTTTCTCTCAAGTTAACTTCTCTGACTTTTGGTGAAAGAAAAGTGGAGGAAGTAGCTCTGATCGAATCTTGACCACATACAAGAATATATTTAATCATCTGAGTTTTTGGTGTATAGTTTGTGATGATAAATTATAATATCAGTAAAATTCTCTGTTAACTTTGTTGCATAAATACATGGTTGGAATACTTTTTGTCTGTTTATAAAATTCTATTCTCTTCATTAGCTTTATATAGATATTCCTTTTTGCAGAGTCCTCGAATGTGAATCATGGTATCACCACGGCAGCTGCACTTGTTGCAGATGAAATTTTGTCAACCATTGTCAATTCTGAGATGTCTGTCGGCATTAAAGTCTCTTCTTTTTCTTTCATTTTCAATTTTCGTTTCAGAGTTTATCTAGGAAATAGAGGAAGGTGGAGTTGCATCCGGAAAAATGCATTAAAGTGCTATTTTTGTTCGTTCAAAAAATAACTTATAGATTCTTGTTCCTTTCACATGGTAATGGTATTGAGTGGGGATTTCTTTGATCGAACATATCTCCATAACCTAATGGGAAAAACTTGGCTGCATATCGGTATGTAGGGATCTCTCTGCATACCACCATTAAAATGTTGACAACTGGGAGAGATAATTTTTTTTTTCTCATTTTCTCCCTTCTTCTTTTTTAGTTGTCAAAATTTTAATGGGGTATGTAGGGAGATCCCTACATACCGGTATGCAATCAAGTTTTGTTCTAATATGATAATGGAGAGAACTTTCAGACATAAGATGGATGAAAATCCCTAATAATGTACTTAATCTTTTGATTAAAGGGTAATGTCTTGTTACTTTGTCGGTTCTCATTTGTCTCTCTTAGCTCTTCTAGTTTGTGTATGCAAATTTCATGATAATGACTTTTTTAGTAGCCTGTTTGCATATTAGATTGTATGATGGACTCATCAAAGTGTGTGAATTCATCAAAATATTCAGACTACTAAAGGGGAAAATGGGAGAGACACTGAAAACCCCTTCTTGCAAATGTTGATTAGCTAGGTTTCTTGGAAGTTAGGTTGAATTAGATGTTGAAAACTATTCAAGGTGTACTTTTACCTTCCTATTTAGAATTATTTTTCTTTCTGAAAATTGAAGAACAGTAGAGTGATTTTGAGCTGAGAACCGCCATTTTGCTGGACCCTAGAGATGTGTACAAATTTGATATTTGATTGATATGCAGCATGTGTTAGAAAATGTTGGAAAACTGTATTATTGATATATATATTTTTTTTAATTTTTATTTTTTAAGCAAAGTTAGTGCTAGTTAAACTTTGTTAATCTATATTGTTTCATTATTACTATATAAACTATGTTTGTTAAAAAATTACTAAAACACATTGCAACTGAAAGAAATTTTAGGTTTATTTGACACTAACTTTTTGTTTTTCTTTTTTCTTTTTAAATTTTTAAATTTAACAAATGTGAGGTTAGGATTCCATTTTTAGTTTCAACTATATATTGGTGTTACATGTTTAATATTTTTTCTATATTAAAGTTCTTGAAAGTTTTCAAAATATAAATAAATAAATAAATATAAGCGAAAACACATAATATATTCTTTTTTTCCTCTAGCTCAAAAAAATTAATTATTAAGGTTCCGTTTCATAACCATTTCGTTTTTTGTTTTTGGTTTTTGAAAATTAAGCTTATAAACACTATTTTTACCCACAAGCTTCTTTGTTTTTTATCTACATCCTTTCCCATGTTTTCAAAAACCAAGTCAAATTTTGAAAACAAAAAAAAAGTAGTTTTCAAAAACTTGTTTTTGGAATTTGGAATTTGGCTAGGAACTCAAATGTCTCCTTAACAAATATGAAAACCATTGTAGGAAGCTTGAGAGAAAACAAGCACAATTTTCAAAAACAAAAAATGAAGGGCCCGTTTGATAACCATTTCGTTTTTTGTTTTCTGTTTTTGTTTTTCATTTTTAAAAAACAGGGTTGTTTGATAACCATTTCTGTTTTCTATTTTCTGTTTTTTAAAAACGTTTTTGAAATTATAAGTAAATTTCGAAAACCAAAAAAAGTAGTTTTTAAAAATAGATTTCTGTTTTTCAAAAACTCATTTTTCTTCTAATGCTTACTTTTCTCCTCTTTTACCTCTCTCTCCAACAAATTTCTTTCTCTATTTTTTCTCTCTCTAAAATTTATTTTTCTCTCTCAAAACTTTTTTTTTTCTCTATAACTTGTCTATTTCTAAAAACTTGTTAATACTTTTTCTCTCCTCAATAAACATTTTCTATCGCCACAACTTTTCTTTATTTTTCTAATTTATCGTTAGTTCTTTAGCATATATTTTACTCTTAACTTTACTATCTCTCTAAATTTTCTTTTTTTTTTTTATTTAATTTTTTTAATCTAAAATTTATCGCTTTTACTCTAACTTGTTTTCTATTTTTTCTCTAACTAATATATTTTCTCGAGTCTAACTAATATTTTTTCTCTAAACATTTTCTTTCATCTCTCTAAATTTTCTATGTTTAACTTTTCTCTCGTCTTTTCAAAAAAAAAAAAAAAATTCTCTTGAAAACATTTATATTTGTGTCTCTAAATTTTTGTTTCAACGTCTTTACACATTTTTCTCTCTCTAAAATATCTTTTCATTTTTCTAATTTTTAAAAAACTGAAAACCAAAAACAGTTGTCAAACAAGGTTGGTTTTCTGTTTTTTAAAAACAGAAAACAAAAAACAGTTATCAAACATATGTAGTTTTTATTTTTAAAAAACAGTAAACCAAAAACCAAAAACCAAAAACTGAAATGGTTATCAAACGGGCTCGAAATGGTTATCAAACGGGACCTATGTTATTTATTAAATGCAACATAAACAAACCAATGAAAATATGCCAATTAGAAGGTCAGTAGCTCATATTGATAGGTTTGTGGACAAGTATTTTCCTTCAAATTCATGTTTTTGGATCACCAACCTGTATGTTGATGCAAAGATCCGGTTGTCAAGAATAACATGATTGGGTCAACATGATTGAGGCTCGATTTGAGTTTGAATGTTGGTATGAGTTGTTCGCATAGAAAAGACCTTGCATTAGTGTGGTACTTTGACCAACATGCTCTGATGCTTAAGTTAATATCGATCAAGTGATGTTAGTAGACGGTATTTATAGAGTTTTCCCCCTCCTGACATATGTCAGGTTTGCACATGGTGTTTTTATTCATTTGGTAGTTAGGTGCTCTCCTCAACTCAACCTCAAGAACCTCGAGGGGTGCGCCTCCCTCCTTGGAAAATATAGGCCTGGTGGGTTGCGTGGGCTTATATCCATGGACTTTAGCTGAAACTGGCCCATAATATTATAATTTATAGGCTAAATTATATTAAAAAAAATACCCCTAAATTATGAGTTTTAAAATGTTTAAAAAATATCCCTAACCTTGCCAAAACATTAAAAAATGCTCCCACCGTTAGTAGACCACAAGAACCATTAATTCAAAAGAAACTTACTTGGTTGGTGTGGCTAAGGGTTTCGGATAGGAGTGTAAAAAACCGAACCGAACCGTTCGGTTCGGTTCGGTTTAAAGATTGTTGCAGGTAAAACCAAACCGAACCGAATCGTTTCGGTTCGTCTTTTTTCTGAACCGAGAGTGTTGAGGTCTGCCCTAAATCGCGTCGTGTCTGACTCGCGTCTCCCTCTTTCTCTTTAGTTTTTCCCTAAATCTCAAAAATTAGGGATTCACAATCCGTCTGCTTCGATTCGTCTTCTTCGATTCACAATCCGCCTCAGTTTGCTCGTCTCTTTCGATTCAAAAATCAAAATCCCTTAACCCCCTCTGTGTCCTTTCGTTCGTCGGTAGCAACCCACAGAGAGCAGCCGCCGGCGACTCTCTCGTGTGCCGAAGAGCAGCCGTCTGCTTTGTTTTTCCCTCTCTCTTTCGTTCTTCCCTCGCCGGCGACTCTCTCGTGTGTCGTCGCCGCCAGCGTAGCAGACCCACGCGTCGTCTCCTTCTCACGCCGCTGCTTCTCCTCTCGCCAACAGTTCTCTTCCCCGCGTGTAAGTTTTCTTTTCCTCGTTCTCATTTCCTCGCGGTCTAAGCATCGGTAAATATCTCAGACCTCCCAAAACTCAGACCGCCGACAACCTCGCTCCGCCGCTACTCCCATGAAACGAAGCTCCCCAAACCTCCATTAAACTCTGTTCTCCATGCTTTTTCTCCCTTCTCCAAGATCGATCTCGCATTTCCTTTTGGGCATTCTTCCCCCTCTCTACCGCTCTGTTTCAGACCCCATCGCAGCCCCTCCATCGTCTTGTCTCAGACCTAATTCGAGAGTGAAGGTTTCGACGGGAAAAAAAAAAGTAGAAGAAAAAGACCTGACCCGACCGGTTCGGGTCAAGTCGGTTCAGGTCGTTCGTACAACCGACACATAACGGGTCGGGTCGGTTTGTCCGTACAACCGACTCGACCCGGATTGTTTACACCCCTAGTTTCGGAGTTGTTTAAAAAATATCACTTCCTTCTCTCTCTCACTCATCACTACTGATAACTCAATTCCATCTTCTTTCTCTATGTATTCCTGACCTCAATCCTTCCCAGTCTCAACTCCCATTGCTAATCTAAAACCATACTTCAACTAAGGGCCCGTTTGGTAACATTCGTTTCTTGTTTCTTGTTTCCACTTTTATTAAGAAATCTAAGCATTTAATAACTATGTATGTTTCTTGTTTCTCATTTTTTAGAAACACTCCCAAAATTTGTATAGAACTTTTGGGAACAACTAAAACTAGTTTCTCCTTTTTTGTTCTTGTTTCCAATTTTTTCCAAACATAAATAAGAATACAGGTTTGTTATTATTGAATGTATAGGTGTTAGGGTCATGAAATTCTATTTTTCTTTATTAAAAATGAAGAAACGGAAACAAGAAACGAGAACGTTACCAAACGGGCCCTAATTTACCCATTTCTCCATTACCCAACTTCATTTCCATATAGACTTCTCAGTTTTCCCACATTAAACACCATGCTTCCTCTTCCTCCATGATCGGTTCACCTTCCTCTACTTCAACCCTTCAATGGCAAACCCTTGTTCTTTGAAGGGCACTAATTCAAATCGATATATGTGAGCTTTTGTGCATGTTTGAGAGTGACTTTGAAATTGTTAAAATCATTTTTGTCATATTAAAAAAAAAAACAATTTTAATAATATGAAAATTATGTCTAAGAGTGTAAAGTCAAACATGAAATTGATTTTGAATAATCAAAGGTATGTTTCAGAGTGATTTCCGAACATGAAAAAGTGATTCTAGTAATTTCAAAATCACTTTGACTCACAGCGTCCCCAAGGAGCTACTTCCAAAGGGCGTTAGGGATTACGAAATCCACGAGGAGAATGACAATTTATGATGTTCTTGGATCGGGAATCCTCTTCTTCCACAATCAACTAATTTTGCCCCATTTTTGTTCTCTTTTCTATCGATTTTGTCACATTTTCTCTCTTTTTTTACAGCTCATACATCCACATTTTTTGTTTTTCCATGTCTTATAGGTTGGTGTTAACATTTAACGGCCCATAGCTGACATAAACATAACTCAACTGTCATAAAGTTTTTACTAATGACAATATGTGGTTCAAATCTCTTACCTCTCACATATTCAAAAAAAAAAAAAGAAGAAACATTTAACGGTCCACCTAAGTTTTCTGTGTGGTTTGCCAACGGTGGGGACATTTTTTAAATGATTTTCAAAAGTTATGGGTAGTTTGAATTTGTTTAAATTTTAGAGGTATTTTCGAAACGAAGACCCATAATTTAGGACTAATTATTTTTATAATTTAACCTAATTTATAAAATGATTAAATTATCAAAAATGTCTATGAACTATGGGAAAAAAATTTGCTTCTATAGCCATAGCCATAGCCTTCACCGAGAAAACAAGCAGGAAAACCTCCTCCCTTTCAGTCTCAGCCAACATACTACAGAGAAGACCCTCTGGTTCAGGTAAAATCTCTCTCCTTTTTCCCCCTCAAACCATCTCCTAATTCCAACATGAATCGTTACAAAAGTCTGAAGCTTTCATCTCTGAAGTTCAAAACAACGGCTCATTGCCAATCCTTCGCACCCTTCTCTTCGTTTTCTCTCGACAAAACTCCACAAGCATCTCAAATCCCATCTCCAAAGTTACCCACAAACGCCGCTTCGCCTCTAACCCAGAATTTTCTCGAGGAATCGGTTCGGTCCTCTCAGTGGCATTTAATCAAACAGGTTGAATGCAATCTGACTCCGTCGCTCATCTCTGAAACCCTTCAAAATCTCCACGAATCTCCACAGGTTGTTCTTGATTTGTTGAACCATTTACAACATGGGTTAATTGATGCTGAAACTCGTTGCCTTGCCATTGTCATTGTTGCTCGTCTTCCATCTCCCAAACCCACTTTACAGCTTCTAAAACAGGCTGTTGGCGATGGCACCAATTCAGTTAGGGAGATTTTTGAATTGTTGGCTGCTTCTCGTGATCGATTGGGTGTTGAAAGTAGTATTGTTTTTGATTACTTGATTAAGTCTTGTTGTGAAATGAATAGGGCAGATGAGGCTTTTGAGTGTTTTTACATGATGAAGGAAAAGGGTATGGCACCCAAGATTGATACCTGCAATGATATGCTGAGTTTGTTTCTGAAGTTGAATAGAACTGAGGCAGCTTGGGTTTTGTATGCTGAGATGTTTAGGTTGAGGATAAAATCAAGTGTTTATACTTTTAATATCATGATCAATGTTCTATGCAAGGAGGGGAAGTTAAAGAAGGCCAAGGATTTTATTGGGCATATGGAGAGCTTAGGGATTAAACCAAATGTTGTTACATATAATACGATTATTCATGGATATTGTTCTAGAGGGAGAGTTGAAGGGGCTGATGCTATTCTGAATACTATGAAAAGGAAAAAGATTCAACCTGATTCTTACACATATGGTTCTCTTATCAGCGGGATGTGTAAGCAAGGAAAGTTGGAAGAAGCATCAAAGGTTTTTGAAGAAATGGTTCAAAATGGGTTGCTTCCTAGTGCTGTAACTTATAATACTCTGATTGATGGATTTTGCAATAAGGGTAATTTGGAGATGGCCTTTGCTTATAAGGATGAGATGTTGAAGAAGGGCATAATGCCAACTGTGTCAACTTATAACTTGCTGATTCATGCACTGTTTATGGAGCAAAGGATAGATGAAGCTGAAGGTATGATCAAAGAAATTCAGGAGAAAGGAATGGCTCCTGATACTATTACATATAATATCTTGATAAATGGGTATTGTAGATGTGGAAATGCAAAGAAAGCATTTCGTCTCCATGATGAAATGTTGACTAGCGGGGTTCGACCAACGAAAGTGACATACACATCACTTATTCATGTTTTGAGCAAAAAGAATAGAGTGAAGGAGGCAGATGATTTGTTTAAGAAGATCACAAGTAAAGGTGTGTTGCCCGATGTTATTATGTTTAATGCTTTGATCGATGGTCATTGCTCTAATGGTAATGTGGAGCGTGCATTTGAGCTTCTGAAAGATATGGATAGGATGAAGGTTCCTCCTGATGAAGTGACTTTCAATACCATCATGCATGGGCGTTGTAGGGAGGGAAAAGTTGAAGAAGCCCGAGAACTTTTCGACGAGATGAAGAGAAGAGGAATTAAGCCCGACCATGTTAGTTTCAATACACTAATAAGTGGTTATAGTAGACGTGGTGATGTAAAGGATGCTTTCAGAGTACGGGATGAGATGCTCGATACAGGATTCAATCCCACTCTTCTAACTTATAATGCCCTTATACAAGGGTTATGCAAAAACCAAGAAGGTGATCATGCTGAAGAGCTTCTTAAAGAAATGGTTAGTAAAGGAATTACGCCTGATGACAGCACTTATTTCTCATTGATTGAAGGTATTACAAAAGTTAACAGTCCCATTGAAAATGAGAACACTTAAAAAGAGTATCTATTTAGTAGAATTTTTCATGGAGCGCTGACATGTAAACCTTCACGTTTGGAAAGTTGTTTTGGGTTATGTTGCACAAGCCTTTGACATACATAGCTGAAACATTGATGTCACTGGATAAGGACAATTACTATGGTAAACTGAGGAATTTATATTGGTTCATTTAGAAGTTCCACCGTAAACTTCGGACTGGCTTGAACTCGAATACTATCAGATACAGAGTGACCCTCCTTTCTGTGTAAGTTTGACGCTCTGCTACCTAAGGCTTGGCACTCTTTTATATGTCCTTTGTAGTCGATGTTTCGAGTCCATATATACCATTGATGTCGATGATGTTGAGCAGTAGATCAAGAGCCATTGTCGATATTGCACATTTATCAAATATAGGGTGACAATCTTTGCTAGACAAGTGCAAGATTCTTTTTTTGTAAGAGGACAGTTGCAATATTTATTCCCTAGAAATTCTTATAAGAGGTCTTCATTATGTATCTTGGCCCTGACTAGGAATGTATCCAAGAGGTGTTATCTTTATTTTGAACCCAGGTAAAAGGGCTGCCCCATGTACTGAAGTTTCTGCTCATGCCTCTTTAAGAAGATGAAATTCCAATATGTTTCACATACCATTGTCCCATGAACAGCTTGGTTAACCAGGACAAGTTTCTCGAGCCTGTACGGATTTTGAACCGCTGTTACATACGATATTCAAACGATAAAATGACAAGTCTTGCAGCAGGATGAGGCATTCACCTCTTTATGAATGTCAGTTGTTCCTCTAATCTCTCATCCTCAGCAGGTTAAAACCTTGAACAGAGTCCAAAGGAAGCTCTCTACCTTATCTCTTTCCCATCGATGGTGTTGTCTCTGCTGTAATTCAATGAAGAGACCATCACTCTCCCATCCCCTTTGTTGGCAAAGTTAGAGATGATGAACCAATACAATAAAGCCAACATGTTATGAATTTACATTCCATCTTTATTCATGCCAATTGGAGCGCCTTTTTGTGCTTGTCTTTGCTCGAGCGAGCAGGACGTCTTTCAGATTCATCTTTTCCTATATCATTGATCAAATTATACTAATAAAGGAACAAGAGATAAGATTATCAAAGCCTTTTTTATAGATTCGAAATGAATATTTAAAGGTGGGTCAAGAAAGGTCCAAAAGCTTTATCCTTGGTGATTCTTTCACAGTTTTTTCTGTTAGTATGAAACAACAAAAGCTTCCCCCACTTAGCATTTGCTTTTGATTTTATCTTTTTTTTAGTGCACTTAGAGCCAATAAACATCTCTCAAGGCAGCACTAAATCTCCACCATTTACGACCATTAGCTTTCTGTAATGCATAAAACCACAATATGCTTCGTTTATTGCTAGCTTTCTCTATCAATATTTTCATTGGTTTGGCTGCTTTATATTCCTTGCATCTTTCGCATATTCTAATACTTTAAAGTGTGAGCCACATATTAATATAAACCAAACTATTTAACATGCTTTTTAAATCATCTAAAATTAAGTAGATTTGTGAGCTTTCTCGAAACATGAACTAACAAGTAAAGACTCGTTATTTGATTAGGAATGGGATACGACGATCTTTGTTTATGAGTGGTTTTCATCGAGATACTTTATGATCTTAGTGGGGTTTGATGCATGTTTTCTTTAAATGATTTTATCGTCGAAGACAAACTTGGACACGAAATTAGAGATTTCGATGTATTTGTGTGGTCGAGCCTCAAGACTCATATTATACTCGTGGTCTATTCTTAGTAATATAAGAGAATAAGAGTTTTAAATATTAAGGTTTCTATTTCAAAGCTTATTGCTTAGAGGAAAGACCCAAAAAAGAATCTTAGAGCATTTTAAATGTTTACCACCAAGATCACTCAATATTCTCTTTATAGTTTTTTCTACTTCACACTTCCTTAGTGCATCACAAGGTGTCCACAAGTTCTAATAATGTCTAAATTTTAAAAAATACAACAAAAACTCAGAAAATCCAAATCATTTACTCATTTTCAACTCATAACATAATTCGTGTTTGACATATGTCCATCTCATACTAATAGAATGTTTGTGCTTCCTCGTCTTTCGCCTTATTATTGACTTTGTTCACTCTGCATTGAAACCAACAAGGATTTTAACCCAAGTTAGGATTAACAATTCCAAAATCATGAATTAGTTCATTTTCTAAATCTTCCATCTAGGTATTGAACTGACCCATCAATCTCCCTATCAAAAATCCAATTTTTAAAGCTCCTTTATCCAACTTTTTACATTAACTTTCCTAGTGGAAACACAAACATTATGCACCAAATACTTGACTAGACAACCATCATGAATTTGAAGGTTGTATCTACAAAGCAATGAGAGGATATAAAATTGCATTGGCTTATAAATGAATTTGGTAAGCTAGAGTTTGAAAATTGAGGTCTCAATGGGGCAATTTGTACCTCATGTAGCATCTGGTTTTGTTTTCACTCTTCTTGGCCTTTGGCATACTGTGAATACAATCAAAAGCTACAATCTCAAAGGCTCTTCAAACTTCAAAGTAAGATTTTGGTACCCTCTCGAATGGCCGTTTTCCAAACTCAAGTACTTGGAGCTCGTTTTCGTGTTCTCTTTTTCGGTATTTGCAATTTTCAGACAATTTTGGGACTATCCTTTTGTTCGTTTGTCTTTCAAAGTCATCAACTTGGAGCATGCAACCATGTTCTTGCACCTTGCCATATTTTCGGGTTTTATGCTCTACAACGAGTTGAATCGCTCGTCGAAGTTACTGTCTGGGGTCGAGGGTGTATTTGCAGCTTGTGTCTTCAGTCAAGAACTATTCTTGCTCCATTTCCACTCGGCTGACCACAATGGCATTGAAGGCCATTACCATTGGCTCTTGCAGCTCATAGTGTTCATGTCTCTCGTGTCGGTACTCGTAGTTACTTGTTGTCCTACCAACTTCCCTGCAGCTCTTGTTCTTTCATTGTTGGTTGTGTTTCAAGGGTGTTGGTTCATGAACATGGGGTTCATGCTATGGGTTCCAAATCTGGTTCCAAAGGGCTGCAGCATGAGGATCATGGCGAATGGCAAAGACGAAATGCTCGGGGCAGTCATTTGTGTCTCCAAGGAAGCTGATATGAGGGCACGAGCGCTCGGCAACCTGCAATTCAGTTGGATACTAGCAGGAATTCTTATATTTACTGGATTTACAAGCCTCAAGTGTACTAAATCTGAAAATTGCAGCCCGAAAATCCAGTTGTCGGATTACGAGCAGCTTGGAGTAGCCCGAAAGATGTCAATGACTCAATATGCATCGACACTGTTACCAGCAGCAAGACAAGGTCATGAATGAGGTTAATCAATTGGTCAAAAGGGTCAAGACAATAACCTATTAAGACTCTAAAAAGACTCTGATTGTGCTGTTATTACAACCATCAATCAGAATAAATACCTATAGAACTTATGTAAGTTTTGCATTACTGAAACTTGCTAGAGAATGCAACTTTCTTGATGAACATAGTTTCAGCATCCAATCCTGCAAGCGCGAGCGTTATCGAGACCCGATTCAATTAAATCACACATGAAGAGAAGATCCTTCTCTTTAATGACCTACTTTTCAACTCCTGTATTGTTTACATTCTAGCATTTATGGAATGAAAGACTTTCCTTTACTGCTACATGCCCATTAACTGGGAGGAAGCTTATAATCCAACCATTTCAAACACTGAGATTAGCATCTATAACTGATCTGAAAGATTATAATCCATTCTTTGACTATGTATCAGCCATCATAAACATTACGAAAGAATAAGAGAACTCCGAGGGTTCGGCGAGCTTTTTATGTACATTATCATGTCTTCCAAAGAACAATAAAGTTATTCCAAAAGCTAGATAAGTTAAAGTGCAGCTTGCCCTTTGGTTTTCCTAACTTCAAAATCAAAACATTATCCAAATACACTATAGAATTTTCTGGCAATCAATCCCCTGAGCCCTTTCCCTCTGAGACAAGGTAAGTCAATTCAAATGCTTCATCGCTCTTACTTCTTACTAACAAGTTCATCAAGGTTCAAATTCAAGCCATATGTCACAAGCTACAGACCAAATATTTAAAAACATGAGGCGCGTTCGGTTGGATGGAAGAGAAAGAGTTGGAAAAGGAATGAATAGACATTTGGTTGGACAGAAATCTATTACTTTGTAGGCTCTGTTTTCCATTAAAAGTAAGAGGATAGGCTTAGTATTGGAAGCTGAATTGAACAGCTATTTCAATAGTCACCCAAGAAAAACTTTGTCTAATCAACAAAATAACCTTCACTTGTGAAGTAAATATAAAAGTTCACTCCAGTGAAATTGGACTCTGCATACTAGAGTGCAATTGTTTGTTTCAGTCTCCTGTCTAACTTTCATTCAAATTTTGATTCTACAACCCAAACAATCTCTAAGTTCATTAGACCAATCTAAGTTATGTTGCATCAAAAAAACAGAGCCTGTTTAGGAGATTGTTTTCAAATCAGTTTTCTACTTCCAAAACAAAAAATCAGTGAAAAACCATTGTATGTGGATACATTTTTTTACAAGTTGTTCCCTTCTTGTTCTTTTAGTTTATCTCGAGACAAAGTCGTCGTCGTCTCGAAATCGTATACTTATGAATAATGATTTCAAATGCACAATAACTTCAACGAAACTGTTCTAAAAACAGTCACCCCAAACAACTAGTTGTTCTCACAAGAATTGCCTGCAAAGTTCATTTCTCATTCTTCTCAAGATCGAAGCAGCACAAAAATTTACAAGAATATGCATATTCCTCTTCCAGAGAAATCCAAGCAGATGAACATATACTACAATGCCATTATTTTGAAAAGAGAAAGGAGGGGAGAAAAACAAAGAGGCAAAATGAATTTTGTCAATTGTTTATACTGAGAGAAACAATTGAGTTCTACAATAAGTAAATGGTAAAAGCAACAGATTAACTTACAAATTATGATAACTGAACAATATCATCATCACTCAGCCTCCTCCACAGACGCCTCAATCCGGAGAAGAACAAACCCCACAGCCACACCAACAAGAACAAGCCCATTGATAATGGCGGCAATCCTGAAAATCTCACCGGCAGCATTACAGGTGGAAGAGAGAGCCCCACCGCCGCTTCTGCCTTTTCCCTTCGAAGGGTATTTCAAAGAGCTCACAATGTTTGCAAATGACCGATCAGCGCAAACGGGAAGGCCCAGGGAGACGACATTGTTGTGAGCTTTCAACCCACCAAAGGAATTGATGCCGGTGATGTAATGGACATTGGTGTTCCTCTGCCGCCTGATGGGGGCGGCGGTGGACATGGCCGGCGAGAGGGTAGCGGAGGCGGTCGCCATAGAAGCCTGAAAGAAGAGGAAGAGAAGGAAGAGTCAAATTGAGTGGAAACCCAGATGGGAAAGAGAAGAAAGGAAGGGATTGGACCTGTGTGGAAGAGGAATTGGGTGAGATTGAAGAAGAAGATGATGATGATGATGATGATGATGAGAGGAATGGAAAAATGGGGTTTGTATGGAGAAAGATGAAGGGGGAAATGGATAAGGTGTGAAGAGTATGGGTGGTTGATAAACAGATTAGAATTTGCCAAAAGATTTGTGAAATCTTTGAATGCTAGCCAAGGAAAATGGACAATGGTGATGCACTGTGGACTGTGGGAGGCTTTCATTCTTGCACAATAAAAGGGAGAAAAAGAATGATAATAAAGAGTTCTATCTACAAAGTGGAGTTTTTTTTTAAAAAAAAACAATGGTGGTTAAATAGGTTAAATTATCAAAAAAAAATACACTTGAATTATGGAGCTAGTTTCAATCATATCTCCTGAATTTTCAAAAGTTTTATGTTAATCTTTGAAGTTTGAAGTTTGTTTCAAAAACCCTTAGAGACATTCTCTATCAAATTTATTGACAAAAGATGATATGTTTGCATGCGTTTTTATTGTTTTTTCCATGTATGTGGTCAAATGTGTTCACATAAGCAACTATACATATGCAAACACATTATTTTTCGTCTATGAATTTAACAAAAAAAAATCCTTCAAGAGTCATTTTGAAACAAACTTCAAACTTCAAGGGCTAAAATGTAACTTTTGAAAGTTTAGGGGCATAATTGAAACCAACTCCATAGTTCAGGAGTATTTTTTATAATTTAACCAATTATATATTCAATAGTTAATTTTTATTTATTTATATTTTTTTTAGTTGATCATGGGGAGGGATTTGAATTTCTAACAATGTTTAAGGTTTTATATATGATTGAGAATCAAAGATAATTAAATTTGGTTGTGCATGAAAATGTCATCCGAATTTTATGGAACAAATTATGTCTATATTTATTCTATGGGACTAATTATGGAAGTTTTATGTAATTTTTTTTATCATTAATCAATAAAACAATCAAAATTAATTCAAAATATTAATAAAAATTAATCAGGAAAAACATTTCATTGAGGTTATCATGTGAGTAACACCCTGATCCATCGAGCTATGTACATATAGATCAATAATTGAACTTTTAAGTAATCTATATCGGTTTATATCTTTTAGATGTTTTGATTTGGAACTTATATGATTTTACCTTGTTTAAGTAGGTAGTTGTTGAGAGAATTGAATATATTTCTCTAAAGTAATTTCCCTTGTTTTTATCTATTTCTATGTCACTAGGTCAATGCCAATTCGAGCATAGTCGAGAGAATAGGACATCAATTTTTTTAAAATAATAATAATAATAATAAGACACTAATTACTATCTTGAAGATTGATGGTTTGATTTCTTATCCTCGTAATTGTTCAACTCAAAAAATAAAAAATGTCACTAGACCAACCCTGTTTTTTGAACTTTTAATTATGCTTATATCTAACTTTTACATCAATTATCTTTCTTAATATTTTGCCTCTTCTCATAGACATACATGCCTATAATATAAAGGCACACATGCATACATAACATACCTATATATATGTATATATTATTCTTTTGTTAATAGTATTTCCAACATATATAAATTAAACAGAAGTTCACTATAAGCATAAAAGATATGATTGAGTTTCTTTCTTTTAAATTTAAAAACTTAATAGATACTTGAAAGTATGGACTAATTTATAATTCAAGTATGTTTGGGACATAAAATAATCTACAACCTTTTTGTATTTTGTAATGGTTTTGAATAAAATCATCAATTGAAAAAAAAAACTTAATTAAATGAAGTGGAGTATTCCCTATAAATTATTTCTATAAGATAATAAATAAATATTTCGAAAAGAAATATTAGAAGGTGAATATATTTCTAGAAAAGAGAAATGAATCGAAATCCTACCTATTAAGAGACGATTTATAATCTATCATAGAATCGAGTTCCTAAAGTATAATATATTCTTTAATCAATTTACAATTTCCCTTAATTTTTTTTAAATGAGAAATACTAACGGTGTATTTAAAACCATAGCATGTATAAAGTGCTACGAAGGACTAAAAACTTTTCTTTAAATAAATTGGTATTTTTTAGTTAAAATTATAAAAATGTATTTTTAACCAATTAAAAGCGGAATTCTAAGCCAGATAACCCCAAAAAATAATAATAATAATAATAAGATTAAACATTTAATTAGTTTTCTTCCAAAAAAAAATCAAAATAAGTGTGCCACTTAAAAATAATTTTTCCAAAAGAATCTCAAACACATTCTAAAATATCAATATTGCACTTGGTTTGAATCTTAGTTCTAACTTATAATAATACTTAGACTTAAAAACTATAATTAACTTTTAAATATTCTCTTTGCGATATGAATTTATTTATTTATTTTGAAACTATGAATTTATTTATATAATTTTACATAACAAGAAAAATGTCGTATTTTGAATGGAGTCAACAGATAAATAAAATTAATTAAATTAAGTAACCAAGCACAAGCCAACAACAAGGTCGTTGTAGTATAGTGGTAAGTATTCCCGCCTGTCACGCGGGTGACCCGGGTTCGATCCCCGGCAACGGCGTTTTTTGGTTTTTTTTTTTTCAAATTTTCGAATTTTCTTTCGAAATACCCATACACTTGGCACTGAGATTTCATGTAAAAGAATGAAAAAACTACTAAATAAATAAATAAATCATTCAAAATGCCAATGATCTATATAATCAATTTCAGTCTTTTGCCCGCTAACAAGAGGTTAGCTCAACTGGCATAAAGTTGTACAAAAAAAATCAGTTTTTTGCCCCAAATATTCAAATAAATTATACAAAATATATCCCTAATTTTCCGATCGCATTTGAAATATTTTGGAAAAAAGATCATTTTTAGCCTTAAACATATGGGGCTATATCAATTTTAATCCAGAACTTTCAATTTCATCAAATTGAACATCAAACTTAGTAGATTGTATCAATTATAACTCTTAACTTTTAATTTCATCCAATTGAATCTCATACTTAGTAGCTTGTATCAATTTTAACCCTAAATTTGCATAAGTGTTGTAATGTAGACCTTCGATTACTTTCTATTTGAACCATTAGTAAAGAATAGAAATGAATATTTACTCTTTTTTTTTTTTAATTCATATGACATTTGAGTTGGTTTCTTGCAAAAAAAAAAAATAAAAAATAATAATAATAATAAAAAATAAAAAATAAAAAATAAAAAATAAAAAATAATAATAATAATAAATTGAAGAAACTTTTTATTTGAATAAACTTATGTTGCAAAACTTCATATTGTATTGGTAGGTTTTGTTTTTTTTTTTTTTAGCTAATTATAGAATGATTGGAAAACAATTTTTTTTTTTTTTTTTTGGTTGCAAAAAAGAACATGCTATTTAGATTTTATGAGTTCTTTTCTTTTTTTTTTTCTTTTTTTTTTTTAATGAAAGTTGCTAATATAGGCTTTTTTAAAAAATAATTGGAAATATATCGAGTATTAAGTTGTCACAATTGGTTAGAGAAATCATCAAATTGTATATTTTTAATTTTCCAATTGATTTACTCTTTCGTTAATAGATTTTTCAAAAAATAATGCAGTGGATAATAACAAAATTCCAATTTCCTCTCGATTCATTTCATCATTTGCACATACCTTAGTAAAATTAGATATGTTTATTTGTTATAAAAAAAATAGTATTTAAAATTTTCTATTTCATCTAAAATATCTTGGTAACGCTAAATATGTTTATTAGATTTTAGAGTACACCTCATTTTTCTATTAACTTGTGTAGTCAACATTTACAAAGTTTTAAATTCTTCCCCAATTTTTCAAGTTTTTTCAATTAAATCTTTGTTGAATAACATTATTTAAATTGAATGACAGAAAAGTAACTTTTTTTTTTTTTTGAGTACGACAGAAATGTAATAATATCTTACTATAAAATCATGCCTCCAAATAAATATTTCAAACAATTCAGAACTTTCACGTTCAAAATAAATCATGCCTAAAAAAATCAAGATCTCTTTATAAAAATTAAAAGAGAGAAAAAAAAAATAAATAAACACACCCCTTAAAAGTCAAAATCTCCAAGCCAATAATATAAACAAATGGAATAATGAATAAATAATTTTCAATATCAATCATTTATAAAATTTGAATCAACATGAGCAAAGAGGTAAAAAGATCATCAATTACAATGGATCAAGATAAGAGTATTGTCCATCACCTGCTGTACCACTAATTCTATACACACCCTAAAACTAAAATTCTATACAGTTAAAAGAAAAAGACATGCGAAACCATTTCTATTCACAAAAGAATTTCCAGCAAATCCACAAAACTCCTGCTTGTGTTCATCATTTAAACACTACTACCAATATCAAAACTGATGGACCCTGAATGCTAAGTTAAGTAAAATCTGGAGATTCTGAGCTGAGAATTGGGGGAAGAAGCAGGCACAACCTGGATTAGAGGTTGCAGAGTATTCTGTCTGCTCACTAAATTGGTTGCGAGACGGGCGACTTATCGTGAACCTCCAGAACTAAGTTCCGTAGCTCAGGGAAAATTGATACGAGTAATAGTTCGAGTAATCCATACCCAAGTTGCTTCACACAGATGGTAGACTGCAGATTCACAAAAATTTACTTACATTGTTCAATTCTACAGATTTCGAAATGACATGACAAAAAGAAATGATTCATGCTAACCCACCTGAGTGAAGTAATAAATATCTTTTGCGCATCTTTTGTACTGCTTGTGCCCTATCAAGCTTACCAATGGTGTTGGAGCACCACCTAAAAAGAATGGAATGGTAGTTAGTTGTCTGTTATAAATTCGTCTTGTTCGTCAAGGAAAAGTGGGACAAACAGGATTTCAAGATTCTAAATTCATAAATATGATAGAATGAACAAACAAGAGCGAGATTTTGACATTTTAGGAGCATAATGTTAATAAGATCATTTAACGATCAAAAACTTCAAACATACAATACTCGAAGAATAACAAGCAAGATATGAGGTACCTTCAAAATTTTTAGAACATAAAAAAAGATAAACCCATACCCAACATTTCAATGAAAAGACGAGGACTACAATTGCTAGACACGTCATAGATCTTGAGGACAACTTTCAATGAAGAAAAAGTACCAAAATGTTGCTCTCTTATTTATTTTGTAAATTGAAGGGGGCACGTAGTAAAATTACTTGGACGACTTGCTTCACTAACGAAAACCAATGTCGAATAATAGTAATACTATGCCTATCTTAACCACGCAAAATATATGCAGTTAACAATGTTAACTGGCGAGAGAAATTATAAACACCTAGATGCACACTTTTCATGTCACAGAAAGAAAGCATTACTCACCAAAAAGCATTTTCTTGACATCACTAGCTCTACGAGCAGCCTCAAGCTGCAGCTCAAAAGATCCAGGCTTGGGGATCTTACTTCCATCAGTTCGGCTACTAATAGATTGAGAATCATCATCTTCACTTTGAGCATTCCTTAATTGTATAAAGAATATTCCGTTGGGCCAAAGAACCTGAAGGAGCGATGGTAGAAAGAATTTTCATTTCCTCATTATATCGTTTGCTTTGTAACAAAATAATATAAAATTTTAATTGATAAAATAAAAAAAAATTGCGTTGATTATTGCAACAGCTATTTTTCCTCAGACTATCACTTCTGATCAAAGACTAGGGAATGTATGTCCAACCATTTCAAATGAAAGGAGATGTATATCCAATTATAGGATCAGGAATTAGAAAAAAAATATGAGACGTGATAAATTTTTCATGATGACCTGTTGGTAGCTTAGTTTTGTCTGCAACAATTACTAGTAATTCTTTAGCGTAAAAAGTTGAAAATCCGTAGTAGCAATGAAACTAATCTGACCCATTTCTTGACAAATTCTTTAGAAGAAACTAAAGCAATTCTTCAACATAATAGAAATCAGGAGTGAGGACTCTTGAATTCCTCGTCCCAGGGGAGAGGAAAAAAATCATAGTAACTAATCGTATAAACCTTCAGTTTCAAGTGATTCTGAGATATTCAACCTTTTAGTGAATTTGAACACTGCACAGTTTATTAAAATCCTTACTAGTTCTGATACTTACATCTTGGACCCATCGAATTCCCTGAGCAATGATGTCCTCTCTCCGTAGCCAGTGTATTTGCCTAACAATCCAGTCATCAATGGCATCTTCCATAATTAACTGTAATATTTGTTTTGATATCCAAAGGACCTGCCTCCTGCATCAAAAATTTTAAAATATACGTAGAATAAATAAAATTAGAAGCTGTCGGCCATAAAATCCAGGTTCTTAACCCTCAGATGAAATTTCATCCATTCAAAAAGTCATCTAACTTCATAGAGTTTGAAATAGAGAAATAAAAGTACAAACTCTAGATATACAATTTTTGTAGCAGGTAAAAAAGCTCAAATGGAGAGAGCAAATGGGGAGAGCAGATATACATATAAAACAGCCACCAAAACTTATGCAGAAGATATCGGGAAAAAACAAGGAAGCAACTTGGGACCAGATAAGCAGATATACATATAAAACAGCCTCAAACTAAGCAGAAAATACGGAACCTTATCTGCGGCCATGGATAATTAAAGTCACAGACTCATGGAAACAATATATCATAGTCATGGCATCGAAAAATTCGTAGAAGAAAAGGGAAAAGTATGGAACCTTATCCAGCCTCTCCTGTTAAGCTGAAATATCTTGTCAACCAGATTTAGAAGAGGTACGCTAACATTAGGGGGAGTCCACTGCAGAAATATAAATTTTGAAACAACCAATAAGTTATAAATAACCAGAGCTATATGCTTGAATCAAAAATCAGTTGCATATCAGAATGATGAAATAACTTAATGATTTTTTTTCCCAAACGTAATAACTTGGAGGTCATTTTTACATTGTGCACTGCACTTGATCAATCACAATAACAGTATATATCCTTGAAAATTTAAAAGTAATGTCTCAAAAAATTTTGCAGTCTACCAAGATCCATCGCAGTGAGGAAATGGACTGGTATGATATTGTTCAGACCATTACCGATGTGACTTCCAGTGAAAAAATGGATACAAAGAGGTGGACACTTGAGGATTCAAGTTTATATTCAGTTAAGTCTAGTAAATATTGTGTTTTGGTCTTCCACCATGTGAATGAGGAGGTGGCCAAATGTATTTGGAAAGGAAAGATTATCAAAAAGTCCTGTGTGATGGCAGCAAGGACATCAATCGCCTATTTCTTCTGCCTCATTTGCCTAGAGTAGTTTGATTCATTTTCTGAGGGTTTGGGTTTTGCTCCACGTTTTCCTACAGGTATTGCTGATATTCTCCATTATATTTCGTGGTTGGAAAGAATTCTCTTGAAATGCTTGCAAGCACCCTTCTGAAAGTTTGCAGCTGGCATTTCTTATGCAACAGTAGTATGTTAACAGGTCTATAAGTAACACATTTCAGGAAATTCTTGATTATACAATTAAGCCCCCTATTCAGATTTTATGTTGGAATTGTTCTTCCCTGAGTTAGCATTAGGGCTGTAAGCAAGTTTATCCAGAGTACGGCATCTAGAGTCTAGTCACCAGCCTATACAGAAATTTCCTCCAATGCCACTGTTTTTCTTTATTGGTCTTATAAGTTATACCCAAAGGAAACAGTCCGCCCAGGTGTTCTTTTTTTCTTTCTTTTTCTTTTTTTATAATTATCTTTTCCATAACCAAAAGTTCATCTTTATCCTCAAACCGGTGAGTTTGGGTTAATAAAAACCTCCCTTTCAACTCAAGTACTGACAATGGAACCCACCAATTCAACTTCCATAGACGGCTTAAAGCACCTAAAGCCAGATTCAAACTACATTTCAACTCACGTACGGTCTGGATTTGCTTTAAGATATTTGATGCAAATCATTGGATCATCAAAAAAATATATTCATTATGCTTTGGAACTTTTTATAGATCTTTTTCGTAAAACGATAGAATTTTGTTTATAAGCATATGTTACATAAACTGTCTTTTATGTTCAGTCCTCATACAACAATTGAATCATTGATACGACTGCAAACATATAAATAATGAAATATGTCTTCTATTTTCATCCATCATGTCCTTTGCCTATCCCTATTGAGTAGCACTAGCATTTTGTCAAGTTCTTATTAATTAGAGAAACAAAATGATAAAAGCAGCCTAATCAAAAGCACCATAAAAAACCAGAAAGGATAATTTTGTAAGATGATGTCCCTCTCTAATTGATTAGGCCATAAACTAACCAAGTAGAAAATGAAAGATTAAACATAAGTGAAAAATAAAAGGTATGCAAGATGTCTGACATTTAAAATGCATAAAGCAAGAAACAGTATGAAGCCGTACAAAGTTACATTACCTCTGGTGGCATTCCTTCGGGATCTTCCATATTATATGAAATTTGTGACAATCCTCCATGGATGGCCCCAGACCTCAGCTCTAGATCATTTTTCTTGTCAACAATTAATCTATTTGACTCTTCACCACGTTTGATCACACGAGGGGGAAAGCTCTTGGAGTTTAATTCATTGTCCGAATGCCATCCACTAGCTTTTTCATGATTTTGACTTTCAATTCTCTCACCTTCCTCATCAGAAATGTTATTGGCTACTTCTAAATTATATTGTGCAGAAACATGTTTGTGTAAGTCTACTGAATTAAACGAAAATTTTCGGTCATAGTTTGATGAGGCACAAGCTTCTTCAGAAGGTGAGGTTGAACCAACAACTTTACGCATGAAACCATCCGAAACCCCTTTAAACTGGCGTACAATGTCATCCACAGCATCATCCACATTGACTGTGATTAAATATGGTTTGTAATCATCAATAAAAGCAAATAACAAAGGAATGGAAGAAGCTGTTAAACAATTGTTGATGGTTATAACATTTAAATAAACCAAAAACATAAAGCTGCATAAATACATAACTGTTATGTCTTTTGTCCATTAAAAACCCAAAAAAAAAAAAGAAAGAAAGAAAGAAAAAGAGCTGTTTAAGACTATGTTTCGGCAAAATATGGTATTAAAAAATAGGGGTAGATTGTCAGATAGATGGGAAGAGGAGAAGATAGCTTATATTAAAGGGTACATCTCGATCCTGTCATAGGAACACTTTAAAGAAGAGTTTCATATTTCTATACTTCCATATGGCTCCCCAAATAATTCTGACAGACAATTTCCTTTTATAGATTGGAAATACATTCTTCAAGATCTCTTACAGATTTCAAGATACTCTAAACCACTGCAACATTTTCTTTCTGTCCCATTACACCAACAATTTTTAAATTATTAGAATGCATCTACACGCCGATGGAATAATGTTTCTAAGGCTATTTTGTGGCTGATGTGGAAGGAGAGAAATGAAAAGGGTCTTCTCAGATAAGTACAGTTCTTTTGTTTGTTTTGTGAGTTTGTACAATACACGATCCCTAATTGGATTGCCTTGACAAGTTATTTTGTAATTATTCCACTTTCTTCATCAACTTTGAATGGAAGGTTTTTATTTAATCTTTCTTGTTGGGAAGGGCCACCTTATCCCTTTGCACGCCAGGTTCTATGCTTCGCCTTCTAGTGAATTAAGTAGTTTCCATCTCTTCCCCTCCCCCCCCCCCCCCCCCCCCCAAAAAAAAAGGACTTTTTTTTAATAAGAATAGGAATTTAGATATTTAATCATGGTAGTTCAACAACTTGAACTGAATAAGAAACCCTCAATCACCAAAAAAACCTCAAAAGGAGGGCTCTCAAAGCGTTCAACTTTCATAGTTTCACAAGAAGAATGGGAATTATTCATTGAGTTAACAAAAATTTTATATTCTACCATAAAGGATCGCATATTCCACCAATCAAGTAAAAGAGGTTAAAAAAGGCAAGTGATTAAGCCAAATAACTTGCATAGGAAGAGCAAAAGTACGAAGAAAATCAACATTAAAATTGTTGCAACTGAATATGGAAAGGGTTTTCCTGCAAAGAACGAATAAGAACAACCACTCACCAGCTAGTGTTCTCATCACCGAGGAAGATTTTCCAAAAGAATAGTTCTGGAGAAAAAAATCATTAAAGTATCAGATGACAATTAGGTTTCCAATATCATTTCCTTATGCAAATCTAATGATTATAATAAAAAGTTAAGTATATCCTTGAAATCTTGACGTCCATCTAAGATATCAAGTCCATAAAATTATAAGAAGTTTCTTGGAATATTTTGAATCATTAAAAATTGACACTAACCTAACAGATAAGATTTTTTTTTTCTTCTTCTTTCTTTTTTTACAATGTCTTATATTACCCCTCATTTGGAATTAACAACAATATAAATATTGGAGTAGAAATCTGGAATTGAAATCATTGAATTGTCATCTCATCTGTATTTTAAAATTAATAGCACACATGCTAGACCTTGTTAATCAAAGGAAGTCCAGGACCATGAGGGGTCAGAAATAATATAACTGAAGAAAAGGGACCGATTACCTTTGAGGAAACACTTAAAAAGTCCCATACTTCATGCTGCTCGGCAACATTTGCAATTGATAATAGCTCCTGGGTAAAGATAGCACAGGAAAACAATCAGGATACATAAGTTTTGAAAAGCTACATAGATGAACAACAATAACTGCATATACGGAAGTTGGAAAATCCATAGATACCTGCAAATATTTGTCGAGTTGAATGCAACGTTGGTGGACAAAAGCATCTTCTGTGCTTGACGAAAATATTCGTTTGGGAGGTAGGTGCAATGTATAGTTGGGAATATCTTTAAGATGCCGATGTAATCGCTCAAAATTTCGGTATCTGGAAAGATAAAAGTAAAAATAAGAGAAGCATGAAGGTGACTATAGAACTCTTACATTAATTGAAATGCTTGAGGAGTTCTCTCAAATCTTGAGGCACCAAAGATCATTCAATTTCAAAAAGAAATGATCAAACATAGATTATATGAAGCACTTTCATGTCAAGAAATCTACAAAAACCCCTAAAGATTTTTAACATCGTTGAATATTTTCAGTTACTTTATCTTTATTTGTTAAGGAATATCAGGAAGAGACCTTCTCTTGACAAACCAAGTTCTGTTATTTGCATCTGTAACAGCTATTGAATACACCGCAAAAGATTTTGAACCAAGCTTTTCAAAGTATGCACCCATTACCTGCGACAGGACAAGAACAAAAAAATTGGTATAACACTTTATTAGTTAGCTGATTACCCACAAAAACAAAAGAATGAACCCACTCACCCGGCTCCTGAGTTTTGGAACTAGTCCTTCTTTTTGGACCACCATATCTGAGGCACTCTTAGAATGGTGCTCTTCACCATGCTTGCCAAAATTGGGACCATAGAAATCTGATATAATAGATCTTCCACCTTCTACTGTAGAAGTCTTTTCTACACTAACTTCCGTTTTCAAAGCAGACGTACTATTGGATCTCTTAAGCTGATTTTTAGTTGTGCTAGCAGGAGTAAGATTATCAACATCCTTTAATTCATGAGCAATAAACTTCCCATTGATAGATGAATCCTTCTGAAAATCCTGGGAAAACTGAAAGCCGATTTTGTTCTCATCACCAGGTTTGGAGGTCAAAAGGAGATCAGAATGTCTTTCAGGTGTTATCCTTACTATCGCCATTTCTTCTGGCCCAATAGAAGCATGATGCTTGTCAGCCAATATTTCATCTCTCACTGTTGTTCCAGGCTGCATGCTACTTGAATCCTTTGTTGTAGCTATAGGCTCAAAATCTCCTACTTTAATGATCTTATTTTCTTTCTTTTTGTAGTTTCGTCCTTTAGTCCACATGTTTTCAAGATTTTCGGGCATAAGAACTTCAGTTCTCCTCTGGGTTGCTGCATTGAATACACGGCCCCAATCACCATGTCTCAGTTGCAAAGGCTCATCCTGGAATATGTAATCCAAGGATCTTTCTTGTTGATTGTCAATTTTAGCAAGCTCTGAACCACTCCCTGAATTTAAAGATGAATATTGCCTTTTGTTCAAATCTTCATCGTGTACGAACCCAGCAGTAGAAGAATGGTCTTTGTCATGATCTGAAGAATAAGTTGGTTGTTGACTGCCTATCGCAGAGTCATTCTCAACTTTAGTGGCAAGGACAATACATTCGATCAACTCATTTATGTACCTGATACAAAAAAAAAAAAAAAAAGAAGAGAGAAAAAGGGTAAAAAACCACTTCTACAATTCTTTCAACTACTAGATCATTTAAGACTAGACATATATGCCTCGACAATGAACTCTCCCCAATTTTTCACAAAGAAAGAACTAAGGTGCTGTTTGGAAGATGCACTGTTAAAACTGCTTTCTGTTCTTAAAAAAGCATAAGCTTCTCACACACACACACACACATTTGGCAAGACAAACCATTTCAAAATAAATAAAAAAAATGGAAAAATGACTCTAAACATCAAAAAACTGTTTTTTTTTTCTCTTTTTCTACCGATTAAATTGAATTATATTTATATGTTAACATATGAAAAACGTGAATAAAAACATGGGACTAAAAAATACTTTTGCACTCTTAATTAAAAATAACAAAAAAAATATATAGTTTTAAAGAATTATTATAAAGAAACTATTTTCAAAAGACCACCCGAAAGACTCTAAAAGAAAACATTATATGGGTAAAAAAGTATGCAAGGCCATATTTTGGTGAAACTTCTTATATTTTTTTAGAATTTTCGGTGTTTTCAATATTTTGTAGATGCAGCTAGACCTATACACAGTGTCCCAACAAGAGATGTGGGTTTTCAGCTATTTTTTATTACCAACTACCCCATTACCTAACTATTCAGAAAAAGGAAAACGTATACAAGTCATATATATTATTAGAATGACCACAGGTATACTTTTTTCTTCCAAATATAAGCAACACTTTTCACCGCTATTTTTCATGCAAGAACTAGAAAGTAAATGATCAAACTGTAGGGTAATTCAATCAAAAGCATACCCAGGACTTGCGAAATTCATAAGAGGTTGCACCACTAAGCATGTTAAAAGTTCTCGAGCGATGGATCGGACAACAGGACATTGAGTTTCTCTTGGTCTCAGTACTGAAGTCAACACTCCACTCATGAGCCGTTGAAGGACCTGCAGTAGAATAGCAATTAGCAAGATGCAAGATTCTACTCAAAAAACAAGACCTATTTTCACAGAACACTCCACTCACACCTTGTACTCACTCTCAGGAGACACCAGTGCTGGATGAAGCTCCTTAGAGGCCATAAGATGGTGTTTCAACCTTTCATCTCTCTCCTCAGAAGATAGTGTTCCCATAACATCAACGCCAATTGCAGCTTGGTTTCTTCTAAAAAGGTCTAAGTGATCACCTACTAAATCAACAACATCCCTGCAACATTTTTATATAAATATGGTCAAAATCCTCAAACTCCTTAAATACACAACAAAGCAACCTAAAGGTAAAAATAAAAAAAATAAAAATAAAAATAAAAATGAAAAACTTCTAGCATGTTCCCACAATACAAAAAATAAGCTACCTTGTGAGCAAGTCAACAAGGTTTATATCTTTCACCCTAACTGCTATCTCACCAAGGGCATCCATGATTAGTGCATGTATCTGCTCAGGGAACTCTTTGTCTGGGGTTATTTCTGAATACCATAAGTCAACCACAAAATCCTTCAGTATTTTATCTATGAAATCCTTCATTGCAGCCTCCACAATGGGTGAATCGATTTTCCTTTTCCATCTTGGTGGAGGAAGAGCTGAAGAAAGGCGCGAGTCATTTACAGATAACTGCTTCTTCTCCAGGTGAGATAAGTATGTCTGTTGCTGAATAGGTCGCACCTTTCTACGGAACTCTACCTCGTTGAACAAAATACGCAGTGCAGAAACTAATAGAATTGCTAGAGGTACATTCATCCACATTGACTTACTAGTATCTGCATTGGGAAAAGAAAAGGTCCATCAAAATAAAAGCTCAAAGCATACGGCGATGGATTGATAGAACAGAGGAAAAGAACTCAAAACTTCATATTTTTATTTGTATCCCTATTCAGAAACCTCAAACTAATCAAACAGGAGAGAGCTATCATTACTCAATTTTAGTTCATCCACATTCTCAAATGACAATACTCGCAACTTCCATTGTATGATGAATAAAACCATCAACTCACCCCAAACTAGAAGTCACCAAGAGAAGAAAAAAAGGGAAGAGGGTTCTACAATTAAAGAACAGTCCTCGAGTTCAACCAAAGCAATCATCGCAAAAGCCAACAGTACCATAAATTTCAAAAAGATGACCGAATTACGCACGACTAACGCAATGGAATAAAGAGTTCTTACGGGTCAAAAAGTACGAAATCACGAAAATACACAGAGCCCACCAAACCGTTCGAAGTTTAGCCTCCTCGATCAGATCCTGCACGGTCGCCATGGCTTTCATTGCTACTGAAACGCAACAAAATCCTCTCTAAATCACCTGCAGAAAAGGATTACCCAACTCCACAAAGAACGGAGTGGAATTAGATTCAAAAGCGGTATCTTGAATTCTGCAGACGCGACTGGAATAGACGATCAGCCCCTGCCGAAACTGCCACAAAAATCCTTCCCGCCGGTACATGAGCTGGAGGGAAAATTCCCGTTTATCAAGAACAAAATTCCAAGCTAGAAGAGGAAAGAGAAGAATTTCGAATCCGTTTCTTTAGTCGGAATTTAATTACTTCTTGATTTGATTGCCTGTTTTTTCGGATAAACAAATTTGTATATACATATAAAAAAAAAATTACCTCCCGAACGGCTAATGAAGCAGCAAATGCCCTTGCCGTCCTCGCTAATCGTCACCGGCGGGATGAGCTGTGGATTGAAGACATTCCTCCTTGGATCGAGATTGCGAAGTTGGAAGCCACGGGTCCTCAACCAGATGCCTGATAGCTTCTCTTCTCCTGTGTTTTTTTCTTCTTTTTTTTTTTTGTCAGTGTTTTTACGTTTCTGTCCTTTTGTATTTTATTCGCTTATAATCAAAATAATAATTTTTTTTTTGTTTTATTACCAGTTTAATCCCTCAATTTTTTGATTTGTATCAATTAGGTCTCTAAACTTTCAAAAACATCTAATAGATCCTTGAACTTTCAATTTTGTATTTAATAGGTCCTTATTCTGGAAATGTCTAATAGGTTTGAACTTTTGATTTTGTGTCTAATAAGTCTCCGACACATTCAAGATTTTTAAAAATTAACCCATCTATGAGATTTCTAAATTGAATTTTATGTCTATTGGAACCCTAAACTTCTAATTTTGTATCTAGTAAGCATCTGGATTTTAAAAAATGTTTCAATAGGCTAATGACTTATTAGACACAACAGTAAAAGTTTAAGGACCTATTGTAAGGGACTACCGTGCTCCGATACCACTTGTAAGGGACTATCGGACAACCACATATCTCCACAATGGTATGATATTGTCCACTTTGGGCATAAGCCCTCATGGCTTTGTTTTTGGATCACCCCAAAAGGCCTCATACCAATGGAGATATTTGTCCTACCTTATAAACTCATGATCATCCCCTTATCTAGCTAATGTGGGACTTTGGTCGCACTCCCAACACCTATTGGATACTTTTTAAAGTTCAAGGACCTATTCGAAACATAATTGAAAGTTCGAGAACCTATTTGACATTTTTTAAAATTCAGGGACCAAATTGATCCGATCTTGAAAGTTCAATGACTAAACTTGTAATTTAACATTTTTTAAATTGAAATAATAATAATAATAATAATAATAAACAAATAAATAAAGTGTTTGACATTTGATGTAGAATATACTTTTTTTTCAATTATTATGTCTCTTGACAAAATATTCTATTTTCATATTTTAAAATTACATCAAAATTCATTTCCATCTCTTTCGTGTTCGTGGATTTAACAAAGTTTACCTTTTTTTTTTTTTTTTTTTTTTGAGATAACAAAGTTTACCATTCAAAATGATATTTAGGTTTACAATATTTAAAAATTCAGTTGCAATAATTGTATTATTAAAGAAAATGTAAAAATTGTGTAGATTGAGAATTTTAGATTTGATTGTAACAGTTGCTATAATTATTTGTAATTTTTTTTTTCTTATTTTTTATACTCTCTCTTAGGAAATTGAGATTTTCATCCCGTATGAATTTATAATTTTGAATAAGAATTTAAATTCTTTAGGTCTCGTTTTATAACTATTTGGTTTTGTAAGATTATGTTTGTTTTCTTTCCATTTCCTTAACATGATTTACATGACGCCTTTGATATCCTAGTCAAATTCAAAAAATAAAAAGAGTCAAATTCCCAAAAAAAAAAATAAGTTTTTGAAAATATGAAAAGATTATAGGTAAATTTATACGTGAAAGTAGTGTTTTCGACTTAATTTTCATAAACCAAAAATAAAAAACAAAATGCCTATGAAACGAGGCCTCATGGATGGACAAATCGAAAAGTGGGGGTATTGGCTAGGTAGTTTGTGATTCGAGTGGATCCCTAGTTTGTGTGGACATGTAAAAAATTGAGAAAAAATGGAACATTAAATCTCTTGAAGTTAAGACGATCTTAGAAGGAATTAATAGCATTACGAGTACCTGTGTGCAAAATTGAATCAGATTTGGAGGTGGAATCAGACGCTGTGGAGATTATCAACACCATCAATGGCGACTCTAAAGACCTGACGAAGTTGAAGAACTTGGTGGAAGCGATTGCTTTTTCATCCTCAGCTCTTGATTTTGTTTTGTTTTCATCATTGTGGAAGAAACTCTAACATACTAGTTCACTGTGTTGCTCAGCAAGCTTGCTTCCTCTCTTTTGATTCATTCCAGAGGACCTCCCCTGCGTGTGAGAAGGGCATAATTTTTTGGATCCCTGGAATTTTCTCTTTTATTCTCTTTCATTAATGAGAGTGGTTGTAATTTCAGTTAATGGTTTTAATGAAAGTTTTTACGGAAACACATCGAAGAAACACAATGTATAGAAAAATGGTTTTTTTAGTACATCAACATTTGGGGGTGGGGGATTCCAACCTCTGACCTCTTAATCGAGAATATATGTCAATTACCACTTATGCTCGCTTTAGCTATAGAAAAATGGTTAATGGAATTGTGATCTATTTTTCAAATATGAAGATAAGATTTGTTTTTTAAATTTTGAGTTCAATATTAATTCATTATTTTGATGATGGTTGAATTTGCGAAAGGTTTGTCGTTTTTGAAAAAATATTCTATTTAAATGAACATAGATGTTTTTATAGATGTTTTTTTTTTTAAGGAAAGATATTTTTATAGTAGTTTTTATTTAAGATGATATTTATTTAATTTTTAAGGTACAAATTTTGGAGATAGTAAAATGTAACGACAATGCACAAAAGATAAGTTTAACCATGTCAAATTCTTACTAGACTAATGTTTTAGTGATACTAATGAGTATTTAATATATATATATATATATATATATATTTATAGTGATACTATCATCCATGGGTTGCGGCTTCTACATCGGATGCAATTGACAACGGCAAGTGTTTGTTCGGACTCATCTAAAACGATAAAGATGATTAATGGAGCAATGGAAATTACTTCGGAAGTGTATCATTGGATAATACAAATCCAAGAAATGCGACTTTCTTTTCAGGCTTTATCTTTCTATTATGTGTCTAGACATTGTAATAGGAAAGCATACTACTTAACGAAACATGCTCTCTCTCAGCTCTATGCTTTGGTTAGGAAACTTCTTACAGGAGCTAGTTTCAATGAGTAATTCAACTCATTGCAAATATAATGTTTCGTGTAATTGTGTGAAGTAATGAAATGATTTTGTTTCGTCTAAATATATATATATAATATTAAGCAGTTCTATTTATTGTGATAAGTGATCAAAATTGAATAGGTTTAAGTAAAAATTGGAAAGTTAACTCTAACTGTCACAATCGCGTTCTTTCAAAACTCGTAAGGTGATTGAGTGGCACTTATTCTCTCTCACAAGTAAATCAGCTAACTCGAATTCGGACCACCGATGACACAATGTGCCTATATCACAACCTTCACCCCGTTCTTGGAAAACATTTGTGAAATCATTTGTTGCATGTTATCAAGCAAGCAAGGGACAACAAACAAGCTTGATAATGGACAACATGAGTTAGAAGAAATGACTTCTTACCCCTATAGTACATTATAAGGTATTTAATCAACTAGCTAATTATGATTAATTAGACACCTAAATCATAAGCCTAGAAGCTTATTATCAATGAACCTCCGTCGTTTTCCTCCAATTCGCATGCAAATTTAACAAGAAATCTCCTCTTGGTCTCCTCCTATTAATTAAGCATGACATTAAGAACCTTCGTTAACAAACTTTAATGTCTATTTATTAATCCCGCTATCTTTAAGGTAAATAAATATTAGTCATGCATGCATTCCGTTCTAAACTTAGTTTATCTCCGTCGAGTTTCCACTTAGATAACAACTCATTTAATCATTGATCAATTGATTAAAAATATGAAACACAAGATGCACAAATGAATATAAATGTCAATAAAGTCATGACAACTAGTTAATATATATATATATATTTTTTTTTTGAAAAGAACAACTAGTTAATCAAGCAAAGTAATTACATCAAACTTATAGAATTTATGAATTAACTATTCATAATCAATAAACATCCAATAATTCTCCCAACAAGAACATAACTCAACTAACATGAAGTTGTACTAATGACCAAGAGGTCTGCGGTTTGAATCCCCACCCCTCATATTGTCAAAAAATAAAAAATCCAATAATTCCTCGTTACATACTAATCTATATGCTAAAACTAATTAAAGAAAATTAAAGGGAAGAAAATGTTCAAACTAATGTCGATCTCTCATTTTCGTGGCAATCTCTATCAATCCCGAGCTTCAAGATTGTCAACAATGCTCCAAATCTTCTCCCAAATTTCACCAATTTTAGTGTTGAATAAAGATCACGGTAAAAACCCTTGGAATTGGCTCCCCAAAATCGATTGAAAAGTGAAGAATTTAAGTTGTGTGCAACTTAAGTGTTGAGACGCTATGGACGTAATTTCCCAATGCGTGCATTTTGGGCGTTGAGACGTCATAGGACAACATCTCAATGTTGTCCTCTCGGGTCCTCAGTATACATATGGTGTTTTAACGATCCATTTCTCTTATTGGATCTTCAAAATGGTCCAAAAGCTTCCATAATCATCCAAAATCTCTCAAGAACTCTGATTTTGCTTCTTTGGCTCGGTTTCTACAAATTAAGCATAAAAAGACATCAAAACTCACAAACTAAGCACAAAAACTAGCTAAATAACTAGGAAATAGATGACATATTTGCATGCTATGTCAATAGCTTTTACGATTAATTAATTTAATTTGCTTCTTTTTATTTAGGGTTGATTTCTATCCATTTACATATAGTATGAGCATAAACTATTTGATCGTATATTCTTTTGTTTTACGTCCTTGAAACTCATATATCTATTGTCATTTTCTCCTTAATTATACTAATTGTCGATGCCAAAATCCAGACAGAAGACTCGTCTGACCTTCACGTGCCACCAATAGTGAATTTGTTGAAGATTGGAAAGACGTGACCTGCAAGACAAGAGAAACCTGCACACCGGTGTGGTGCTTGGCACACTGCCTCTGGTGCTTAAGTAAGCAAGGAGATAGATGAAAAGCAATTAGAGAGCAAGAGTAAGAGGAGAGAGTTCAGAGAGTAGAGTTCTCCCCCATCTTCAAGGTTGAAGATGTTGGGTTTTATGCCCTAAAACTCGTGGATAGTAAATGTAAACATTTGACCGAACATTAATAAAATGATATTTGATGTATTATTCATTTATTATTGTTTGAATTATTGCATATATCTTGTCTAAATAACCCTAATCCAATAAACTAAACATCCTAGACTGTTAGTATGAGACTTGAATTAGTATGTGGGGACATACGAAGATCTTTGTTCAAGTTACAACCTAAAGGGTCTATAGTATAGGGATAAAGCTTGGTACCTTATTCTGGTGACACTATGGATACGACCAACTTTGTATTATGATACAAACGCAATGATCTAACGCATTCGTGTAGGGGACATGTGAGTGGGGTATCATGTGCAATGAATTTGCATAAGACCGGACCGCGAAATAGTTAACCACTAGCTGTAACACCGGTGACTAGTTTAGGTTTCTATTTCACTAGGATGACCTAGGCAACTTAATCTTATCCTGAGTGGGTTGTCCCTATGGATACTAGTATCCACACTTTCAACATATACGACAAGACAACAATTGTGGTACATCCCATTATATACCACAGCGAGCATCCAAGCAAGGTCTTTGTTCTCAGAAAAGCTTATAATCAGAAACTTGTCTTCACCATTAGTAGATCTGTGAAATTTTCTTTCGAGCATCAAGTCTAATAAGGTCTGTGACGGAATTAGTGCCCAAACGCTATCGTATAGGATCGAAACTCGATGAGAAGCCATTATTGAAAAAATTCTGGTGGTGCAAAGACAGTGGAGATGAAATTTGATTTCTGGATTTCCAGCAAAGATTGGAACGTTGATTGTGAAGAGATGAGTGAGAGTGTAGAAAAAACTTTATTGGGACTGAGAAAATATATGACAAAATTAGTTTTTTTTTTCTTTTTAACAAATATTTAGGAAAATCCAAGTGACTTTAAGATTTTTCGGTTGAGAAAAATCTTACGTTGATTTTTTAAAAAAGATTGAATATTGGTAGTTGGGTTGGGCAGAACTATACACATGGGAAAAATAGATCGGTTGGCCGTTCCTAAAATCATGTAGCCATCTCCTAAATACTAAACTACTTTATCCATAAAACAAGAGGGGCTTTTTTTTTCTAGCCATTTACCACAATTTCTCAAGATTATTGGCTTTTTATGAAAGTGCCCAATTTATTTTCGGAAAAAACTTCCCTGCATACCGGTATGTAGGGATCTCCCTGCATACCAAGTTGACAACTAGGAGAGATAAATTTTTTTTCTCATTTTCTCCCTTCCTCTTTCTTAGTTGTCAAGATTTTAATGGGGTATGTAGGGAGATCCCTACATACCGGTATGCAGGGAAGTTTTGTTCTTTATTTTTGTCATTTATGCTGGTATTTCAAAATGAAAACATATTGGCCCAATTTATTTTCCGGTAGCTAAATTAAAAAAAAAAAATAATAAAAATTCCGGTAGGACGGTGAAATCAGAAATGGCTTTTAGAAAAGGCAAAACGGCATCGTATAGAAGCGTGAACGACAGGGCGAGAGAAGCAAATTAACTGCCTTCACGTTTACGCCATAGTTCGATCGCGAGATTGAGAAAAAGAAAGCGAATTCAACAGCAAGGGGTTATTGTTCTTGAGATATTTATCCAAAGTCCGCATCGATTCATTTCACTTTTCAAAAAAATTCGGAAGAATACTAGTCCTTTGTTCCAGAGGACTGTGATTTTGGAAAATTTGAGCGAAATCGTTTGGTAGGTTCTGCAATGGAGGAAGAGAAGCAGCCACTGAGGGCGGCGACGGAACCTCCTAAGAAGCAAGTTCAAGAGATTGAAGAAGAAAGCAGAGTAAAAGAAGAAGCTCCTCCAAAAAGCAGCGGAGGAGGAGGAGGAGGAGGTGGCTGGGGAGGTTGGGGATTCTCTGCGTATTCTGTTCTCTCAGATCTCCAGAAGGCCGCCGAGGAGATCTCACGAAATGTATGTGTATTCTATCTGTTATTTGTTACGAGTTCGGCATTGTTGTAATTGCGTGAATTAGGTCGTGGAAGTTTTGTGGTTATGTGTTCGCGTCTTCGAGTTTCTGATGTTCTGTGATCGTGTGACATTTCTAATTGAGAGGTTTAAGTACTGAATCTGCTTATTATTCTATAGAGTTTTGTATTGGTTGGGGAAATGCTGTTCGTTATCAGGAAATTTGGTAGCGGTACTGAAATTAGATATAAAGTCGATTGAGTTTTGGTGTGCGTGGTTTAGGAGCTTCTGATAACTAACTTGTTAAACGCTTTCATGTCATCATTTTTACTATTGTTGTTATTATGATGAGAAGAAATTTTCTGTAATAGAGTGTTGAGTTTTCTGCGATTTAAGTTGTGGAAACAATTATCTTATTATGTTGTTACCTTTTTTCTGGTTGGTGTGTGTGTGAACAAGTGTAGGCTGCTGCGGTTGCTCAAACAGCAGCTAAAAGCATTGTAGACTTGAAAAATGAAGAAGATGAGCATGTGGAGTCCTCTAAGGAGAAAGAAGCAGAAGATTCTGCAGTTGAAAGTGAAAGTGACGACGAAAATGATAAGCTGCGAAAATCTGCCTTGGATAAATTAGAGAAAGCGAGCGAGGACTCGGTTTTTGGCCAGGCAAGTTATTTGAGAACAGGGTTAAATAATCTTGTCTTTTGTTGGAAGTCAATATTTGCATTTACCATGAATGTAACAATTTCTGTATATGATTATTCGCTTGCATCACATTGATGAGAAACCAAGTGGAATTAATGCTAGCAACTGTGGCAAAGTCATAAACCTCAAGTACACAAACCAAAAAACCCAGTACCAAATTGGAATCAACTCAAGGAAAGGTTATAGACTGATGTGCTTGATGTTTTGTTGAGTAGGAGTTGCCATCCCCAAAGGGTTCCATGATCATATAACACATGCTAAATATCCATGTCGCAAATGCTCAATACAGCTCCATGTTTTCTTGCTTTATATCGTCTACTTAGAAGTTATTGCTGTCTTGTTTCTTCTAATATCATGTCTTCCTTTCTCAAATCTTCTTTGATATTTTGTTTTCTATGAATTTCAATGTACCTTTTCTATTTTCCTAACACACCTTTTTATACTGAGTGTAAATGCATAGAGTAACTATGAACTAACTCAGTAATTAATAATTATACCAGTGGCAGTGATGATAGAAGAATACATTGACATTGTGCATTGTCGAAAAATGATTATGCGGTATTTTATCCCATTGTGGATGGTTTTCGTTATTGATTCTGGTCTTGAAATTAAGAATTTGGGTTGGTAACTGTCAGTCATCTCACAGTTCAATAATTTCAGGGCTTAAAGGTTCTGGATACTTCTGTGGAGAATATAGCTTCGGGAGCATGGAAAGCCCTGGGAAGTGCATTGAGAGGGGGCAGTGATTTTGTTCACAAGTATGTCTATCTTGTTTAATGGTACTCTGTAGCTTAAACACATTATACAACCAAGCAAATGCTTTTCTTGGACGACCATGTGCTGCTTTATACAAATTTCCCTGGCTTTGCCCTGAGTTGAAAAGGAACTTAGCGTATAATTCTGCAGATTTGCTTAAAGTTGTAATGGCTTAATTTCTTGGGCTTGGATTTACTTTGAATGCAGATGATAAAAGTTCCTGTAGATAAAATTTAAATGATAAAAGTTGAGAACTGAGAAGTTTGAATTATTAACATGCATCCTACTGCACTAACACTCCATCATGTTGTTGCTTTGTATTTCTTTTTCCTTCTTCCTTTTAATTTTAATTTCGAAGGAAGTAATATTCTATGGTTGTTCCCTAGGCTTGAGAATTCAGCTGCAAATATTGCAGAAACCATTCAACATCAAGGCATACCAGCAGCAGCTGGTTCTGTTGCACCCTCATTGTTGGAGGTTTGTATCCCTTATCATTTTGCTTATTTTATATTTTTTAATAGGAAACAATTGTAATTTCATTGATGGTCGGGTATTAAAAAAAAACTTAGCAGGCAGAGCAAAGGTGGTCCAGTTACAATGACACGTTAAGAACAAAAGTCTAATGTGCTTAATCTAAGTTCTTAAAATTTTTCCCTTCTAAACACAATGTTCTTTCTTAATTTATCAATTGATATGTTGATTACTTTGTAAAATAGTATCATGAGTTTAAAGTATAGTTCATTGGCACCCTGAACATATGTATCATGATTCATAGGTTGAGAGTACTATTTATATTACTATTGAAGAAATAATTTTCCCTATTATAAATATTTTACATTGCTTGAATCATTAAACCATAGAAGCCAACATGAGCATAACTCGATTGTTTAAGACATTAAACTCTCAACATCAAGGTTAGAGGTTAGTAGAATCCCCAACTCCACATGTTGTTGAACTAAAAAAGAACCATTGAACTATAGAGGAGTAGGATAAGTTTTTGGAATCAAAAAATTTGTTTCTTATCTTAAAAAAGAAAGAAAAGAAATCTTTTGATTTTTTTTTTCTTTTCCCCTGTAGGCCAAAGTAAAAGTAATATAAAAGTCAGCCTAGTTAAATAAGTGTGTGTTATAAAATAACCAAAGAAATGCTTCAAAAATCATTTTACTCCCCTTACACTTACTATCATTAGTTCTTAAAAACTTCTCTATTTTCTCCGATTAAATCTCCTGAGAAATAACCAGAACTGAATTTCGTAAAATGTTGTGCTCTTTTTAATTTTGGCATATGATCTGAGATTTTATTTGTTTTACAGAAAGGGAAGGCTCTCACAACAAAGGGAATGGAAGTTCTTGAACTCGTTGGAAGGGAAACCATGGATTTACTGATTACAGAGACTGGCATTGAAGTTGAGAAGACTACTAATGAGAGCGAACCACATGCTGAGGAGGATCAATTAGAAGATGAAGAAGTGACATTTGATCGATGCTTTTATATTTATGGAGGTCCAGAACAGTTAGAGGTCACTTTCTAATCTGGAAAGATGAATAATTATATTGGGATGTTACTCTTTTAAATCAGTGCAGTTTCTTTTTTGCAGGAGTTAGAGGCCCTATCCAACCACTATACTTTATTATATAACCGAAGGAAAGGGAAATTATCTCAGGACCAGAAATCTTTATATGATGGAAAGCTTAAACAGGTCCAACAAATTTTCAGTTTGAGTAATGAAATGGAAGGAAGCAGTTTAATATCAGACAAAGGTAAAAAGTTAGAATTTGGAGAAGGAAATGATGAGATGAAGAGTTTATATGATTCTAGTGTCAGCAGCGCTGCAGAAATGGCCGCAGGGTAAAATTTTCCTTGAAATGCTTTATGCTGAATTTTCATTTCACATTTATCATGGGCACTTGTGCTGCGGTGTATGTAAATGCTTCAATGCTTTTTAATCTCTTGCAGGTTTGGAAGTTCCGTAGCCGAACTTGCCGTCCCTGAAATAATGCAAAGGACTGTCGACAGATTAGAATCACTTCATTCGGAAGGAGTCCATGTGAGATATACATCTTTTTTTTTTAAAAAAAAATTATATGGCTTCTAGCTGACATTTTACATGGATATGGTGCAGTAGTATTTACAATAAGTTTGCTATATTTGCATTTGCAGAGACTCTCGGAAATGTGTTATTTTGCAGTGTCTCAATTGCTGATGCTTGGAAAATCCATTATAACAAATGCCAACAAAGTTGAGGACGACGATGACGACGATGATGAGGATGCTGTAAAAATCCAATGGCCCGAAGATTCTGTTGAAAAAGCTGAAATCATTAGATTAAAGGCTGTGTCCATGACAGGATATGTAGATGCAATATCCAATAGCTTCATCACAGGTTGGCCTTCTGTTTATCATCCGCTTTAATTCTGATATCACTATCCTTCTATTTTGCTAATGGCATGATATTTCTCGACTATTTGTCATGCTGAGTGTACTTTCATATAATCATTATATTCTGTAATACTCGATTATAAGTTTTATACTTTGGATGCTTTTTTAAACTAAAAACTGGTGCTTAAATCTCCTACTACCTTGAGGCTTATGCATTACCTCAGAGGCTGCCTTTAGCCTTTTAAAGAATTTGAAGATAGGAAAATGGGATGGATTCTTGATTCTGATCTATCCTTCCATTTTCATCCCTACATCAGAACTATGCACCAGATTTTGTTTAGGCTGTATTTTTCTCGTCTTTTTACTACTTCTATATATGATCTGTGCTCATGTCTTCTTTTTTTGGGACTAGGCTTTCATACCAATTGTTGTCTGGCTTGTTTATTATAATACAATCTGAGATCCATCAGTCTGATTCTCAATGCTCTCTTCAGGCCTTTCTGATGTGTCAAAAGCTTATCAAGCTGCCATGAGTGCTGCCTCAGCCGATTCTCACAAAGGTCCACAAACATCGATACAAGACAAGGCCAACGCCTTCTCCGAGCATCTCCACGCCGATCAAACCACAGCGTTCTGCAAAATTCAGGATGGGCTTCAGTACTTGTCTTATCTTGTTCTCTCAACCTCAATGCCATCTGCTTGAAGAATCAGACCCCAAACATTTTCGTGAGCATTTCCTCCCCTAGTTACTGTAAATAGTTGCAACCCAGATTGAGTTCGATCCCTCCCTGCTTACATTAAACTTTATGCAGCGGTATCGGCATCCAAACTCGGTGAATTTGGAGCAAAAGTTTTTTCTATTTGATCCAAGTATCTGCTGATATGTTTCGCGTGCGTCAAATTATTTTTAAGTTGAACAACTCCTGCAAGACATTTGTGGAAGATTGGCATGGGAAAACAACAATTGCAGTCTGGCTTGTTTATGCTGTGGGTATGAAAAGATTGAATGGAGAAATATATGAAAATGAAAATAACCTTTCTAACTTTAGGTTTACTAAAATCATTTTAGAATCGTGGTTTGCAATATTATATACCATTCATAGGAGGTTGGACATTGGAATCTATTTTGTTTCCTAAGCTGCCTCTCATTTCAACTTCGAGGTTATGGATATTGAGATTAGAAATGTAAGCAAATCAGTTTAGGTGTTGAACCAGCAACATATTCATTTTATTTTATTTAATTTCCAATCAAATGGATTGAATTTATCACTTGACTTAAATTACAAAACAACAAAGTTTATCGAACCAAGTACTAAGTATTGCCAATTTTGGATTTCGTCCATTTTGATTTTCGCTTGCGTTCCCTATTGAGATCTCTCTATTATGGAAAAAGGGTTTGAAAAAAAATCAATCAGTTTAGAAACTTACATTTGTGATGCGACTCACGAGTCACGAGCCACATTTTTCTTTTCTTTCTAAAAACAATTACATTGTAAGCTTTTCAATTTAAATATTCCTATTTTATCTCTTTGTTTATATTGGCGACGACATAGGCCAGAGGTACTCCATGTTCTAATTTAGCATATATTTTTCTTATGATGTTTATATTGAAGTATAGAATTGATGGTCAAGTTTGAATACATTGCATTGCTTAATAAATTTCCATTTCCTTTTCTCGAAAAAAAAAAAAAATCTATTAGATAACATGAAATTCCATCTCAAAACCAATTGGTAATGAGTGGAGTAACTTATACATTGTGAGTTCTCCACTTATCTTTTCAATGTGGGATCCTCAACAAAATCCATTTTCTATATTTTCATTTTGAATTTTAATATTTTCCGTGGTGGTGGTGGTTATTATTTTTGAGTTATAAGCCTTTCATTCTTATGGTGCTTGCTTTTTGTGTTAAATGAAAGATCATGTCACATACGCAAGGTGTAAATGGACCTTTTTTTAAAAAAAATATTTTTTACTTTAATTTCTTAAGATGGATGTTGATATTATGTATTGATTTAAGAAAAATCAAATCAATACAAAAACCATGGTCTAAAAACCAAATTGACAGCCAACAAGAGCATAGCTCAACTGGCATACAGTTGGATTGATAACCACGAGATCTGTGGTTCGAATCCCCACCCGCACATGTTGTCAAAAAAAAAAAAAAAACCAAATTGACAACCTAAAAGATCAAATGAAAGCTGAAGCTACGACAATATTTTTTCTTAACAAATGATGTTTGAAAAAGGAAAATATTAGTGAATTGTTTAGTGTAAAATTATCTAGATAATTGTTTATTAACCTAGTTGGATATGTAGACATATCATTTCAAAGAAATAGATTTTGATGAAGGGGTTGAATTTTGGCTATGTACATATTGGATTTTATGTATCAAATAGTGTTCTTACAACTTTCTTCAAAAAAAAATAATAATAGTGTTCTTACAACATGTCACTACTACAAGTTTGTTAATAAAAGCACATAAAAGGAATTTTAAGCATACAGAAGTATTGAAAATTAATTTTTCACTATATGGTTAAGGTTATGAAAATTAGTAAAACATTACTATTAGAATATTGAACAATGTACTATTCCAAACAAATCAAACAACTTTTCTCTTGTACTAAAAAAAAAAAAAGAAACTTTTCTCTTAAAAGCCATAAATTGCCATAAATTATTTTCATAAGTTCCACATAAATTTATTTATATGTTAATCTATTATATAAACAACTTGATTTGTTGTGAAAAAAATATATGAACAACTTGATTTGATCTTTAAAAAAAGAAAAAAGAAAAAGAGAAGGAAAAGAAATCAATTTTTACTTTTAAACTTGACAAGTTGTATCAATTTGTATCCTACACATTCAATTTCATTAATCTAGATTTTAAACTCAAATAAGTATTGTAATTTTTACCTTATGTTAATTTACCTGCTGGTTTTACAAAAGATATTGTAAAAAACTTCAAAAGAAGAAAAAGAAACTCATTAATTTAATGTGCACAAAATTAAAATGGATTAATACACAAAATCAACCATTAAATAGCTCCACCAAAACATACCATTTTTTTAAAAGAAAGAATAACTCTAAGTCTCTAATGTTATTTTTGTTTGAATTCTATTTATTACATACCAAATATATGTTTTATAATTCATTGGACATGCATGAAAATATTTTTTGGTTAAATTATAAAAAACACCTTTGAATTACAAAGTTTATTTCAATTATACTTCTGAACTTTTGAAAGTTTCATTTCAGCCATTGAAGTTTGAATTTTGTTTTATAACAACCCTTGAAGGCATTTTTTCCTTAAATTTATGGACGAAAAATGATGTGTTTGCAATATATACTATTACTTATGTGAACATATTTGAACACATACAGGGAAAAAAACAAAAAAACACATGCAAACACATCATTTTTCGTTCATAAATCTAACAGAAAATGTTTCCAAGGGTCGTTTTGAAACAAACTTCAACAGCCAAAATGAAACTTTTGAAAGTTCAGGAATATAATTGAAACCAAATCCACAATTTAAGTGTATTTTTGATAATTTAAGCTTTTTTTTTCCCAACGATTTCTTACACAAAAATCTTCAATCAGGTACAAATTGCAACAATGTTTTTTAGTTCTTGAATCTCTAACTTCGTGATCGAAGGTACATGGTCAATTATCGCACAACGTTGAAAAATTACCATCCTTATCCAATTTTAAAATGCATCAAGACGTTGAAAAATTGTTTCAAAATTCAAAAGAAGAAAGAACTTTCTGGATAATTTATTCCAAAAAAAAAGAAAAGTTCCAAACCATTCTTAAGATCTCACTTTTCTGTAGATTATACAAATTTGATTAACGACAAATCTTCATCTGCTCCTTCAACGATGACGAGAACTGCAAATCCGTCCACATTCATTACTCCTCGCAGCTTAAAAATGCGATAATGGCAACCACTGGTTACGATTCGGATTCGATACCAGAAGCATCGATTGAATCACAGCCATGGGACAGACATTGGCCTTCGATCCTGCCTTCATCCAGGCCATCGAGCACCGCCCGAAGCTCGGACCCGTCGACCCCATCGACGATATCCCCACCATAGATCTCTCCATCTCCGAGTCTCGCAGCATCGGACAGCTCGTCTCGGAAATAGCCTCTGCCTGCGAGAAGTGGGGTTTCTTCCAGGTAATCAACCATGGAGTTCCTGTCGAGTTGCTTGCCAGAGTTGAGAAAGCAGCGAAGTTGTTTTTCGATCAAACAATGGAGGAGAAGAGGAAGGTGAAGAGAGGTGCAGCCAATGCCATGGGGTTTCACGATGGTGAGAATACGAAAAATGTTAGGGATTGGAAGGAGGTGTTTGATTTCTTGGTTAAGGATCGGATATTAGTTCCGGCTTCGCACGACCCAGATGACAAGAAAGTGAGGGTTCTGTCTAATCAGTGGCCTCAATATCCCCCTGGGTTTAGGTACTTTTTCGATTCTGTTGCATTTGTTCCTTGTCTTGAATTAAGTATATGCCGAACAGATTCCAGATTCTTCGCCTGTTTTAGTTCTCACTGCAGAAATTTAGTTCATGTTTCCTTGTATCATATGTTTGGATTCCTTGAAAGTGGATTAAGGGATTGTTTTTGCACCAGCTGTTTGTTTAAATTCCCCTGTGAAACTGTGTGCTTGCATTTCTTCATCCACTAATGGAAAAGCTTGTTATTGTTGGCTTATGGTATCTGGGAAATGGCGTGTTGGTTGTCTTGAACAGGGAAACATGGGAGGAGTATGCAAGAGAGGTGGAATTGCTAGCTCATAAGCTACTGGGGCTGATTTGTTTGAGTCTAGGCTTACCTGGTGCTGATGGATTGAAGGGCTATTTCCAAGACGAGCAAATGAGCTTGGTGAGGATGAATCGCTATCCTCCATGCCCGTCTCCCGATCTCGTGCTTGGCGTTGGCCGTCATAAGGATGCTGGTGCCTTGACAATCCTTGCCCAAGATGGTGTTGGAGGGCTGCAAGTGAAGAGCAAATCAGATGGAGAATGGATTCCTGTCAAACCAATCCCAAATGCATATATTGTTAACGTTGGAGATGTTGTTCAAGTATGTTTCTTCATATTGTTGTATACTTTACTTATTTTATACATAATATATACATGTATTGATTCTTCTTCGGCCATGGTTATCTGAAGATGATGAGTTTTAAGATGTGAAAATGACCTCTGGAACTTGTGTGCGAGTAACATTGGTTTAGAAAGGACAACTTAGTCTAGAGATTTGGTTTTCTGGAGGGTTGATGGGGGTGTCAAGGAGTTTGCCATACCCCACCAAGTGCTCGTGGTTCTTGTGCCATTTTCATATATAAATGCAAAGGGTTTTCTCGTATTCAATCCATTTCTTCTGAAATGTTGAAAGTTCGGCGTGGAAGATAGATTTTTGCTGTTAAGGAATGTAGTTTGGATAAGTCTGATCCAAGTTCACGTTGTGTATGCAGGTTTGGAGCAATGACAAATATGAAAGTGTAGAGCACAGGGTGGTGGTGAATACTGAGAAAGAAAGGTTTTCCTTTCCATTCTTCTTCTTTCCAGCGCACCATATGATGGTGAAGCCATTGGAGGAGCTTGTGAATGAGCAAAACCCCCCAAAATACAGAGAATACAACTTTGGAAAGTTCTTTGCTTCCAGAAACCGCAGTGATTTCCAGAAGCAAAAAGTGGAAAACATTCAAATCGACCATTTTAGGCTGCCAGTGTGAGTTGGTAAAGCTCTCATGTCTTCCATTACCTATGTTTAGCAGTCTCTTTTCAAATAAATTCAATAAGAAGGAAAAAAAAGGAAAAAGTAAGTTAGATACTTAAAAGTAAGTTAGATACTTAGATGATCCTCACCATCTTTTAATGTAAATATTGTAGGGAAGTCTATGTGTTATGTATTCTTTTCCATTTTCATGAGTTGTGATCTTAAAACTCTGTTCGTTACGTTTTAACATTAGAACTAGTGTACTTATATAAAATTGATCTTTTTTTTTTTTAAGTTCAAATGTCATGATGGCGATTTGAATTTTCCTTCGACGGAAGTGCTTTAATTATTGAACTATGTTTGGATTCACATGACTGTTTTTTTTTTGTTCGGATTCACATGACTCTCTCTTAAAGATTCTATAATATAATTAAGCCTTTACTTCTCTTTATTTAGTGTATTAGAATGTGTCTTAGTTCCCTCATTCCCTTCTCCTTAAAGCTCATCCACTGATTTTGGGCAGAGTCGAATGGTATAATGATGTTATGGTTATTGACTGATCTAGGATAATTCTTTATAACATTCTAATTTGCAAAGTGACAAGATTTATATTAAGCTATCTATATAAGTATATAACAACGAAAGTCATGATTATTATAACAACACTATCGATTTACAATATAGTAAATTTAATCAATATCATGTATTTTATTTTGTTTGGAATATAACATAACATTGCAATTATTTAAATCTTTATTTGAAAGAAAAGGTCATTTAGGCTAACCACCACTATCATTAGACCAAATTAAAATGGTAGGAATCAAATAAAAATTAAACTCAAACAATAGTCATAATTTAGGTCCCGTTTGGTATATATATATCTTTTGAAAATTGTGTTTGTTTTCTCACATAGTTTTCTTCTTTCTTAAGATTTTTGACGACTATTTTTTTTAGTTTGGATCAAAACTTGGCTTGGATTTTAAAAACATGTGTAAAAACTAGATTACAAAACAAAGTAATCCATAGTTAAAAATAGTGTTTATAAGTTTAATTTTTAAAAATAAAAAACAAAATGGTCATCAAACAGAGTCTCCGTCTTTTGTTTAATCGTAACTTTTCAACTCACTAATTATTTAGCAATATCATACTAAAGCCCCAACTCCATAACATGGATCAAATTAGCATTTCAAAATTGTACTTAGGGTTGAGACTCTATATATATATATATGACATCACCTCCATCTCATCACACATCTAAAAAATCTCCCTTAATTAATTCCTTTTGTAAAAGCATAGGCTTAATAATCCTCTCTACCTCTTAAATTAGGGCTAATTTTGAAACCCTAACTCCACACAGTGCTAAGATAAACCATTTCAGAAGCAAATATAAACTTTGGATAAACACAATTTTTCTTTGAGTAGAGAAAGAATAAAAGAGGAGTAATCTAAATTAATTCCCATTATCTTACTCCATCATATGCCCTTTTCTTGGTATTGAATTAATTATATATAAGGATTTGGGTGCAAGAGAAGCAATTGCTAAGTCCTAGTTCATGAATTTTTAAGCTTCCTCCACCTCAAAATTCACCATTAATTAATTTTGCCCAAACCATAAATTTTCAGATAACAGAAATTAAACACAAAGAAGAGAATAAGATCAGCAAAAAACCAATTCATCAACTCAACTCCAACACATGCACACATATTTGCATTAATTCTTCTCATAAGGTATGCTTTTTATTATCTTCCCTTCTCTCTCCTTTTCTCTCTAATTCATTACTTAGGGCATGTTTGGTTGAACTTTTCAAGTGTTTAATTTTGAAAAAAAGTCATTTTGAAAAAATTTCTAGTGTTTGACAACCACTAAAAATGACTTGTTAGAAAATGAGATTGAGAAATAAACTATTTTGAGAGAAACGTTTGAAACCAACTTTTTTAAAAAGAGTTTGTACTTATACAATAACTTGTGTATAAGAACATTTATGAGGAAATGTAACCAAACATATGAGTGTTTAAATTCTAAACAATTTTTATACAAAATGTTTTTTAAAGAATGCATTCTTGAAAAACATTTAAATTAAAATGTATTCCAAACGGACCCTTAGTTTGTCTTACCAATTGAGTATACTCAATTGGTTAAGTTGTTATATATATAACATGTATGGATTGAAAGATTCGAACCTTTAATCTTATGCCCTAATTAAGCCATTGAATTTATATTCTTTTAATTTTAGACACCCATGTTTAGACTTGGAAATAAAGAAAAAAATATATATGGTAGAGAACAATTTAATTTTGAATAATAATGTCTCTTAGATAATGAATAATTTTTTATAATTTTGAGGACATCTCTATATATTAAAATAAAAGATTTGAAAAAGTAAGGGGTATTCGATGGTGTTATTATTATTTTTTTCTTTCAACAAGGAATTCATATAATTTAGTTTGCACACAAATCCAAATAAATAACCAAAAATTAATTTTAATCTTTATTTATATTTGTAAGTTCATTTTATATGTTTTTAAATGGTTAAGCGAGGTATCATAACCTTGACCAATAATTATGAAAATTTATATAGTCTATGATTTTTAAAAAAAAATTTAATTCGTAGTATATGATCATATTAATTGTTTTTCTCCATACAACTACAAAAATAAGAAATCACAACATTATTTTTATTTGTAGTTTTTAAAAATAAATGGTGCGTTGGTTTTTATAAATATTAAATAAAAATAACTAAGAAAAAAAAATCAATATTTTTGAAAACATTTCCATTAAAATGAATGAGATTTTTATTTAGTATAATTTGGCAAGCTAACAATAAATTTTAAATTTTTATTAAATACATAAAAATTGATTGAACTTCTCATGCTAACTTTCATTTAGAAAAAAAAAAAATTCATGATATAGTTTTTTTTTTAGTATATCAACATTTGGAGTGGGGGGATTTGAACCTCTGACCTCAAGGTCGAGGGTACATGCCAATTACCGCTGAGTTAAGCTCGCTTTGGAAATAATTCATGATATAGTTATTAATCACGCACACAAAATAAATTGATGTTTTATTAAGTTAAACAATATGATAATGATAATTATTAATTCTATATAATTTAAAAAATTATAGTATTAAATTTATTTTTAATAAGAAAAACCACGTACAATGCATGTTAAAAAAATTTGGTATTATTAAAAGTATTTACATCGATTTTTTTTAAATTTTTTTTAATTTTATCTGATCTGATGTTGAAGAATTTCAATTTTGTTTTTCCATCAACTCCTTATTCCAATATTTTTGGGCAATTATTTGATCCTAAGTTTAAAATATATTTATCTAAATGAATAATTAGATACTTTAATAGGTAATATTATTTCGTTTTTATTAGAAGATTTAAGAAATTTCCGTTAGATATTTTTGATGGAAAATTAACCATTTAAATGTGGTGAAAAATTAAGAATTTAATTGAAAATTTTTCAAAATAATTTATTTAATTTAATTGAGTTTGTTTGTTTGTTTTTTTTTTTTTTTTGAAAAAAAGGAGAATATAGTTCTTCGCGAGGAATAACCCAATGCACACGTGTCCTCTCCAATCCCACAAAATTTAACAAAAAAATTTAAAGGGGAGGGTAATTAAATGAGGAACAAGAACAAGGATGAAGGATTAAATGGGGTAGGCGGGGGGCGGGGATGGGGATGTCATTTATGTCCCCAATAGAGATGTCTATTTGTCTCGCGAGGACCCACCTCTAATGCAGCAGAAAATCTCCATTGAAGCGGAAAATGGGGGAGGGAGTAGGGAAAAAAATTTCCCGCGAGCTAAACCAGGATGGGGACGGAGAATGTATTCCCCATCCCCGTTCAACATTCCGTTTAATTTTTTATTATTTTAATTATTAATATTAATATTATTTTTCTCTCTATATAAATTTAAAGTTTTATTGCTAGTTATTTAGAAAATTGGATATGATTTGATATGAAATATTATTTTGTTTCTATTAATAGATTTAAGAGTTTTATCTTTAAATAAATATTCTTTTTTAAAAAATTAGCTATTTAAATGAAGATTTCATGTGAATAATTAATTATCTAATTGAAAATTAATGAATATTTTCCATGAAAAGTTAACTATTGGAAAATTTGTCAAAAGAATTATTTGATTTAATTGAGATTAAAAAAAAAAATATAATAATAAATGAGAAATAATTCTTACGGGGAATCCGATCCCGCAAATTTCCTGTAGGAAATCCCCAGGTATGAGAATTGAAATGAAAGGTGGGGATGGGAACAGGGAGGCCATCCTTGTCCCTGCCTCATCCCATGGACATCCCTAGTCTCCAACCTCGTTCTCGTACAGTGAACATTCTTACAGAATAACAATAAGAAAGACCATGCATGTGTTATATAAGTCACAATTTGGTTTTTTGTACTTTTTTTTTAGTTCAACAACATTTGGGTTGGGGAGATCTGAACCTCTAATCTTTATGTCGGGAATACATGTCAGCTATCGTTAAGTTATATGCTCATTTTGACATTTGGATTTCTATACTATTCATTGATTTTGACATAAAAATATATATTTTCTACTTTATTGAAATAGATTTGTGCTGCCCAACACTTCCTTTCACCATTTTATTTGAAAAACTGAAACCTTAGGCAAATTCGAAAAAAAAAAAAAGATACCACTTATTTTCATAAATAAGTTTATATTGTCTAACTTAGTTGATAAGACATTAATTACTATTCTAAAGGTCGATAATTTGATCCACCACCATAATTATTGAAAAAAAAAATGCATGTACATTACTACATTATATTGAATTGATTTTTTTTTTGTTTCCATCTCTATCATGTCATTAATTGTACGGTCGCTGTTTGTTGATTAATGCAATTGGGGACCCTTTTTTTTCTTTGGTGTCAATTGTAACATGTATCATCCATTCAATTAAATATCTATATGGATAAAAAATTCAAGGTCTTTAACTTATCTTCTTTAATTTGAACATTATTTAATTGGTTAAAATATATATTTTTTATACCCGCATAAACATAACTCAATAGATATAAAGCTATTTTTTCGATTAAGAGGCTAGAGGTTCAAATCTCTCACCGCCATTAAAAAAAAAGGCATACATCTTATCAACTAATTAACATGTCAAATGTTTGAATCCCACCCTATATGTTAAACCAAAAAAAAAAAAAAAAAATCAGTATAATCCAACACAAATTAAACAACCAACATGAGCATAACTCATTTGCCATAAAACTGGTACTATTTTCCAATAGTCCTGGTTCAAATCTCCCACCCTTATCAAAAAAAAAAAAAAAAAAAAAAAAAAAAATCTAAAACAAACAATAAATGTAATCATATTACGAAAATCTAATGATTGAATAATTTATGAAAAAATTCTATAAAAAATATTTTATGAAAAAAATCATTAAAGGTTAAAATCACAAGGTTAGTCCATGAAATGTCAACGTTTATTGAATAGGTTATTGAACTTTAGAAGTGTTTAAATGGTCCTTAAACTTTCAATTTTATATTTATTATGTGCGTCTATTTTGTCTAATAGGTTTTTGACATACTAAACATTTTAAAGAGTTCATGAACCTATTAAATACAAAATTATAAAATTAGGATCCTATTAGACACTGAATTCAATTTTTGTATATGAATTCTAAAAATATTGAATATGTTTAAAATTAGGGATCTATTAGAAAAAAAAAAGAAGAAATTTGAGGACTTATTAGATATTTTTTAAAATTTGGAGATTGCCAACCAAATTATAAATTATTTGTATTATTATCATTTATATTCCTCAATACAATTTTTGTTTAAGTTTCCTTATATATTCACTTTTTTAAAAAATTTATATCAAAATTTCTATGATACTGCAAAAATAACATTTTTATCTTTATATTGATTTTTTCTGTAGTACAACAATATGTGAAGTGAGATTCAAATTTCTGACATCTTGATTGAGGATATATACTTTATCAGTTAAGCTATGCTTGAATTGTCATCTTCATATTGATGTTAATACTATTAATTGACGGAGGTATAATTTTTTTTTTTTTTTTTTTTTTTTTTTTTTTTTTTGAGTACATCAACATTTGGGGGTGGGGGATTCGAACCTCTGACCTCATGGTCGAAGGTACATGCCAATTACCGCTCAGCTAAGCTCGCTCTGGCGACGGAGGTATAGCTCAAACCACACATTTGGTAGCTATGATATTTATTGCTCTCATTTATGTTGATTTTTTTTATAAAAAAAAATTTGATTTTTCAGAAGGAAAATAATTAATTATTTTAAAAATAAATTAATAATAATATATATCTATAATATATAAAAAGTACGAATGTGAAAAAAAAGAGGGGTAAAAATGGTCGAACAATTTCTATTAGTGTTTACAAAAGTAAGACTTAGGGTCTGTTTGGAATACATTTTAATTTAAATGTTTTTCAAGAATGCATTTTTTAAAAAACATTTTGTACAAAAACTTTTTATAATTTAAACACTCATATGTTTGGTTGCATTTCCTTATATGTGTTTTTATACACAAGTTATTGTATACTAAAGATTTTTCTAAAAAAAGTTGGTTTCAAGCGTTTCTCTCAAAATAGTTTATTTATCAATCTCATTTTCTAATAATCATTTTTAGTGGTAGTCAAACACTAGAAAATTTTTCAAAATGATTTTTTTTTTAATTTTTTTTAATTTTTTTAATTTTAATTAAACACTTGAAAAGTTAAACCAAACACACACTTATATTCTAAGTACTCATATAGATTGAATTTGATATCAAATTTGAAAAAAAAAATGACCAATACAATACAAAATAATTTTTTTTTTTTGAAAGAAATACAATACAAAATAATAATAATAATAAAGCAAGAAGATTTTTACATAAATGGTATAATATAAATATAAATTTTCAAATAAAACAAGAAGTTTAAAATTTAATAAACAATATTATAATTAATTCAAATTCAAACTAAAATTCATATGTATATTTGTTTGAGGTATATAATATTAAAAATCACATTTATACGTCAACAAGAGCATAACTCAACTGGCATAAAGATGTACCGATAACCACGAGGTCTGTGGTTCGAATTCCCCACCCCCTATATTATCAAAAAAAAAAAAAAATCACATTTATACTATCTTTGAAAATACAAAAATAAAGAGAAAAACATGTGAAAGGGGCATTGTTTGTGTGGCTAGAGCTCCACCACAAGACAAAGGTGAGGAAGAAAAAAATTGAAAAAACAAATGGTATGAGACTTTAATATATATGTATTTAGAGAAAGTAAAAAATCATCTAAAATTGTTTTTTGAGAAAAATTTGAGAGTGTTTGTAACTTGAGTGCTTGGTAAGGAATAACTCAAAAGTATTTTTAAGACTATTGAACAAAACATCAAAAGGATTGGTTATTAAATAGTTTTTATTTTCCCTTAAGTGCTCATAATCTTTTTTTTTTTTTTTTTTTTTTTGCTAAAATTACTTGTTTTTAAAAATACTTTCAAATACACTTGATGAAAGGGAAAAACAGATAGTTACGATAAATTTGAGATAATGTTTAGAGGTTTGGGAAGTACTTTTGTTTGATTAGAGCACCTTTTAGAAAAATTTCTTGGTATATTTAGTTTTATAGTCAAAATGATTATGAAAATCTTAATATTTAAAAAGTTAAATTACAAATTTAGTCCCTGGACTTTGAGATTTGTATCTATTTGATCTACGAATTTTCAAAATTACAAATTAATTCATGTATCTACTAGACAAAAAGTTGAAATTTTAGAGTCTCATTCGACATAAAATTCAAATCTATATCCAACAAATTGTTTAATTTAAAAAATTCCAAATTTGCCAATGACCTATTAGATACAAAGAGTGTTCAGGCACCTATTACACACAAAATTCAAAGTTTAAGGATTTATTAGACACTTTTAAAAGTTCAGAGACTAAACTTGTAATTTAACCTATTAAAAACGTTAACTATAGTATTTCTTTCCAATCTGCTTATATATAAAAAGTAGCTTGATTCTAAAAGTACTTTTTTTTCCCCTAGAAACCATAAAAGATCGATTCACTTTAATGATGTGTTTGACATGTCTTCTAATTTAAATATTTTTCTTAAATTATTTTTAATAATTTTTTTTATATCTTACTTTTTTTAAAAAATTGATTTTCCTAACAAATTTGTTTGGTTCCAATCTATTAATTACAACTATATATTTTTTTTACTACATATTTGTGAAGGTTTTCACTTAATCACTTTTAAGTCATTTTTATCTATAATCCATGCATCTCTCAAATACTTCTTCAAAAAGAATTTTTAAATTAATCCAAATTTATAAAATGATTTATATTTATTAAGATTTTCTAAAAAAAACATTTTCCATCCTCTAAAATTATTATGAGAGCTACACTAAACACAACTTAAATTAGTAATTTTTTTAATGATTTTATTTAAAAAATATATATTTTTTCAAAAGTTATTCCAAACATATTGTTTAGTATATTATATTAGACTTCAAATTCTAGATAAATAAAGACATGGATCAGCGAAAAAGAAAAAAGAGAAACAAAAAAGACTCACGAGAAAAATATTTAGTACTATCGTAGTATGGATACTCTTTTCATTTATTGCTTGTCACATCATCATCTTTTGAAAAATGATGTGGAGGTCCACTAGCACTAAAGATATATTTATGAAGACAAAATTATAGTATGAACAAAGAGAGTATAGTACTACCATAATATTAGAAATTTTTCGGAACTCTAATCTCTTTCCTACTATAAATTGTATGATGTGCAGAGACTTACTTGCACTTGTCCGACAACAACTGGTAGCAGAAAGAATAAAGAACATAATGCAAAAACTTTTCCTACCATTTTTGCTTCTCATTCTCCTCTCTTTCTCCTCTCCAACATGGAGTTCAATTCTCCTCCCTGATCACTCCCAGTCGAGCAAATCACACTTCGTGCTCGTCCATGGCGCTTGCCTCGGCGCCTGGTCTTGGTACAAGGTCACCGCCTTCTTGCAAACGGCCGGTCACAATGTCACCGCACTCGACATGGCTTCTGCCGGGATCAACCCGACGCAGCCCGAGTCGTTGACATCACTGACCGTGTACTACCAACCCTTGTTGAGCTTCATGGAAGCCCTACCTTCCGACGAGAAGATCGTTCTCGTCGGCCACAGCCTCGGTGGCCTCGGCATCTCGATGGCCATGGAGAGATTCCCTGAGAAAATCTCTGTTGCCATTTTTGTCACTGCAGCCATGCCTGGTCCCATCTTGGGGCTTTCTTCCATAGAGGAACAGGTTTAATTAAAATCTAACTCTGCCTCCAAATTTTCACTCCATATCTCACTCTATATAATTAAGTACACTGAAGTTCTTTTTGTTACATTTTTTTGTTTGTTGACAATTAAATTAGAAGAGAATACTTGGAATGTACAGCGCCTTCCACAAAGAGGAGGAATCCAAAGCTTCTGATCCATACCTTTTCATCTTCTCCCAACAACAATTAGAGACCAAGCTTTTTCCACTGTCGCCACCGGAGGTTTGTAGCCTTCTATTTGACTTAAAATACGAGATAGAGCAAAGAAGGAAGGAGGAAAGCAGGAACAATTATTAGGTGCTCCCGGTACAATGCTTCGAGTATTTTTACACCGTTGGATGTAAGAGAGAAAAATTGTAAAAGTCATTGATTTTGTATCTAACGGTTACTAGGGGACAAACAAATTTGAAGATATACATCCAATGGTGTAAAACTACTCGAAACATTGCACCAGGAGCACCTAATAATTTTTCGAGCAATTGACCCTCTTAATTCGTGTTAGGTTTTTAAAAAATAGTTAAATATAACAAATAGTCTCTTATCCTTATTAAGGTTATCTAATATCGTTCCAAGTTGATCTTTTATCTTTTGAGATTTTAAAAATTTTCTATTAATTAAGTTTATAGGCTAAAAAAAAGAGTAAAAATTTTGATAATATTAAATTATTTTTTTATCTACATATTTTGGACACATATAACATGCTACTTGGGCATGTCATACTTAGAAAAAAATGGAATGTGTTAATAGGCATGTTAGATTTTATTCATGGATGAGTTGAGTTTCATGCGTTAAGAAAAAGAATGTATCAGAATGACTTGTCCTCCAAATACATTAATAAAGACAATAATTTAATGATACATTAACAGTTAAAAAAAAATCAAGAACCAAATTGAAACTTACTTACTAATAAGATACTAAAAAAAAATTTAAAAGATTTTAAACTTTTGTTTCTTCTTTATCATTATTTTTCAAAATGACTAACTTTTTGCTTTAGTGATAAAATTGAAGTATTTTTTCTTCGTTTAAAATTTTTCCATTTAATTCCTTTATTTACATTTTTTTTCTTTTTTTAAATTTAGTCTCCCACTGTTGACAACTAAAAGTGAAAAATTTAGAAAAAAAAATCATCTACTAAAAAAAGAAAAACTCAAAAGTTACCAAATTCTTAGAACTTTGGAGGAGAACCAGAAACTTCCGTATCATAGACGACCATGGTTAGATTCACCATTCTTGAAGATTTTTTTTTTTCATTAAATACCCGTTTGGACTTTATCCATCTTTATGGCTTTGATACGATATTGGATAACCAAGGAATTTAATCTAAAAACCAATTGGAATAAGAGGAGTAACCCATGTATATTTTACAAAAATTGTGAGGTCTACACATCTTTTCAACGTGAGATCCTCAACAGTTTATGATCATGAGCCAATTTTAATACACATGACGGAGAAGCAGGAGGGACTAAATTGAAAAAGTCACTATGTGTGTGTGTGTGTTGGCATAGGACCTGACATTGGCAACAACACTGATGAGGCCCCAAGCGATGTTCGGTCTGGTGGCGTCGATGAAGGAGCTGGAGCTGACCAGAGACAAGTACGGGTCTGTGAAAAGGGCCTTCATCATTTCAGAGAATGACGAGATGACCCCCAAGATCATGGTCTGGGCCATGCTCATCCTCAACAGGCCCGATCGTGTGGCTGAGGTTAAAGGATCAGATCACATGGTCATGGCCTCCAAGCCTCTTGAACTTGTCCAACTGCTCTCCACCATCGCTCTAGACTTTTCTTCTTCTTCTTCTTCTTCTAATTCTTCTTCCACTTATGATCATATGTAGTTATAAAATATAATGACTTATCTAATAATAAAGTTTGGGTTCCATGGCTTATGAGATCTTATCTCTCTTTTCTTAATTATTACATGTATTATTCTGTTAAAGTTTAGTTACATTCTGTTATTTATCTTATTCTGTTATTAACCATTGTAACTAAACTCTCACTTATATATATGAGAGGATTTAACCTATGATAAATAAGATGGATACACATTCCTCTCTCATTTGTAATATGGTATCAAAGAATTGAATTTTTTTTCTCATTTTTTTTCTCGCTCTTCGTGCATCGTCCTTCTTGCTCCAGCCCTTCCATGGCGGACAAAGAAGCTTCAGGCGATGACTCCTCAGCGATTGACGCACAACTCAATCCGTTCCATCTTCACCATTCATACAGCTCCTCAGCCGTCCTCGTTACTCAGCCACTCATTGGAGCCAGCAACTATGGATCTTGGCGTAAGGCGATGCTCATTGCAATATCAGGCAAGAACAAAGAGGGATTTATTGATGGATCTATTAAACAACCAGAAGGAAGGAAGTCCGTTTCATGGAAATGCAACAACGATATCATCACCTCATGGATTCTCAACTCTGTATCCAAGGAAATCGCTGCAAGCATTAACTACACGGGATCTGCCAAGGTCGTCTGGGATGAACTTCATACCCGCTTCAGACAGAGTAATGGCCCCCATATCTATCAACTATGCAAGGAATTGGTCACCACAAATCAGGGAAACATGTCTGTCGAGGCTTATTACACCAAATTGAAGACAATTTGGCAGGATTTGTGTGACTATCGAACTGTACAAGAGTGTTCTTGCGGTGGCATCAAACCGTTCATTGACCACATGGATTCAGAGTTCGTGATGATTTTCTTGATGGGCCTTAGCGATTCATACGCTGCTGTTCGCGCCCAAATTCTCCTTATGAAGCCAATTCCTCCTATCATGAGTGTTTTCTCCCTGATCATTCAGGAAGAACATCAGAGATCCCTTGGTAATTTCTCTATACCTGATGCTAATCATACTTCTGATCAGGTTGCCCTACTTGCTGCTGAAGCGTCCAAGAGGCAAAACGGTGATCGATATCGCAAGAAGGAGAACCATCGTCCTATTTGCTCTCACTGCAATATAAAGGGTCATGTGGTTGACAAGTGCTACAAACTCCACGGCTATCCTCCAGGCTATCGGTTTCGGAATTCAAATGCACCTATCAATGAAATTGCTGTCACCAAAAATGCTGAGGCGAATGCTGTTACTCAACCTTCAAGTTCTTTCTTCTCCAGTCTCAACTCGTCACAGTATTCTCAGTTGATGGAGCTACTAAGTACTCATGCTCAAGCTGCCAAAACCGAGCCAATTACTGTAGCCTCTACTTCTCACACTGCAGGTAATTGTTTCCTCGGCTCTGCTCACTTTCAAACAACTGACTGGATCTTAGATTCTGGTGCCTCACGGCACATATGCTATTCTCATGCCTGTTTTCATAATTGGCATCGTGTGTGTGGGATCACTGTTATTCTACCTACTGGATTTCGTATGGTTGTTGAATTCATTGGTGACATCAGGCTTTCTGATCAACTTATTCTTCGAGATGTGCTGTTTGTTCCTAAGTTCACATATAATCTGGTCTCAGTAAGTTGCATGTTAAAGGATCAGAATCTAGCTATTAATTTCTGTGGATCTTCTTACCTAATACAGGACAACAGCCGATGGATGACGATTGGCAAGGCTGATTCCATTAATGGGCTATACATGTTAAAGATACCAGATAAGCTGCTTTCTCTTAATGCATCTGTTTGTTCTGTTGGTTTAGAAACTTGGCATCATAGACTTGGACACACATCTCACCAAAGATTGTTATTACTCAAAGACACTTTATCCTTGCATAATAAGTCTGCACCTTGTAATCCTTATCATATCTGTCCATTAGCTAAGCAACGGAGATTATCTTTTTTTGCAAATAATCATGTTGCTTCTGCTGCTTTTGACTTGATTCATTGCGATATATGGGGTCCTTTTAAACACCCGACTTATGCTGGATATAAATACTTTTTAACTCTAGTAGATGACTTCTCGAGATACACCTGGACCTATATGATGCGTGCCAAATCCGATGCTATACGTATCATTCCTTGTTTATTTCAATTGGTGCACACTCAGTTTTCTAAAACCATTAAAGTTTTTCGGTCGGATAATGCCCCGGAGCTCTGCTTTAAGGAATTCTTTGAAACTAAAGGGACCATACATCAGTTTTCATGCGTTGAACGTCCCCAACAGAACTCTGTGGCCGAACGCAAGCACCAACACCTTCTCAATGTGGCCAGGGCCCTTTTTTTTTCAGTCTAGAGTTCCTATACGCTTCTGGGGTGACTGCATCTTAACTGCATCCTACCTCATTAATCGAGTTCCAGCACCTTTATTAGGAAACAAGGCTCCATTTACCTTATTATATGGACAAGAAGTCGACTACAGTCATCTACGTGTCTTTGGATGCTTGTGTTATGCCTCTACCTTAACAGCTAACAGGTCCAAGTTTGATCCCCGCGCATCTTTATGTGTATTGATTGGTTATCCTCCAGGTATTAAAGGTTATAAACTTTATGACCTCACCAGACGCCAGGTTTTAATTTCTCGAGATATAGTGTTTTTTGAAGACACTTTTCCATTTCATGATAAACATAAGGTCACTGATGATGAAGTCTATGATTTGTTTCCTAATCATGTCTTACCTACTCCCATTTTGGATGCTGTCACCAATGATTTTACTCAGCCTTCATCCTCTTCTGATCTTGTCTCTGCTTCTATACCTAGTGCTGATTTTCCAGCACCTCAGGATGACAGTACAATACCTACTACGGCTGATAATACTGTCACAATTGACAATTGCGTGCCCACTGATATTGGCACCTCTACTATGACTGATCCAACAGCTCCAACTGCTCCAATTACTCTTCGACGGTCCACCAGGTCACATCATAGACCTAACTTTCTCCAAGATTATCATTGTAACCTCTCAAAGCACTCCACTGAGGCTTCACCTTCCTACCCTATCAGTTATCATCTCTCTTATGATAACCTGTCGCCTCAGCACAAAAATTTTATACTCAACATTTCAACAACATATGAGCCTGCTTTCTTTCATCAGGTCGTGAAGTCTTTACAATGGAGACAAGCTATGGATGCTGAAATTGAAGCCATGGAGCGCACCTCTACTTGGAGCATCGTTCCCCTGCCTCCCGGGAAACATGTTGTTGGCTGTAAATGGCTTTACAAGGCTAGGTTAGTGGCCAAAGGGTATAGCCAGTTGGAGGGAGTTGATTTCACTGATACATTCTCACCAGTTGCTAAAATTGCCACAGTTAAGATACTATTGTCTCTCACGGCCTCTTTCAACTGGTCTCTCTTCCAAATGGACGTTAATAATGCTTTCCTCAATGGTGACTTGTTTGAGGAGGTGTATATGAGTCTTCCACTAGGCTATTATGAAGATTTAAAGTCTGCCTCCATGGTACCCCTAGCCTGCAAACTTAACAAATCAATTTATGGCCTTCGTCAAGCTTCACGACAATGGTTCCATAAATTTTCCTCGGTTTTGTTAAGCAATGGCTTCATTCAATCACGAGCAGACTATTCCTTGTTCACTAAAGGCAGAGGATCTACATTTGTAGCTCTCCTTGTCTACGTTGATGACATTTTACTCACAGGACCTTCTCCTTCGATCTTAGCTGGTGTTAAAGCCCTTTTACAGTCAAGTTTCAAGCTTAAAGATCTTGGTTGTGCAAAATACTTCCTTGGATTGGAACTGTCACGTTCATCTCAAGGGATTTATGTTTCTCAAAGGAAGTATTGTCTTAACATCTTAGATGACTGTGGTATGCTTGCCTCAAAGCCAACCAGTTTTCCCATGATGCCCAATTTGCGGCTATCTGCTTCCTCTGGCACTCCCTTGAAGAATGATGAGGCCTCCAATTACAGACGCATTATTGGCAGATTACTATATTTACAAATATCGCGCCCTGATATTTGTTTCTTAGTCCACAAACTTAGTCAATACATATCTCGCCCAACTTCTGCTCACCTTGATGCTGTCAATCATCTCCTTCGCTATTTGAAGGGTACTGTGGGCCAAGGCATCCTGCTTCAGGCATCGAATTCTTTCCAGATCAAGGCTTTTGTTGACTTCGACTGGGGCGCCTGCCTTGACACTCGAAGGTCAGTCACTGGCTTCTGCGTTTTCCTTGGTCATTCCCTTACTTGCTGGAAAACAAAGAAACAGGTAACGGTGTCACGTTCCTCTGCTGAGGCCGAATACCGTGCTTTAGCTGCTGTCTCCAGTGAAATCACATGGCTGTCTCATGTCCTTACTGACCTTCACATCCCTTATCGAACTCCTGCACTTGTGTATTGTGACAACCAAGCTGCTATTGCAATTGCCACTAACCCGACGTTCCATGAACGGACGAAACACATTGAGATAGATTGTCACTTTCTTCGTGACAAGATCGATAAGGGCCTTCTGAAGCTGTTACCTATTCGTTCTCAATCACAGCTGGCTGACATGTTCACCAAGCCCCTGGGAAATTCTCTTCACTTATTGATGATCAAGATGGGAATCCTTAACATTCATAGTCCATCTTGAGGGGGGCATATTACATGTATTATTCTGTTAAAGTTTAGTTACATTCTGTTATTTATCTTATTCTGTTATTAACCATTGTAACTAAACTCTCACTTATATATATGAGAGGATTTAACCTATGATAAATAAGATGGATACACATTCCTCTCTCATTTGTAATATTAATTAATTACTATTCTATGTTTTGCGGACACGATCGAGCATGATTCGGTGGTAAAAGAGATACTTACTACTTTCGTTCAGGTCAAAGGTTCAAATTCTTTCGCTAAGTTGTACTAAAATGATGTGTTGTATATTTTAATTTGATGAAATAATAGATATAATACGTACTCACCGATGAAAATTTGAAATTTGCTTGTTTTACATGATTTAGTATGTAGTAAAACGTACCTAAGTTGAAATTACTCATTGTTATAGAAAATTGACTACACCCAATTAAAAATAATGTTGGTATACACCAAGTTCAAACATATATAGTTTAGTAGATAAGACATGTCCAATTATCCTTTTAAAGGTTGATGATTTGATCTCCCACCCTCCTTGTATTGAACTAAAAAAGATATTGGTATATATATACCTTTTTAGAAAATATTAGGACAAAGGTATATATGACCCATACGGCATCGTTTTAAATCCATTATTTGGTTTTATCTATACGGTGTCGTTTTCCTTTGTTTTCTAGATTATTCTTTATTCGTTGAGCTGGTTGTATACGTGTTGGTCTGTAAGAGGGTAAGGAATCTTTCTTGTTATTTTTCCTCCTCTTTATATTCTTTGGTGCTCCTGTGTAATAATCATATGAGAAATATACACATTGAGAAAATTCCTCCACGCTCTTCTTTTTGGTTTTGTGACTGAAAAAATATATTTTATTAAACCATATGTGAGAAACATACCTAGGCTAAAAGAACGCCTTCCAATTTGGAGCTATATCTGATGCAATATAATTGGAAACGATGTTTTTGTAATAGAAGACCAAAGAGTAACCAAAGTCAAGATATCCTCCTAAAGTATGTGAATATGGCTTTGTGATCTTGAAAAATACGGTTGTTCCTTTCAATCTAAATATTCCAAATTATAGCAGTGAAAATATTGGTGCACAAAATGGTGGGTAATCGAGACACGCTTCCTAGAACGTTGACTTAAAAGGAAAATACAAATTATTTGCTCTGCATTCATTTTATGCCCGATTTTTTGAATCTCTTCGGGCTCGTTTGATAACCATTCCGTTTTCTGTTGTCTGTTTTTGTTTTTCATATTTAAAAAACAGGGGTGTTTGATAACCATTTCTGTTTTCTGTTTTCTGTTTTTTAAAAACGTTTTTGAAATTATAAGTAAATTTCAAAAACCAAAAAAAGTAGTTTTTAAAAACAGATTTCTGTTTTTCAAAAACTCATTTTTCTTCTAATGCTTACTTTTCTCCTCTTTTACTTCTCTCTCCAACAAATTTCTTTCTCTATTTTTTTTCTCTCTAAAATTTATTTTTCTCTCTCAAAACTTTTTTTTTCTCTATAACTTGTCTATTTCTAAAAACTTGTCAATACCTTTTCTCTCCTCAATAAACATGTTCTAATTTTTCTTTTGGAAAAAAAAAGTCACCAAAATTTTCTATCGCTACAACTTTTCTTTATTTTTCTAATTTATCGTTAGTTCTTTAGCATATCTTTTACTCTTAACTTTACTATCTCTCTACATTTTCTTTTTTTATTTAATTTTTTAATCTAAAATTTATCGCTTTTACTCTAGCTTGTTTTCTATGTTTTCTCTAACTAATATCTTTTCTCGAGTCTAACTAATATTCTTTCTCTAAACATTTTCTTTCATCTCTCTAAATTTTCTATGTTTAACTTTTCTCTCGTCTTTTCAAAAAAAAAAAATTCTCTTGAAAACATTTATATTTGTGTCTCTAAATTTTTGTTTCAACGTCTTTACACATTTTTCTCTCTCTAAAATATCTTTTCATCTTTCTAATTTTTAAAAAACTGAAAACCAAAAACAGTTATCAAACAAGGTTGGTTTTCTGTTTTTTAAAAACAGAAAACAAAAAACAGTTATCAAACACATGTGGTTTTTGTTTTTAAAAAACAGGAAACCAAAAACCAAAAACCAAAAACAGAAAAACCAAAAACCAAAAATTGAAATGGTTATCAAACGGGCACTTCATTTTTTAAAAATTGCATTTATCTGGATGTTATTTATTTTTTTCATAATTTTTTGTTTGTATGATTTAAGTTTTTAACTTCTTTTTTCTTCATTCAAATTAGGTTTGTTTTAATAGAAAGATGATTGTTTTCTAAATGATTTTTTTTTTTTTGTATTTTCAAAAAGATTATTTTTTTTTCAACCCTATGAAAATGAAAATTTGAATCTCTAACCTTTTGTTGAAGTAATAATACCTCAAATAGTTGAACTATGCTAATCATTCTTCGATCGGTATTTTTTTAATGATATTTTAGAAAGAAAAATTAGTTGTTGGCAAATGATTAAGGGCTCCTTCCTCTTACCTTTATGTGATTGTCACATTACTAAAAAGAGTATAACAAACTTAAAATCACTACATATTGATTTTCTTCCTCAATTAATCAAAAGACAATGTTAAATATAAAACCAAGGACAAAAAAGAAAAAAGCTGTTTTGGTCCTTGGTCCTTGTATTTTTGAAAAGTGAATATTTTGATTCTTTTATGCAAAATTGTATTGCAAATTCTATACATAATATAGAATTACTTTAATACAAAGTTATTGAAGGAGATAACAAATAAAATTAAGAGACTAAAATTATGTACAAGAATCAAAATAATATTTAATGTATCAGGGTTAAAAGAGACAAAAAAAAGTTTTAAAAAATAAAGACCAAAATGTATATGGATGTTTTGAAAGATGCATTAAAATGAATTGGAGTTGAGTGTAAGGACGAAAACAACATATTTAAACCTAATTTTAAAACGTAATACATTTTGATTTAATTGTACTTTAAAAGCCTAGTTAGTGATTATATATGAAAACTATATATAAAAAGAAATACATTAATGAAAACACTTGAAAATATCAAAATTTAATTTCCCCCTCTAAAAACTACTTTTAGAAAATTGTCTTGTCAAATAAATTTTGTACATTAAGTTTCTTTTAATTTTAAGAAAAAAAAAACTAATTTTTATTTTTCAAAAAAAAAAAAAAAAAACCTACTTTTTAAAGAATGAGTTCAAACCAACTTGAACTCTTCTACCTCATCTAGCTTAATTGATAAGTGTTGCAATTTGTATCCTAAAACTTTCCATTTAAGTGTTGCAATGTCCATCCATCATTTAACTTCTGCCCATCCATTCACACACTAATTTTAAAAAAGCAATGTAAAAATAATCATTGACTCACTAATTTCAATAATAATATCAAGTTTTTGCACAAGTTAATTTGATTAATGAATCGATTAATCATTGAATAACTTTGTCAAAATTTACAAAATTTAACAAAAACTTTTATAATGTTTTTCTTTGGAATCCTATCAATTAGGTACTATATACATACGTTTATAATTCATTAAACGCATATGGAAATGTTCTTTTTTTTTTTTAATGGTGTTTTGAACTAAAATTTATCAAAGAACGAAAATTGCAAATTTTTAAGGTTAAAATTATGTAACCATTACTTAAGTTTGAGATGCAATTTAGTGAAATTGAAGATTGTTAAGGTAAACATTGATACAACTTGACAAATGTAGAGGTAAAAATTGCAATACTCTCGAGAGCCTTTGATGCGCAATTTGCATACCGCAAATGTACGGGTCAAGTAATAATATAGTGTTTTCGTGATTAAACGAGTGTCGTCCTCTAGATTGGTTTTCTAACAAATTAAGTACCGTGAATACTTTTGTTCAATTTTATTTAGGGAGCAAAACTTAATGAAAAAGATAAATCTAAAGACAAAAAGCATAAAATAAAGGGTGGAGACTCAAATGGAAAGACTTTTAGGGAATTGATTTCATTATTTAAGATGGAGGATTGATTAATAGGAATGAATTGATCGTGCAATTATTCTACAAGCCAAGGAAACTTTTATCACGATTACCTCTCCCGAGTATAATTGATTCTCATGCATATAATTAACTTGATATCCCTATCTAAGTTCATTAACATGCAAGGCATTATTCGGTTTAGTCCTTGTTATACTTCTAGAGATATTCCAAATCCCGTCACAAACTTAGAATTTCTACTCTAGTCATGCAATTAAACAAGGTAAGTCTTAGGACAAATCCTCTCTCCCGAGTTAGATTCAACACTCAAATATTCAATTAGTGATCAAGTAATTGAAAGCATTACACAAAATTGCAAGAATAAAATAAAGGCACATTCATCCCAAAAATCAATCCAACAACCTAAAAACAACTACATCAAACCCTAAGACAAACAACTAGCAATTCATAGTCTTTAAACCACAAACACTAATTGAAAGAAAAGCCATAAAAACTACAAGAGTTAAGGGAAAGAGAAAGGAAAACTCGAATCCATCGAAACCGGCACGTCCCCGTCACGATCTCCACGTCTTCTCGCTTGATTCCCGCTCCTTGGCCTTGCTTCAGCTCCCACCAAAGGTCTCTAGTCGAAATTAGGGCTAAAATCTAACCAATTGGACTCCCCTAATCCGTAGCACAAAATGATGAATTTATAGAAAATCTGCCGACAGCGTCGAGACGCTATAGACAGCGTCGCGACGCTGTCGCGATACTGCGGATTCGAAAAATTCACCGAGAGCGTCACGACGCTGGTCCTAGCGTCGCGACGCTATGATTTTTTTTTTTTTTTTTAAATCAGCTGGGCTGAATTTGACTTCTTCCAACTTGATCCTTTTTCGATCTTTTAGCCCTTTTTCATGTCCCGAACACGCAATTAGCTCAAATATTTATTTCCTACAAATACAACACAAAAACGCATCATTTTGGCCAATAAATTATAAAAGACTAGCTAAATTAATTAGGGAAAACTAGCTAGCTATTCTCGCTATCAGCCTTCAAATTTTTTCCATTACATAGTGAAAATGTAATTCATGATGCGCAACCTGGTGTCAAAGTGAAGACTAAGAGAGATTTTTAGCTACTCCCTGTACAATGAGGTCGGTAGTTTTGCAACGCTGGATGTAAGAGAGAGAAATGGTAAAAGTACCTCGATGTTGTATACAACGGTTATTAGGGGACAGACAAATATGAAAAATTACACATCCGACGGTTTTAAAGAGAGAGCCTCCATTGCACCCGGAACACCTAATAATTTTTCCAAAGTGAACCATCAAATAGTGTACCTCTCCCTTAAGAGATTTGAGTTTAGCACGGTCAATAATCACCATTCAACCCAAAAGCTTCAACTGATCAATTATGTTAAATTTAATATTTTACCAATATTTCAACCTAGCTCACCTCTTACTTCAGCTTAAATAGTTAATTTTAGGGGGGAAAATCAATTTATACCCCTAAAATTTGGGGTTGTATATATCCCTACAAATCCAAAACTAATAGTTGTATCAATTACAACCATATATGTTTATAAGTGGGATCAATTAATCCCTCCTTTAGAATTCTGTTTTAAAGTCATTATTAATATATAACGACATTCAGACGTATATAAGACTTCTTTAAATACAAGGATCAACATAAATTATTAAAGAGAAATGTTGGAATATTCAAATTGGTATTAGTGAATTTTTTTTTATTAATATGAGTAGTTTTTCATTTTCTCATCCTCTTCCACTAAAAGAAATACACGATAATTTTTCTTGCTAGGTTGGATAATTTTTCTTGCTAGGTTGGATTTTGGAGATCAGAAGAATAATTTTATTTTGGTGTATAAATTGATTGTTTTCCCTTAATATTAGTCAATTGAACTTTAATATATTTAGATAATTTAAGTAAGAAACTAGAAATACATAAAAGTATTTGAAAAAAAGATTGAACTTCACTATCATTCTGAATAATCCTGGGATGCAAGTTCAAAATCTACAATACTCTATAATAACTATTCAATATAAGTTTGAAATACATTTTGGATTTCTCTCTCTCACATCCAAATAATATAAAACTATCAACCCATTGTTTAAAAAAATATCCAATAATTTCTTTGCATTAAAATATCAATTCCAAATAACATTTTGGTCTTTCTATATCGAGTTTCATTCCATTTTAGTTCTTGTTCTTTCAAATATTCAAATTTAGTCTCTAGATTTTCAATAAATCTTAAAATTAGTTCATACTTAACTATTTTAAAAAAAAGGCTAAATTATAAAAAATACCCCTAAACTATGAGGTTTGTTTAAAAAATGGCCCTGAACTTTGAAAAGTTTAAAAAATACCCCTGAACGTTGAAAATTGTTTCAAAAATACCCTTGTTGTTAATTTTTGGATGAAAATCATTAAAGTTTCAGTTTAAAAATACCCTTGAACTTTAAAAAAAATTAAAAAAAATATCCTTTATTGAAAAATGTTTCATCTTTTTTCCTCCTCTCACCGTAAATTCTAACGGTTTTCATCCAAAAATTAACGGTAAGGGTATTTTTGAAACATTTTTCAAAGTTCAGAGGTTTTTTTGAAACTTTTCAAAGTTCAGGGGCATTTTTGAAACAAACTCCATAGTTCAGGGGTATTTTTTATAATTTAGCCTTAAAAAAATGTCTTTATTAATCTTTCCTCTACAAATTTTGTAAATATAAACACATTATATTATATATTTTCTTTATCAGAAAATCTTCATTGTTATTTAATGAATGTTGATCAAAATTGACTTCAAATTATTAAAAAAAAAAAAAAATTGACTGAAAAATGTCTTTTATTAACCTTTCCTCTACAAATTTTGTAAATATAAACACATTATATTGTATATTTTCTCATCTGAACATCTTCATTGTTATTCAACGAATGTCGAACAAAATTGACTTAAAATTATTAAAAAAAATTGACTTAAAAATGTCTTTATTAATCTTTCCTCTACAAATTTTGTAAAATATAAACACATTGTATATTTTCTTACCTGGAAATCTTTATTGTTATTTAAGGAATGTCGATCAAAATTTAGTTTTTACATTTTCAATAAATCTTAAAATTAGTCTATACTATTGTAGAGTTAACTATTAAAAAAAATGTCGTTTATTAATCTTTCCTCTACAAATTTTGTAAATATAAACAAATTGTAAATTTTCTTACCTGGAAATCTTTATTGTTATCTAACGAATGTTGATCAGAATTGACTTCAAACTAAAAGGACTAATTTCACGATTTATTGAATGTAAAATAGCTATATTTAAACATTTGAAATCATAGGAAATAAAATTTAAAACAAGACTGACATCGACCAAAGTCAACCTAAGGCATAGCTCAACTGACATAATGACATAAGACATATACTCTTGACCAAGGGATTCAATGAAAACAAAGTTCTATTTCATGTTTTTAGATATGTGCTTGGTAACAAATTCAGAAATTTAGATCCCAATTTAAATAATTGTTCAAAATGTGTTTGATAATATATTTATAAACCATAAATTATTATTGTAGTCATCAACTAAATATTAAGTTGAATATAATCTATTATTAATTAATTTATAAACGTGTTATGTGTTATAAATTTTAATTCATAAAAATAATTTGAGTTTATAACATGATTATTAAAGTTTTATCTTAATTTTTAATTTAATTCTGCATTTAAAAATTTTAAATTTAAAATTTGGATAACGGAAAACATAAAAGAGTTGTTTTGGATTTTCACTATTTGGATCAGAATCTAAAAATAGTGTTTAAAAACACTGTCAAATTCACACAATTCAATGAATGAATCTGAAAACATAAAACAGAATTTTGATTGCCTATCAAACCTCTAAACTAACCAAAAGGAAATTATTTAAAAGTTGCATTTGTCTCGATGTTATTTAATTTTTTCATAAAGTTTGTTGGTATGATTTAAGTTTTCTAACTTCTTTTTTCTTTGTTCAAATTAGGTTTATTTTAATAGAAAGATGATTGTTTTGTTAATAATTTTTTTTTCGAAAAGATTTTTTTTTTTCAACAATGTGCAAATGAGAATTTGAATCTCTTATCTTTTGATTGAAGTAATAATCCTCGAGTAGCTGAACTATGCTTATCAATTGTCGGTATTTTGTTAATGATATTTTAGAAAGAAAAATTAGTTGTTGGCCAATGATCAAGGGCTCCTTCCTCTTACCAGCTTTATGTGTGGGATGAAATATTACTAAAAAAAAGTATAACAAACTCAAAATCACTACATATTGTTATTATCATCCTCAATTAACTAAAAGATAATGTTAAATATAAAACCAAGGACAAAAGAGAAAAAAGCTGTTTTGCTCCTTGGTCCTTCCACTTTTGAAAAGTGAATATTTTGATTCTTTTATGCAAAATTGCAATACAAATTCTACACATAATATAGAGTTACTTTAATACAAAGTTATTGCCCTAAAATTTTGATTAAAAAAAGAGATAACAAATAAAATTACGAGACTAAAATTATGTACAAGATCAAAATAATTTTTGATGTACAAGCTGGATTAAAATAGGCAAAAAAAAAAAAAAAAAAAAAAAAATAAATAAATAAATAAATAAAAAAGATAAAAATATATGGATGTTTTGAAAGACAAATGAATTGGAGTTGAATGTAAGGATCAAAACGACATTTAAACCTAATTTTAAAATGTAATACTTAAAAGTGCATGTTTGGGAGTGATTTTAAAATGGTTAAAATCACTTTTGGCATATTCAAAATCACTCCGAAACATGTCTTTAATAATTAAAAATCAATTTCAACGGTATAAAAATCACATTTAAAAGTGTAAAATCAAACATGAAATTGATTTTGAATAATTAAAGGTATGTTTCGGGATGATTTTAAACATGACAAAAGTGATTTTAGCCATTTTGAAATCACTCCCAAACATACATTAATGAAAACTACATATAAAAAGAAATACATTAATGAAAACACTTGAACATATCAAAATGTCATTTCCCCTGCTAAAAACTAGTTTTAGAAAATGGTCTTGTCAAATAAATTTTGTACTAATTTTAAGGAAAGAAAAAAAAAAAAAAACTATTTTTAAGAATGAGCTCGAACCAACATGAACTCTTCTACTACCTCATCAATATTGGAGCATAATAGCTTAATTGATAAGTGTTGTAATTTTTACCTTAAAATTTTCAATTTTTATTCTAGACTTAGATAAGTGTTGCAATATCTGCTTGTTATATTACTCCTACTAATTCATTCACACACCAATTTTAAAAAATCAATGTAAAAATAATTATTAACTCACTAATTTCAATAATATCAAGTTTTGTACGAATTATTTTGATATCTGAAAGGGTATTATTATACTAATTTTTTTATTATTTAAATTATTAGACTTGATATCTAGAAGGATATTATTGTATTAATTTTTTTTTTGAAAAAAAATCTATGAATATATATATATATATATATAATTTTTGAATATTAGACATTTGTGAAAAATGGATTGTTTCACGACCCATCCCCTGATTTTTTTTTGTTTGATTAATGAACAAATTAATCATTGAATAACTTTTTCAAAACTCATAAATTTTAACAAAAACTTAGCTCTAATGTTGTTTTTCTTTAACATCCTATGAACTACGTACTATACATACGTTCTATAATTCATTAAACTTATATGAGAATGTTCTTTTTTGGGGAAAAAAATTATTTTTGACCCTAAACTTAGGGGCTATATCAATTTTACCCCTAAATTTTCAATTTCATCAAATTGTTCCTTCAAACTTGGCAAGTTGTATCAATTTTAACCCTAAACTTTCATTTTCATCTATTTGAACCCCAAACTTAGCACCTTGTATCAATTTTAACCCCAAACTTATATAAGTGTTGTAATGTTGACCTTCGGTTACTTTCTATTTGAACCACCGTTAAAGAGCTTAATTGAATATTTTCTCATTTTTCTTTTTTTAATTCATATTAACTTTGTTTCTTTTAAGAAATTTATTGAAGAAAACTCTTTATTTAATTTGAATAAACTTTTGTTGTTCAAAAGTTGTACATGAGTTTCTTTTCATTCTCTTCTTATTGTGTTTGTGGGTGTTGTTTCTTTTTTTTTTTAGTTATAGGATGATGTGAAATCAATTTTGGAGTTTTTTTTTTTCTTTTCATTTAGATGTGTAATGTTTTTGACTTATAATGTAATCGGCTCAGGATAGTTATTGGGCTTTACTCATGTAATTTTTGGGCCTGTTTTATAAAGGCTCAACATGGGTGGTTGAGAAAGGCACGTGATTAGTTTTAGGGTTGTTATATACGGCTTAAATCAGAGGGCTCTGTGTGAGAGTGTATTCTTCTGTGTGTGTGTGTAGAGTTTCGGTGATTGAAGAATGAATTCCCTCCTCCAGTGGATGTTGGCAATTTGGCCGAACCATTTTAAATCCCTAGTGTCATTTTTCTTCTCCCTCTCTGATCTTCTTTGTCTTCTTCTTTAATCAATTGTGGGTGTGAGATTTTTTAGCTTTTTCGGTGTGTGATTGATTGTGTAAATCGCAACAAGATGCTTTATGAGACTTTTTTTTTTCATCGTCAAGGATTATGAAAGCGAAGCAATTTTGGAGTTTTTTTTCTTTAAATGTTGTTGATTTTTTCTTGTTGCTAAGAACTTGGTAGGTTTTTTCCTTGCTACTTTTTTTTTTCTTTTGCTAACTAGTACATGAAGTGTAAGAAATGAAAAACAAAGCAATTTCAGGTTAATTTTCCTCATATTTGCTAGTTTGTTTTGTTGCTACTAACAATAAGAAGAATCAATCTGGAGTTTTTGATTTCTTCTCCAACAAATTTCTTACAAGAAATCAACCTAACAATTTAGGTGTAATGTGATTTTTTTTTTAAAAAAAAGAAGAATTTGTCAATCACATGCATGTCTTTAATGGTGATTCAAAATGGAAAGTTAACTAAAGGTCTACATTGCAACACTTATGCAGTTTGGAGTTAAAATTGATAAGATCTACTAAGTTTAGGGTTCAATTTGATGAAATTGAAAGTTTAGGGTCAAAATTGATACAACCAGTTACGTTTAGGGTAAAAAATGATTTTTTTCTTTTTTTTTTAATGATGTTTTCAACAAAAACTTATCAAAGGAAGAATATTGCAACATTCTTTTAAGGCTAAAATTATAACTGTTATTTAAGTTTGAAGTGCAATTTGGTGAAATTAAAAGTTTTTAAGGTAAAAAATGGATACAACTTGGCAAATGTAGAGGTAAAAATTGTAACACTAGTCTTTTGGGTTTTTTTCCATTAGAATTCAAAAACAGTTTTAAAAAACATATTTGCCAAATGCATATTTACTAAATTTAATTAATCTGAAAAAATGAAACAGAATCGAGATTACCTATCAAACACGCTCTAAATTAACTAGAAAGAAATTATTTTACATTGAATAGAAAAATCCAATAATTTCTTCCAAATGTAGCTACTTCCTAGCCAAATTTGATTTTACATTCTTTAAAAGATAAAGAGAGAAAGTGATTAAATAACCACGCAAGCGCAGTCGTCACACAAACACTGCACACTCCCAATAATCCATCCACATTCATTTCTCTCCAAATTCTCCATTAAACTTCTTCTTCTTCTTCATTTCCTTTTCCATTTTCAAATTTTCCGCCATGGGAGACCTCAACGAGTTCGATCCTGCCTTCATCCAAGCCCCCGACCACCGCCCCAAGCTCGCCGTCATCGAAGCCGACGGAATCCCCTCCATCGACCTCTCCCCGATCCTCAACTCCGTCGGCGATTTCCCTGAACATCTCGTCCAACAAATCGGCTCCGCTTCCAGAGACTGGGGATTCTTCCTCGTCCTCAACCACGGCGTCCCTCTCGAGAAGCGCCGGCGGATCGACGCCGCTGCCCGGGAGTTTTTCGGGCAGAGTCTGGAGGAGAAGAGGAAGGTGAGGAGAGACGAAGGCGTGGTGACTGGATATTTTGATACGGAATTGACGAAGAATGTGAGAGATTGGAAGGAAGTTTTTGATTTCTTACTGAAGGAGCCCACCGTCGTTCCGGCGTCGCCGGAGCCTGAGGATGACGAGTTGACTCAGTGGACTAATCAGTGGCCGGAGTACCCGCCGGAGTTGAGGTAAAAGTTCGACAGAACCCAAATGGCATCAGTGCCAAAGATTAAAATATCGTTGTTGATTTCGTTAACGAGAAAATAATTATTTAAATTAATAATTAAACTTTTTGCTAATTTTTTTTTGAGTACATCAATTTGGGGTGGGGAGATTCGAACCAGGTTGAGAGTACATGCTTCTTTGACATTTTTTTTTGCTAATTATGGATTTTGTTATTAGTGTTTATATTTATGTATGTTAAATCAAAGTTAAGTTTCTTTCTTTAATAACTTTTTTTTTTTTTTTTTTTTTTTAACATGTGGGCTAGAGGATTGAACTATGCTCATATTGACATTTAGTTTTTGGTTTTTGAAAAGAACAAAACTTGCTTACATACCCCATTAAAATTTTGACAAGTAAGAAAGAGGAAGGGAGAAAATGAAAAATTTTTGTTATCTCTCTTAGTTGTCAACGTTTTAATGGTGGTATGTAGGGAGATCCCTACATACGGGTATGCAAGTTTTTTTCAATCTCATAGTGGTTTTCATCTTTTTTAACGAGATATTTGAATTTTTGACTAAATTCCAAAAACAAAAACAAATTTTTTAAACTTTTTTTTTCTTTTGTTCAAATTTTGATATGGTTTTTGCAAACATGGGAGACATGTAAATAACAAAAACAGAGAAATTTTTGGATGAAAATAGTGTTTATAAACTTAATTTTCAAAAACCAAAAACAAAAAATGAAACAATTATCAATCGGGGTCTAAACTTAAGATTATGTCTATTTGATCCATTGAACTTTAAAAAATGTCAAATAGATGATTGAACTTTTAATTTTGTGTCCAGTAGGTTACTGAACTTTAAAAAGTATCTCATTAATCCTTTAACTTTCGCTTTTGTGTCCAATAAATTCTACAATTTTCAATTTTGTTTATAACATTTTTAAAATTCACAACCCACACACAAAATTAAGAATTTAGGGTCCTATTCGACATAAATTCTAATTTTACATCGAATAGGTTGGTTAGTTTTTAAAAATTTAAAATTCATAACCTATTAAATATTTTTAAAATTTAAGAACCTGCTAGACACTTTTTTTTTAAGTTCAAAGACCAAATAAATATAAACCTAAAATTTCAATGACTAAATTTGTAAATTTAACCTTATATGTGTATATTAAGGTTTTAAAAAAATATATATATATATATATATATAATATTTTATGACTATTTATAAAAAAAAAAAAAATAAGAAAATATTGATTAATATTAACTAGGGTGAGAGTTTGAAGTCTATTAAGGTTGGCTAAAACAACGAAAATATTAAAAACCCTTATACTTATGAAAATAAACTATAAAGAGAAGCAAAACTCATTACAAATCTAAAAAAGAAAAATAAAAAATCTAAGGTCCGTTTGATAACCATTTGGTTTTTGGTTTTTGAAAATTAAGCTTGTTTTCTCTCAATTTTCTTATCATGATTTTCATTTTTGTTAAGTAGACACTTGAATTCTTAGCCAAGTTTTTGAAAACTATTTTTTTTTGTTTTCAAAATTTGACTTGGTTTTTGAAAACATGGGAAGGTTGTAGATAACAAAACAAAGAAAGTTGTGGGGGGAAGTAGTATAAGCTAAATTTTCAAAAACCAAAAACAAAAAACGAAGACCCCGTTTGATAACCATTTGGTTTTTTGTTTTTGGTTTTTGGTTTTTATGCTTATAAACACCACTTCCAACTCTAAATTTATTTGCCTTTTCACCTATCTTCTTCCCATGTTTTCAAAAACCAAGCCAATTTTGGAAAACTAAAAAAAGTAGTTTTCAAAAACTTGTTTTTGTTTTTAGAATTTGGTTAGAAATTCAAGTGTGTCTTTAACAAAAATAAAAACCATGATGAGGAAATTTTAAAAAAACAAGCCTAATTTTCAAAAACCAAAAACCAAAAACCAAATAATTATCAAACGGGGCCGAAATGGTTGTCAATATTACAAGTTTTAAATTACACCACTTATTCAAAGGTTTAAATTACAAGTTTTGCATTTAAATGGATAGAACTGAAAATAATTGAAAAATTTTCAAAGACCAATATTAGAATTTGTTAAAGTTTTCTTTTCATCTGAGCATATGATCTTGAGCAGGGAAGCGTGCAAGGAATATGCTGAAGAAGTGGAGAAACTGGCCTACAAGTTGATGGAGCTCATCGCCGTTAGCTTGGGATTGCCGGCCAACAAGTTTCAAGGTTACTTCAAAGACCAAACGAGTTTCGTGAGACTCAATCACTATCCGCCGTGCCCGTCGCCGGAGCTGGCTCTCGGCGTTGGCCGCCACAAGGACGGCGGCGCTTTGACTATACTCGCTCAAGACGATGTCGGAGGGCTGGAAGTGAAGAGGAAGAGAGATGGAGAGTGGATTCGGGTCAAACCCGTACCCGATTCTTACATCATCAATGTGGGTGATATTATTCAGGTACGTGCAAGGTCGTGATAATTTTCAAAAACCAAAAAACAAATGATTATTAAACAGGTTATAAGTTATTCCATGAAACCAAATTAGTTTTAGGACTTGTCTCGAATGACTTTAATTTTTTTTTTTTTTTTGCAGGTTTGGAGCAATGATAGGTATGAGAGTGTGGAGCACAGGGTGATGGTAAACTCCACAAGGGGAAGATTTTCCTTTCCCTTCTTCTTCAATCCATCTCATTACACCATTGTTGAGCCTTTGGGAGAGCTTATTGATTCTCAAAACCCTCCCAAATATAAACCTTACTCTTGGGGAAAGTTCCTCGTGAACAGAAAGCGTAGTAACTTCAAGAAACTTAATGTTGACAACATTCAAATCTCTCACTTCAAGATCTCCAACTAGTTCTAGAAGGAGTGGTTTACAAGTTAAAAATAATAATAATAAAAGACGAGTGATTTATCCTACCCATAGGGGCCGTTTGGTTAGTGGGGAAGGAGTATTAGATGTGATGGTGCATTTATATAATTAATGTACAGTAGGAAAATAATATAGGTTTAGAGAATGTAATAATTTGATGCATTGTGTATATTATATGATTTGGGGAGGTGATATGATGTGCATCATTATTGTGTGTATATATTGTCTATCAAATATTAAATTGTCTTGAGAGTTGTTGTCTTTTAACTGATCTTGAATTCAATATATATTAAACTCATCTAGTGGGTTCAGCAATATAATAAAGGGGCAGTTGCATAGATGGTAAATTGGACCAAATTAATAGCAAATATAACACAGTTTCAAACTAATTGCAAATATAGCAAAATTAATTGTACAAGACCAAAAAGCTGTTGTCGGATTCTATCCGTGTCATCACTAATAGACTCTGATTATTCAAAGTATATCAGTGTCTATCGCTGATAGACTTCGATTAATCAAAGTCTATCAGTGATAGTCACTGATAGACACTGATAGATTTTGATTAACCAGAGTTTATCAGCGATAGACACTGATAGACTCTGAATAATCGGAGTCTATCAGTAGACTGATAGATTCTGATTCCAGAGTCTATAGCTGATAAACTCTGATAATCGAAGTCTATCAGATAGACTCCGATAGATTTTGCTACATTTGCAATTTTTTTACATGGTGCTATATTTGCTATTAATTTGGTCCAATTTGCCATCCATTGCAATTTTCCTATAATAAAATGAAGTGTTTCATATCCTAGCTATAGGTGACTGCATGTACTATAGGATTCAAATGAGGTGTCATAAAATCAATCAAATTAGATCAATTAACTAGTCTGGAAAGGAATGAGCTTAAATCTTCCAAACTAACTCTTCCTAAGGACGAAAGTCCTAAACTTAATTAATTCTTTCGAAAAACTGATGACCTGAAGTTAACTTAACCCCTTCCTAAAAACCTCAAAAATTGAAGCTAAAAACTGAAGACTTTCAATAAGCTGCAAGTCGAAGACCTTTGAGAAGCTAGCTATAAGCTGAAGACTTTCAATATATGCTAAAAGCTGAAACCCTGTCAATAAGGAAGACCTTCAAGACGCTACAAGCAGAGAAGAACTTCAGAAAAAGCTACAAGACGAAGACCTTCAATAAAGCTAAAAGTAGAAGATCTTCAAAGAAGCTACAAGCCAAAGACATTCAGTAAGCTAAAAACGTGGAAGACCCTTTAATCAACTAAAAGTCGAAGAGCTTCAAAAAGTTAAAAATTGAGGACCTTCCTTCGACAAGCTTGAAGTTGAAGACTTTCTACAAGTTCAAAATTGAAGATTGACCTCAAGATTAAACGTTTCAGCCCTCGAGTCAAATATACATACGTGAGAAAGAATGAGTATCTTGCTAGATCTCAAAGTTTGGTATCCTTGTTGGGAACAAACGTTATATAGATATGTTATGTAATACTAGCAAACAATTATAATTTAACTAACTACAAGTAAATGAAACTTGATGAGCACAAGAATAAGACGTTAGGTGGTAGTCAAGACAGCCAACAAGAGATTAGCTCAACTGGCATAAAGTTGTACTGATAACCACAAGGTCTGTGGAAATGCTGCCCTAAGACAATTATTCTCTCCACATTTTTTCCGTAAATTAAAATAATTACATACATAAATAAATAAAGTAATTAATAAAAAGAAGAGAAATAAAATATTAAAAAAACGAGAGGAGAAATAAATGGAAATAAGGGTCGAAATAGGTAAGTGTAACCACATCGTTTTGTTACCATTAGGGATTTCTTGTTGTCCCTCTCCTTTCCCTCCTCGTTTTAATACATCATTTTATTTTATTTTTTTTTCTCTCCTCGTTTTAATACATCATTTTATTTGTTTTGTTTTTTTTTTTTTTTTTTTTTTACAATATGTCGGGATGGAAATTTGAATCACAGATCTCGTGTTATCAGTACAAGGTTATGCCAGTTGAGCTAAGCTCTTGTTGGCTACATCATTTTATTTGTTTATGTATGTACTTATTTTATTTTAATAAAATCAATAAATTAAATTAGCTAACACATTTAAATTAAATTTACAATCAATAAAGCTACATTAAAAGTTTGATATTAATGTATTTTTTTTTTAATATTTTGATATTAATGTATTAACTTAATACGTTTGATATTAATGTATTAAGTTAATAAGTTTTTTTTAGAAAGTATTAAGTTAATAAGTTAATACGTTTGATATTAATGTATTAACTTAGGCCCCGATAACCATTTCAGTTTTTGGTTTTTGGTTTTTCTGTTTTTGGTTTTTGGTTTTCTGTTTTTTAAAAACAAAAACCATATATGTTTGATAACTGTTTTTTGTTTTCTGTTTTTTAAAAACAGAAAACCAAACTTGTTTGATAACTGTTTTTGGTTTTCAGTTTTTAAAAAATTAGAGAGATGAAAAGATGTTTTTAGAGAGAGAAAGATGTGTAGAGACATTGAAACAAAAATTTAGAGACACAAATATAATATTTTCAAGAGAAAAGTTAAACATAGAAAAGTTGGAGACGTGAAAAAAAATGTTTAGAGAAAGAATATTAGTTAGACTCCATAAAAGATATTAGCTATAGAAAAAAAAAAAGAAAAAAAGTTAGGGTAGAAGAGATAAATTTTAGATAGAAAAATTAAGTAAAAATAGAAATTTTAGAGAGATAGCAAGGTTAAGAGTAAAAGATATGCTAGAAAAAATAACAATAAATTAGAAAAATAAAGAAAAGCTGTAGCGAGAGAAAATTTTGGGAGATTTTTTTTTTCAAAAGAAAATGTAGAATATGTTTATTAGGAAGTTATATATGGATAAATTTTTAGAAATAGATGAGTTATAGAGGAAAAAAAGTTTTGAGAGAAAAAATTTTAGAGAAAGAAAAAGAAATTTTGTTGAGAGAAAAATGTTTTAGAGAGAGAAAAATATAAAAAAGAATTTGTCAAAAAGAAATAGGTAAAAGAGGAAAAAATAATAAGCATTATAAGAAAAATGAGTTTTTGAAAAACAGAAATTTGTTTTTAAAAACTATTTTTTTTTGTTTTTGAAATTTGCTTATAATTTCAAAAACGTTTTTAAAAAACAGAAAACCAAAAACAGAAATGGTTATCAAACAACCCTGTTTTTAAAAAATGAAAAACAAAAACAGAAAACAAAAAACGAAATGGTTATCAAACGACCCCATAATTATTCCATTGCAATAAATTAATCAAATATTGGCTTAATTTTGACGTAATAAATTGATGCATTTCTTTTAATGAAAACTAATGCAATTAATTATGAAAATATTAATTCATTAATTAATAATATAATTTAATCAATTAATTAATTACAATTATTATTAATTTATTGTAAGAATTTATTTTTAATCATTATTCATTGGTTATTTATTATCCCTTTAATGAATAATTATTATTTCTAAAATATTATATTTATTTTTTTGGAATTAATGTTGATTATATTATTATATCATAATTATTTAAGATTTTTCTTTCTTTACAAGATGGGAGTGGGGGAGTTGAACGACCTCTTGGTTATTAGGACAAACTTTATGTGCAAGTTATACTTATAGGTCAACTTGAGATAGTTCGACATAAAGCTTATACCTTCACGATTAGAGGTTCAAATCTCTCACCTCACATATTAAAAAAAAAGATTAATTTCATAAAAACAATACTTAACTTAACTGCATAATCGTGTGTAGGACTCTCCCCTGAACATACAAACAACACATTTTCCATTAGAAAAGTATATTAGGGGAAAAAAAATCATCATTTTTTTACCTTTAACTTAGCTGATTGAATCAATTTTGACTCTAGAACTTTCAATTTCATCAAATTGAACTCTAAAAACTTAGTAGATTGTATCAATTTTAACCCCAAACTTGCATAAGTGTTGCAATGTAGACCTTTAATTGACTTTCCATTTGAATCACCATTAAAACATGCATGTGATTGACAAATTCCTCTTTTTTTTTAAAAAAAAAAAAAATCACATTATACCTAAGTTACGATGATTTTTTGTGAGAAATTTGTTTGAGAGACTCTTTATTTGAAGAAATCAAACACTCCATATTGATTCTTCTCATTGTTACTAGCAACAAAACAAATCTAGAAAATATGAGGAAAAAAAACCTGAAATTGCTTTGTTTTCATTTCTTACCCTTCATGTTCTAGTTAGCATGAAAAAAAAATAGGAAAAAAACCCTACCAAGTTCTTAGCAACAAAAAGAAATCAGCAATATTTGAAGAAAAAAAAACTCCAAAATTGTTTTGCTTTCATAAACCTTGACAAAAAAAAAAAGAAAAAAAAAAAGAAAAAAAAAAACAATGTTCTCAACAACAAGAAAAGATCATCTAAATGAAAAGAATAAAAAACTCCAAAATTGTTTTGCTTTCATAATCCTTAACAACAACAAAAAAAACACACACACACACACAAAGTTCTCAACAACAAGAAAAGATCATCTAAATGAAAAGAATAAAAAACTCCAAAGGAAATTCATGTACAACTTTTGAACAACAAAAGTTTATTCAAATAATAAAGAGTTTCTCCAATAAATTTTTGGCTAAATTATGAAAAATACCCCTGAACTATAGGGTTTGTTTAAAAAATACCCTTGAACTTTGAAAAGTTTCAAAAATACCCCTGAACTTTAAAAAATGTTTCAAAAATACCCTTGTCGTTAATTTTTGGATGGAAACCGTTAAAGTTTCAATTTCAAAAATACCCTTGAACTTTCAAAAAAAATTTCAAAAATACCCTTATTGAAAAATGCTTCTTTTTTCCTTCTCTCACCGTAAATTGTTCCTCCATGAAAATTAATACAAAACTTTTCTTATAAAGGTTGTGTGCAACATAATACCAGATGAAAACAGACTTTAAAATCGAGTTTTCTTTTTTAAAAAGTGTAAAGAAGATAAGTGTGAGAATATATATGTATATATATTATTTTCTTTTTGCTCTCTCTGTTTGTGTATGTTAGTGATAAGAAGAATAAGTGTTTGTAAGACTTTAGGTTTGGTCTAGTTTATAAGATTAATTAATCAAAAGTTTTATATATGATTTTGTTCTTATTAATATTTAAGAATTGATAGAATCCGTATACAACAATAGTTTTATTTATTTTTCATAAAATGAATATAAAGAAAGCTAATGGGTAATAATGGTTGGTGAGGAAATAATATTGAAAAGTCTACCAACATAATGAAGTTAGCACACGTAGAATTTCAAGAACAAAATTAAACAAAAGTCATCTTGAAGTTTCAACACGAAAATCTAGATGATATATGTTGAAAGAGAAGAAAAGCTCCTAGACTATGAATACATGACAAATAAGTAAAGTTTCTCATTAATTTTCATGGAAGAAGAATTTATGGTGAGAGAAGGGAGAAAAAAAAAAAAAGAAGCATTTTCCAATAAGGATATTTTTTAATTTTTTTAAAGTTCAAGGGTATTTTTGAAATTGTGAAACTTTAACGGTTTTCATCCAAAAATTAACGACAAGGGTATTTTTGAAACACTTTAAATTCAGGGACATTTTTGAAACAAACCTCATAGTCGTTTAAGGGTATTTTTTATAATTTAAGCTAAATTTTTTTACAAAAAACCAACTCAGTGTAATGTGAATTAAAAAAAAAAAAATAATAATAATCGAAGGTTAACATTGCAATACTTATAAAGTTGTACATATTATAAATATTGCAATAAAATAGATGTCCATAAATTTGCTTAGTGTCCTAAAGGCCATGTGTCACTATCCATATAGTCCATGTGCCATGTAAATATTGATGCTTGGTGTCCACTTTGAGCCACATCTTGCTTGCCAAATTGCCTATAAATAGTGGTTTTTGGTGGAGTTAAAAATACATCTCCATTGGTGAATTATCTCCCAATTTCATAATTTCCCACTTTGCTTATTTTAATGTTTTTATTTAATTTCATGTTTTTATTTGTTTTATTATTATAATAATAATAATAATAATAATAATAATAATAATAATTATTATTATTATTATTATTATTATTATTATTATATTATATTTTATCTATTGCCGTATTCCCGAGTTGTGTGTCGTTGTACTGCTCAATTTTACAACACGTTATCAGCACGAGCTGCTGTTGCTTCCTTCACTGAAGGTAGGTCCTAAAGGTAGGTCGGTTTTTTTTTAAATATTATATTGCATATTTAGTAGGTATTAAATTTCTAATTTAAAATAATATTTTGTTATAGTGGTACCATGACAAATCTTACGAAATTAGAATTCTCAACCCTTGACATTAATGGTAATAATTATTTGTCATGGGTGCTCGATGCCGAAATCCACCTGGATGCTATGAACCTGGGAGAAACAATTAAAGAAGAAAATACGACATCCAGGCAAGATAAAGCCAAAGCTATGATTTTCCTTCGCCATCATCTTCACGAGGGATTGAAAATGGAATATCTCACAATAAAAGATCCTCGTGTCTTGTGGAAAAATTTGAAAGAAAGGTATGATCATCAGAAAACAGTTATTCTTCCTAAAGCTCGTTATGAATGGATGCATTTGAGGCTACAAGATTTTAAATCAGTAAGTGATTATAATTCCGCATTATTTAAAATCAGTTCAAAACTGTTGTTATGCGGAGAGAAAATTACTGATGTTGATATGTTAGAGAAGACATTTTCTACATTTCATGTCTCGAATATGCTCCTGCAGCAGCAATATCGAGAGAAAGGTTTTAAACAATATTCTGAACTAATTTCATGTCTTCTCGTGGCCGAACAAAATAACGAGTTATTGATGAAAAACCACGAATCTCGACCAACTGGAACAACACCATTCCCTGAAGTGAATGCTGTGAATTTTAATAATAATCGTGGCCGAGGTCGTGGTCGTGGCAGAGGAAGAAATAACAATTATTTTTATGGTGGTCGTTCTAATTTTAAAAGAACCACCCAAAATGATGATCACAGAGGGAAAGCTCCACAAGAAAAGAGTTCAAAAAGTGTTGAAAATAAATGTTTCCGATGCGGAATGACTGGACATTGGTCACGTACCTGTCGTACGTCAAAACACTTAGTTGATCTCTATCAAGCCTCCCTGAAGGAAAAAGGAAAAGATGTGGAAACAAATCTTGCATACCAGGATAATGATATATTTGACCCATCCAATATGACAAATTTGGATGTGGCAGATTTTTTTGAATCTCCTGAAGAGAAGATCGGCACAACCAGTGGAACATCAAGTGCTTCTTTTGACTTTGAGAATATCTAATGTTGTTGTTTTTATCTTTATGTTTTCCTTAGTAAACGTTAACTTTTGTATATTTCAAGTGCTATTTTCTTATTGAAATTATTCTCTTTTAATGAAGAAACATGGAATCTTTTCATATGTTGGGTGATTCGAAAATGAGCAAAGAAGATCTATGTCTGGTAGACAGTGCAACTACGCACACAATACTTACGAGTAGAAAATATTTTTCCAAACTGACAATGCTGGAAGCAAAAGTCAATACGATATCAGGTTCTGCAAACTTGATTCAAGGATTTGGAAAAGCAAATATTATTTTGCCTAGAGGAACAAAATTTACAATTGGCAATGCATTGTTCTCTAGTCAATCAAAGAGAAATCTACTGAGTTTTAAAGATATACGTTGCAATGGTTATCATATTGAGACTGATAGTAAGAATAATGTGGAATATCTATATATTATCTCTACTGTCTCAAATGAAAAACGTATATTAGAAAAATTGCCTGCTTTATCTTCTGGATTGTATTATACTCATATACGAGTAATTGAAACATATGCAACGATGAACCTGAAGTTCATGAATCCATACATATTTACAATTAGGCATGACCGATTGGGTCATCCAGGATCTATAATGATGAGAAGAATTATTGAGAATTCAGATGGACATCCATTAAAGAACCAGAAGATTCTTCAATCCAATGAATTATCATGTGATGCTTGCTCTCAAGGAAAATTAATAATTAGACCATCACCAGTTAAAGTGGGAACTGAATCACCTGCATTTTTGGATAGAATCCATGGTGATATATGTGGTCCTATTAACCCACCAAGTGGACCATTTAGATATTTTATGGTATTAATAGACGCATCCAGCAGATGGTCACATGTGTGCTTATTATCAAGTCGAAACCTTGCATTTGCAAGATTACTTGCTCAAATAATTAAGTTAAGAGCACAATTTCCTGATTATACGATTAAGACCATTCGTCTTGATAATGCTGGTGAATTTACATCCCAAGCTTTTGATAATTATTGTATGTCAATTGGGATAAGTGTTGAACATCCTGTAGCTCATGTTCATACACAAAATGGTTTGGCAGAATCATTTATAAAACGTTTGCAATTAATTGCTAGACCATTGCTTATGAGAGCTAAGCTTCCTACATCTGTATGGGGACATGCTATTTTGCATGCAGCGTCACTTGTACGCATTAGGCCAGTAGCTTATCACAAGTACTCGCCATTACAATTAGCTTATGGCTATGAGCCAAATATTTCTCATCTGAGAATTTTTGGATGTGCAGTATATGTTTCAATTGCTCCACCTCAACGTACTAAGATGGGTCCTCAAAGGAGGTTAGGAATATATGTTGGATATGATTCCCCATCAATTATTAAATATCTTGAACCCCTGACGGGTGATGTATTTACTGCACGATTTGCTGATTGTCATTTTAATGAGACAAATTTTCCAACATTAGGGGGAGGAATTACGAAGTTGGAAAAAGAAATTACATGGAATGCATCATTATTGTCTCATTTAGATCACCATACAGATCAATGTGAACTTGAAGTTCAGAAAATAATTCATTTGCAAAATATAGCAAATCAATTACCAGATGCATTTATAGATGCAAAGAAAGTGACTAAGTCACATATACCAGCTGCAAATGTCCCATCAAAAATTGATATCCCAACACAACATGTTGTCATTAATGAATCTGGAACACGCCAGAAGCGTGGTAGACCAGTGGGTTCTAAGGATAAAAATCCTCGAAAATGAAAAATAATTAATAGTCAAAAAGACTTGGTTGAGGATGTAAATACCCATGAAGAAGTTCATGACATGAATAGTGAGGAAGGTGAAATCCCTGAAGATAATAATGAGATTTCCATAAACTATGTCATGACAGGAAAAAGATGGAACCAAACTAATGAAGTTATTGACAACATTTTTGCATATAATGTTGCTCTTGATATTATACAAGAGAATGAGGATCCTGAACCAAAATCTGTTGAAGAATGTCGACATAGAAAAGATTGGCTTCAGTGGAAAAAAGCAATCGAGGCAGAATTAAATTCACTTTCAAAACGTCAGGTTTTTGGACCAGTAGTCCAAACACTAGAAGGTGTCAAGCCTGTGGGATACAAATGGGTATTTGTGAGAAAAAGAAATGAAAATAATGAAATCACAAGATATAAAGCAAGATTAGTTGCACAAGGTTTTTCACAAAGACCTGGTATTGATTATGAGGAGACATATTCTCCAGTGGTGGATGCAATTACACTAATATTTTTAATTGGTCTGACTGTATATGAAAGTCTGGACATGCATCTTATGGATGTTGTCACAGCATACTTATATGGATCTCTTGATAATGATATTTATATGAGAATCCCAGAAGGATTTAAGGTACCTGAAACATATAAATCAAATTCTCGTGAAATCTGTTCAATAAAGTTACAGAGATCATTATATGGATTGAAACAATCAGGACGAATGTGGTACAATCGCCTAAGTGGATATTTGTTGAAAGAAGAATATCAAAACAATCTGATATGTCCGTGTGTTTTTATAAAGAAATCACAGTCAGGATTTGCTATCATAACTGTATATGTTGATGACTTAAATATAATTGGAACTCCTGAAGAGCTTTCAAAGGCAATAGAATATCTCAAGAAAGAATTTGAGATGAAAGATCTTGGGAAAACAAAATTTTGCCTTGGCTTACAAATTGAGCATTTAGCAGATGGAATATTTGTTCATCAGTCAACTTATACAGGAAAAATTTTAAAAAGATTTTATATGGACAAAGCACATCCAGTAAACATTCCAATGGAAGTTCGTTCATTAGATGTGAAGAAAGATATATTTCGACCTCGAGATGATAATGAATAACTACTTGGTCCTGAAGTACCATATCTTAGTGCAATTGGTGCACTTATGTATCTTGCTAATAATACAAGACCAGATATTGCATTTTCAGTAAATTTATTAGCTAGATATAGTTCTTCACCAACGAAAAGACATTGGAATGGAGTTAAGCATATACTCCGCTATCTCCGAGGAACGATTGATATGGGTTTATTTTATTCAAATAAATCAAATTTTGATCTGGTTGGTTATGCAGATTCAGGATATTTATCTGATCCACACAAAGCTAGATCTCAAACAGGTTATCTATTTACATGTGGAGGAACCGCTATATCATGGCGATCAGTGAAACAGACCATAACGGCTACTTCCTCTAATCATGCTGAAATTCTTGCAATTCACGAGGCAAGTCGAGAATGTGTATGGCTAAGATCAGTAACTCAACACATTCGTGAAACATGTGGTTTGTCTTCTAGTAAAGTTCTTCCAACAATATTATATGAAGACAACACTGCTTGCATAGCTCAAATCAAAGGAGGATATATTAAAGGAGATAGAACGAAGCATATTTCACCAAAGCTTTTCTACACTCATGATCTTAAAGAAAATGGTGACATCACGGTACAACAAATTTGTTCAAAGGATAACCTGACAGACTTATTTACAAAGTCATTACCTACTACAACCTTCGAGAAATTAGTCCACAACATTGGAATGCGGCGACTCAGAAATCTTAAATGATGTTTCTATGAGGGGGAGAAAAATATATTGTATTCTCTGAGGATTATTAAATTATATGAAATATGTACTCTTTTCCTTCACTAGGATTTTTTCCCATTGGGTTTTTTTCCTAGTAAAGGTTTTTAACGAGGCATATTTCATATGTGGGCATCTAAGGGGGAGTATTATAAATATTGCAATAAAATAGATGCCCATAAATTTGCTTAGTGTCCTAAAGGCCATGTGTCACTATCCATATAGTCCATGTGCCATGTAAATATTGATGTTTGGTGTCCACTTTGAGCCACATCTTGCTTGCCAAATTGCCTATAAATAGTGGTTTTTGGTGGAGTTAAAAATACATCTCCATTTGTGAATTATCTCCCAATTTCATAATTTCCCACTTTGCTTATTTTAATGCTTTTATTTAATTTCATGTTTTTATTTGTTTTATTATAATTATTATAATAATTATTATTATTATTATTATTATTATTATTATTATTATATTATATTTTATCTATTGTCGTATTCCCGAGTTGTGTGTCGTTGTACTGCTCAATTTTACAACAGTACATGGTTTTTTACTCGTATATTCCTATATAAAAGCTCAAGCGTCACATATATACCCAAACCCCACATCAAAATCCATAATTTTTTTCTTCTTATTCTTCCTCTTCTTCAATTCCATCCCCGTTTTCTATTTTCCGCCATGGGAGAACTCAACCTCGAGCTCGAGATCGATCCGGCCTTCGTCCAAGCCCCCGAGCACCGTCCCAAGCTCACCGTCATCGAAGCCGACGGAATCCCCTCCATTGATCTCTCTCCCATTTTGAACTCCAACTCCGCCGTTGATTTCCCCGACGAACTGGTCCGACGAGTCGGCTCCGCTTCCAGAGACTGGGGATTCTTCCTTGTGACCAACCACGGCGTCCCTTTGGAGAAGCGGCGGCGGATCGAGGCGGCTGCCCGAGAGTTTTTCGGGCAGAGCTTGGAGGAGAAGAGGAAGGTGAGGAGAGACGAAGTCGTAGTGAGCGGCTATTTTGATACGGAGCTGACAAAGAATGTGAGAGATTGGAAAGAAGTTTTTGATTTTATGGTGGTGGAACCGACCGGCGTTCCGGCGTCGCCGGAGACTGAGGATGACGAGTTGATTCAGTGGACCAATCAGTGGCCGGAGCACCCGCCGGAGTTCAGGTAAAAGTTCGATAAATTGGTGGCACGATCTAATTGTTAAAATTTAGGCAAAAGAAAGTTTAATTTTTCCAATTTTATCTATTTAAAATTGGATTTGAGTGAGTATTACTATTTTTTTTTTTTTGAATAAGAGTAAGTATTACTATTAACATTGTATCAATTTTTATCCTAAATTTTCAATTTTTGAGCATTAGACTTTTTAAAATCTCATCGGATAATATTTAGTTTTTTTTTTTATTTTATTTTTGAAAGTTAAGCTTATAAAGCACTACTCCCACCCATAAATTTCTTTGTCTTCTCATATACTTTTTTCTTATGTTTTAAAAAACCAAGTCAAGTTTTGAAAACTCAAAAAAGTAGTTTCCAAAAGTTGTTTTTGTTTTTGGAGTTAAGAATTCAAATGTGTCCTTTTTGCAAAGATGAAGATCAATTAGGAGAAAAAACCAGCATCATTTTAAAAAACCAAGGTCCCATTTGATAACCATTTGGTTTTTTGTTTTTGAAAATTATGTTTGTTTTCTCTCAATTTTCTTATCATGGTTTGCATTTTTGTTAAGTAGACATTTGAGATCTTAGCCAAATTCCAAAAACAAAAACAAGTTTTTGAAAACAATTTTTTTTTATATATATTTTAATTTTGACTTTATTTTTGAAAACATGGGAATGTTGTAGATAACAAAACAAAGAAAGTTGTGGGGGAGTAGTGTTTATAAGCTTAATTTTCAAAAACCAAAAACCAAAAACGAAATGGTTATCAAACGGGACCCAAATGTTTATCAAACAATGTTTAAGTGCTTCAATTTGTTTTTATCATCTATTTGATTTTTTGCTACTCCTGATTATTTTTTTAAATAATGTAAAAAGGTTAAAAAAAAACTATTGTTATTTTTGTCTAGACCAATCATATTCATTATATACCAAGTATATGTTTTAATAATTCATTTGTAGCATATGGGAATACTTTTTTCAACAATTCATCGAAGGAAAGCCTACCAAAAGATAGAAGTTGCAGTACTGCTTTATAAAGTTTAAAGTGAAATTTGAAACATTTATTCAAGTTTAAGGTGCAATTAGAAGAAATGGAAAGTTCTGTTCAAAAAAAAAAAAAAAAATTAGAAGAAATGGAAAGTTTAGACCCCGTTTGATAACCATTTTGGTTTTTAGTTTTTGGTTTTTGAAAATTAAGCTTATACACACCTATTTCTACTTATGAGTTTCTTTGTTTTAGTATCTACCTTCTTCCTTTTTTTCAAAAACCAAGTCAAATTTCGAAAACCAAAAAAATTAGGCCCCGTTTGATAACCATTTGGTTTTTGGTTTTTGGTTTTTGAAAATTATGTTTGTTTTCTCCTAAATTCCCTATCATGGCTTTCATTCTAGTTAAGGTTGCATTTGAATTCCTAGCCAAATTTTAAAAACAAAAACATGTTTTTGAAAACTACTTTTTTTTTGTTTCCAAAATTGGACTTGGTTTTTGAAAACAAGGTAGATGATTGATACTAAAACCAAGAAACTTATAAGTGGAAGTATGTATGTATAAGCATAATTTTCAAAAACCAAAAACCAAAAACCAAATGGTTATCAAACGGGACCTTAGTTTCCAAAAACTTGTTTTTTGTTTTTTAAATTTGGCAAGGATTTCAAATGGTTCCTTAACAAAGATGAAAACCATTGTCGGAAATTTGGGAGAAAACATGCCTAATTTTCAAAAACCAAATGATTATCAAACGAGGCCTAAGAGTTAAAATTTTGATATGACATGCCAAGTTCAGGGTGTACGTAATTGATCTTTTTCCAAATATTTAAACTCATATTATTGAAATGCTCAAATCTACTTAATAAAAATATATACGAACTTAGTCACAAAATCAAGTCGATGCAGAATAATGCAAAAACTAGCTTAATAATAAAATGTCTAAATCCAACTAATTAAAAACTTCAAACAACTTATACCTCTCATACAGCGTAGCTATAAAGATGTAGCTTGTTCAAGTAGTTTAAAAAATTGAAAGTTTAAAGTTAAAATTGACCTACAATCACCCCCTAAATATTGAGGTAAAACAATTTAAATATATATAGAGTAGTGTAAAACTTGAACTAATTTATTAAGTTTCTAATAAGTCTCTTTCTTTTTTCTCTAATAAGTCTTAAACATTATAAAATTGTATCATATAATTCGTATGTTTAAAGTTCCATACCGATGATAAGCATCTAAATCAATTTGAAACTAAATGAAATACCCTTCCACATAATCTTTAAGTAATATAATAATAACCCACACAATTATAACGACTGACAAAGCAAACAACATACCTTCATTTGACACAAAATTAAAAGTCCAACGTATGATTAAAAATTTTAAATTTGTAAAACACACAAAAACTAAATATATATAAAAAATATTAAGGGTCTATTTGACATGCCATCAAAATTCTATTTTCTATTTTCAAATTCACTTAATCAAATGGATTTAGTGAATATTTGTTTGGCTTTTTTTTTTCTTTGAAAACTACTTTTAAACATTTGATCCAAACAGTGGAAATTCTAAAGACATTTATTTTATGTTTTCAATATATCTCCATTTTGATTTTGAAATTTTAATAGCATAATTTCATTTTTAAAAAAATGTAAAAACTTTTATAGTATTTCATATTATAAATTCATTTTATTTTTTGTTAAATCAAACTATGTATATGATATTGTAAAATAATAATCCTACAAAACCAGTGCAAAACGCATGTCTGAAAACACAAAATACAATAACTCTTTTTTTTCCTTTAAAATTTTTGTCTTCATATCACTTGCTAAAAATTTTATTTTAAATGTCCAATTTTTTTTTCCGATATGATGGGAGTAGGGAGGTGTGCGAGGAATATGGTGAGGAATTGGAGAAACTTGGCCACAAATTGATGGAGCTGATCGCGGTTAGCTTGGGATTGCCGGCGGAGAGGTTTCGAGATTTTTTCAAAGACCAAATGAGTTTTGTGAGGCTAAATCACTATCCGCCGTGCCCGTCGCCGGAGCTGGCTTTGGGCGTTGGCCGCCACAAGGACCCCGGTGCCTTGACCGTGGTTGCCCAAGACGATGTCGGAGGGCTCGAAGTGAAGAGGAAGAGTGATGGAGAGTGGGTTCGGGTCAAACCCGTACCCGATTCCTACATCGTCGATGTCGGAGATATTACTCAGGTACCTACTACTATACGAGGTTGTTTATCATATACACCTTTATGAGACTAAGAAAATGTCACTAAACAACTATATAACAGTGATGTTTTATTTAAAAAGTGTATCTTTCGAACTAGTTGAGTCTAGTATAATTGAAGAAAGATTGAAACTAAAAATGGGGACTTTTTTTTTTTTTTTTTTTTTTTTTTTTGCCTATTAAACCGTGAACTTGATATTTTAGAGAGAGAAATATGAATAAATAAATTTATATAAAAATGAATTTTTTTTACATTTACTCATAACTTTAAAATCTTTTTTAAAAAATAGGAAACTAAAAACAGAGTTGAAATTATCAAACAACCCTCTTTTTAAAAAAATGAAATCCTATTAGATACAATACTGTGAGTTCAAGAATCTATTTTATACAGTTTTTTCAAATTTTAGAATTCTATTCAACATAACATTAGAAGTTTGGAACTTGTTAATTTAAGCTCAAGAGAAAAAAAAAACTTGTAAATTTAACCTAAAAGTTGTTTATATTATAAATATTAATTTTAATGAAAAAGTATTTATTATTTAGCAATAAAAAAAATTGTTAACATTTGGTTCTTATATATGAAAATTTTAGGTTTGGAGCAATGAGAAGTATGAGAGTGTGGAGCATAGAGTGATGGTAAACTCCACAAAGGAAAGATTCTCCATTGCCTTCCTCTTCAACCCATCTCACAACACCATTGTTGAGCCTTTGGAAGAGCTTATTGATCCTCAAAACCCTCCCAAATACAAACCTTACTCTTGGGGAAAGTTCTTCTCCACCAGAAAGCGTAGTAACTTTAAAAAACTCGAGGTTGATAACATCCAAATCTCTCATTTTAAGATCTCCAACTAATCCTAAAACGAGTCGTTGTTTATGTCTACTAAGTTATGTGTTAATGTATGTATAATGTTAGATGATGGTGTGTTACCATTGTTTATGTATTTTAAGAAAAATTATAGGTTTTGAGAAGAAAATGTGACATACATTGCACATTAATAATTATGAGACTTGAGGATGTTTGAGTTTAATTAATGTGACAGCATCATCATTGGTGTATGTATTTTTATTTTATAAAATAATATGTTGAACTCAATAAATATATATATATATATTATGAAGTAACAAATTTTCTTGAGAGAGGTTGTTTTTAAGGTTGTGAGTGTGTTAGGGATATTTCTAGAATATTTGTTAATTACTTTTGATGTTAAAAACATGCTTTTCAGGTGCTTTCCTTCCTATCAAGCATTTAAATGTTGCTCTCAAACATGCTTTGAGCTAGGGAAGAGTACTTTTAAAAGTCCTTTTGACATCATTTTTCAAAAAATATTCCTTAATACATTTTTTTTATAAGTTAACCCGAAAATTATCCTTGTTTTCTTCTAATTTTTTTTATAATAGTTTTCATCTTGTTAATGAAACATTTGAATTCTTAGTCAAATTCTAAAAACAAAAACAAGTTTTTTTGAAAACTACTTTTCTTAATTTTCGAAACTGACTTGGTTTTTGAAAACATGGGAAGAAGTAGATAACGAAACAAAGAAATTTATAGGTATATGTGGAAGTAGTGTTTATAAGCTTAATTTTTAAAAACCCAAAACTAAAAATAAATGGGATTCTAAGTGCCTGTTTGGCGTTGATAAGTGATTATAGGAAAATCTTAACTAACTTAGGTGTTTGGTAAACCTGATTTTTTATTAATTTATGGAAAATCTATTTTGAATTCTTTAGATTTACAAAATCTATTTTGAATTCTTTAGATTTACAAAATCTATTTTGAATTCTTTAGATTTACAAAATCTATTCAAGCATAGCTTTTGAAAAAAACTTCCCGAACAATCAGGCACCTATTTTAACAATTTTACAAAATACCAATTATATCCCTCCCTAATTTTATTTTCACGCCTCTTATCGATCCCTTTGTCAGGTTAGTTTTAATTTTTAAAAAACTTTTTTTTGTAATCGTTCTTCTACATTTGAGATGATAAAAACAATGATTGAATTTTCAATAACTTGTGTTCTTGGTTTATCAATTTTGTGTGTTCTTTTTTTTTTTTTTTTTTTTTTATCTTAATCATATTTTTCCTTAAATTTTGTTTGTACTTAAATTGGAATAATATTTGTTCATTACAATGTTATAATATTTTATCATATAATTTAAAATAACAAAGTATAAATTTTTAGAATAACAAAATAGAAATTTAAATTCAAACTATAATAAAATTTAAATAATTATCTTATAACAATTTAAATATTGAGTATCAATATAAAAATAATCAAAATGGATATGTCCACTTTCGTCATTATAGCTAAATCGCAACAATCTCGTTTGAATTTACCAAACACTATAACCTGCTTTTTCATGTTTAACACTGAAATTTACCAAACACTAATTTACTTCTAGTTACAGCTGATTTTTTTAAAAGCACAGTTGCCAGCAATTATGTTAAAAGCTACAGCAATCCCAAACTAAGCCTAAAATTACAAATTTAGTTTCTCAACTTTCAATTTTGTGTGTTTGATTTCTAAGAAAAAATAAAAAATAAAAATAAAAATTTCCTACGTTTGATAGCTCCTTAGAATTTCAGTTTTATGTAATTCTCTCTCTTTACACGCAAATTAAAACTTTTTTTTATACAACAAATTTAGGTGGTGAAGGTTTAAACCTTCGACATTAAAAACTCAACAGAACCCCAAATGGGTTGTTGAAATTAATTTAGAGAAAAGAAAGTTCACTTTTTATCCAATTTCTAAAAAGTGTTGTGTTACTTTTTCAAAATTAAATCGGAAAATTACACACTAATTAAACGAAGAAAGAAATTAAATAAATTATTTGAAAAAAAAAAAATTGTCGAAGTGAGCATTGCTCAATGGCATAATTGACATATATACTCGACGAAGAGGTTAGAGGTTTAAATCTCCCAACTTCAAATATTTTTTTTTAACTTGAAAAAAAAAAATCAATTTGGTCTATTTAGTTTCACACTAGTCCATTTATTTTCAATTCACAGTTTTAAAAATTCTAATTTGATCTAGTCAAATTTTATAAATCGTGTCTGCAATTATATCATACAAATAATTTTCATTTTTTTTGACATAACACATTTCTATTTAGATAATTGTGTATTAGTTGTTATTAATACTAGGGTTAAGGTCTAAGTAAAAAATAAAAGAAAATAAATAGCCAATAAAATATAATTTAGAGACCACTTGAGAGATTCAATAGAGAGTTTAATCGAAACTAAGCTCATATTCCATATTAAAACATTTAAAAATGATAGAGATCATATTCAATCTAACTCCAATTACCATAATAATTAAATTGAAACATTTAAACGACTATAGGGATGAAATTACTTTCTACATATTTTTTCATCTCACTAATAAGACAAACAAGATGATATAAATGTGGGTGAGATGGAGAGTGAAGAAGAAGAGAGATGGGGAGGGGATCTAGGTCAAACCCATACCCGATTCTTACATTATCAATGTGGGTGAGATTATTTAGGTATGTATGAAGTGATATAGTTATTTTTAATTAGGTTAGATTATACAAAATATTCTTCTTTCCTCCCTGATGGGGGATGTATGCTGGGTGACGGGTGCTGAACCTCCCTTTTCTTTCATGGTGTGGGTTTGCCTATTTTCCGTAAGGTTGGATTGGTGACCTTTCGATGTTGTGATGATCTGGGTGGTTGCCCCTGCTCGGGAATGGGTTCATATGTGGGTTCAGGAGAAGGAGGACTTCGACTCCAACTCTTTCTTGATTAGGGAGTTGATGCTCTTTGAATGTCAATAGCTTTTCGATTTCTTGCAAGAAGTAAGAAAATGTCATTTGATGCCACCATCAGACATACTCCAAAACCATCTTTCCCTCTCTGTCATCCGACATTATCACAAAAGGAGTCCCAGTACCCTGTCAATTTCCAAAGGGTTAAAGATGACACGCTTGATTGACGTTGTGATCGGGTGTCTGAATTCATTAGTCAAAACCAAATGGTTTTGCAAGCACGTACGTTGCCTTGTCGTAACATCAGAATGTTGCTTCGCATGGAGATCAAATCGAATACTATCTTTGATGCATTTTCACAATAAAAAATAAGTATATAGCAAGGGCCCTTTTCATCGACCTAGTCGATCAATCATACAAAGACTTAGGGGCATCTCTGAAATACCATGCTTGTATGTCCCAAAATTTTCACTGTTATCTTGAAGCTTTGAACTTTAAACTTGTTTCAAAACTACCTTACCATCAAGTCAAAAAAAAAAAAAATCTTACCATCAAGTTTGCTATTAACATGAAGATGGAAAAGTAATGTGACGTTAACATGTAAATTAGTGGTATACGTCGCATAGATGGTTGGTTATAATTATGCCCTTGAACGTCGTTAGGTTTCGTGAGGGATTGGTATCCGACTACCAAAATTCTAGGGAGGACACAAAAGAAAGAGTTGCAATGATAAGAGTCCGAAGTGTGTGGTCTTGTTACTGCCATAATTCTTTTTCCCTTTTTCTATTTGGAGATTTGGTTCTATCTGTAGAGTTGAAATCCCTTACCTAGCTGAAACATATCAGAGAACCCAACCCAATTTAATCACTCTTAGAATACCCGTACGATAGCAAACATTATAGTAATTATTTCAAGCAAAAAACTGTTGTAAAGAAGGTCATAAACATGTTGTATTTTAATGTAAAACCTAGATCTAATCATGGTTTTACCTAAAGGATCATTGGGATAAAAGGAGACTTACTCTCGATGTCGTTCTTGACGGATTTCGCCTTTTTCCTTGCTACTTGATCTGAAAATGCAACAACCCCCTCTCTTGGATAAACCTCCAAATGTGAACACCACCACGAGATGACACCGGTATTCTCTTTAGGCTTCTTGTGAGGTTAGCTTGTGGGAGCAATACATTTCTCTGGAGGGAATTGGGAGAGGAATCCTATTCACTGTGGAGAGAAAAAAAACTTCTTGAGAGAAAAGGTTTCAGCAGCAGAAATACATAAAGATTTTTTTCCCTAAACTGAAACCCACGTCTAATCTAGAGATGCCCAACAACCACCCTAGACGTGTAGCCTATCGGTTAGGAAGGGGAAGACTAACACGTATCACACACGTGTCCATCAGTTGATCGTATAATTTAATTTAAATAAATTAAATTAAATATTTATTTAATTAATTAAAACCATTAATGAATTAATTAATTAAACACATGATCAATTAAATCATTATTTAATTAACCACGTCATTTAATCATATTAAATGAGTATTTCTCACATAACCTATAGTTTTAATGTAATTTAATTAAATAAAATAAAATCAAATTATTTATTTAATTATTTAATTAATTAATCACTAAATTGAATATCTTATATTCAATTATATTTCTCTCAAATAACCTATAGTATTTATGTGTATCTAATGCGCATTAATTTTAACCTATAATTTCAATGTGAATCCAATTCATATTTGAAACTTAATATTCGAACCCCTCCGAATATTCAATTCTCCCTTAAATTAATTTTGAATCAATATTCAAAATAAATTTATATTATAAAGTCTAATAATAAATATAAACTTTACATTATAATGTATCTTTATACATTATATTATTTCCCTTGGTAAACTTACCTCAATACCCTTTATGAGCTATCGGTGGAACCTAATGGACCTACAGATTAGAAGCTCCAACGATATGAGATTAATTGGCTAAACTCATTAACCAAGTTAATCAATATTCGTTAACTATGGGTACACTCCAGTACTATAGACTCACAGTTGCACTCTTCTCACTGCAGATATATTTCTGTGTCCACGGATATTGACCAATAATAACAAGTCAGTCCTTCACGTGTGTTCGTAACACTAATAATAATAATAATAATAATAATAATAATAATAACAAAACAAAAAAAACAAAAGAAATAGAAAAACAAAACCCCACCTTTTTTACCTTTCTCTTTCTTCTTTTTTCCTTCTTTCTTACCCAATGTTTTCTCTCCCCGTGTACTCCTTCCTCCCCCTCTCTTTTCCTTGTTTCCTCTTCCACTTTCTTTTCTCTTTTTCTATCACTCTCTAAGCTAAGCTCACTTCCTAAACAACTCTCTCAACTAGGCTTATGCTCAAATCTTCTTCTTCTCCTTTCTCCCTCAAAAGAAATTCTTCTAAAAACTCTCTAAACTAAACTCTTGCTCAAATGCCTAAACTCTCTCAAGCTCACTTTCACTCTAAACTTCTTCTCCTTCTTCTTCTTGTCCTTTTTCATCCTCCATCTCCCCCCTTTTTATACTTGAAGGGTTACTAAATTAGGGGGAGGATGGATGAGAAAATGGTGGAAAAAAGAAAAAAAAATAAAAAAATAAAAAAAAGAGAGCCATGGAAAAGCTTTTGAATAGGTAAGTTTCCCCTTGAATAGGAATGGGGAAGACAAAAAAATAAATAAATAAATAAAAATTTAAAAAAAATTAAAAAAAAAACGAATTTTTGATAAAAATATGTGAAAAAGGGGGTTTGAACCACAGACCTTGTCTATATCAATACAACCTTATGCCAATTGAGCTATGCTCTTGTTGACATACAAGAAAAAACAAATTGACCACCAAATATTGGAAAACTTCAAACATTATTACTGAAAATCAAGCCGGACCAAATACGGTGTCTACAGTTTGCCCCCCTTTGTGTATCCTTGAAGGATTGAAAGGGTAGACAAAGGAAAGAGACTAAGTACTGGGGAGGCGAAGATTTGTTTGGTAAAAATTTGAATTTAGAAAGGAAAATGAGCTTGGCTTAATCAGGTCTCAACCACAATTCAATAGTCAGGTTTGGTTTAACCGAGAGAAAAACTGAAAACGAACCTGGATTGACACAGGCTTCGATCTCGACTGAATAGTCGGGTTCAATTTAACCGAGAGAAAAACTTAAAACGGACCTGGATTGACACAGGCTTCGACCTCGATTGAATAGTCGGGTTCGATTTAACCTAGATAAAAATTGACAACGGACCTGGATTGACACAGGCTTCGACCTCGACTGAATAGTCGGGTTCGATTTAACCTAGATAAAAATTGAAAACGGACCTGGATTGACACAGGCTTCGACCTCGACTGAATAGTCGGGTTCCGATTTAACAGAGAGAAAAACTGAAAACGGACCTAGATTGACACAGGCTTCGACCTCGACTGAAAAGTCGGGTTCGATTTAACCGAGAGAAAAACTGAAAATGGACCTGGATTGACACAGGCTTCGACCTCGACTGAAAAGTTGGGTTCGATTTAACCGAGAGAAAAACTTAAAACGGACCTGGATTGACACAGGTTTCGACCTCGACTGAATAGTCGGGTTTGATTTAACTGAAAGAAAAAAACTGGAAATGGACCTGGATTGACACAGGCTTCGACCTCGACTGAATAGTCCGTTCGATTTAACCGAAAATAAATTTTCTTTGCAATGCACGCTAAACTTGAATGCTTGAATGCATGGGATGCGGATTTAGCACTATTCAAAAACTATGATACAAATTTCTTTAAAAGATATTTGATAGCTCGGGCACCCCATTCACATCACCCTTGGTAATAGACCTTAATTGGATCATGAACTCACTAAACAACTTGCTCTTTGTTTGATGACCAAAAATGTATCCAGAACGACTTTGCTCCTGTGATAATAATGGTTTTGCCCCAGTTTAAGACTTTGTCATGTTGAAATGACTGTTTTGTCTTCCATGATGATATTCCATCAACCTTCATGATCACTACGCTCTTGGAAAAATATTGCCTTTGGATTCTTTCTTTGGACATATGTATTTCACATCGAATCGTTTAAGTTACCACCATTGATTTGAAATATCGCGTTTATGTAACTTTTTGTTTATTCAATTGTAATGATAATAAAGGTAAACATGCCAAACATTCATAGTTGAGGAAATATTATGGAGAGTGAGGGAGAAAAATGGACAAAATATGTCATGCTTCGAGAAGGGAGCTTCGATTTATGACTAAAATTCAAGAGACATATGTGTCAATGTTAAGGTTCTAGAACTTGAGACAAAAGTAACCTCTTAAACATGATATAGAAATTGAAGCGTAATTCTCCTAGACACTTGTTGAATTCCCGCAACTTTGCTGAATCCTTTGATACACAAGTAGCCTATGCGTAATATCTTCGAACCTGATCTGAATTAACTGGACTTGGCAGAGACTAAAGCTCTTTAAACATGTTAGTCAAGACTAAAGCTCCTCCAGAGAAAGCTTTCTTCACCACGAATGGTCCTTCATAGTTTGGGGTCCACTTGCCTCGGTGATCTTTTAGAAAGGGAAGAATTCGTTTTAAGACTAAATCTCCTTCTCTGAATACTCTAGGACGCACTTTCTTATCATAGGCTTTCATCATTCGTCTTTGGTAAAGTTGACCTCTGCACAATGCTGTCAATCTCTTTTCTTCAACAAAGTTGAGCTGCTCATAGCGGTTTTGGACACATTCAGCCTCTTCTAAATTAGTCTCCATGAGGACTCTTAATGATGGAACTTCCACTTCAATAGGAAGAACAGCTTCCATACCATAAACTAATGAAAATGGTGTTGCCCCAGTCGAAGTGCGAACCGATGTGCGATATCCATGTAATGCAAAAGGAAGCATTTCATGCCAATCTTTATACGTCACTGTCATTTTTTGCACAATCCTTTTTATGTTTTTGTTGGCAGCTTCCACTGCTCCATTCATCTTTGGCCTATACGGAGTTGAGTTGACATGCTTGATCTTGAATTGCTCACATAACTCAGTCATCAATTTATTGTTCAGATTTCGTGCATTATCAGATATTATGGTCTCAGGAAGACCATAACGACATATAATCTCCTTCTTGATGAATTTGATCACAACTCCTTTCGTCACCTCTCGATAGGACATTGCTTCTACCCATTTGGTAAAATAATCTATTGACACCAAGATGAATCGATGTCCGTTTGAGGCTTTTGGGTCAATAGGGCCTATAACGTCCATTCCCCACATGGAAAATGGCCATGGTGTCGTCATAACGTGAAACTGAGATGCTGGAGCATGAGTTTTATCTGCGTAAATCTGACATTTGTGGCATTTTCGCGCATATTTGATACAGTCAGCTTCCATGGTTAACCAGTAATAGCCAGCCCTTAATGCCTGTCTAGCCATCATGTGTCCATTTGCATGGGTGCCGCAAATTCCCTCATGAATTTCTTTCATAATCGTGTTGGCTTCATTTGTATCTACACACCTTAGAAGTACCATATCATGATTCCTTTTGTAAAGTATTTCTCCATTTAGAAAGAACTTCATTGCTAACTTTCTAAGTGTGCGCTTGTCATTTTCTGAGGCATTCAGTGGATACTCACTACATTTAATATAACGTTTGATATCATGGTACCAAGGTTTATCATCAAACTCTTCTTCTATATTCATGCAGGAGGCTAGAACATCTAGCCTTCCTATCTTTATAGGTTGTACCTCATGATTGGAGTCTATGTTGAACATGACTGCAAGTGTAGCCAAGGCGTCTGCTATCTGATTACTTTCTCTTGGTAAATAGTCAAAAGTGATTTCTTCAAATTTATGAGACAAATCTAATATAAGCTTTTTATAAGGCAGTAGCTTAGTGTCTTTTGTTTCCCATTCTCCTCTCAATTGGTGAATCACCAACATAGAATCTCCCAAGACTCGAAGTTTCTTTATCTTCATATCCAATGCAGTTTGGATACCCATAGAACAAGCTTCATATTCAGCCATATTATGAGTACAATCAAAACTTAGTTTGGCGGTGAGAGGGAACAACTTTCCTTCAGGCGATATTAATACAACACCTATCCCATGACCTAACTCATTGGAGGCCCCATCAAACAACATGGTCCATGTTTCCAAGTCTGATATTTTTTTTTCCATCATTATAGTGGAGACAAATTCATCAGGGAAATCAAATTTCATTGGTTCATAATCGTCTATAGGTTGCTCGGCCAAATGATCGGCTAGTGCACTTCCTTTTATTGACTTTCGAGTAACATAGACAATATCATACTCGGATAAAAGAACCTGCCATCTAGCAATTCTACCAGACAAAGACGGCTTTTCAAATATGTATTTGATAGGATCCATTTTTTAGATAAGCCATGTTGTGTAGTACAACATATATGGTCTCAAACGGCGAGCGGCCCAAGCTAGAGCACAACAAGTTCTTTCTAAAAGAGAATATCTGGTTTCGCAATCAGTGAACTTTTTGCTTAAATAATATATGGCTTGCTCTTTTCTGCCTGAATTGTCATGTTGTCCCAGTACACACCCCATTGAACTTTCTGTCACTGTAAGATATAGGATAAGTGGACGATTTGGAGTTGGAGGTACAAGAATAGGAGGGTTTTGTAGGTATTGCTTGATCTTTTCAAATGCTTTTTGACAGTCGTCATTCCATATGCTTGTATTGTTCTTACGAAGTAGCTTGAAGATTGGTTCACATATTGCTGTAAGATGTGATATGAATCTTGCAATATAATTCAATCTTCCCAAGAAACCTCTGACTTCTTTTTGAGTACGTGGTGGTGGCATTTCTAGAATGGCTTTGACTTTGTCTGGGTCAACTCTAATTCCCTCCTGGATTACGACGAAACCCAACAACTTGCCAGAAGTAACCCCAAATGTGCATTTACTCGGATTCAGTTTCAACTTGAATTTTCTCAATCGCTCGAATAACTTTCGGAGAATGGTTGCATGCTCTTCCCCTGGTTTTGACTTAGCAATCATGTCATCAACATACACTTCGATCTCCTTATGCATTAGGTCATGGAATAGAGTAACCATGGCCCGTTGGTAGGTTGCCCCAGCATTTTTCAATCCGAACGGCATGACCTTATAACAAAAGGTTCCCCATAATGTGATGAATGTAGTTTTATCTTGATCTTCAGGTGCCATTTTGATTTGATTGTAACCTGAGAATCCATCCATAAAGGAAAAAGTTGAGAATCCAGCTGTATTATCTACCAGTACATCAATATGAGGAAGTGGGAAGTTATCCTTTGGGCTTGCTCGATTCAAATCTCTATAATCAACACACATTCGGACCTGTCCATTCTTTTTAGGTACTGGCACAATGTTAGCTACACATTCTGGATAATTAGCAACTGTTAAGAATCCTGCATCAATCTGTTTCATGACTTCCTCTTTTATTTTGATTAACATGTCTGGCTTCATCTTGCGTAACTTCTGTCTCACTGGCTTGCATTCAGGCTTAAGTGGCAAATGATGCACCACAATACTTGTGTCTAAACCAGGCATATCTTGATAAGACCAGGCAAAAACATCAATGTATTCATGAAGCAATGTTATTAACCCTTGACGGCTTTCAGCAGACATGTTGGTCCCGATTTTAACTTCTTTAATCTCTACTTGAGATCCCAAGTTAATCGTCTCTATCAACTCTTCATGTGGTCCCAATATCCTCTCTTCTTCTTCAATCATTCTCAACAATTCAGGAGTAAGTTCTAGATCTTCCTCATTACCACTTGTTCTCTCATCGGACTCAACATCGTATGTAGGAGAATCAAGTTCGTATTTAAGATCATTAACGCTTTCAATCCCAATTTTGCTGTTTAAGAGAGGGATTATTCAGCGTGATGAAAGAAGATAAAAGGAAGGAATGGAATAAATGAAATCAATGCTAAAAGAAGTAGACACAAGAGAGATTCATTGGATGATAGGAAAGAAAGAAAAAAGATGCTTCTCCATTAACAAATGAAATATGGACATAGAACACATAAATCATCAAAACAAAAAACAAACAAAAAGTTTAAAAATTACTTTGATATCTCATTAACAAATGATGGTAGCTCCATTACAGTCCAATTATTGAGTTCAAAGTCTTCTGGGCACAGATAAACCAAGAGACCAACTTCTTTCTTCTGTTCGATTATAGCCATGACTGCAGGGTCTTGAGATTCTGGATGAATTATTCCAGCAAAGATGAAGGTATCATGAAGATGAGGAATGATATTCATTTGATACTTCGGCTCACGGTTCTCCAATCTAGCCAGTCGTTTTTCTTTCTCCTGCCTGTGTGCTTTAATCATGTCTTTTTTGCTTGGTTTATATCCCGAACCAAACCTCTTCATATTTTTCGACATATTCAACAAATTTTCGAGGCTTTGGTTGCTTCCTGTTAAGGAGAGTTTTGAAAGTTGCAGCTCCATTTTCCCTGTCTCTCCGTATAAAGTTGTGGCATTTGCAATCTCAAAAGCTTGAAATGCTGACTCAAAAACCTATTATGTTGCTTCTATGTAGGGCATTGAAGAGGGTCTTGACACTAAGATATCCTCTTGCCCAGATATGATTACTAGTTTGCGGTCGACCACAAATTTAAGTTTTTGGTGTAATGATGATGGGACCACTCCAGCTGAGTGAATCCAGGGACGCCCTAACAAGAAGCTGTAGGCCGAATTAATGTTCATAACCTGAAAGGTTATATCGAAAGTGCATGGACCTATCTGAATGGGCACTTCTATGTCTCCAACAACTTCACTACGTGCCCCATCAAAAGCTCGTACGATCATAGTGCTGGGTCTTACATGAGACATATCAACAGGCAATTTCTCCAACGTGGATTTAGGCATTATGTTCAAGGAGGAACCATTATCAACTAGAACTTTTGCCACAGCAAAATTTTTGCACTTAACTGTAATGTGCAAGGCTTTAGTGTGTCTGGTGCCTTCTGGTGGTAACTCATCATCTGTGAAAGTTACTGAACTGGATGTAGTTATGTTTCCAACGATGTTATTCAAGTTGTCCACCGTAATATCCTGCTGAACATAAGTTTGATTCAATATGTCCAACAAAGTCTTACGATGCGTATCTGAACCTAATAACAAAGCCAATATGGAAATCTTTGCAGGGGTTCGACCTAACTGTTCAACCACTTTATAATCACTTTGTTTAACCAACTTCAAAAATTCTTGGATGTCCTCTTCAGATGCTGGCTGTTTAACATCCAGGTTTTTCACTGCAATGGGCTCTTCTGTCTTTTCCTTGATATCTTCAATGATCTTGGCTTTCCCTTTTTCTTTACCCTTGGGTTTCAATAGGTCTTCCGGTGTATAACACTTCCTGCTTCGTGTTAGACCTCCTATCCCACTGATATTATGGATTGGAAGGGGTTCAGAACCAACAGTTACCTTGTATTCATAGTTCCAAGGTACTGCTTTTGAACTTTGATATTCAAAGGGAGTCGGAATCTGGATGGTAATCGGTCTTGGCTTGGAATTTGGGGTACTGGGCTTCTCGCGATAAGATATTGTTAACGGTTTTGGCTTGAGAGAAAACCTTGAGCATTCTTCTATAATATCAACTTCCCCATACTGAGGGAGCTGAACCATCTTTTGAGAAACTGTTAAAAAATGTGAATCTAACAACTCCTGAACCTTCAGACGAAAATGAGGACATTGGTCGATAGAATGCCCTTTTGCCCCAGTGTGATAAGAACACATCAAACTGTCATCGTATGCTCTGACACCCAAATCTAATTGGAGGCGTTCTACACCAATGTATCCATTACTGAATAATATTTCGAATAATTCTCCCATGGGAGTCACTACGCTCTTAGCATTCTTTTTCAAATCAGTTCCACGAACCTCTATCGCATTTACTTGTGCATTCTGATGGTTTGGCAGAGGATTGTTGTTGACATCTGGACCATTTTCTTTCTTGAAATTCAACCATCCTGCCTTGATCAATGCTTGCACCCTATGCTTGAGTGCAGTACAGTATCCCTCCACCTTTGGGCATACTCTTTAAAGCTTTCTGTGCTCTTCTTTTCCATCATCTGGAGGTCTAGGCGGTCAGGAGCCATATCTATGTTGTGCTTATATTGCTTTAAAAATGAATCGGCTAGATTCTTCCATGAACATATATGAGTGTTGTCTAATTGCATATACCATCAAGACGCTAGACCAGTAAGACTGTCCTGGAAGCAGTGAATTAACAGCTTGTCATTTTGGACGTATGCTGCCATCTTCCTACAATACATGATGAGATGGTTTTTAGGACAGGATGCTCCATCATACTTTTCAAACTCGGGCACCTTGAATTTTGGAGGGAGGATTACATCTGGTACCAAGCATAGCTTGGTCGCATCTATATTTCCGAAGACGTCTGTTCCTTCTACTGCCCTTAACCTTTCCTCCAAGACTTCAAGCTTTTCACTAGAAGAGACTTTCTCACCTCCCGTTAGCTCTTTTCTGATTTCAGGATCATCTAAATTGGGAACTGTAATGGTCACCTTGGGAGGTACCTCTGTAGGTAGTGAAAATCCAGGTTGATTGTGTACAGGCACTTGCTCATTCTTGAAAAATGGAAATGGGTGCTGCTCTACTGGAATATTGTACAATGGACGATATTTTGGAGTAGTACCCTCTGTTGATTGCCGGATTGGAGGGTCATTCATTGTATTGCTGGACTGAGCAATATCAGGTATTATTTTGCCTCTTTCCAAGGCGACAAGAATGGCATCCATTTTTTCTCGTAACTCCTCAATATCTTTCCTTGTTTTCTCCATCTCAGTACTTTGCTCTTCCATGATCCTTGTCCTGTATCTTGTGACGTTGGTGCGGTGGATTCGAGGTGACCGAGCTATCTTATGACTCTGTTTATATTTTTAATGAAAAGAGATTTTAGTGTAAAAAGAGAAAGACAAAACGAAACATTTAAACAATTGAAGAGGAAAAATAAAAATAAAAATGGCTTTGATATTAAATTGGAAAATGATAAAACAATGTAGTAGAAAAATTTGTGCAAAATTGAATTACAAGATATTTCGACTATCTAAAAAAAAGGATAAACTAAAGTAAAAAGTTAATAAAATTGCCCCCAATACTCTAAACTTATACGAAGCTTTCCCAGAAACTTGAGCACATTCTTGCTATTCGGCTGTGTAGGTGTTATTACTTTAGAGAGAGTACGTGCATCTTCTGCTAGTTCATCTGCCCTTCGAGTGACTCTCCTAATCTGAGTGAGCATATGTTCAACTTTACTTCGTAGTGTCGCGTGGTTTTGTCTCACAAACCCAAAATCATCGCTCAATCTGTCATACTGCTCCTTTAGATAGGTATAGTCTTTCATTAATTTGTCAGTGGCATCCTGATACTTACCGAGGCGAACATTGAGTGACTGAACGGACTCTCTTAGACCCTTGTTGTCGTTGATGAGCTCCCCCAGTTGATCTTCTCTAATCTTGAGCGTTAATTGCAGGTCGTTAATTGTTCGACATAGCGTTCCATTCTTTTCTTCTACCTCAGTAATCGTTTGGTTCCTCAAACTAATGCAATCTTCGAGCTCTTTCATCAACTCATGGAGTGAGGTAATCTCATATTGTTGCTTCAAAACTTGGTCATTCCTTGACTTGAGAGTTGCTTGGGAGACTTCATTATCCCTTCTTAATCGATGCATTCTTCTGTTCAGGTCGCGGGCCTCTGTGTCTAACGCTGAAATTTCTTTTTCTAACTGTTCTTGTTTGCTAACACTGCCCTTTAATCGGTTCAACTCTTTTTCTAGTTCAGTATTGCGCAACAAACCTTACTTTATCTCTAATTACAGCCTTTCATTTTCTTGAACCAGTGATGCATTTGCTTTTCTCAACTCATCACATTCTTTTTCGCGTGCTGCTTGTTCTGTCTGTTGATCTGGTATCACCTTTGCATTAAGTTTTATCTTGGTTTTCATTTTTGGTGACACAAGCACGGTTTTAGCTCTGTTCGCATGCCATGTTTTGTACGCCTCTGTGGTATCATCATGAAACTGACCACTCTGGATTTTAGTGATCATTTTCCATGCTTTCACAATTTTCTGAATTTTATCTTTACAGAAGCCTTTATCATAAGCAAATTCGAAATCCTTCAACTCATGCGTAGCAGAGATGAATTGTCGGACCCAAATTTGGCGTACTACCAACAAAGGAGCATAGGCTATACATCCCCAAGGACCCAAAAGAGGTAAACTTTGAAATTTACCACATTTATAGATCATTGGCCTAGTTGACATCCAAGGGGCTCTCCATATTACATCTTCTACCTTTAGTTCGGAGAAAAAGGCTTCCCAAGCGCTCCTTTCAGGGGAGGATGAAATCCAGCCTGATTGCACAAACTATGAAATGGGATTTTGCAGCTTATTCCAGGAACTTGAAAATTTGATCTCTGGACATTTGAATTCTGGTGGACACTTCACATGACTAAGGACCCAAATGTACAATAATGGTGCACACCCTATAAATCTTCCTATTCCTTTTGTTCTGCAATAATTTAATGAACGAAAAGTTTCTGCCAATACAGGAATAATGGGATCAACTCCTATTTCTATCTTAGCAAATAACTTGACCACGCGTTCCTCAACATATCCACATACTTTAGGAAACAAAACAACATTAAAGATACACAATGCCAGTAAAGTTAATTCCTTGTCTTCATTTGCAAATTTTTGTTGAAGAGTAAGGATGTAGTCCAGGGGTAGACATGTGTTCTCTCCTTTTATCTTTACTTGTTTCTCAATGTCGCTTGTACGAATCTTGCCCAAAAGAGTAGATAATGCTCTTTTCATTGTAAGCTCTTGATCGTAAGAATAAGCTTCAACCTCTGTTCGTGCTGGCATATGCAGAAGGGATTGATATTCCTCTATTGTAGGAGTCATGTCGATTGAGCCAAATGTGAAACATCTGTAGGCTGGATCCCAATGACGAACCAAAGCTTTTAATACTGAATAATTGACTTGTACATACATGAGCTGAGCTAGATGGCCATATTTGCTTGTAAATTTAGCCTTTCTATCTACAGTTAAACTTTCCCAAGCCCGTTTTACTGTTTCTAATTGACTTTCTGGAAAACTGACATCCTTAAATTGAGAAACAACATTTTCTACTAAAGAATCTTCGTGGGCTTGTTGTACATTTTCTGACCATTGACGTACTGTTGCTTGATCGTCTATGCCCATTTCTTGTATTGGAGGGGGTGATTTTATTTTACTCATACTTTAGTTTCTGCCAATGTAAATAATCGAAAAATCTTGTTAATTTAATTTGCACAATTTTCTTAACTACATTAAAAGAGATTTCAAAGGATATTTTCAATGAGCAAAAATTGAAAATTGATATAAGATACAAGGAAAAGAAGAAAAATAAATAAATAAATAAACTTTGACAATAATGCATGTAATAAGTCAAATCCTAGAACTATATGAGTGGAGTTTAACTCTAAGGCATCCTAGAAAAGGTCCCCAAGCTTACCCACCAATTTAACGATGTAGTAGGCTTGAGTGGAGAATTTCATGCGCCTGCACGGGAATCGAAATTCCACGAAGGTCACACTACTCAGTCTCCGAGTCTAGTCCTAAGGTAGAGCCCGGGTAGGAGGCTAGTGAAAGTGTGTGAAATGCATGATTAATAAGATGACATGCAAATTAATGACATAACTAAGATAAAGTACAATTACAACATAAAAAAATGATAATAACAAGATGGCATGCAAATGAATGACATGATAAAGTACAATTACAACATAACAAGATAGTAATAGACAAGTGAATAACAATATGCAAGACAAATCATATTATAAAGTAAGGAAAAATAAATAAATAAATAAAATAACAAAAATAATAACGAAGGGACCTAAAGGAAAAATCAATCAAAGGACAATAAAGATATCAATGGCTTGACCCTCAAAAGTCCCCAGCAGAGTCACCAAGCTGTCGCAACGTCATCGCGACGCGGAGCGGCCGACATCCTTTCTTGGGTTTTTAAGAGAAAAGTGGAGTCGCCACCAATCATCGAGGGTGTGATTGGTCACCTTTAAAAAAAAAACCAGTCTTAGAAAACCAGAAATTAGGTTCGGGAGTCGTTTGAGTGTAGGGAAGGTATTAGCACCCTACAACACCCGTTTTTTTTAAAAAAAAACGATTACCACATTATCTTAAATCGTCCAATTAAGTGAATAAAAACAGTCCTTCATTTTTATTTTTCTTTAAAAAATGATAAATATGAAAATAAAAACCCAAAATGCAATAATGAACACAAGATGTCTCATTCGTTTTTACCTTAACTTTAGAAATAAAGTAAGGATTAAACATTATGAGTTGGATATCCAATTTCATATAAATCATGCCTAATTTCCCTTTTAATTAAAGGAAACATGGGTGTACATGATTATGTTTATTAAAAATAATTTATTTTTTTTAAAAAAATATATATGTAAAAGAAGAAAATTATTCAAAGAGTAAAATTTTTTAAAAGGGAAAATGAGAATTTTCATACGCCTACACGGGAGTTGAACTCCACGAAGACACATTACTCAGTTCCCATAATCCCTTTCAAAAGAAAATCAAAACAATAACAATAATTGAAATTAAATAAGTAGAATTAAAGATTAGATTAAAGCAATTTGGAGAATGAAAGAGAGAGGAAAAAAATAAATTAGAAAGTTAAAAAAATGAAGTTGGCAAAGTGCAAAAGTGAACTAAAAGGAGAGAGAAATTAAAAATGATAATCATGATGATGATGATAATAATAATAATAATAATAATAATAATAATAATAATAATAACAAAACAAAAAAAACAAAAGAAATAGAAAAACAAAACCCCACCTTTTTTACCTTTCTCTTTCTTCTTTTTTCCTTCTTTCTCCCCCTCTCTTTTCCTTATTTCCTCTTCCACTTTCTTTTCTCTTTTTCTATCACTCTCTAAGCTAAGCTCACTTCCTAAACAACTCTCTCAACTAGGCTTATGCTCAAATCTTCGTCTTCTCCTTTCTCCCTCAAAAGAAATTCTTCTAAAAACTCTCTAAACTAAACTCTTGCTCAAATGCCTAAACTCTCTCAAGCTCACTTTCACTCTAAACTTCTTCTCCTTCTTCTTCTTGTCCTTTTTCATCCTCCATCTCCCCCCTTTTTATACTTGAAGGGTTACTAAATTAGGGGGAGGATGGATGAGAAAATGGTGGAAAAAAGAAAAAAAAAATAAAAAAATAAAAAAAAAATGAGAGCCATGGAAAAGCTTTTGAATAGGTAAGTTTCCCCTTGAATAGGAATGGGGAAGACAAAAAATAAATAAATAAATAAAAATTAAAAAAAATTAAAAAAAAAAAACGAATTTTTGATAAAAATATGTGAAAAAGGGGGTTTGAACCACAGACCTTGTCTGTATCAATACAACTTTATGCCAATTGAGCTATGCTCTTGTTGACATACAAGAAAAAACAAATTGACCACCAAATATTGGAAAACTTCAAACATTATTACTGAAAATCAAGCCGAACCAAATACGGTGTCTACAGCCGTTTTACCCCTGGGTTACCTCTTCATCCTTAAATATTAGTGCTCCTCTAATGAACAACCTATTTGAGGTCCAACCAACAAACAGAAATCCCTCCGTGCCATAAAGAGGGAAGGGCCCTTTGTTCAAGACTCATAGACACCACTTAAGGGAAGGGCCCTTTGTTCAAGACACCACTTAAGGGAAGGGCCCTTTGTTCAAGACCCATAGACACCACTTAAGGGAACACACATCTACTTACCCTAAAGTCGGGAAGGAGTGAATTCCATCTTGTGTGATTATGTTCCCAGCTCCCCACTCGGTCTTGTCCCCAAAATGGTAAGCTTATTGAGTCGGGCTGCAGGCCACCCTCACCCATACAAATCAAAGGACAATCCCTCGTAACCAGGAGTCCATAACCCACTCAGGATTGAGACTAAGTTGCCTAAGTCATCCTAGTGAAATAGAAACCTAACTAGTCAACGGTGTTACAACTAATGGTTACTATTTCGCAGTTCGGTCTTATACAAATTCATTGCATATGATACCCCCACTCGCATGTCCCCTACACGAACGCGTTGGATCATTGCGTTTGTATCAAATACAAAGCGGGTCGTATCCATAGTGTCACCAGGATAAGGTACCCAACCTTATCCCTATAATATAGACCCTTTAGGCTGTAACTTGAACAGTGATCCCCGTATGTCCTCACATACAGTTCAAGTCTCATACTAACAGCCTAGGATGTTTAGTTTATTAGATTAGGGTTATTTAGGCAAGACACACACAATACAAACAATAATAAGTGAACAATACATCAAATGTCATTTTATTAATGTTCGGTCAAATGTTACATTCACTATCCACGAGTTTTAGAGCATAAAACCCAACACTATCAACGTAACCATATAGATGATTATGGAGTCTAGTTCGTAATTAAATGATATATATATAATTCTAGCAAGAATGGCATTCTAAGAAAAGTGAGGTTGCTAACAATACTGATATCAACCATCCAAGTCCCAAGCGTTTATGGACAAGTCAAAAGCAAATTCAAGATACAAAGTCACACACTCCTTCATTGTTTGCAACTCACCACCAGCCATTATTGAAGACAATATTTAATTTTGGGAAAAATACACTTTTAGTCTCTGAGGTTTGGGTTAGGTTTCATTTTAGTCCCTGAGTTTCTAAACTCAACAATTTAGCCCCTGAGGTTTGGTTTTAGTTTCATTTTAGTCCCTCCATCCATTTTTCTGTTAAATGTTAACGGAATGCTGACGTGGCGATATTTTTTTAATTAAAAAAATTATTTTTATTTTTTAAATAAAAATATTAATTTTTAATATACTTTTATTTCTTTTTTCTTTATTCTTCTTTTTTAGCATCCTCATCATCACCAATCTCCTCCTTCTTCTTCAACACTCCCACCAAAGCTCCAGTCGTCGTCGCCGGCAGCCACCTACTGTCGCTGGCATTTTTTTTCTCTTTTTTTTCTTCTTTTTTTATCTCTCCCTCACCATCTCCTTCTCTCACCGTCGAACTCCCTCACTCACCATCTTCTTCTCTCTCCGACCACAAAGCTGACGCCTGCCGATTTTGCTCCAACAGAGCATTGCATGGGTCTTCGAGCGGCGGATCTTTCCCTTTAAAAATTAATGAGAGCGCAGGGTGGGTTTTCGTTTCAGTGAAGTCTGGCGTGGGTCTTCGTTTCAGTGGGTTTTCGAGCAACGTTGCGTGGGTCTTCGAGCGGCGGATTTTGGCTCTTTGCACAGATCGACGACAACTTCAGATCTACGACGTGGGTCTTCGATCAACTTCAGATCTACTAGTGTCGCGCCGACCTCTCCATGCCCGACTGTGCCACCTGCATCGCCCGCGCCGTCACCCAGTTGGACGGCCTCTGCTCCGACTCCTGCAGCGGATCTGGAGAAGCTTCCATGGCAACTTGGAAATGGAGAGGAGAGAGAGAGAAATAAGGGAACGATGAGAGAGAAAGGGACAAGTTTTCTTTACGCTACCAATGCCGCGTCGACCTCTCCATGGCTGGGTTTTCTTTTCGCACGCGACAGATCCAAGCCGAGAGGGAAAAGACGAACGTCGACTCGCCGGAAAAGCAAGGAAATCGAGAGGGAGGGCCTGAACGTCGACTGAAAAAATGGGGAAGGAAATATGTAGAGAAAAGGGGAAGAAAATAAGAGAGAAAATGGAAGGGAAAAAAAATTCCCCATCGGCAATCGGTCTGCCGCCGGCGAGCGGCAGTGCCGGAAACTGGTTTGGTGGTGGGTGGTTGAAAAAGAAGAAGAGAAATAAAAAAATATAAAAAAATTAATATTTTTATTATTTTAATATATTTTTATTTTTAAAAAATTAAAAATGTTTTTTTAATAAAAATAGCATCACGTCATCCCCATTAGTTTTTAACGGAAAAATGGATGGAGGAACCAAAATGAAACTAAAACCAAACATCAGGAGCTAAATTGTTGAGTTTGAAAACTCGGGGACCATAATGAAACCTAACTCAAATCTCCGAGACTAAAAGTTATGAATTTATTTGTTGAGTTTTTATGTTTTACTTGGATTTATTGAACTCTGACTTTAGTTGTGGGGCTTTACTTTGGAAGAGCTTAAGTCCACTCCCCTCCCTTAACTAGTTGAAGTTTTGGTAAATCATATACACATTATATTTCTGAAAAAAATGGACAAATAGATTTTGTTTTCTAATGGAAAAGGACAAAACCGTATTTTAGTATTAAATTCTATTTGAATTTTCTTCCCTTCCTACCCTCGATTTAATTATTGTCGTCCATCCCCTATTTTCAAAATAGATTTTAATTGATTTCTTTTTTTTTCAATTATCCGATTCTCTCCCCCTGATTTACGCAATCAATTTAGATATGTTTAAAAATCTAATTTGAAATTGTTCTTTATCTAAAGAAAATCATTTTATATTTTCAAGGTTGCTTCGTCCCAAGATGGAGGCTGATAACACTTCCACTGATGCGGTTCGTATTTGTTTCTAGATGTTCTGAATTTCGATTGGATGATGGACTTCTTGATATGTTTTTTTTTTTTTGCTTGCTTGGTTTTTATTGAATTTATCAAAATTGCGACCTTAGAAAATTTTTGTGAGATTCTAGTACTACCGTAGTACATACTTCCTCCATTCAGCATTTGACACGTCATTTAATGATCATTTAATAATATAATATTTTATTTCATGGGTCCCACATAATTCTTAAATGTTTCTTTTATAACAAACAATAAATGGAGGTAGTATGGAAAATTTTTCATACTGGTATTAGAAATTTTTTCGAAAAGAAGAAGCACATTTTGGGATCTAGAACACTATGCTAAAAAAGATTACAAATCCCAAAATAAGAGTTGCAGTTCTAAGCAAAAGAAATGACTCAAGATTGTTTCTGAGCATTAAATCAAAAAATAGTGTTTATGCATTGACTTTAATTCTCACTTCCAATGTATTTGTATAATTGTATATCTTTACCATGTCTAGCCAAATCACAAATATACTTTATGTTATACTAATTTTATTTAATTTTGAAAATCTTGTTTTATATACCAACTATATGGCAATTATGACAATTTATTATAATAAAATTTCATAATTTCATAAATCTTGTTTGGTTTAACTTTTCAAGTGTTTAATTTTTTTTAAAAAAATCATTTTGAAAAAAATTCTAATGTTTGGCAACCACTAAAAATGACTTATTAGAAAATGAGATTGATAAATAAATCATTTTGAGAGAAACGCTTGAAACCAACGTTTTTTTTTTTTTTTTTTTGAATGGACTGAAACCAACTTTTTTAAAAAGGGTCTTTAGTATACAATAATTTGTATATAAGAACACATATGATGAAATGCAACCAAACATATGGGTGTTTAAATTCTAAACAATTTTTATACAAAATGGTTTTTAAAAAATGCATTCTTGAAAAACATTTAAATTAAAATGTATTCCAAACGGACCCTTAATTAGAGATGTTTTAGAAAAAGGTGTTCACGAACATATATTACTTTTGATGTTTGGTTTAATCCTCCTAAAAATGTTTTCCAAGTGTGTTCAGCAATCCAGCATTTAGGCCTAATGTTCAATAAGTGCTTTTGAGTCAAAAGTTCTTTTGACAGCATTCTCAAACATATGCATATGTATGTGTATAATTATGTTTAACTCCAAAACTTACAAAACTTCCAAGGATATGCTTAATTGCTATAGGTTTGTGAATTTTATAGTGTAGAACATATTTCTCAGTGACACAAATTGAAAGTTTCTTTTTACAATAAATATAGGGGTGAGATCCTAAACCACCACATTAGTAGACTACATTCAAAAGAGCATAGATAGCAGGATCAAGAAATGGGAGAACACTTACCAGATTAACCAGTCGGCGAGAAAGCTTATGAGCCAAGCGAGTCAAGTACAATGGGAAGCCCCGAAGCAAAATTGCTGGAAGCTGAATTCGGATGTAGCTTGGAACGAGAAGGAAAATTGCAGAGGGATCAAATGGGTAGTGCATGACTCGAATGGATCCCTAATTTGTGTCGGTTCAAAGAAGATTAATCGGCTATGGAACATCAAAACGTTGGAAGCAAAAGCTATCTTGGAAGGGATGAAGAAGATTTCTAGTACCTATATTCATCTTCGGATTTCCCTCGAGATCGAGACTGATGCATTGGAAGTCATCAGATCTAGTGTTGTCCGAAGAGGCTGAGGACTTGTCAGCGTTGAAGTCCATCACCGACTCCATCGTTGGCCTCGCTTCTCGACTCCCTTCGGTCGAATTCTGCCACTGTAGTAGAGCCTCGAACTCAATCGCCCACTGCGTTGCGAGGCAAGCCTGTAATTTGTCTTTTGTCGCTGACCAGGAAGTTCCCCTCCTGCGGGAAGTTGGACAGTTACGTTTTTTGTAGCCCCTGGTTTTTCATTTTGTTTTGGTGATTCTTTTGTTGAGAACATTTTGGTTGGTGGTTAGCTTTAATGAAGTATTTATTTTTCAAAAAAAATCCTAAACCACCAACCTCATCAAAGATTTCATTTGATAACTATTTGATTTTTTTTTTTTTTTAAATTAAGCTTATAAATAATACTTCCACCTATGGGTTTCTTTGTTTTGTTATCTATTTTGATTTTATAAATATTAAAAAAAAAACCAATGAAACTGAAAAAAGTAGGTTTTTAAAAACTTGTTTTCATTAGACAGATCGAAATGATGGTAAACAAATTGTCTGAAAACCATCACAATTTTTAAAAACCAAGATCCTTTATAAAATCATTTGGGGTCGTTTGATAACCATTTTGTTTTTATTTTTTATTTTTTAAAACATGGTTGTTTGATAATCATTTCTGTTGTTTGTTTTTTTTTTTTTAAAAAACGTTTTTTAAATTATAAGCCAATTTCAAAAACAGATTTCTGTTTTTAAAAAACACATTTTTCTTCTAATGCTTTTTTTTTCCTCTTCTACCTATCTCTCTCCAACAAATTCTCTTTTTTTCTCTCCCTCTAAAACGTTTTTCTCTCTACAAATTTCTTTTTCTCTCTCAAAACTTTTTCTTCTACTTTTTTATTTCTAAAAATTTATCCATAACTTTTCTCTCCCTAGTAAACATATTCTAACTTTTCTTTTGAAAAAAAATCTCCCAGAATTTTCTCTCGCTAAGACTTTTCTTTATTTTTTTAATTTATCATTATTTCTTTGGCATATCATTTACTCTTAACCTTACAATCTCTCTAAATTTCTCCTTTTATTTAATTTTTCTATCTAAAATTTATCTCTTCTACTCTAACTTTTTTCTTTTTTCTCTAACTAATATCTTTTATGGAGTCTAACTATGTTTAAATTTTCTCTCGAAAAAATTTATATTTGTGTCTCTAAAGTTTTGTTTCAATGTCTCTACACATTTTTCTTTCTCTAAAACATCTTTTCATCTTTCTAATTTTTTAAAAATGAAAAACCAAAAACATTTATCAAACAAGTTTGGTTTTCAGTTTTTTAAAAACAGAAAACAAAAAACAGTTATCAAACATATATGGTTTTTGTTTTTAAAAAACATAAAAACCAAAAACCAAAAACTAAGGCCCCGTTTGATAACCATTTGGTTTTTGGTTTTTGGTTTTTCAAAATTATGCTTGTTTTCTCTCAATTTCCTTACCTTGGTTTTCATTTTGGTTAAGGAGACATTAGAGTTCTTAGCCAAATTCCAGAAACAAAAACAAGTTTTTTAAAACCACTTTTTTTTTGTTTTCAAAATTTGACTTGGTTTTTGAAAACATGGGAAGGATGTAAGTTCAAACCAAAGAAATTGATAGGTGGAAGAGTGTTTATAAGCTTAATTTTCAAAAACCAAAAACTAAAAACGAAATGGTTATCAAACAGGGTTATTTTTTGTTTTTAAAAATTAAGCTTATAAACACTCTACTCCCCTAAGTTTTTTTGTTTTGTTATTTACTTTCTTTCCATGTTTTCAAAAACTTGTTTTCGTTTTAGAATTTAGAAATAAAAATTATAAAAAAATAATATTGTAAAGAAGAGCCAAAATCTTTGGTCAAGTGACACTAATCTGTTTATTTGATCAGTAGCTTCCTTTTTTTTTTTTTTTTTTTGAGAAAATCAGTAGCTTTCCTTTTGGGGACACGTATCCAAATTCTTCAATGTCATTAGATTTCAGGTCAATTTCATGGAGATTTTCAAACAATAAACGCAACACATCTTCAACTTTCATTCATTTCTTAAAACCACAATTATCTTCGTCGAATCAATCAAAATCATCAATCAAATGGACAAGAACAACAACAAGAACAAGCACCTTCCATCAGCTTTAATTCTCGTGTGCCTCTTCCTCGCAGTTTCCACTTCCAAATCCAAAACCTCTCAGCCGCATTTTCACAAACACTTTGTGCTCATCCACGGCTCCTGCCATGGCGCCTGGTCCTGGTTCAAGCTCCTCCCTCTCCTCACATCCTCCGGCCACCGCGTCACCGCCCTCGACTTGGCCGCCTCCGGAATCGATCTCCGGCAGCCGGGCTCCGTCCGATCAATCTCCGAATACATCCGGCCTCTGATGGATTTCATGGTGGCTCTGCCTCAGCACCAGAAGGTGATCCTCGTGGGGCATAGCCTCGGCGGACTGGCCGTCGCCAAAGCCATGGAGGAGTTTCCGGCGAGGATTTCCGCCGCCGTTTTCGTCACTGCCTCGATGCCCGGGCCGGCTCTGAGCATATCGAGGATTTATCGGAAGGTGTTGGAAAGGAATGAATCGATGATGGATTGCGTTTACTCGTATGGCGATGGCCCCGATCGGCCTCCCACTGCCTTCGTCTTTGGGCCGCTCTATTTGGCTTCCAAAGTCTATCAGCTCAGCCCATCGGAGGTAAGGATTTGCAAAATTTTGAGTTTTTTTTTTTTTTTTTTTTTTCCTTTCTTCAAACTTTCGTAAAAGTAACAATTTACTTCATGAATTTTAGTTTGAAACAATTTAGTTCATGTACTTTTAATTTAGTAATGATTTAGTCTCTGAATTTTAATATATAACAATGTAGTCTGTGTATTTTAAGTTTTGTAACGGTTTTAGTCCTTGATGTGAAAATTTTCATCGAAATTAAGTGTCAATATTTATTATGTAACGACTTAGTCTTTGCCAAAGCAAGCTTAGCTTAGCGGTAATTGGCAACATTGCTAATGAGAGCAGTGCCGCTGTTTAGCGAAAAGGACATGTCCGATGAATTGAAGCTTTCAGAGGAGAAATACGGGTCGGTGAAACGGGTATTCGTCATGTCGGAAAAGGACTTGGTTGGAAACACACATTTTCAACGGTGGATGATTGAGAGAAACCCACCCGATCGTGTGGTGGAGATTGAAGGATCGGATCATATGGTCATGATGTCTAAGCCTTTGGAGCTGTGGGCCCATCTTCAACTCGTTGCCCAACACTACCATTAGGCATTACCTCAATCCGACATGTCGTTTCTTCTAATTTTAAGTCAACAACTTAGAACTACTCTCTCCTTGTCCTTGAAACTAATGGGAATAATTAAAACTACTCTCTTGCCAAAGACATTTGAATACAAACTCAATTTCTTCTATGATTGTATTTTATAATTGTTGAATAACTTTGACCTAAGTTCGAGTTGAAACTTAGAACAAAACTTAAAAGAGGAATTTTGAGGAGAAAAAAAAAATTCTTGAGCTCTGTGGAAAATTAGAGTGCAACATAGATGAAAATATCACCATCCACAAGCCACAGTGTGATATGTGTAATTTGGGAGTGACACTGTTTAATAATCATTTAGGTCCTGATTGATAACCATTTGGTTTTTTGTTTTTTCTTTTTGAAAATTATGCTTGTTTTCTCTTAAATTCCCTACCATGACTTTCATCTTAGTTAAGGTTGCATTTGAAGTTCTAGCCAAATTTTTAAAACAAAAATTACCTCTTTTGTTTCCAAAATTGGACTTGGTTTTTGAAAACCAGGTAGAAGATTGATACTAAAACCAAGAAACTTATAGGTGGAAGTATGTGTGTATAAGTTTAATTTTCAAAAACCAAAAACCAAAAATCAAATGGTTATCAAACGGAGCCTTAGTTTCTTATCCTTTTTGTTTTTGAAAATTAAGCTTATAAACACTACTATCACTTATAAGTTTCTCTGTTTTGTTATCTACCTTCTTCTCATGTTTTCAAAAACCAAGTCGAATTTTGAAAATTAAAAAAAAAAATCAAAAACTTGTTTTTTTTTTTTTTAAATTTGGCTAAAAATTCAAATGTATACTTAACCAGCACAAAAATCATTGGAAAAAAAAATTGAGAAAGCAAGTATAATTTTCAAAAGTCAAATTAATGATTATCTTATCTGTACAATCTCATATTTTTTCTTATAAGACTCATAGTTTTTCCTATATGAGCAACTTATAAATATTTTGAGGCTTTATATTAAAAAAAAATTTTAATCTATTATTATTATTTATTTTGTTTTTTCTAAGTACTAGTCGATTCTTCTATTTATATATAACATTCATTAACAAGAGTAGAACTATAGCAAGTTTACAAAAGATGAATATTGCCACACTAAATAAATATGTATAAAGTATAAACCAATCTTAACAAAATTCGGTTCAAGACCTCGTAGGGGTTCTTGGAGAAATCCTCTAAAAAGGTGAGGAACCCTTTCAGCTGCGTGCTGTGTTCGTTGTTGTGCCCTGAAAAGTTGAGTGAAGAAAGGAGAGAACAAGTAGAAAGATGGACGAGTTAATTCATGAATGGAAAAGATTCAATCTTAAGGATAATGAGAAGGAGAAGATCACCTTGAATAATGAAGAAGCGTCGATGGTTGGAGATCAAGCAGGCCAATCCTTAGTTGGCAAGTTGATTTCAAACAGATACATTTCCAAGACTGCAATGAAGAATTCAATGATGAGCGCCTGGAGAACTCGAAATGACTTTAGTGTAGAGATTATAGGGAACAATATATACTTATTCATATTTGAAAGTAAAGAAGACAGAGACTGGATTCGAAGGAATGGCCCATGGTTTTTCGACAGAAGCTTGATCGTTCTTGAGGAACCAAAGACTAAGCAAAGAACCATGGATCTAGATTTCAAGTTCGTGGACTTCTGGATTAGGATCATCAATCTACCAATTTGTTTCAGAAATGACAGAATTGCTAAGAAAATCGGCAATGACCTTGGAGTATTTTTAGAACAAGATAAAAACAGGAATTATGCACAACTGGGAAACAGCATTAGAATTCGTGTTAAATTGGATATTTCTAAGCCTCTTCGTAGAGGATTCATGGTCAATACATGTTATGACGAAAACAGTAACAACGTAACAAGAACGAAAGGGCGAAGAGAAACAACACACAGATATACGTGGTTCACTAACAGTGTGTTAGCTACGTCCACGGGCAGAGGGAGAGAACGATCTTATTATGTGAGGAGTATTCAGAATACAGAGAGATTAGGGCAAAGAATAGGTTAAGAGGGTTTATATATGGCACCACTCTTAACCCTAACATAATAGGCCCAAAATAAAAGCCCAAAACGGAAATATCACATCTAATCCCTATACATAATTTAGCTTAGGGGGCGTTGCCCCCGAACCCCCACCGGGCGCTTCGCCCCTGGACCCCGACTCGCTGACCGGGCAGCGAGACCCCCGTACTGGGTCGTTCGGAGCGCTTCATATCAGATTCAAGGCATATCAACAAATCTCCACCTTGACTTGAACTCTCTCACACATAACAGATGAACCAGATGTACCCAAAGAAAAGTACCAGATGCAACTTAAAAAAAATCACCAGATTCTCCCTCTGCTTCATAAGGTCCCCTAGGGACCACTTAGCAATTCAGAACATTTAGCAAGTCCAAACAATGTTGGAACTTGCCACTTGGGACTGCCTTGGTGAAAATATCAGCGGGGTTATCAGCTGTCCCAACTTTCATCACCTTAATCCTCTTCTCATCTCTCAGGAAATGATATCTAACATCTATATGTTTAGTCCTCTCATGATGAACTTGATCCTTGGCTAAGCATATTGCACTCAAACTATCACAATATACAACAGCCTGATCATGATGAAGACCAAGGTCACCAACTAGTCCTTTCAACCATATTGCTTCTTTAGCAGCTTCTGTTAGTGCCATATACTCAGCCTCAGTAGTAGACAAAGTAACTGTAGGCTGTAGGGTTGCCTTCCAACTAACAACAGAACCACCAAGGGTAAACACATAACCAGTCATGGACCTTCTACTGTCAACATCCCCAGCATAGTCAGAATCAGAATAACCAGTCACTAAACATTCTGTATCACTTCCATAAACGAGACCTATATCAGATGTACCTCTAAGGTAACGAAAAATCCTCTTCACAGCTTGCCAATGTTCCTTTCTAGGTTGCCCCATGAACCTACTGACAACACTCACAGCATGTGCAAGATCAGGCCTAGTGCATACCATAGCATACATCAAACTTCCTACTGCACTAGCATATGGGACTCGAGCCATGTATTCCTTCTCAGCTTCAGATTGTGATGCAAGTACAGAAGACAAACGAACACTTGCAGCACTAGGAGTATCTATAGGCTTAGCTGAAGACATCCCAAACTTGGACAATATCTTCTGAATATATCCTTTCTGTGACAAGAAAAGCTTATTTTTATCTCTTTCCCTATAAATCTCCATACCCAAAATTTTCTGAGCAGCACCCAAATCTTTCATCTCAAATTCAGCACTGAGAAGGTCTTTCAACTTCATAATATCAGACTTGGACTTAGCAGCTATCAACATGTCATCTACATACAGAACCAGATAAATCTTCAATCCATCACCAAGCTCGTTGTGATACACACAACAATCATACGGACTTCTGTTGTAGCCTAACTCAATCATATAACTGTCAAACCTCTTATACCACTGTCGTGGAGACTGCTTGAGCCCATATAAAGACTTCTTCAACTTGCAAACATAGTCTTCCTTACCAGGACATTGAAACCCCTCTGGTTGGGTCATATAAATCTCCTCTTCCAACTCTCCATGTAAGAAAGCTGTCTTCACATCTAGTTGCTCAAGTTCTAAATTCTGATGTGCAACCATGGCTAGAAGCACCCTGATGGAAGTATGTCTGACCACTGGTGAAAATATTTCATTGTAGTCAACTCCTTCTCTCTGTGTAAACCCTCTTGCAACAACTCGAGCTTTAAACTTAATACCCTCTGTAGGTGAGATTCCTTCCTTTTTCTTAAAGACCCATTTGCAAGTAACAATCTTTCTTTCCTTAGGTCGTCTGACTAGCTCCCAAGTCTGATTTTTGTCAAGTGACTCAATCTCATCTCCCATTGCAGCAAGCCATTGAGCAGACTCACTACTCGAAACAGCTTCTCTATAGGTGGACGGCTCATGGGGATCCACCTCTTCAGCAACCTGTAGTGCATAAGCAATCATATCCTCAAAACCATACCTCTGTGGGGGTCGAATGCCAACTCTCCTAGCTCTATCAAGAGCTATACTTGGCTGACGTGCTGTTTCTGAACTAGAAGACTCTGGCTCATCTATTCTTGTACCTGTATCAACAACTGGCACATCAGTTTCTATAGCAGTTTCTATAGCAGCATGTTGATCTTCTCCACCTTGGTGCTGTAATTCATCCTGACCAGAGGTGAATTGCAGCTCCACCTGTTTATCAACATCACTACTTTCTTCTGCAACAACGGGCTTCACAACAGAGTTAAACATAGAATTTTCATCAAACACAACATTTCTACTGAGTATAACTCTATTTTCAGAAGGTGACCATATCCTATAACCTTTGACCCCATCACCAAATCCCACAAATATACCTCTTTTAGCTCTAGGTTCTAATTTACCCTCATTTACATGATAATAAACTGAACAACCAAAAACTCTCAGCAAAGAGTAATCTGCAGGCTTACCAGACCACACCTCATAAGGTGTTTTGCAATCAATACCTGTATGAGGTCCTCGGTTAATCAAATAACACGCTGTGCTTACTGCTTCTGCCCAAAATCTTCTAGGTAACCCAGCATTAGAAAGCATACATCTTGCTCTCTCAAGAAGTGTCTGATTCATTCGTTCTGCCACCCCGTTTTGCTGTGGTGTATCTCTAACGGTGCGATGACGGGCAATCCCCTCATTCTTGCAAAACTCATTGAACTCAGACCCACAGAATTCCAGACCATTATCAGTTCGTAGCCTTTTGATCTTCTTCCCAGTTTGATTTTCTACTAAGGTCTTCCACTGCTTGAAATTCTTGAAGGCTTCACTTTTGTGCTTCATCATAAAAACCCAAGTCATTCTTGAGTAGTCATCAATGATAGACAGAAAATATCTACTACCTCCAATAGATTCAACTTGAGAAGGACCCCAACAATCAGAGTGAACATAATCAAGTGTTCCCTTCGTACTGTGAACACCCTTTGGAAACTTACTGCGATGAAGCTTTCCAAACACACAATGCTCACAAAATCCCAGATCCTGCACCTTGTGTCCACAAAGAAGATCTCTCTTTGACAAAATTTGCATCCCTCTTTCACTCATATGACCAAGTCTCATATGCCACAGCTTAGTCATATCATCTCTGCGAACTGTAGAGGATGCAACAGCAGCAAAACCAGTCAGCGTAGAACCTGCCAGATAATACAGAGTTCCACGCTTGACACCTTTCAGAACCACCTTGGAACCCTTACAGACATGAGTAACTCCACCTTCACCTCTGAAACTGAAACCCTTACTGTCTAAAACACTCAAAGATATCAGACTCTTGGTCATTAGTGGAACATGTCTAACCTCATCCAAAGTGCAGAAAAAACCATCATGTGTCCGTATCCTGACTGAGCCTATCCCGACTACCTTACAGACAGCGTTGTTAGCCATAGTGACATTACCACCATCTACCTGCTGATAAGTCGAAAACCACTCTCTATTTGGACACATATGATACGACGCCCCAGAATCAAGAACCCACAGATCTTTAAGACACGGTTCTTCATTTACAGCTAGGGCTAAGTCATCATCTGAATCAGTATTAGCTTCTGCCACAGCAGCAGAACCTTCCTTCTTTTTATACATATTACCCTTCCTTTTACAGTCATATTTCCAATGCCCCTTTTCTTTACAGTAATTACAGATGTCATTCGCTCTAGGATTAGCTTCATTAGGCTTCGAATTCTTACCATTGGACTTCTTTCTACCAGATTTCCTATGTCCCTTACTACTCGAAGCAACCAACCCAGATGCCTGATTTTCTGTAACCGAACTTGCTACTTTATGACGGACTTCTCTAGTCAGAAGGGCAGTTTTTACTTCTTCTAGAGACAATTTATCTTTACCACTAATAAAAGAATCTACAAAATTCTCATACGACAACGGCAAAGATACTAACAGAATCAAAGCAGCATCCTCATCATCTACCTTAACCTCAAGATTACGTAGATCTAACAGAATAGAGTTCAACTGGTCTATGTGATCTCTAAGGGGCGTACCTTCCTGCATTCGCAAACTGAACAGACGTTGCTTCAAGAGCAACTTCTTAGTCAAAGACTTCGTCATGTAGAGGCTCTCGAGCTTAGACCAGAGCCCGGCGGCAGTATCCACATTCGCGACCTCGATGATGACGTCATCGGCCAGACATAACATAATCGTGGAATGGGCCTTCTCCTCCAAGGTTTTCCATTCTTCTTCATCAGCGTCCGCCTTCTTCGTACCAGACAGCGGCGCCCATAATCCCTGCTGCTTTAGCAGAGATCGCATCTTGATCTGCCACAGACCAAAACTGTTCCTCCCGGTGAATTTGTCCATCTTCACGTTCATAGCTGACATCCTTGTACGCTTGAAAAACTGTTGCGGAAAAACACGAAACCGAGGCTCTGATACCACTTGTTATGACGAAAACAGTAACAACGTAACAAGAACGAAAGGGCGAAGAGAAACAACACACAGATATACGTGGTTCACTAACAGTGTGTTAGCTACGTCCACGGGCAGAGGGAGAGAACGATCTTATTATGTGAGGAGTATTCAGAATACAGAGAGATTAGGGCAAAGAATAGGTTAAGAGGGTTTATATATAGCACCACTCTTAACCCTAACATAATAGGCCCAAAATAAAAGCCCAAAACGGAAATATCACATCTAATCCCTATACATAATTTAGCTTAGGGGGCGTTGCCCCCGAACCCCCACCGGGCGCTTCGCCCCTGGACCCCGACTCGCTGACCGGGCAGCGAGACCCCCGTACTGGGTCGTTCGGAGCGCTTCATATCAGATTCAAGGCATATCAACAATACAGAAGATTCTGAAGAAGCTTGTTGGGTGTCAATCCGCTATGAAAGAATCCCTGAATTCTGCTTCTTTTGTGGCAAGATTGGCCATGTTTTCAAAGATTGCCAAGAATGGATGGACAGACCGAATAAAGAGACAGAAGAATTTGAATTTGGAATGTGGATGAAGTTCCAAGGATTCAATGGGAAAACAAAAGAAGCTGATGTGCCAAATTATAATGTCGAGGTCACTGATATGAATGTTCGGAAATCCCCTGAAATTGTAGGAAGAAACTCTGAGGGTTTGGACGTGGATCTCAATCAAATCAGTCCTATTGCTGTAGATGTGGAGGATTCAGAGAGGAACATGATGAATGACTCAAGGTCTAATTTTTACCATGTAAGCAGCAACCCCATTGAAGAAGAGGGAACTTATGACATGCTCCAAATAATGGAACAAGAATCAAGACTGGAATCAAATCTTGAAGAAACTGTGGAGATGGGAGCTACTCAAGATGGACCAGATGGCCCTGTAAAGAAGAAGAGAAGTTGGAAGAGGAGGGAAAGATTTGAACACTCACATAATTCTTTTAAAGACTGCTCTGGTTCAAGGAAGAGGAAAGGCATAGGTACTGAAGGAAGTCTGGGAAAGAAAGCCAAAGGAACTGAGGAAAACAGGGTGGATTTTGAGGACAACCTTAACTTGGCAGCGGCTGTTGATCAGCCCTGCCGATCATTATGAAAATTCTAAGTTGGAATGCTCGGGGTTTGGGGAACCCGAGAGCATTCCGGGCTGTCAGAAACCTTGTCTCATCAAGGTGCCCCCAAGTTCTCTTTTTATGTGAAACTAAGTGTGATGAAAAAGTGACTATTAGACTGAAGAATAGTTGTAACTTTGATGGTTGCCTCACTGTGAAGAGTAATGGAGCTAGGGGAGGGTTATGTTTATTATGGAAAGACCAAGATTCAGTGTCCATTCGGTCCTATTCCAACAACCATATTGACTGTACCATCTCTTGGAATAACGTTCAATGGAGATTCACTGGTGTCTATGGATTCCCAGATCAGAGTCAAAAGCATATGACTTGGGAAATGCTTCGGAATATCAAAGGATCCATTAACAGTCCATGGCTGCTTGGAGGTGATTGGAATGAAATTCTGACTAATGCGGAGAAGCGGGGAGGGCCTCTAAGGGACAGAAATAGCATTGATGAATTCAGAAAGTGCCTTGATGAATGTAATCTGAGAGACATTACTTCTACAGGTGATTTATTTACCTGGCAGGGGAACAGAAGAGGAGTCCTAGTTAAAGAAAGGCTGGATCGTTTCCTCTGCAACCCCGATTTCGAGTCTTTTTTCAGCCACATAAAAGCAACCAATTTAGACTGGTTATTTTCTGACCATAAGCCCATCGAGATTATTTTCGACAACAAAATTCTTAACAGATCCAAGAGGAAAGAATTCTCCTTCAAATTCGAGGAGTTGTGGACAAGGCATAAGGAATGTGAAGAATTGATAAACAAAGCTGGAGATTGGAAAGGTAATTCTGTTCCTTCTTCTTCCTTGGCCAATAATCTTCTTAATTGCTCGAAAGTCTTGTCTAAATGGGGGAAAGATATTAGCTCTTATAGGAAAAAAAGAATATCTGAGTGCAAGAAAAATCTTAAGGAAGCCTATAAGAATCTGTCTAATACTGATTTTAATGAAATCCATTGCATAGAATTTGAGCTTGATAAATTGTTAGAAGAGGAAGAAATTTATTGGAGGCAAAGATCGAGGGAAGAGTGGCTAAAATGGGGAGATAAAAACACTAAGTGGTTTCATAAAAAAGCCACCTTAAGGAAACAAATCAATGAGATATCTGGCATTTTTGATCAAAATGGGGACTGGACTGAGGATGGGTTAAAAATTGAAGAAACCTTCATTTCATATTTTGAAAATCTATTTTGTTCTTCAAATCCTAACCAACTATCCATTAATCTAGCCTTAGATGGTATAATTCCTAGAGTTACCCAGTCTATGAATAATAAACTTTTGATTCCTTTCTCTAGATATGAAATAGAATTGGCAATTTGCCAAATGTTTCCCACAAAAGCCCCCGGTCCCGATGGGTATCCTGCGATTTTTTATCAAAACTATTGGCATTTAGTGGGGAATAAAACCATTACAGAATGCTTGGATTTCTTAAATGGGCAAGATAGTATCGATTCATGGAATAATACGAATATAGTCTTAATTCCCAAAATTAATAACCCTAAAGAAGTAGGTGATTTTAGACCTATTAGCCTTTGTAATGTTAATTACAAAATAGTAACAAAATCTATAGCTAATAGGCTGAAATCCGTTCTAAAGGAAATAATATCAGAATCCCAATCGGCTTTTATAGAAGGGAGATTAATTACAGACAATATTATTATTGGCCATGAGTGTATAAATGCTATTAGAAATAGTAGAGCTAACTGTGGTAACATGGCAGCCCTAAAATTGGATCTTAGTAAGGCCTATGACCGTGTAGAATGGTCATACCTTAGAGAAATTATGATTAGGCTCGGGTTTGACACTAAATGGGTTGATTTGATTCTGAGATGCATTTCTTCTGCTAGTTTCTCTATCCTAATAAATGGGGAGAAAAAAGGGAGTTTTAGGTCTAGTAGAGGTCTAAGGCAAGGCGACCCTCTTTCTCCTTATCTTTTCTTATTAATTTCAGAAGGGCTTTCACATCTAATCAACAAGGCAAATAGGTCTGGGGATCTATCTGGGCTGATTGTTAATAATGGACCCAATATTTCTCATCTTCTATTCGCAGATGATAGCCTAATCCTTTGTAAAGCTGAGGAAAAAGAGCTCTTATCTATTAAAAATCTTTTAGACATTTATGAGAGAGCTTCTGGAGAATCTATTAATATAAAGAAATCTGCAATTTTATTTTCTTCTCGGCTAAACAGTAGCAGAAAGTCATTCCTTAGCTCTATCTTAGGGGTTAATAGTGTTGGCACTCTTGGCAAATATCTTGGAGTTCCTTCTGCCTTATCCAGGAATAAATCCAGGGATTTTGGTTATATTCTGGATAAGGTTTGGAATTCGGTCCAGGGTTGGAAGAAATCTTTTTTCTCTATTGCAGGAAAGGAGATCTTAATTAAAAGCATAGGTCAAGCTATCCCATCCTTTGCTATGAGTGTCTTTAGGTTTCCTAAAAGCCTTTGTGACAATATAACTAAAAGCTTCGCTAGATTCTGGTGGGGCTCTAGTCCTAATAAAAAGAAGTTGCATTGGTTTAGATGGGAATCCTTATGTCTTCCTAAGAGTCTAGGAGGCCTTAACTTTAGGGATATAGAAGGTTTCAATCAGGCCCTTATAGCTAAGCAAGTCTGGAGGATCCTTACTAATCCACACTCCCTAGTTGCTAGATTCCTAAAAAGTCTCTACTTTCCCAATTCTAATATTCTGGAAATAGAGGAGGGTAGATATCCTTCATATCTTTGGAAAAGTTTGTTGTGGGGAAGAAACCTATTGGTTAAAGGCCTAAGACATAGAATTGGGGATGGTAAGGATACTCGTATGTTTCTAGATCCTTGGCTTCCAAAGGAATCTACCTTTAAACCTATTTGTATTAATAGGTCCTTTATTAATTGTAAAGTTTCTGATTTTATCCTTGATTCAGGGGAATGGGATCTCACTAATCTAAAAGCCTCTGTGATGGAAGAAGATTTCGATTTAATTAGAAGTATTCCTATTAATATTAATCTTAGGGATAAATCTATATGGCATTTTGACAGAACTGGAAACTACACAGTGAAGAGTGGATACAAATTATTCCAGAAAATTAAATTAGATGGGATTTCATCTAGCTTCTCTCCTATGGAAAACATTTGGAATAAAATTTGGAAATTTAATATTCCTTCGAAAATCAAACACTTTTGTTGGAAAGCCCTAAAAGGATCTCTCCCAACTTATTCTAATCTTCAGAACAGAGGAATTAATGTGTCAAACTTATGCCCTATGTGTGACTCTCATTCTGAAAATACTGATCATATTCTTTTTGGATGTTTTCGGGCTACAGAAATTTGGAATCTAACCTTTAATAATGTGTTTTTGGAGGAGGAATTCCATGGAAGCTTCATTGACAGATGGATGAAGTTGGATTCGTCATTGTCCTCGGAAGATCTCGAGTTGGTCGCTGTGACTTGCTGGGCGATTTGGAGTGATAGGAACAAGCTGGTTCACGGAGATGTGCTTTCCCCTGCGTTGATCAAGAGCAAATGGATTAAAGATTACATAGATTCGTTCAGGATATCGAATTTGAAAGAGAAAGCTATTCGAGTCAATAAAAGTGTTCATACCTCTCGTTCAAGAGCTGATTCTTCATGGATTCCGCCTCCTGAGGGTTTTTGGAAAATGAATTCAGATGCTTCTTGCTCTCAACCATCATCTTCTACTGGTTTGGGTATGATTTGTCGGGATAAGGATGGAGAAATTATGATCGCCTCTTCTTGGTTCTTCGATTTTTGCATGTCTCCATTGAGGGCTGAGATTAGGGCCATTCTGGAAGGTATGATTAAGGCTCTGTCGATGGGTTGTACAAAGCTCTTAGTGGAGGCTGACAATTCAATGGCTATTAATTTTATCAATCGTTCCTCAGCTGTTTGGCCTGATTTGGAAGCTGATGTGGTCAAAATTTGGGATTTGATTCCTTGCTTTAGGGAAATTAGTTTCTCTTTTATTTTTAGACAGTGTAATAAGGTGGCTGATGATGTGGCCAAATTTGCCAGATATTCGGGTTGTAGTTTATCTTGGGTGGGTCATTACCCAATATGGCTGTACAATGTTGTCCTGATGGACTACTCTAATTCTGCCCACGTGGCGTAAATAATATTGAGTTTTATTTCAAAAAAAAAGTATAAACCAATCTCAGCTTAATCCAACTCACCTTAAAAAAATAAGTAATTTTCTTAAATATCATGGTTCAAATCTTCACTTCCATGTTTATTTGAACTAATTAAAAAAATAACAAGTGAACCTATATAAATTTATATTGCAGTTTCTCTTTTGGTTTTTTTTTTTTTTTCAAATACTATACATGTCATTTTTTTTGTTCGTATTATTTTATGAAGATGCGAAATGAGAAAAAAAAAATTATGTGCAAACCTTCAAACATTTTGCCAACATGAGTATAATACAATTGATATAAAGTTTGCACCATCGACCTAGAAGTTAAAGATTCAGATCCCTCTTTTTTCAAAAAAAAAAAAATTAAAAATTAAAAAATTTCAACGATTAACGGCAAGAATAGCCATAATTAAATGTGTGTTTTGAAAAATGGTAACCTAGCTAATTATTTAGATAAATGGCTAAATCAAATTTATCTATTAATTAATTTGTATTATCGATTTACCAAAACACCCCCAAACACTAAAATAACTAATACACTAGAAATACTCGGTATATTTAACCGATTACATGTTTTAAACTAAATAACATCAATTTCAAATATAGTAAGCTAAAATTAAGGAATTCGAATTTAATGATAACAAAGAGATTTGAAATTCAAATTGAACTTAAATCTAACGATTAAAAAATTAACAAATTACATCATAATTTTTTCACAAACCTTATCAATATGAATACATCAATGCTGGAATAAATTTGACTACAAACAGATATTGAATCATTATTCATTATTTTAAAGCCTACAATAAATGAAATGTCAAATCCCATTTAATTGAAATTAGGATTACAATTACCCATTTTTCTCACAAAAAAAATTAATTAAAATTACACATACCTGAAAGCACTACATGCCCTCTGCCGAGAGATAGGAAGGAAGAAAAAAATCTTTTAATTTACAACAATCTAGAAACCCTTAGAGAGACCCCTTTTACGGCAAAGGTTGATTTGCGGCAGGATAAAAAATTGAGGCAGAACCAAAATACTCATATTCGTGTACCCTTCAATTTCACAAACCAAAATACCCTTCAATTACCTAGGATTTTGCAGCAACATGAGGGTTTTACGGCAACAAGAGAAAACCATCGTCATCGACTCATCCACTTCTTGTGTTGTATATGTGCCTGAAAATGTACTGAATGTATAAATACATTGTATATGTTTGAAATTACTATGTAAATGTTGAGCTGAAAAACGCACCTGGATTTTTTTGGATTAATGAACACTAAATACATGGTAGTTACACATGGTAGATGTAACGTATGGAAGGTGAAAGATTCCACTGCTTTCCTTGTTACCACTCTCCATTCTGGGACCTCTCGACCTTGATGTGTTGCAGCTGTAGTAAACACACGCGTGACAAGTTGTCAAATTTCGGATTTTCTTGACGCAAAAAGTACTGAAGCTGATGATTAATAAAAAGAAACCTCTCATTCTATTTTTTATTGGAAAAGCACTAAACCTCCTAAAGCAAAACTGATCATCCACGAACGAAAACAAGATATATTAAAGTAGCTAAAAGCGTGCTCCAACAACAGAACCAAGTCACCAATCCCTTGGAAATTCCTTGATAAACACCACAACAAATCTTAAACTTGAGAAATCCTTACATTTTTTGAGTAATTTGATCATTCAAGCATTCGATTTGGAATCTGAAAGCAGTTAAGTTGGCATGAACCTTGAATTAGGTTTCTTTAATGGAGGAAAACAAGACAAGATTTGATTGCAACCCGACTAAAACTACGTAAGGAAGATTGGAAAATATTGAATCTTTGGCTAACAGATTAAATTCAAATAAATAAAAGATAATATCATATTTTTAAACAAAACAATAAACGGATTGGGAAAAAAATATTATTATTAAAGATGAAATCTACGGGAAACAAAATCTATATGATACATTTAAAAATAAATTAATTAAAAGATAGAGAATCGATTATTAAGATACAAATATTCCTTAATTTTAGGAATATGCAGAAAACGGTTAATAAAAGAGAGAAAAAGAATATTACAAATACAGTTTCTAGGAAGCTGGAGAAATACAATTATGGAAAGGGCAAAAAGGGAAGACCAGGATACAAATACAGTCACGTGGGTCCCACGTTTTGGCCATTTTTCTCCATTTTTTCTTTTGTCTATCTATCTAAATCGTTATTTTCTTTTGGTCATTTCCAAGAATTTCCCTAACGTTTTCCCTATACTTTTAAATTATAATTTGGTGAAGATTTTAAACAATTCTGAATTTTATAATAATAAAATTAGCAAAGACCAGAGTGGACTATAATATTAATTTTCTTAAATTTATATCTAATTCGAAATGTTTATAAAAACAATTTCATCAGTCAAAATAGTCAATTTTGTTGACCTCATGAAAGTGAATCGATAAGAATTTTTATTTTTTTTTCTTAATTTTATTTCAATAAACCGTATTTCCTATAACATGCACTCTTTTAAAATATTATTATTATTATGTGCCATAAGGAAGTGAATCTCTTTTTATGGACATTAATTTTAAAAAAAAAAATGTTCTCTTCCAGTCTTCTCTTTATCGTTTTTTTTTTTAAAGAAAATGCTCAATAAGGAAAATAAAAAAGTTAGGTACAACAACTTCTTTCTCCAAAATGGAGAAAACCAGCCCTTACAACAAAAACCAAATTGGCCGGAATCCATTCTCAAGGGTTGAGAAGGATCAAAAGCAAAAAAGGCAAAATTGCCTTTAGAAGTAGAAGCACGCGCTAGCCTATGCGCCAAAAAATTACAATTTCTAGGGCAGTAATTGAAGGCCACCACGCTCGATTGCCTAACACGATCCTCTATCTCGTCGATGATCAACGAAATTTTCGAACTATCATCGGAATCGTGGTTAAGGAGCTTGACGACCTCGACAGCATCTGATTCTACCACCAAAGGATGCACAATCATCTCCGAGTACTCTTTGTACTTCTCTGATAACTGCTTGAGTCCGTCTAAAATGCATGAGTTAGTCTTCTCTTTATCGTTTAGAGTTTATCTTCACGTAGTAATAATTAAGACCATATATTTAAAACATTTTCTTTTCATTTTTTAGTTTAGAAACCTATATAATTTTTTTATTTTTCTTTTGTCTAATATATATAAATAAATAAATATTATAGATATCTAATGCACATGATAGAGTATCATGTTAAATAAAATAGTAGTTGAGATCGCATGTGTCTAAATTCTCTTAAATGCCTTCTCAAAAAAAAACAAAAAAGAACTCTTAAATGCATGTGTTAAATTATTCTTAAAAAAATAGTTTTTGGGATTTGAAAATCATAAGAGTAGATGCTTTTTTGTTAAATTAGAAATTACTTTCTTACTTTTACTCAATTATATATATTTTATTTTACCCTTTAATCTTGAATCTTTTATGTACATATCAATTTACTGTTTTACTTTTTCTCAACCAAAAAAATAATTTGACTGTTAATTTTTTGATTAAAATGCACTTCTTAGATCCAAATTTTTTTTTTTTTTTAAAGTTGGATCCTAGATTTTTAAAACTTTGGTTCTAAATTTTTTATTCTAGTTTGGTTCTTAAATTTTGGTTGTCGAGTGTTTTGGCTCCGATTATGATGAATTGCGGGTTGAAACGAAGCTGTCCTCTTAGCGTGTGGTGGTCTTTGGGTTTGCTATTTTTCAATCCTTATGTAATGTTACTAATGTGGTCTTCTTGGTAGTGAATGTAAGAAGGTTATGCGGTTGATAAAATAAAAAATAATAAAATAATAAAAAAAAATTAAAAATTTTTTTAGAAGTTTCACATAAAAGTTTATTTTCACTCTTTTTATTAACTTTTTGTAAATTAAACTTAATGTGGACAAGGATGAAATTGAGGGAGGATAAGTCCAAAAAAATTAGCTTAATATGACTGCCCCTTCTCTCATCTCATTTTAACTTCAAAATTTGTAAATATATATAATGCCAAATATATATATATATATATATATATAACACATCTAACTTTTATACAAAAATATAAAGCCATTGGATAATCATTCTATTTCTCACCTCGACCCAAAATTCTACAATATTTACATATGCACCCCCATCCAATCCATTAAAATTTATTTGAATTATAAGTTTATTTTAGTTCCAAAAAGAATAACATATTATCCATTTAAGATCATAACAAGGCGCGAGTTCACGTTGCTCAATTATTGTCGGTCACAGACTCACAAGGTCCGGTGTCGAAATGACGATAAAACCAACAAAATGACAATTGGAATATTTCCAAAAATAATAAATACAAAACCTCCATTTAATTACTTAAAAAAAAAAAAAAAAAACACAAAATTCACACTAACTTCGAACGAACATCGCCACATCGCCGCCGCGGCCGGCGGCGGAGGATGGATTTAGGGGTAAAATCCAACGAACGGAATCGGAACCCTAGGAGTAGCCACCGGCTGTTGCGGCGGCTGGGATTCCTGGTGGATGACCTCGCCGACGGATTCGGCGACGACGACGACGAAATTGACGGCCATTCTCAGCAGCTCCAAGCAGAGTTCTAGTCTCTGAATCGCCATCTCCGCCGGATTGAAGAACAGCAAAAATCGGTGGTTCGTTTTTAGGGCTTTTTTCGAGATTGGTAAATTCGGACGAGCTTTTTGATTTCTGTCAATTTTCCGCGTCCTTCTTCTTTTTTAATTTTGAACAATTTCTTGGTCGTCTTCTAATCTTTCTCTGTATTTATAATCGCTGAAACAGGAAGCAGGAAAATTCGACGAAATGCAGGGCTCTTTTGGTAAATACCGCAATTTTTAAAAACAGTTTTTTTTTTTTTTTTTTTTTAATTTATGGACACGTGTATTTGGTATTATTTTTCAGTTCAATTTTAAAAAAAAAACGAACCTATAGGAAAATCTATTCTTTCTTTTTTTAACTTATAATAATAAAATGCATAATGGATTCATAATTAAAGAAAAATATTATTTAATTTGAGTATGATTATGTTTTTAAATTGTATTTTCCAAGAAATTTTGTATTTTTAATGGAATATTATAGGGAGAGGCGGAATGTATTTTTGTTTATTTTGAATAAATGGAAAGAATAAAGAATTCAAACGATTTTTTTCTTAAAATGAAAATAAAATGTTATCAAACGAGGCCACAAATATTTTTTCGTGAAAAATAAAAAGATTATTTGTGGTATTTTTTAATTAATATTATTTGTGTAGACCAAGGGACAATTGTTTGAATGTTTTGAGCTTTTAATTTGGCTTTTGGAGGTATCCAAGAGACACCACCCTTTCTCTTTCCCTTTCTCCCTTATCTCAATCTCTCTCTCTCATATTGAAATGTTTTTTTTTTTTTTTTTTTTTTTTTGGACAAATACCTATTTTTGAGTTTAAATTGAACTTCTTATTTATTGAAAATGGTTGGTTGCTTTTTAGCAAGTAAAATTATTGTAATAAATGAGTCATGGTACTTGGTAAATTAAATATCTCAAATTGCTTGGACCAAAGTAATTAATGCATCCATAAATTTGAGAAAGACATTCTGACAATGTAGACACATAATTCATAAAATTCAATTGATTAAATATTTTTATCACATAGCTATTTTTTCTTTTTACGACATGTCATGTGTGGTGAAGATTTGAATTGAACGTCTAACTTAGTTAATAGTATAAGTTTTATATCAGTTGAATTGTGTTTTTTTTACATAGTTAATTAGAAGTTTATATCCCCCTACCCAATATTTATTGTACTAATAAAATAAAGGTTAAAATATCATTTTGGCCTCTGTACTATGGAATTTATTTCATTTTGATTCATGTACTTTCTTTTTTTGAGCATAGTTCAACGGACTAAAGCTTGCATTAATAACCAAAGAGATATGTAGTTCAAATTCAATCCCCAAGCATAGAACCAAAATGGTATTTAAAAAAAAAAAATTATTGAAGATTTTATTTAATTATCCATCATTCACTTATCTTCGTAAATAAAAAAAAAATAGTTAAACTACAACTTTGGTAACTTTAAAAATATTAAACATATCTCCAATTTTTCAATTTTGTATCTAATAAATTTTTGACATATTTAACATTTGTTTTAAATTAAGGAATCTAGCTATTATGTGTCTAATAGGACATTAAGCTTTCAATTTTGTATCCAATAGTTTCGTGATTTTTTTTTTTAAATGTTAAATAGGTCAATCTCTTATTAGACACAAAATTGAAAGCTTAGGAGTTAGGGACTCAAACACAAAATCAAAAGTTTCGACCTCAGTTGATAACTATTTGGTGTTTTTTTTTTAAAAAATTGTGCTTGTTTTCTCAAAATTTCTTTACAATCTCATATTTTTTATGGAAATATTTAAATTCTTAGTCAAATTCTAAAAACAAAACACAAGTTCTTAAAAACTACTTTTGAAAATATTGATAGAAGAAAAATAACAAATCAAAGAAACAGATTGGTGGGAGTAGTGTTTATAAACTTAATTTTTAAAAATAAAAAACTAAATGATTATCAAACAATACTTTATAAATTTATTAGATTTTTCTTTTTTAGCTTATGGACCTACTAAGATACAAAATTAAAAGTTCATAGAATTATTAAACATTTTTTAAAGTTTAAGAACTTATTTAATACAAACATAAAAGTTTAAGGATAGAAATTGTAATTTAATAAAAAAAAATAAGCAAAGGTCAAATGATAATGAACTTTCTAAATTTTTGAAAAGTTTAAGAACTAAAATCTACTCTTAAAAACTTGAGAATTAAAGTTGTAAAATAAATATTTAGAGAAAAAAAGGAATATTCTTTCAACCATTGATAAGGGTGAAGAAGGACAATAATTTGATGGATTAAAAAACAAAAATTTGACAGACAAGTCTTTGTTCTTATCCAAATGCAAATGAAGAAAAGAAAAAAAGAAAAAAAAAGTTGGGGACAGGCTCCAATGCATGGGGTGAGAAAGACTTGTTTTTTTTTTTTAAAAAAAAAAAATATATATATATATATTAAAAATTTAGATAGCAACACTTGGCATTTTAAAACTCAATTAATAAATAGCTTAATGTTTTTGCTAATAAATAAATGAATTATTACACGCTTTCCAATAAAGTCTTGGAAAATGCAATCTTCCAATGAAGATTATATTCTCCGAGTTGAAGATTTTTGTGTAGCTTCTAAATCTTAAATTAATTTGGAGAGTTCAATGATTTGAACTATATTCATTTTTATTATTTTTAAAACATTTCAAATGTGTTTAATTTCCAAACATTTTTAAATATAGCTCCATCAAAGTATAATTAAATTAAAATTTTAGTTGGTATGATTTCGAAAATATAGTTTGTATTTGATTTGTATGATTTCAAAAGTTTTTTTTTTAGTTCAACAACATTTGGGAATAGGAGATTTGAATCTCTGATCTCTTGGTCGAGGGTATATGTCAATTATCACGGAGTTATGCTCGCTTTGGCATCTTAAAAGTTGTTATTAACTAGCCTATAGATCGACTTAGTTTTAATTTAACTTTTATGATCCTGCAAAATTTCAATTTAGTCCTTATGATTTATTGAAATTTGACCAAGTATTCATATCTTTTTTGTATTGACGTTTTTTTTACATGACAATGAGTTGATATATTTTTATTTAAAGCCAACTATGTTAGGTTGATTGATTAGAGGTAAGGATTGAGTAAGAAATAGAGAAAAATAGGTTGGTGTTTTTAAAGTGATTAAGATATGGGTTTAGGGACAATCGAAAAAGTTTAACCAAATCATGCCGATCAAATTGAATATAAGTTTAAATCATATGAAGTAAATTGAAACTATGTCCAAATCATAAAGACAAATTAGTAACTTAAACCTAAAAATAATTGTAAATATAAATAAAGTATTTTAATAAGTTTGGACTAATAATGGTAACAAATCCTTTCGAGATTGTTTGAGTTTAGTTTTTATTTAATCGTTAAAGTTTTGTAAATAATATTTTGATCTTAAAATTTGAACAATAATTTTGACTAGTTTATGAATTTAACAAATTATTAATTAGTCTTAGTGTCAGTTCAGAATGATTTTGTAAGAGTTTGAAAATGTATTTTTAAGTATAAAAAAAATGTTTTAAATGAAAAAGATGCATCTAGATTCATTCCAAACAAGTCCTTAATAGAAAGAAGGGAAAACACTTGCTAATTATTTTTTTTTTTTTTTGAGTACATCAACATTTGGGGTGGGGGAATTCGAACCTCTGACCTTATGATCGAGGGTACATGCCAATTACCGCTGAGCTAAGCTCGCTTTGGCAAAGCACTTGCTAATTAGTGTTGATGTGACAATTATAAATAATGTGACAAAATATTATAAGTTTTTTTTTGAAAATACAAAATATATTATAAGTTAAGTGTCAGTTCTTCCCTACATTAGGTCAACTAAAGGTTAAGATCATTAATAGCTATTTTTTAGCTTTAGGTATTAAATAAGGTTTTGAAATTTGAGGAACGAATTTTCTTCTTATATATATATATATATAGTAACCCTTGTTTGTTTTTTCAAAAAAAAAAAGTAACCCTGGTTTGTTTGTTTTTTTTTTAAAAAAAATTAAATTAGAAGGGTTTTTTTTTTTTTTTAGAAAAAAAATTAGAAGTTTAGTTCTTCTCCTTATAGGTTTGTATTTAATAAATTTTGAATTTTAAAAAGTATCTAACAAGTCCATGATATTTTACTTTTGTGTTCAATTTGGTCTTCAACTTGGAGACTATTTTACTAGGGAGGTTTTTTTTTTTTTTTTTTTTTTTTTTTTTTTTTTTTTTTTTTTTTTTGACATGGGAGAGAAGAGAGAAAATTATCTATTACAGTGTAAATGAATTTTAATTGTTTTAAGTTATTATTTATTTATTCATTAATTGTCTAATACAAATATTTTAATTCAAATTATTTTTTTTTCATAAATAAAACCTATAAAACAAACATATATATTAATTATCCTACATATCCAAACACAATTAAGCAATAATTTATGCAAAAACTGGACTTGGTTTTGTAGAGGATGAAAACAGGGATAGAAAAAGCTTTCCTATCCTCTCTCCACTTCGTTGACATCCCTAATTCTATTTCAAATTCAATAATTCAATGGAATGTTTTAAAAACGTAGAAGCTCTAAACAAACAACATATATTATCAAATTCTTTCATCCATTATTCCAAAAATCAAATAAGAAAAACATAAGAAACTTGAAAAAGAAATGTCATCATACAAACTTCTAACTTACTTTATGTCAACTTGACAATATCAAAAGATGAACAACAATCCAAAAAAAGTTCAAGTTGTGAAATTAAAAAAGGAAATTAAATTAAATCTTCTAATCTATTAGTAAACAACTCCATAGTCATAAAGCTCATCCTTTACTTTACTAGTAACCATTGGAATAGTTTGAGACATCAAAATCATTGCTTAGTTGGAATAAAATTTTAGTACTTTTTTGCCCTTTTTCCAAAAGGCATTTATGGGTTTGATTTATAAATATAACTCAACTTGATAGCCAAGTAGTTCCTATCTTATCCATAAAATGATTACCTAACCTATTTTCAATAAATAAGATGATCATGACTTTCTTATAAAGAAATGTCACTATTTTTTTTAATTTTTACAAAAATAAAATATGGCATGATTCATCAAACATGACATGTGAGATGTTGTAACTTTTTTTTTCCTTTTTTGTTTGTAGTGTTTTTTTTTTTTTAATTTAAAATTTGACAACTATAAATAAAAATTTTAAATCTAACTTGGTTTTTTTAACTTTAATATTTATTTAATTTTGGTTTTTGGAATTTCGACTAATTTGTTTTAGAAAAAAAAAAAGCATTATAATTCTTTAGTGTTCGTTTTTCATAAATTATTTATCCTAAATCTAACATGAGTTTTGTTCATTTGCCTTATTAGTAATTGTCTGAATTTTTCTTTTTCTTTTTTTAAAAAGATGTCTGAATAAGTATTTGTAGTTATGCATGTAAGATTGGATATTAGGTTTCAAGATAAATTTGAATTTTTTATATTTAAATAATATAAAATTAATGATACTGATTAAAATAGTTTTTTTGTAAATCTTAAAAGAGTAAATTAAAATATTTCAAATTTGAGGAACAAAAAATGTAATATTTAAAACTTTAAGCATATAAGAAATAAATTCATAATTTAATGCTATTAAATTAATAGAGGTCATTGTTTAGACTTTGAAGCTTTTTTTTTTTTCTATAAAGAACAAACAAATAAAAGTTTTCACTTTTTTTTTTTTTAAAAAAAAAAACATAGTTCAACCTCAACTAATCAAACTATTTAATCAAACTATTGATTATTTAAAAAAAAAAAAAAGAATCAAAGTATTGATAGTCCTTTTAAAATGTTTAAATGTTACAAATTTGAATCCTCACCTGTTATTTGAATTGCATCACTTAAACTAAATAATAAAGGATTCATCATTATTATTATTATTCAATAAAGGAATCTTATCATCGCCACAATTTTAAAATTCTAAAATTTAAATAAGAATTTATGTTTTTAAATTCAAACTATATAATATATAGTATTCTTTCAACAATGATGGAATATTATTCCTAGCTAGTTGATGTAGAATGTAAAATTTATTATTAATGATGTCAAAGTAAGTAATAATTAGCATGTATTATTTTTCTTAAGGTTAGAGGTTTCAAATCCTCATACTTTAATCCTAAAAAAAAAAAAAATCATCATACTTTATGTTGACGGTTAAATTTCGCTCAGGAATTTATCCCTCGCTTCACGTGACAGTCAACGGTGAATTTGTAGATGAGCGGAAAAAACGTGACCTGCAAGACGAGCAAACGCTGCACACCGGTGTGGTGTAGACCACACACACTCCGATGCCTAAGTTAGCCTTGGCCGGAAAACACGTAGAATGTATTTAGGGTGTAGTTTTTGGCATACCTAAATGCGTGTGCGATCTCCCTTTTTATAGATTTCCCCTTAGGGTTTTCGTCGATGCCGGACTTCAAATGATCTTCGGGCCTTTGGCCCTGGTCAGCCTCGGAAATGGGCCGAGGCCGACCTCATCCTCCTAGGATTTTTAAGAATCCAGAGGTGTTTCGGGACGAACCAGGCGAAACCAGGGCAATCATAGACATCAGGGACTGAAGGGAGGTGGCCAAGCCCGGCCCGTGCCCGCGGGCCGAATGGTCGGCCTCGGCTATATGTCGAGGCCGACCATATGGGTCGGGCCAAATTGGCCCGACCCTTTGGTCCGGTCTTCCTTTGGGTCGGCCTTTTGGCCCCACCTCTGCCCAACTGTCCTCGTTAGCTCCTTGTACGTTAGTGTGGTCCAAAATTACAAAAAACACTTTACATTTGTTTTACTAAAAAAAATGCTTTCGAATTACTAAATTCACTACATACATTTGTTTATCATAAATTTATCCTTCTCCATTTCAAAACTTCAATAATACTATACACACCTTTCTTAGCATGATGCCAAGATATTTCAAAGCATTAAGAAAAAGGCACGATCTCAAATTTTATTGCATAATTGCAAAATTCAATAAAGTAAAAAAAAAAAAAAAAAAAGTGATTTTTAACAAAAATTCCTTAGACATGGTATATTGTCCAAAACAATTGTCCTTTTTAATTATTAGGTTCAAGAAAATAAAAAGTTGATTGAATAGGTATGATATACACGTGAGAGTAACATGAGAGATCACTTATCGTTGGATTAAATAAATAAATAAAATCTCTAAGATAAAGTACATAACAAAAGTGGGGAAAATCAAGTCATGAATCATGATTTTTAGAATCAAAAGTGATGGAGAATATTTTATTTTATTTTATTTTATTTTTTAAAAAGATAGAGAATAGTTCAAATTTTATCCATATGCAGGCAGTATGGCAGCAGACAAGCTTCAAATAAATAATGTGACTGATCATGACCTTATGTTATAAATTCTGCAACCACCGGCTGGCATTCAAATAAATTCAATGCTTTTTACTAAAGAAATAAAAAGAATGAACTACTCCATGGGCCTATAGATTTCTATATATATTTCTTTTAGCCAACAACATTTTATATATTTTTTTTTCTTTTCTCCTAAATAACATGTGGGAATTTAGGGCCCGTTTGGTAACGTTCTCGTTTCTTGTTTCCGTTTCTTCATTTTTAATAAAGAAAAATAGAATTTCATGACCCTAACACCTATACATTCAATAATAATAAACCTATATTCTTATTTATGTTTGGAAAAAATTGGAAACAAGAACAAAAAAGGAGAAACTAGTTTTAGTTGTTCCCAAAAGTTCTATACAAATTATGGGAGTGTTTCTAAAAAATGAGAAACAAGAAACATACATAGTTATTAAATGCTTAGATTTCTTAATAAAATTGGAAACAAGAAACAAGAAATGAGAACGTTACCAAACGGGCCCTTAGTATCTCAGAATTTGATTAATGATATATATCTTAACTAATCGAAGGATGATTGTTCCTTTCTTACTTGTCTAGACTTCAAGATTTTACACTTTTATTAATGAGGTTTTAATAATATCTTTTTCAATCTTTGAGATGGCAAGACCGTGTTAACCATCCTTACTAATTGAATCCATTTAAAATTTATTTGATTAACTCACAAGTTTAGTCACTTGACTTTTGGGTTTGTGTCTACTTGAACTTTCAATTTTTTAATCAATAGATTCCTAATATATTTAATTTTTTTTTAACATAAAATTGAATTTTGTGTCTAATAGGATCTCAAACCTTCAATTTTGTATACAATAGATACATGGATTTTTAAAAACCGTTAAACTAGTCAAAGACTTATTAGACACAAAATTAAAATTAAAGAATTTATCCGATACTAAATTGAAAGTTTTAAAATCTATTAGATACCCAGAAACTTATTAGACACAAAATTAAAAGTTCATAACAACTATTAAAATCACCAACTAATTTAAAAATAATAATAATTTATTTGAAAATCAAAATTGACCCAATATTAAGTTGATCATGATTTAACATGGGATAATTCTCTCAAAATCCACTCATTTTATCCCCCCCCCCAAAAAAAAAAAAAAAAAAATCAACTCCCACATCTTTTCTCTTAAAGTTTCATCAAACATCATTGAAATATTTCTTTTATTGATTTATGGTAAAAATTAATATACATAGTCATGTTCATAAATATAAATCAGGTATCCCTATTTATAATAACATACTATTTTTTTAGGGATATATTTGTTTCTTCTAAACTCACCACAATCAATTTGATTGAAATTTAACTAGTCAAGTGACCTCCTCTTTTAAATTTATTTTTATTTTATTTAAAGTGATATGTCTGAATCTTCAATTGTAACCTTTTAAAAATAAAAAAGAATCTTCTATGGTAATATTTTAAAAAATCTACGGACCAAAATAAGTTCACTAACCATTTTTTTTTTTACGATTTTCAAAGGGAGTGCAACACGAAGACTTTTTTAATGACTATCCACTTTAGTATTATCGGTCTAATTAAGCACATTTAATTATGGAGTTCTGATGGAATCCAATGCATTAGTACTGGTATGATTGCATCTAAGCGGACTAAATAACTACTTAATCTATTTATATACGGTTTTAAAAAAAAAATAAAAAAAAAAGTTCATTTTTAAAAAATTTTCAAATATTCCCTATAATAAAAAAAAAACTAATTTTCAAAAAAAAAAAAAAACTATTTTCTGTAATTTTTTATCCATTAGTAAACTGTCAGGTGATTGCTACAATTTAATATTAAATCACATTTTCCACAATATTAATTCCAATTTTTTAAATAAAAGTGGGGATGCCTTGTTTTTCCATGCAAATAAATTTAATTACTTAGCCCACTAACTACATTCCACTTGTTCTTATCAAAAAAAAAAAAAAAAAAAAAAAAAAACCTACATTCCACTTGTTTAGTTTCATTTTGTAGCATTTTTATTGGTCCATGAATATTCGTTATCTCCATCAGATCACACTTTTTCTGTGGGTCCAAATTATATAAATATGTCCATTCATTAATATATTTTATTCAATTACGTTTTTTTAATTTTTTTTTTTTATTATTATTAAGGGAGCTCAAACATGTCGACTATTATTCTTTTTTTTTTTTTTTTTTTTGAGTACATCAACATTTGGGGTGGAGGGATTCGAACCTCTGACCTCATGGTCGAGGATACATGCCAATTACCGCTCTCGCTTTGGCGTCGACTATTATTCTTGACATTGTCAGTAAAGAAAATGAAATAAATATTAAATATGAAATTTACTAGGGGAAATGTCTAATATTAAAATATTAGAAGTCGTTTACCTTCGTCATAATGAAGATGGACTGTAATATTTATAAAGTATAATGTCTAATATAAAGTGTAATATATATATATATATATATATATAGTTTAATACAAGTTTAGTCCCAGAACTTTCAGAATTGTGTCAATTTGATCTCTGAACTTTAAAAAGTGTCAAATAGTTCTTCGAACTTAATTTCAATTTTAGGTTTCATATAGGTCTCTAAACTTTAAAAAGAATAATAGGTCTTTAAACTTTCACTTTTGTGTCTAATAAGTCCTTCAACTTTCGATCTTGTGTCTAATAAGTCTTTCACGTATCGATATTTTTTAAAATTCATAAGCCTACTAGATACAAAATCGAAAGTTTAGACACAAAATTTAAAATTTAAGAATCAAATTGACACAATCTTAAAAGTACAAGGTCTAAACGTGTCATTTATTTTTTTTTTAGATTTCTTTTGAGCAGTCACTTTTTACATCATTTAAAACATTTTCTAAATGAAACTTTGGTCCACTCCCCAAAAACGTCATTGTATATTTTTGTGCCCATTAACTTTATTCATGTTTTTTCAACCTTTATTTGAAAAACTATACAAATTTCAAAATTTCAAATTTTAAAATCTTGGTACTTTACATTACAAAGTTTGAAGGGAAGGAGAGAGAAAAGCTGCAAAGATTCTCCATGAAGTTTTTGACTTATCAATAATAGTTCTTCTATTTGTTTTTTTCTCTTTGCTTTTCTTTGTCCAATTATTGCAAAGGGGCTTTTGAAATGATAATGAAAATAAAATGTGTAAAGATAAATTTATTTGGAATCTTAGGATAGGTGACGAATAAACTCTCCAATGGAGGCATAAAGATGATCTTCGTTAAAGGTTGCGAGCAAACTATTTTTACCTATTTCATGAATCATGAGTTGCTTTAAACTTCTAACGGTGATCTATCAAATAATCACCGATCTGAGTATAGTTAGTTTAGTAGATAAGACACATATTACTATTTCAAAGGTAGATGGTTTGATCCTCCATTCTTGCAATTGGTTGAATTAAAAAAAAAAAATCTATAATCAATTTTAACTTTTAATGGAAGAATAAATAAGAGATGTCTATAATCAATAATATATTAAAAATTTATAATATTTGTAAAATATTATTTTATCATTATTATTATTATTATTATTTTGGAAAAGTTGTGAAATATTATTAGATATTTGTCAAACACTAAATTTACAAAGCAAGCCATCTGTGATTAATTAATAATAATAATTTAAAAAGTTAGAATATGAAATTATTATTATTTGTCTTTTATTTACATAATTAACTTTGATTATATATTTAATTTAATTAAAAAATTATCAAGAATCTGGAAATTTTAAAAGTTTTATAATTTCAATAAATTATACATTTAATCTAAATTATATAAGATCGTTTAAAATACTAGGATAGGAAATGGTTTTTTCTCAAAGTTTACATAAATTAATTCAAGAACTATAATTAAAGAACCTCAAGAGTCTTGAGGTCTCAAAAGTTTTTTGAAATTTCAATTAATTACATATATAATTTAAATCATAAAATATCTATAAAAATATGGATGTGGAAGAAACTCTTATCAGAAAATAATACTTTTTTTTTTCTTTTTACTTACTACCAAATTTATCATTAACTTAAAATTAATTAGAAGAAAAAGTGTTTAAACAATCAAACATAAATTCCATTCTCTTAATCTGCTTCCAATTCATTAAAAAAAAAAAATCATTAATCCACTGATTCAAACATTTCCTACAAAATTGAATTCATAAAAATAAAAAAATAATAATTAAAAGAAAAAACCTGAAAGTAAATAGATCATTGAATTCTCATTCAGAAGTATGCACAAAATTTCAACTTCCTATCTATTGATCATGATGATCCCTAGTCTCTGTCTCCAAATCGTGGTCTATTTTCAATAAGAGCATAGTTCAACGGGTATAAAACTTGTACTTTCGATCAAGAGGTCAGAGGATCAAATCTCTCATTCCATTGGTACCAATAAAAAATATTTTCCACATATTAGCTAATAGCTAAAGTTTGAGAACAAGAAGAAAACCATTTGAAAATCTACTTTCATTTTGTGAATTTAATAAGGATTTTATGGACATGTTAACTTAGCTTATGAAATAATGAAATTATGAAGAAAACGAAAAATAGAAAATTAAAAGTATAATGGATACACTTAAATTTGTTTGATATTTTATTTCATCTTTGTTTTGATTAATTTTGTGTGTTGATGCAATAAATTTGTTTGATATTTTATTTCATCTTTGTTTTAAAAATAAAATACTATTAAACTAATAAAAACATTTTTTTTATATATTTTTGTAAGAATATGACAATGGAAGTTGAATTATTGAGATGCCAATTTTTCACTACTCTCGATGATTAGGAAATCACTTTTTGATTACTCAAAAAAAAAAAAAAAAAACAAAAAAAAAATCACTTTATGATGAAAATTTTCCCCTTTATAACTTCCGTTTTCATGAGGAAAATTTCTTTCTAAGAAATAAATTCATAAAAGATTATTTTTCTTGAAATGAAGTAATTAGAGTTTAAAAAACATCTCCTCACATTATTTTTCATAAAAATTCTTATGATGAAAATTGAAGAATTCAAGATGTGGATTCACATCGGGGTGTTTGGTGCATGAGTTTGGATTGAATTGGTTTGGGTTCCAAAATCCAAACCATGTTTGGAGCAAAAGGATTGGATGTCAGATCCAACTTCATGGGCTACCCTAATCCAAACCCATTCTAAAATCAATGTTTTCTCTTTCTTTTATAAAGTTGATAGGACCCACCATTTTTCTTTCTATTTTCTAGGGGTGAGCATTATAGACTGAAAAATCGAGCCGGCCGACCGAACCGACATCAGTCGGTCGGTTTTTTAATTAAATCAGTCGAAAAAAACCGACTCATCAATCAGTCGGCAAGTCCAAACAGACTCAAACCGACCAGAACCGACCGAAAATTGAAAAAAAAAAAAAAAAAAGAAAAAAGAAAAAAAAAGTTGAAATGTCACTCACTCTAGCCGTCAGGTTGCTGTAGCAATTAATGCACTGTAGCAGCTCCCTTGGGAAAGACCATCAAGAATTCAAATTTTAATTTAAAATTTTATTTTATTTTATTTTCATTCTTATCTTTCTTCCACATTTCCTCTTCCTTCATTATTTTTTTCTTCTCCCTCCTCTCCTCCATCTGTGAAGCTCTTCTCCATCACCGAGGTTTACTTCTTTCTTTCTCTTCTTCTCTTTTTTTTCTTTCTTCTTTTCTTCTCTTTTTCTCACCTTTTTTTTTCATCTCTTTTCCATTCTTTTCTTCTTTCTTCCTCGTTCTTCTTCTTCTTTTTTGTTTTTTTCGTTCCATTTTTCTTCTTTCTCCTCTCTCTCTTTACTTTTTTTTTTTTTGTTTTATGGTTTGTTGTTTCAATATTCTTTTTCTCTGTTCATCAACACTACAAAACCGACCAAAACCGACCGACCGTCGATATGGTCGGTCGATCGGTGCACAAAAAATCTTCCAAACCGATTTACACCGACCGACCAAAACCGACCGACCGATGATCACCCCTACTATTTTCCTTATAATTTTGGTAGGTCCCACTAATTCTCTCTATTTTTCTTCCTAATTTTGATGGGTCTCACCATTTTCTCATAATTTATTTATGGGAAAAATACATTTTTGGTCCCTAAGTTTTGAGGAATAGGTGTGTTTGGTCTTGAGTTTTCAAAATTGATCTTTTTAGTCCCTAAGTTTTGAAAATTTAGTTTAAAAGGTCACTCATATTATTTTTTTCAATTTTTTAAATTAAAAAAATTTAATTTAAAAAACCATTCAATATTTTTAAAAAATTAAAAAATATTAATTTTAAAAAGTTGAAAAAATAATGAGGGATCTTTTAAACCAATTTGTCAAAACTTAGGGACTAAAAAGGTCCATTTTGAAAACTGAGACCTTTTAAACCCATTTCTCAAAATTCAGGGACTAAAAAGGTCCATTTTGAAAACTCATGGACCAAAAATTCAGGGATCTTTTTCCCCTTAATTTCTTCATTAATCTATATTTAATTAACCATGGTGGAACACATATAAAATTTTACAATTTTAAGGTAAGGAAAGAACATTTTAGATGATAATTAATAGGGGTCGTTTGGTGCAAGGTTTTGGAGATGAGAATGGGCAAGGGTTTCTGATACCCTTGTTTGTTTCAAGGTTTTGTGGTGGGCCCCTGGGAATAAGCATCATTTAAACCCATGGACAAGGGTTTTCTATGCCTTTGCAAAAGTATGAGTTTTCTCTTTGCCCATCTTTCTTTATTATTTTTATATGCAATTTTATTTTGAATATAGTTAATTAATTAACTCATGGATAATAAATTTAAAAATAATATAATAAATTATTTAATTAGGTTAAATAAATAATAATTTGTCAAGAATTTCAAGTTTGAAAATATATTTAATTATTGAAATAAAATTATTTAAATGAATTTAGTATAAAAAATCATTTTTCAATCATTATAATTAATTATTTATTGATTATTTATAATCAATTAATTATTTTTTTAGATTTCTTGATAATAAATAAATAATCATATTATTATTAAAATATTTATCTAATTAATTTTTATAGATACAAATATATTAAATTATTGTAGTTAATGATATTTATTAAAAAAATTAATTAAATAATTTAAATTAGTTACATTAACATAATTTATCCAATTAAAATTATTTCATGATTATTAATTCATTAATTTTTATTAATACTTTGAATTAATTTTAATTATTTTATTGATTAATTTATTACAATGACATAAAGTTTACATGATTAATTCTATAAAATAAATACTGACATAATCGGTTCTCATAAAATTCTAATGACATTCCCCTGCACAACCAAACACAGATATCTTTGATTCCCAACAATCTTATTCCTAGGCCTCCTTTATTCCCAGACATCTATAAAACCCTAAACCAAACGGCCCCATAGTTAAATTTCAATAAATTTTAAATGGCCTATGCCACTCATAATTATTGTTCATTATAGTTAAAAATAATGATTAATATAAAGTATGAATATTTAAAAAACCACCATAAATTTTTTTTTTAAAAAAAATAAAAGATTATCTCTTTCAATAAACAAAACAACTTGAATAACACATGAAAACTTGGTAACATAATTTCTCTCTCGAATCTCGCTCTGGCTTCAACCTCTAGCTCTTAAATGTCTTAAATGCGTGTTTTCATATAGAAAGTAAAATGGTAATTTTGCTAGGATGACGACATAAGCAAAATGACATATATCCTTATTGTGAAAAAGTAGGACATTTTTCATTTTGACCTCTCAAAATTGGTCATCCACACAATTGTTTCATAATAAATTTAGATTCATGAGTCTTTTATGCATGAGGCAGAAGAAGCGTTCAAAGTAAATAAAAAGTTTAGGCCCCGTTTGGTTCATGATCCGTTTTCGTTTTTATGTTTTCGAAAATAAAAAATACAAGGAAAACCATGAAAACGTGTTTGGTATACCTATTTTCAAAAATAATTTTCGAAAACAACTTGAAAAATGGCCTGTTTTCAAAAATGATAAAATGTTGTTTTCATTGTTTTTCAATTTTGTTTTCAAAATAATGGAAACACGAGATACAACTTTAAAAACACAGGATGCATCTTTCTTTCCACCAAACAATGTTGCATTATCTACAAACAAATGTTGCATTATCTACAAACAAATGTTGCATTATCTACAAACAACATTTTTTTTATTTTTGATATCCAAATTCTCTTCGACTCTAAAGGGAAAAAAAATACAAAATTACTGTTGTGTAAATGGTGTGTTTGATTGAAACTGATGTTTTGGTTGTTATTTTTACTTTGTACATAATTCTACCTATTTTTATACACTCCTCCACTTTACAAATCAAAAGTTTCATATAATACAACTATATGGTGTATATATATATATATATATATATATATATATATATATATATATATTTTCCATATAATTTCAATTCCAACAATTTTTTTTTTTTTTTTGAAGAATCAATTCCAGCATCATTAATTTATAATCTCTCTAAAAATGAATAAAAGTCAAGTAGAAAAATAATCATATTAAATTAACTTTTTCTAAAAAAAAAAAATTAATTTTACCAAGCACATATTAATATTTTCATGCATTTTCAAATTCATAACCAAACACAGTTTTCAAATTTTGAATTCAAATTTAAAGTTTTTAAATTGGAACCAAACATGTTTTTAGATATAATGAAAATAAGAAATTTGTTTTCGTTTTCTGTTGAATTCTTTATTTTCAAAAACAATTTTCAAATCACGAACCAAACATGTTTTTAGATATAATGAAAATAAGAAATAACGTTTCCGTTTCCTGTTTCCTGTTTCCTGTTTCTGTTTTTTATAGAACTAGAAACGGGAATATGTTTGATAACTGTTCCTGTTTCTTGTTTCTTGAAAAAAAAGAAATAGAAACAGAAACTTGTTTGATAACTGTTCCTGTTTTTTTTTTTTTTTTTTTTAAACTTTTTATAGTCTAAATAAAATTTGGTATATATAATATAAAAAAAGATATAACATGCATTAGGAAAAAAAATATATAACACAAAAAGTTATAACACTAAAATTGATCGACAATGTTGCCCAAATAAGTCCTGATACTAAATTTAAAACACTAAAATTGATCGACAATGTTGCCCAAATAAGTATCTAATACAAATAAGTCCTGATAATAAAATTGTATTCATCTTTCAAATGTTGCCCAAATTTGATCGGCAATGTTGTCTCTCACTCGAGCCATTCGCCTCAACTGTTGTTGACTCACATCTAACTCAATTATATTACTTTGTAAATTGTCTGGCAAACTCTCCATATCTTCAACGATCATTGATTCATTGCTAAACTCATTGAATAGAGCATCTTGAAGATCATTCAATCTAATGAAATTGTGAACAGTACAACATGCTGTCGGTATATATTTTTGTGTGTTGACTGGGTAAGGAGGCATTTGTTTGAGAATTAGAAATCGAGCCTTCAATACGCCAAAACAACATTCAATAACATTTCGAAGTGAAGAATGTCGATAATTAAAAACTTCTTCCCTACCTCGAGGCTGATGTCTCCTTTCTCTAAATTCTCGTAAATGGTATCTTTGACCACGATATGGTGCTAAAAATCCAGGCATATTTGTATATCCAGAATCAACAAGATAATACTGGTCTGCATAATATAAAACACATAAAACTTATGATGAAGTGAAATGTTGAATTAAAATATAAAAAATAAATATAATTATATACCTCCTTTAGGCATAGGAAATTTATTATCAGGATGTTTGATACATTCAAGGAGTATACGAGAATCATTGGCCGACCCCTCCCAACCAGACATGACATATGTGAATAACATATTAAACGAACAAACACACATTATATTCCATGTTGTGTTAGTTTTTCTACCACGAAATGGTATTTGTTTGTTTAGAGGAATACATGCAGCAATATGAGTGTCGTCAATTGCACCAATACAATCCTGAAAAATAAGCATAAGCATAAGCATAAATATATCTCCAAAAATTCTCATAAGCTTTACATAATGCGGACAAGCACTTTTTTTAAACCTCTTAGCTCTCCTATTGACCTATAAGAAATTTCACAATAATACATAAAGTCAACCATAGTTCAATAGATGATTAGACATTGAAGTGGAAAACACTTGCTATTAATTTATACCTTAAAAAGATCATTCCATTGCTCCTCTTCTAGGGTGATAATGCCCAATAATGGATCCCAACCATTTCCTGACACATCACTCAATATCTTTTTGAAGTCTTTGTAAATTTGTCTTAATTTGTTGAACTTATTCTTCAATTGATCATGAGTATAAGCATAGCCGGTACTAGTGTTTAGTTGGTTTCTCATATAATTCCAACTAGTCCTTGTAAATGTTGTAGTTGGTCGATTGCCCTTTGCAACCTCTTCATCCATTAAGTCAACAAATAGAGTCTCATTCTTGTCAGGCCATGGTCCCTCACTTTTCAACTCATCAGTTTCATTGACCTCATCAGCACAATGCTTTTCTAATGATTTTTGCGACATCTAGAAACATTAGGAAAAAATATCAAAAAGACAACTTGCAACCTTTAAGATCTTGTTCACTATACATAATTCCAACAGAGAATCGAACTATACATAATTACAACAGTCCCCACCCCCCATTATTCAAGGTGGGAAAGCAACCCATAATTATTGAGAGATGATCCGATAATTAGATCAGACCACAATGGAACCAGCTTAGAAGATCCATTATCCTACAAGTTCTCTGAAATCAAATGTGGCAAAGTTATAAAAAATGATAGTAATAATTATTCACTCTTTTCATTCTTCTTTATTTTTGTTTTCATTTATTTGTTACCACTTTTAACTTTTAAGCATGAATGATATGCTATGTTCACTCTTTGACAGGCCCTCGTTAGTGTGAGACTAGTTAAGAGACTTGTTAATTGTAGACTAATGACACACATTCCAGTTTGAAGGAGCAATATTGTGAAGGTAAACCATCATGGTGGGTCTAGTGTTCAATAAGAGTCCTGAGAATAATAAAGAACTTAGAGGGAATGAGTTCAATTTATGGTAGCTACGTACCTATGATTTAATATCCTACGAGTTTTATAACTATCAAACGTAGTAAAGTCATGTGGTTGTCTCATGAGATTAGGCAAAGTGTGTACAAGCTAGTTCAAATACACAGAAATATTAAAAAAAAATTATTGCAGAGGAGAACATAGCTAGAGAGAGAGAAAAGGAGCAATGTTTTGAAGGAAAATGTAGTTATGCAAATGCAGTCAGGTGGGGGATCCATTTGTTCTTTGCAGATAGCTATGTGAAAACTCTTATTGCTTGTGAATTATGCCATAAGTTGCCTCAAACCAACCATTTGTTATAGTGAAAACAATTCCTTGTTAGATTTTACAAACCAAAAAATCTGTTGCAAATATAGCTTTCAAACTTCATATGCTATTCTTAGATGATATGCTCATGAACTATGATCCTCTAAACTCAAAGCCATGGATAAAAGCTTGTGATGGAGAGTTTAGCAGTGGTTAGAAAGCAAAAAGGAAAGAAAAAAGAAGAAATGTAAACAAAGGTAACAGTTCAATTCAGAATCTTATAAAAAGCTCGATCAACTCAACACCAATCAACCAAATCCAACATTGATCAGCTAAGATTGAGAAGAATTCAACCCCAACGACCAAAACAACACAACGATTCTGAAAGGATTGGAATTCCCAATTCCGTTACAGCGGAAACAATTGGACCGTTCGTAAATTAATTTTGTTCTACAAAATACCAATGCATTGGCAAAAGGTTAAGCGGTGAAAAACATACCTCCGTTGACGACTCTGAATACTTCAACGGACATGAGGACATGATTCTTGATTGCTCTGCAACAACGAAGAACACCACCATTTGATCTTCGTAGTTGTGGGACTACATAATACTCTAGAGAGAAAATTCTCCCTTGAGTTGAGAGAATATGAGAGGGCCTTATGGTGGCCATATGTTGTAGGGTTAGTGTTCTATTTATAGGAGAAAGGCCATGAATAAAATATTCAAAATCAATTATTTCCATAATTGATTTAATCTTTTCCATAATTAATCAATTCCATAACCAATCAATTCCATAATTGATTAATCTTTTCCATAAATGATTGATCACTTCCATAAGTGATTAAATCATTTCCATAAATGATTAAGCACTTCCATAAGTAATTAATCATGTTCATAATTGATTAATTTCCAATTAATTAATTCTTTAAATTAATTAATCACCAATTAAATATCATATATTTAATTTCAGACCTTCTATTAGTTAATTAATTAATTACCTAATTAAATATCATATATTTAATTTCAGGCCTTCAATTAATTAATTCTATAATATGAATTAAATTCATATTAAAATTGGAACTCCTTCCAATTCTCTTATATCCTATAAATTTAATATGAATCAAATTCATATTGATATTTGAACTTCTTCAAATATTTATTTCTCTCATAATAATAAAGTTTAATTTCAAATTAGACTTTATATTTTAATTTATCATTATACATTATATTAATTTGTATCTCATACAATTAACTTAATTCCCAATATGAATTTGAACTATTCAAATTCTCTCAAGATATAATTGTTCATAATTACTCTTTACGAGCTAGCAGGGGACCTAATGGACCTACAGATCAGAAGCTCCAATGATATGAGGTTAACCCATTAAACTCATTAATCAGGTTAACCAATATTCATTAACTGTGGGTCATTCCACTAAAGACCCACAACTGAACTCTTCTCACTGTAGAACATTTCTGTGTCCACGGATATAGACCTATACCGGTAAGTCAATCCTTCACGAGTGTTCGTAATCACGGCTGGGTCAAATTACCGTTTTACCCCTGTGTTACATCTGTCTCCTTAAGTACCAGTGCTCCTCTAATGAACAACCTGTTTATGGTCCAACCATTAAACATAAAGTCCCTCTCGGGCCAGTGAGAGGGCGGGATCCCTTTGTTCAAGTCCCGGAGTCACCACTTAAGGGAACACTCATCTACTTCTCCTAGAAGTGGGAAGGAGTGAATTCCTTCTTGTGTTGTCATGTCCCCAGCCTCCCACTCGGTCTTGTCCCCAAAAAGGAAGACATATTGAGTCGGCGTATTGGCCACTCTCACCCATGCTAATCAAAGGACAATCCCTCATGAGAAGGAGTTCATGACACACTCAGGATTAAGACTGAGTTACCTGGGTCATCCTATTGAAACAGTAACCTAACTAGTTAACGGTGTTATAACTAATGGTTGACTATTTCGTGGTCCGGTCTTATGCAAACTCATTGCATAGGATACCCCCGCTCGCATGTCTCCTACATGGACGCCTTGGATCAATACGTCTGTATCGAATACAAAGCGGGCCGTATCACATAGTGTTATCAGGATAAGGTACCCATCCTTATCCCTATACTACAGACCTTTTAGGTTGTTACTTGAACACCGATCCCCGTATGTCCCCACATACTAGTTCAAGTCACATGTAAACAACCTTGGATCTTAGTTTATTGGATTTGGGTCAAATTGTGCAATATTTAACAATGACACTTTATTGTAGAAACTCAATAACACTTCATTGAAACAAGTATACAATTTGTTTACATTCACTATCTACGAGTTTTAGGGCATAAAACCCAACAGATTCAACAGATCCCACTGCCAAACCGACCCCATTTCCCCATCAAAACAACACAATTAGACAATCACCCACTTAGATTCATCGCTGCATCAATCAAAAATCAAAGATTCGGGATCCAAAAACACAACTCCCATGGAATCACACAACAGAAGCAAAACATCTATAGCTCATTGTTAAAAAAAAAAAAAAGATTACTCGAAATTGGGTGCGCAAGGAGTGAGATCTCCGGAGGAAAATGGCGAAAAGGATATAAAATGAGATCGTCAGAAACGAGGCGTCGTATGTGGGTGTGTGAGAGAGAGATAAAGAAGTGGTTTCAGGTGAGATTGAGGAGGATCGTGTTGTCCTAGAAAATCAGAGGAGAACGCAGTCTGAGAGGAGATCAGAGAACGAAACAAAAAAAATAGAAACGGAACAGCAGAAACTTCTTTTTGGAGTTTCTCAAATTTTAGCCCATTTTTGGAGACGTTTTTTAAAATTGTAGAAACAAGAAACGAGAATGTTTATCAAACATGTCTGTTTCTCAAAAAATCAGAAACAGAAACAGGAAACAGGAAACGGGAACGTTATCAAACGGGCCCTAAATTACCATTTTACTCTCTATATGAAAACACGCATTTAAGGCATTTAAGAGCTAGAGGTTGAAGCCAGAGCAAGATTGGAGAGAGAAATTAGAGAGACAGAGCAAGAGATTGGAGGGAAAAATTGGAGAGAGAGTGAGTGAGAAGCGAGAGTAAGAGTGAGAGTGCGAGAACGAGATTGGAGAGAGAAATTGGAGAGAGAGTGAGAGATTGCAGAGAGAAATTGGACAGAGAACCTCGAGAGTAGCGAGAGAGAACGAGGTTAGAGTAGAGAGTAAAATGGTAATTTTACTATGATGCTGACGCAAGCAAAAAGACATATATCCTTGTTTTGAAAAGGTGAGACATTTATCATTTTCGTCTATTTTAAAGGGTCATCCGTACGAAAACCCCATTTATTATTGGCATAAACTAACTTCTTTGTATATTTAATTTAAGTAATCAGTCACACCTTATAAATCAAAAAGACTGATTGTGCCTCAATTTGTCTACTTTTAGGAATAAAGACAGTCACTTTGCATGGTAAACCCATAGGTAACAGATACTACACGCACAATATATATGGTATCCATTCATATAATACAATATTTATAGCAAAAAAAAAAAAAATTCATAGAGAAAATTGTTTGAAATGGATTAATAACTCAAAATGAGGTTCAAACCTGATAATATGTCTCTTCATTTGTAAATATATAATGAAGGAAAGCCTTTGTTCACTACAATTATTTTCTATAAAAACCAAACACTAAAAACTTTATGCAATAACAACAATTTTTTTTTTTTTTTTTTTTTTTGTAAAGCTTTAATATATATATAATAAAATAATTTAATCAAATCACTTCATAGTCATCCCTACACAATACAACTTAAGTCGGTGAAGAAGCATTGGGAGCAATAGAAGAACACCGATTTTGCTTTCAAAAATAGTGGGCTTCACTTCACATTTGAACTTTGGATGAAATTGGACCTTCATTTCTACTATATGTGAGGTGAATGTTAACTAACTAGCTCTATACCTCCACAAGAAATCCCGCTATCAGTACCTTTAATATAAGTTTTGATTCTAACGTCATTTGACGTATTCATTAATGTACAATTCTTAATTGTGATTCCTTCAACTAACTCTCTTTAACCGTGTACCTTCCTAAACTTCCTACATTTCTACCATGTTAGGCGCAGATGTCGCATCGGTAATTATTACATACTTATTTCCATCTCGAAGTGAGATGCAATCATCTCCAATACCAATACTCGTACCGATGATGTCAATCCCAATAAAATGACGAATATAAATTTTATCCATATTCACCGTGTCCTAAATCCTAATACTTTTATGTTCACCTATTGAAAGATAAAGCTATAACAACTCAATATCGAATTTTTGATAAATCTGAACTTCAAATTTTGCATATTTTATTATAAAAAAAAATCATTCAAAGCACAAACATTGTGTTAAAAAAAATCAATAAAAAGGCAGAGTCCATGGCCTTCTAGAACATTGGTCTCTTGGACTTTGCTCATGTCTTTCAAATCCATAATCATGTTTTTATTCAAATTTCAAAACAATATACTTAACTAAAGCTAGAAAAAAGAAATAAAGTGATCATAGCTCCACGATAATTGTTCTCGACCACGAGGTTAAAGGTTCGAATATCTTACACCAAATGTTGTTGAATTAAAAAAAACTAAAAAAAAAAATTCAAAATGGATAGAATCCTAACTTCATCAGCAAAAAGAAAGTATTGTTGATTACAATAGGGAGAGGATAGAAGAATATACTTAAACATAAGTAGATTTAAAAAAAAAAAATTGAAGTTTAAAAATATAATCCCAACGTCAAATAAAAATAGACCAAATCATAGGTAGGATTTTACTTAAAAATTATTATTAATGTTTAAATTTAGAAAATATGGTAGGATTTGAAAATCTTCTAAAATGATTGACTATATTTAAAAATTCATAAGTGGTTTAGTTATTTTTTCAAAACTCTCATTGACATCGAGTATAACTTCCCCTTTTTTAGTACACTTTAGTCCTTTTTTACTCGAAGTTATCTTCATTTCAAAGTTTGTACGTGATTGATTAAGACTTCGTGAAAATTTTATTTACTTGATCCGAGCATAAGTCTATGTTAGGTTAAATGATTCGTACTATCTTAGAAGTGACTTTTGATTGGTTAAATTAAGAATTTGACTCTCTGACTTGTTGATCAAGGATACAAACTTTATGCCAATTGTGTTATGCTCTTGTTAGCGTGAGATTTCAAACTTATTATCTTAGTTAAAAATCACTTTTGGTCTTTGAACTTTCATAAAAGTACTTTTTTTTTTTTTTTGACAATATGGGGATGGGAGATTCGAACCGCAGAACTCGTGATTATTAGGACATCTTTATGCCAGTTGAGCCATACTCTTGTTGGTTTGTGACAATTTAATCACCGTACTTTCAAATTTATAAGAATTTAGTCTCTAAACTTTAGTAAGTAACAATTTAGTCCATGTATTTTAGAATTTGTGATGACTTAGTCTCATCATGAAAATTATTGTTATTTTTTAAAGTTCATGGACTTAATTGTTATTTTTTTAACCTAGTATGTTTTAATCGATTAAAGATGCTTAGATCAATAATAACACTCCTCAACTTTGACGATTAAGTCGATTTTAACCTTAAACTTTCAATTTTATTAATTTAAACTCCGAAGAAACGTTGCAATTAATACCTCCCAAAACTAAAATTCAAAATAGCCCATGAACCAACTAATAGAAGACCATTTATCTTTAGTTTTTTTGGGTCTTTTTTCTATTATTCTTTTATATTTTGTCTGTTATTTGTTGTCCTCTTAGATGGCTACACGTGGTCTTGTATCTTGCTATTTATGAGGCTATTTTGCTGCTGTCATTGTAATAGAATTTCATCCCTTCTGATATCAATTACCATAAATATTCTCTGCTTCTTATTCCTTTTCCTTCTGTGCTTTTATGGTATCAGAGCTCTGAGATTGCTTCAAGAATGTCGACTAAAACCTCTTCTTCTTCATCAGCTGGTGATTCCACTCCTCTGATTGCTACTCCATCAACACCGAACACGACACCCATCGTGACTCCGATTACACAGAGACCTCAACCTTCCTTTTCTCAGTCTCGACCTACTGTTCCTACTCCCCAAAATCCTCAAAATTGCCCTAATGTCTTTCCCACCCAGCCCACTATTAATCCTTATCAATCGCAACCTTTTTATCCAAATTCCTCAACCTTCTTCCAGCCCTATTATCCGAATTCCTTTCCTCGTCCAGCTTTCCCCACTCAAATGCCTCAATATTTCCAGCCTCCTCAAATTGCTAACCCTATGCCTTTCACTCCGAATCCTTACCCAACCTTACCTCAGCCCCTCAGTGTCAAACTCAACGACGCCAATTTTCTACTGTGGAAGAACCAGCTGTTGAATGCAGTGCTCGCTAATGGTCTCCATGGATTTCTCGATGGTTCTATCCCTGCTCCTCCAAAATTCCTTGATGACCAACAGTTGCAACCCAACCTTGAATTCACTACTTGGGAAAGGTACAATCGTTTCATTATGTGCTGGATATACTCTTCTTTGTCTGAAGAAAAAATGGGAGAAATAGTTAGTTTAGACACCGCCTCTGCTATTTGGAATTCTTTGAAAAGGTCTTATGATTCTTCTACTACTGCATGTATTATGGGTCTTAAAACACAGCTTCATCGTATTAAAAAGGATGGGCTTAGTGTTAGTCAATATCTGTTTAAGATTAAAGAAATTGCTGATAAATTCTCGGCCATTGGTGAACCTATTTCTTACCGTGATCACCTTGCTCACATTTTGGATGGCCTTGGGAGTGAGTATAACGCCTTTGTCACCTCTATACAAAACTGGTCTAATAGCCCTGCACTTGAGGATGTCCATAGCTTACTGTTAGTTTACGAAGCTCGTTTGGAAAAGCAGAATAGTGTAGACCAAATTAATCTGGCACAAGCTAACCTTGCAAACTTTCAGCTATCCACTAACAGTCGTCAGCCTCCTTCTCGTGTTCCATCGAATAACCAAGTTAGAACTCCCTTCAATCCATTTTCCTCTTCCCCTGTTCCTTCAAATACATTCACACCTAGTCTTCTTGGTAAACCGCAGACTCAACCACTCCAAAGGTGGCCTTCCCGTCCCAATACAAACTGACCCCAATGTCAAATCTGTGGTAAATTTGGGCATACCGCTCTTATTTTCCATCACCGAACAAATCTAGCTAACCAAACCCCTCCTCCACAAGCTCTTTTAACATCTACCACGAACCAACTTCCTTCTCTGGATTCTGTTTCCACTGTGTCTACCGAGGCTTATCATCCTGATGAAAATTGGTTTCTCGACTCCGGTGCAACACACCATATGACGTCGGATACTTCTTCTCTCACTCATTCTATGCCGTATGGTGGTGGTGAACACGTTACTGTTGGAGATGGTAAAACTATTGTTATTTCTCTTATTGGTTCTACTCATATTCCTTCTTTGGCATCTAAACCAATTTTTCTTGATTCAGTTTTACATACCCCTGCTATTACAAAAAGATTGCTTAGTGTAGCTAAACTTTGCAAAGATAATCGTGCTTATGTTGAGTTTTATTCCTCTTTCTTTCTTGTCAAGGAGTTTCACACCCATCGACTTCTACTCAAGGGAACTCTTGAAGATGGGCTTTATAGGTTGTCTGTTGTTTCTTCTAAACTTCCAGCCGTCCAGTCCGTTTCTTCCGCTGCTGTCAAGTGTCCTTCTGTGTTTATGTCTTCTGCTGCTGCCCCTGACTGGCATTTGCGTTTAGGTCACCCTGGTGCTGCTACATTGCGTCTTGTTTTGTCTAAACTTCATGTGTCATCTTCTTTAGTTGATAATGTTGTTTGTAGTTCATGTCAAATGGCTAAAAGCCATCGTTTACCGTTCTCTTTGGCAGAAAATAGGTATTGTAAACTTTTTGAACTAGTGCATTCTGATGTATGGGGACCTTCCCCAGTTGTTTCTGTTAATGGAGCTAAATATTTTCTTCTTTTTGTCGACGACTTCACTCGTTATTCTTGGCTTTATCTTCTAAAGTCTAAGGATGAAACTATGGCTTGTTTTCTTCATTTTAAGCAAATGGTTGAGACACAATTTGAATGTACTATCAAAAGTCTTCAAACAGATTGGGGAGGGGAGTTTCGAACTGTCCATACCTTTTTAAACCCTCATGGGATTCTCCACCCTGTGTCTTGTCCATATACCCCTCAGCAAAATGGTCGGGTTGAGAGTAAAAATCGCCATGTAGTTGAGATTGGGTTGGCTTTACTTGCACATTCTCATTTACCTTTACAATTTTGGAGTTATGCTTTTCAAACTGCCATTTACCTTATAAATCGTTTGCCTACTCCTGTCTTACAGTCCATTAGTTCATATCAAGCTCTTTTTAAGCAAGTTCCTGATTATTCTCTTCTTCGTAGCTTTGGTTGTGCTTGCTTCCCTTATTTACGTCCATATAACTCTCATAAACTCCATTTTAGATCCAAGGAATGTATCTTTTTGGGTTATAGCTCCAATCATAAAGGCTACCCATGTCTTGATCATCTTACTGGTTGTCTTTATGTTTCTCGCCACGTTGTGTTCAATGAGAGCTTGTTTCCTTGTTCTAAAGAGGAGTTTTCTTTCGGTCATATCAAAAGTCCTTCCCCTGACCAATATACCTTTTATGCTTCTTCTTTTCAAATTCTTCCTTCTGTGTCTTTTCCTTCCTCTACTTCTCCATCCCCTTCAATGTCTCCTTCTTGTCCTCTTGGTTTTACATCTCCACAGATTCATGATGTTCATCACCAGAATACTCCCTCGGTTTCTTCCTCTCCATCTACTCAGCATACTTCCTCGGTTTCTTCCTCTCCATCTACTGCTCTGCCTTTCCCTTCGCCCAGTTCTGTGACCCTTCTGCCTTTGCAGTCAGCATCCTTTTCCCCTCCAGCATCTGAGACCTTGTCTTTGCCTGCTGCTTCATTGCATGTTTCTCCTGATACCTATTCCTCTATTTCTTCTTCTTCTGCTTCGCTTCTTCCTCCTCAACCACCTGCCACCAACATTCACCCTATGACTACTCGTGCTAAAGCCGGAATTCATAAGTCTAAATGTTGGTTATCTACCTCTAATACTTCTCTATCCCTTCCTTCTGAACCTCAAAATTTTAAGACGATTGTTAAATGCGTGGAATGGCGAGAGACTATGCAAAGGGAGTTTGATGCTTTGGTTAAAAATCAAACTTGGTCCCTTGTTCCGCCTTCTCCAACCTATAAAGTAATCAGTTGCAAGTGGGTTTATAAACTCAAGCTTCGACCCAATGGTGAGATAGAAAGGTATAAGGCTTGTTTAGTTGCTCGTGGCTTCGACCAAGCCTATGGGATTGAGTATTTTGAAACGTTTAGCCCGGTTGTCAAGCTAGCCACAATCCGTTTAATATTATCTATTGCTATGCATTTTGGTTGGGTGGTCAAGCAACTTGATGTGCATAATGCTTTTCTCAACGGTGATCTTCATGAAGATGTGTATATGGTTCAACCAAAGGGGTTTGTGGATGACAGTAAACCTGATTACGTTTGTAAGTTGCAAAAGGCACTTTATGGTTTGAAGCAAAGTCCTCATAAATGGTTCCTTAAACTCAGCCAATGTCTTCTAAAGTGGGGTTTTTCTGCTTCAAAATCCGATTCTTCCATGTTCATTTTTCGGCAGAATTCTGTTTTGGTTATCTTTCTAATATATGTTGATGATATTTTAGTAACTGGTAATTGCCTGCAGCTTATTGAGAAGTTTGTGTCTTCGTTAAATACTTTGTTTGCTTTGAAGGATCTTGGTTGTTTGTCTTATTTCTTGGGCATTCAGTTTAAAATGTCTTCACAGTCCATGCATATGAATCAAAGTTAGTATTTTTTAGACATTTTAAAAAGGGCTGATATGGTCGATTGTAAACCGATTGACACCCATATGGCTGCTGGTTCAGTATTGTCTGTGCATGATGGTGAGCCTTTGACAGATCCTAAGAAATATCGAAGCATCGTTGGTGCCCTTCAGTATTGTACTCTCACCCGTCCTGACTTGAGTTTCGCAGTCAACAAAGTATGTCAATTCCTTCATGCTCCCACATCAACTCATTGGAATGCTGTGAAACGCATACTCAGATACTTGAAGGCCACTATTTCGCTTGGTATTTCTTTTTCCCCTTCTGCAAATCAGTCTTTACTTTGTTATACTGATGCTGATTGGGCTAATTGTCCTGATGATCGTCGTAGTACGAGTGGTTATTGTGTGTTTCTTGGTAATAATCTTATTTCATGGTCATCTGCCAAACAAAAAGTTGTCTCTCGCTCCAGTGCTGAGTCCGAATATCGTGGTATGTCGAATGCTACTGCTGAACTTATTTGGCTTCAATCTGTTTTGACTGAGATTGGTTTTCCTTCTTCTCCGCCTTTGCTCTTGTGTGACAATATCAGTGCCACTTATTTGGCGGCAAATCCGGTGTTCCACGATCGATCAAAACACATTGAAATTGATCATCACTTTATTCGAGAACGTGTTTCGCGCCAACAACTTTTAGTTCGTCATGTCACATCTGATGATCAACTTGCTGACATATGACCAAACCGCTCCCTACTCTGCGTTTTCAGAATTTGAGAATCAAGCTTTCTGTCCAAGGTTGCCCAGTTCAGCTTGCCGGGGGATAATAGAAGACCATTTATCTTTAGTTTTTCTGGGTTTTTTTTTCCTGTTATTCTTCTATATTTTGTCTGTTATTTGTTGTCCTCTTAGATGGCTACACGTGGTCTTGTATCTTGCTATTTATGAGGCTATTTTGTTGCTGTCATTGTAATAGAATTTCATCCCTTCTGATATCAATTACCAGAAATATTCTCTGCTTCTTCTTCCTTTTCCTTCTGTGCTTTTACCAACCAACAAATCAAACAAAATTCAACTACTAAAAACATTAAAAAGAACATGTCAAACAAATGCTCAAAACCAATTTTTTAAAATACTCAAATTTAGCCACAAAAGTAAACTTGTAAAAAGCATTCAATCATAGCAATAAAATTTCTCAATCTAATCAATTAAAAACATCAACACAATCAGAAGAACCAATACCTACAAAAATAGTCTCATCCAACTACAAAGACGTTCATAGCTAGTCACAGATCTTAAATAAAGAAAAATGACAACTTTACTAACTCAAGATACTATAATTTTACAATTTATTTAAATATATAGTTTAAATTGCATCACATATTCAAGTTCAAATGTTAATTAGGTAGAGATGTAATTGAAATTTTACAATTAAAATGGACAAATTTTCTAAGTTAGTTGATGTAGTTTACCAAATTTACAAAGCTCGAGAAAGAGCTACACCCCTATTACCATGGGGAGCCGGCAGCAGATTTTGGTCCTGCCATCTTAAACCCTTTATCCAAGTGCTTCAGGTTTTCGTTTTGCTTCGAGCTCGAGCTGATCCTTTCAGAAATTTTCAGATTTCTCGCGGGTTATGGTGTCCGTGAAGAAACCCATCTTCCAGAACTGTGTTTCATCCATCAAGAGCTTCAATTGACGCCCATCCATGGCGACCCACCTTCACGCTTCCACTAAAATGGCCCTTCAGGCCCCGGTTCTTCTAGCGCCCAGAGTAAGCTCGACGACCCTTTCTTCTTTTTCTCTTTCTCAAGTGTTTTCTGTGAATACTGAGTTTTTGGGTGGGATTTAAGCGATTGGTTTCTAGCTTTTGAGAATGCATTTGCTTTGATTCTCATTGTGGGTGAAGTTAATTGGTAATTGGGAAACTCTGTTGATTAAATTGGTGGAAGAGCCTCGTTAAGAATTTGTGGGTGATGTTGATTGGTAATTGGAAAACTCTATTTGAAGGAAGATTGTGTTGCTGTGAATGTGATTAGGATTACTGACTGCCTCCACACAGATGGGTTTGGGGTATAGACTTATCTGTTTTAGCCTCTTATTGCCATGAAGGTAAGGAAGAACCATTTAAGAGGGAAGAGTGTGCAAGACTGTAGAGGGGTGTATTCATGTTGAGAATATATAGAATAGTTAAATTTATCCTTCAAAATTTTGGTTTTAGTTTGAATTGAATGTAATGGTAAACCATGTTATTTCCTCTTTATTTTGCATTGATGGTCTATGTGTTGACTTTGGGAATTGAATTAATATCCAAGTCCAGGCTTGAACGCGTGAGAGAGATGATTGAGAGTATGTGAAATGATTGAATTTACTGTAGTTTATCAACCTAGTTTTTGTGGGTGAAGTGGTGTTTTAGTCAATGAAGAATGGATAACACCTTTTCTGCCTTATTCTAGCTTGTGTGGCGTTTACATTTTTGTGATGGATTTTCTACTACTCTTGATGACTGTCAAGCGAACTCGAGGTCACTTGCTTGCCCTGTTGCCATTTCCTAATTCCTATTCTTTCAACTTAATTGTTCTATCCAATTTTATAATGTCGAGACATTGTTGGTTGAGTCCTGTTATCTTGAGCAATTTGTTTACAATTTTTATTCTTATGTAGCTTCAGTCACCAGAATGCAGCCACATAGTGAGTATAAAACCATATAAAAGATTTCAGAACGCTAGATATGTGGTCTCTTGTGCTATGAATATGACTGCAGGACAGTCAGATAATCCAGGGAGGGTAAGTTGGGATAGTTTGAAGGACAGGGTAAAAAAACTATGGGACAGCTCACCAGAGCCAGTGAAGTGCTTCCCTTGGAATGAGGCATTGGATAACTTCATCCAGCTTATTGCCGATCTCATCTTGGCAGTTATCAAATACTTGTGTGTACCATTACTTGCCGTTACCTCCCTCAGCGAGATGTCCTACTGTGCTCATGAAAAGAAGCTTCTTATTGTCCCATTTCCGTTAATAATTGGGTTCTCTGTTGCTGAGGTCATGAGACAGACAGCTCTGAGTCTATCTCCAATTCTTAAGGTAAAATTTGAGCATCACCTCTCCATTACGTGTCTGACGTTAGTTGAATGGATCATTATGATGGTTTATTGACAAAGCATTGGTCTTGTATGCTCCATTTTGGTCCTGTTTTTACGTCGTTCTCGCTGAAGCTTTGATGCAACAACATTTTCTACTATTTTCGGATTAGTTAAATAACTATATTTATGCGTGAGGCAATCGAAGGCAGTAGGTCTTCAAGTGTGTTTCTTTCATTTATGTGGTTGAATGTTGATCTTACTTTGGCTTAAAGTTGAAAATCCTTCAAACAAATTGCTCTAATCAATTGCAATTCTCTGCTGTAGCACTTGTTATTCTTTTAACGCGTTCTTTCGTCAAATTTCTTGTTGTTTCTTTTAGTTAACTCCTCTATGTTCTTCGTTGTCTTTTTAGTATTCTTCATCTTGAAAGATAATCATTTTCGAAATGTTGTTAGCTAGGAATGTTTGTACACAGTTTATCAGTCTTCCCATTGCTCATTTTTCTTTAAAACATACTCTAGATCTTGTCCTCAAGCAGAAATACAATATAAAGAGCTGTTTAAAGATCTTGATTGACTTCTAGTTTCCTACAATCAACATTGTCTATGAGGAAACCTTTTCATCTTGGACAAATTGCAGTGGCAAGCTGCAATAATGATCTGTGTTGGAAATTCAGTAGGTTGCTTGAGGCATTGTCTGATTACTCCTGAATAAAATCCTCTACTGACATTTCCATTTTATAGTTTTTTTTTCCTCTTTTGAAATATAGTGACAAGTTAAAAGTTAATTTCTTTTCTATTATCCACCTCCTTTTCCTTTTCCAGGATCTAGAAGTACCATGGCATTTGATCACCATTGCGATATTCTTCACCCTGATTAAACTGCCAGGCCCGTACTACCCGTATTGGGGTCGCATATTCATTCCCCATTTTGCAAATGGGGGTTTGTTGAGAACTTTATGGTCTTTGTTTCTCTGGTTCAGAAGACCCCGAAAGACATCGATGTTGCTGAAGCACAGCGAGAATCACCTGGATACGAAGAACTAATCCAAAAAGATGTAGAGAACATTGGACCAGGTATTACTTACTAGGAAACAAAGGGAAAAAAGATATACTGTAGCTCAATGCTTTTTAGAATCTACTTTCATTTTCATAACTCTATGTAAGGATTAATTACGATTCGGGTGCCGCAAATACCGAGGTCAGATTGAATAGTAACTTTGTCTCTCATGTCTGTAACTGTGTTACATATGGATTTGTTGTCAAATAAGGTTCTTGTTCTTGATTGATGAATTTCAACAAATACAAACCAAGAGACAAATCAAATGGTTTCTGAAAAGGGAAAAATAAACCATTAGGAAAGAAACAGAAACGCGATGAACATCATCGTCGTATTTGTATTGTTTTACAACTGTGTAACTATATCCAATTACTTGGCACCAGCAGTTGCATTTTGTTCATTGCATGAAATCTTACACTCTTGTCTATGTCGGATTTCTTGGCATGTCTTGTAATCCTGTTCTCTTCCCATTGTTAAAAAGCTGTCAATCAATTATCCTTGTTCTTGTGCAGATGACATTGCTGGCCTCATCAGAACGAAGTGATCGAGCGAGTAAGCGAACTGGTCGATAGTTTCTTATAGCACAAGATGGATTCTGCTTCATTGAAGGATCATTTTCGCGAGTTTGAGATAAGCCTTAAATGAAGCTTAATGTGTTTCCAATTTTCTCAAATTTTCTCTTTTATGTAGCACAGAAAGTTTTGGAGGCTGTATTTATATATCATAATTGTTCTAATCAAGTCTTCAAATATAAAAATAGTACACAATGTTATTCAATTCCTTCCTAAATTTTAAGAAAATTAGTGAGATGATGTGTGTGAGAAACCTGTCAAACAGCTCCAAAATTTTGTGGTGAATGGTTTTATAAACCAAGCAATTGATCCTAAAAGTTCTTTTTCACTTCCTAAAGAATTAAGGGGGAATTGCAAGTGATGTATAAAAAATAGTTCTAAATTTTTATGGGGGAGGGAAAGGGTTGATGAAGAGCTGAATAAATCAAGGAGAGAGAGAGTAACTAAGGGTTTTCTTTCAATTTTATGTTTGAAATGAATTTTGCTTTATTTTTAACTAAATTTGCAAAAATTGGTTTAATGCCAAACAATGGCATGTCACCATAATTAATATTACCTAATTAATCCAACCAAATAATGTTAAATATACAAATTTAACTACCACATCTTACCTTTATCTTCTTCTTCTTCTTTTTTTTTTTTCCCTTGAGGACATATCATACCTTTATCAAACTAGGTTAAAATATCAAATTTCTTTTAAACGATTAAAATATCATTTTGATTCTTATACTTTTTATTTCTGTTAATGTACTTTCAAATGTCCAAATTTAGTCCTCGAATTTTTCATTAATTTATGGTTAATTTGTCCAAAATATAATTACTCATAGTCAACCTTCTATATTTTTTGGTAACACATTCATTGCACATTTTCTTGAATAAATTATTAGTATTTTGCAAAGTTAGATAAAAATTAATTTCAAACTAATTTTAAAATATATTAAAATTACGGAAACCAAATTTAAACCGTTGAACCAAAATGATATTTTAATCATCAAACTAACTACTAGTTAGAATATATTTAAAATATAAATCTCAAAAGTCGATCATAATATATTCAATTGGTTAAGAAGATAATAAACCTACAAAGTTCCTTTTGTTTAGTTGAACCAAGGATAGGGAATTCAACCCTTCATTTTTTAGAGACCTAAGAAAGTGTTTGACCCACCGAGTTTGAAGTTATTTTATACTAGGAGTTGAAATATGAGTTAATAACTTTGTGGGATCCATAGTAAAGTGTTGAAATAGAAGTTAATAAGTTTGTGGGATCCACAATAGAATGTTGTAATTGATTAATAAGTTTATGAGCTCCACAATTAGGTGTTGTATGTCCTTGGGCCAAACAAGGGGTTGATCACCCAACTTTTACTTCACAACTCTTCGGGCCAAACACCCCCTATGTAATATCTTAATCAGTTCAACTATACTTCTATTGACACAAACCTACAAAGTCGTAAGTAGGACCGTTATTTAGCATGTGTGGGTTGTGACCTATCACACGACCTCAAAATTTAAGGGCACCAAATTGAAAAAGTTGCCAAACCCAAAAAAAAAAAAACTCTTTAGTGGTTGACGAAACAAACAAAAGTTGGCCGAACTTTTCTCTCAACTCATCACCTCTTCATTTCTCTATTCTCTTCAACGAAGCAAAACTCCTCCAATTCCTCCTTTTGTCAAATCTTGATTAAACATCAAACATTTTAATTTTCTCCCTATCATCTTAGAAATTCAATTTTAATCATTGATGGTGATTGAGAATGATATTTGGGGTATCTACAAGAATAGGCTGAAATCAGCCCATATATTTCAATTTTGTCAAAAAAATCTTGAAAATATCATTTCAGTCCAACCCGTTTTAATTAATTATAGCCCATTTACCAATTTGACCCTTTGATATTCAAAATAAAAAAATATAAAAAAAAGACAGAAAAGGAAAAAACGGTTCATATATTACATTTGGAATATATAAAATAATATAAAACAAAAAAGGAAATAGAAAGGATTTGAATTTTCTTCCTAAAATCGTGCAAATCAAGTCCATATAGGATCACCCCCCATCACTTGGTTATTCGTATTCGTAAGCATCCAAAAATTCACTATATACCTACTGATTTTTGAAAGGGGATGAACAGACGTTGATAAGAGGTCTTCCCTCACGATTTTTTATTATTGGTTTCAGAATTTTGTCTATGCTCTTCTCTTGCATTCTTTGAAATCTGACAGTACACAACATTTTTAAATACCCGGTATGATTTCTAAATACCGGGTATGGATTTTTGGATTTGAAAAAATCTCCAAAAACACGGTCTTCGATTTTTGGATTTCAACAATGGAGAAGGTTAGGGTTTTGTCTTCTTCAAAACTCCGAAGACAATCTTGTGGGTTTCACGGCAGAGTAAGTTACTGATTTTGGGGTTTTCGGTTTATGATTTTGCATTTTTGGGGGTTTGGGCAGTGTTTGAAAAGTGATTTGAGCACTTTTCATACGGGTTTCTCAATTAAAGCATGTCGATTCAAGTAGCAAAACAGATTGAGAATTCTAGCCTATTATGAATTTCCAAATTGTGAATTTCTAAATACCGGGGTATGAATTTTTAAATACCCGGTATGGATTTTGAAACTTCTCTGTAATTAGTTTTGTCTACCTCAAAATTTAGTTTTTTTAGATAAATTCTCACTGGTATAGTTATTCCATATTGGGTATTTTTATTTAGCTAACTGGCATAGTTATTTCATATGGGGTATGAAATTCGTTTATTCATAATTCTAACACAAACATGACAATTCTATACCGATATATACCACTTACAAGCACGTATGAAATTCATTTATTCATAATTCTAATACATACAGGATAATTCTGTACCAATATATACCACTTACAAACAGGTATGAAATTCACTTACAAGCAGGTATGAATGAAAAATATAGAGACAATGGTAAATTTTGAATGAAAAATAGGTTGAAAATGGTAACCGACTGAAAATGGTAGCAAAATGATGCCAAAGTGAAAATTAGAAAATTCAAATTTTTGGTTGAAAAATGGAAGCATACGACCAAATAGTGAAAATTGGAAATAAATCTCATTTTGGGACTGCACGAATTTTAATAAATGAAAAATAATATAAGATTAAACATGAAAATCGAATTTAGTTATTACGAAATCCATAAGCATGCGACAATGGAAAAAAAAAGGAATTTCATAATTCCAAAATGGATGTGGAAGCGCATCATTGGAATTAGAATAAATTTGAAAATGGTAGTAAAATGATGCCAAAGGGAAAATTAGAAATTTCAAAATTTTGATTGAAAAATGGAAAAGGCACACGGCAATGGGACTGCAAAATAGTGAAAAATGGAAATAAATCCCATTTTGGGACTGCTAATAAACATGAAAATGGAATTTGCTTATTACCAAATTTCATAATTCCAAAAACAGGTGGGTTTCACAATTCAAAAATGGGATTTATTTGAAAAGAATATGCAGGCGATAATGGAAAAAAAAGATTCCATATATGTTTTTAATTCAAATCCGTAGCCGGCTGGAATGCCAAAAAAAATTAATATTTATTATAATTATATAATTAAATAAGGGCAATTAGGAAAGAAAGAAATTGAAATAAATGAATGAAATCCTACACTGAGATAAACAAAAGATTATGACAAATATCTAATTAATAGGTTAATTGATTTCATCCGCTATAATTTCTGATGATATTTTGGAGAAAGTTGGCTATAAAGAGTTGATTGACCATTTTGGTTCAAAGAAAGTTCGGAGGATGACACTTCTTAAATAAAATATCATTGTTATATAATTGTTTGGTGACATTTTATTAGTTTCATATATTTCGTATGATAAATTTTGATATTTTACAATTTTGTCTTTGTTATAAAATATTTTAGAATCTTATTTTGAGAAATATTACATGGTCTCATCTCATTTGAGACGGATTTGATTTGTAACTCATATTCTTAAAATATTATCACAAATTCATAGAAGAACATTTGTATCTAGAAAAAAAAAAAGTAAATATCTTGACCACTAAACTATGTCCCGTTCAACTTAAAATCCCTCGCTTGATAAAAAAAAAGTCCACAATTGTGGAGTTAAATGACTCAAAAAAAACAAACAAAACTTGGGAATTTGGACCATGGAAAAAGAAACCAAAAAAAGTGGTTCTCAAATTCTCATTGGGAATTTGGAATTTGGGAATTCATTTCCATTCCTTTTTCGTTTTTAAGCGATTCGAACTCGAACTCAAAAGCCCTATCACCGTTACAAAACCTCCATTCTCAGCCGCGCCAATTCTCCCTCTCTTCTTTCAAATCTTTCTCTCTCACTATCATTCTCTGCGGATTTCACCTTCCTTCCCACCGCCATGAAAGACCACGATGACGCCCAAGAGCTTCACTCCGACACTAACAAGCGCAAGCTCGAAGAGAATATTCAATTGGCTAAGCAAAAAGCTCAGGAAATCGTTGCTAAGTTAGTGAGCAATGCCGAGTCTAAACGCCCTCGCTTCGACTACGAACCCCCCACGGCCGCCCCCGCGCCTCAAAACCCACCATTATCCCCCTCGCCTTTTCCTGGTAAGCCTGTTACATTTCTTCAACTCATTTGCATCTAGGGCTTTTTTAAAAAAAAAAAAATTGGGTAAGGGTAATGTTCTGCTGGTCTTTTTTATGCTTTGGTGTTTAGTTCGAATATATGTAGAATCGTTACTGATTCTTGCGACATGAATCTTTATTGGCAATTTGTGGTTAGGTTTAGACTATTTAGATGGCGGAGAAATGCGCCGAAGTTGGGTACATGGATAAAAGATTGTTTGTCCATTACTCTGATTTTATTCTAGTTTTAAAGATTTTGTGCGTCTCTCATGTTTATTATCAACTATCAAGCTTTTCTTAATTTGTCGACCTATATTTTCTAGACAAAGGGAATTGGAGTGGGTCTTTATGGTGCCGTATAGGGCTTTGAGAGGAGTAATTTTTTAGAGCAAAAGGGTAATCTTTGTAATGGAAATTTGAAGAAGCCATCTCACGTTCTATCAAGTTTTGATTTAAAGACGAGTTTACTTTGTGGGGCGACATCAATTCATTGGCCACCTTATCCAAGGGATTTTGGAGAGAATTATGGGGACGTTGATGCAAATGAAATTCTCCCTTTATGGGAACTTGAGGTTTGAAGCAAATGAAAATTTCCCTTTCACGAGTTTTATGGTTTGAAGCAAAGGTTTTCCAGACAATAGGTAGCTCCACATTTTTACATCTGGATCTCTAGCTATGGGATCTTTTGGATCAATCTTGCACAAGTTTTATGTTCATTGCAAGCATTTATGGGAGAAAGCAGACAGGTAGGTACACAAAAGACAGCTGAATGCCCCTTGGTGGTCTATAACGAAACTAAGGAGTCATGTGGAAGGTTTCAAATTGGCACTGGGAGACCTTCTTTGTGGTCTTCAATGTAACTAAGGAGTCACTGGGGAAGGTTTTCCATCATTAAAATCGGGAATGCTAAAAGACCTTGATGGCTGATGTTTAGATAGGATAGGAGCCTTCAATCTATGCTGTTGGTAACAACAAAAAAAAGGGGTTGGTATGCAACTTGTTGTATGGTGAGACTAAGGAGTCATGTGGAAGGTTTCAAATTGGCTCTGGGAGACCTTCTTTGTGGTCTTCAATGTAACTAAGGAGTCACTGGGGAAGGTTTTCCATCATTAAAATCGGGAATGCTAAAAGACCTTGATGGCTGATGTTTAGATAGGATAGGAGCCTTCAATCTATGCTGTTAGTAACAACAAAAAAAAGGGGTTGGTATGCAACTTGTTGTATGGTGAGACTCTTTTGTGGAACATCACTGCTAGAAGGAACTTGTTAGAGGCAGAGATGGAAGATTTTGAGGCTTTGGCAGTATGAAGATAGAAGAACATGGAAAATTTGGAAAATCGGAGAACTTCTTGTTGAAGTTTTTGTCGCAAAACCTGATTGAAAATATTTTTCTTCATAAAGCACTCGCTTTTGCAATAAAGAAGGATCGCAGCCCTGAAAAAGTGAAATTCTTTGTGTGGATCCTTTGCTTTGGGGGAGTTAACATTCTGGAAAGAGCTCAAAGGAGACGACCCTCGTTTACTGTCCCTCAATTCAAACTAGTGCAATTTGTGTATAAATACAAAGGCGAGTTGCAATGACATCCTCTTTCACTGCCAGTTTAGGAGTTACTGAAACTTCATCCGTCAGAGCTTCAGTCTACAATGGTTCTTCCACTCAACTACAAAGGAGAACACCTCACAATTGCCTTGCAGCCATAGTCAAAAAGAAGGCAAAGATCCTCGACAGTCGACACTATTGAGGTAGGGCCGTAGGTTTATGGGATGTATGGAGAGAGAGAAATGATAGTGTTCAATGACAAGATTAGAGAATGGGTAGAGGTGATAGAGCTAGCAAAGGGAAATTGTTCATGTTCGACTGCACCTTCATGCTAATTTCCCTCGATTGAAGTCTTTAACAGTTACCACCTTTATGTACTTAGTGGGAGTTTAGACAAGGAATTTCTATTTCTTTTAGTTGATAACAAGAGCAGAGTAGTTTCAAAATATTGTAAAGGACACTTCAAGTTGAGGCTGTATATTGTACAATCTCACCGTGTTTGTCATTGAAAGTCCTTTTTCCCCCTTTTTCTTCTTTTTTTTTTTGTTTATTATAATAATGGATTGTGTGACTCTTCTTTAAAAAGAACCAATTGTATTAGTTTAGAGGTATGAGTATGACGTAGTCTCAATTCTATCTTCAATTTCCCGTTGCTTGAGATTCTTTTTTGGCACATTTAATATGTTTACTAATCACGAAGTAGATGTTCCTTTATTTTCATACTCAAATAACTTTGTGTCATGTCATGTTTCACTTCTCGCATTTAGATTTTTCAGCATGCATTGACAACCTTGAGATTCACACTGCTTTCTGTGTTCTCTAAATACTAAACATGTAGTTACATTTATATTGAAAAGAAGCACACATTTCAATTTTGCTAACTTTCAAGTGTTCAGTTTCTTCTGGTACTCAAACAGGTCCATATCATGGTTTTCAAAGCATGAGTAAGAAAATAAATATTCCAAATATTAAGGTACTTGGTTGCCATCTTGTCTGTTAGATCACCATTTACCTACTACTGACAAAGCTGATTTTTTTTTCCCCTTCCAAATCATTTTGTAGGTTGGGTTGATTATCGGGAAAGGTGGAGAAACAATCAAATACCTTCAACTTCAATCAGGGGCCAAAATCCAGATCACTAGAGATTTCGAAGCTGATCCTCAGTCTTTGACAAGAGATGTGGAATTAATGGGCACTTCAGAGCAAGTTAGCAGGGCAGAACAGCTTATCAATGAAGTAATTGCAGAGGTGAAGCGACGATTAAAATGCTCTATCATTGTCAACTTTTCTATGTAAGATGTGAACCTATTTAGGCACCTTAATGTAACAGGCGGATTCAGGGGCTTCGGCCACAACCACAAATCAGGGAATGAACTCAAGTCAACCTGGAGTTGAGCAGTTTGTAATGAAGATTCCTAATAATAAGGTAATTGTTTTTATTGTGTTTTATTCACCCATTAAGGCTAATCTAATATTATGATAATAATGTTGTTATAGGTTGCACTTGTCATTGGAAAGGGAGGCGAGACTATAAAGAACATACAGAACAAGTCAGCTGCTCGTGTTCAGGTATGTAACTTGTGGGAATTAGAGGCTATTGAACTGAACCATTGCCACTGCAATTATTGCAGTGCAAGAACAGCTGAGAGTCTCTAAAATTAGGACTATGTTTTGTTAACTTTGAAACCTTAAATTGTCAGCGACAGAATAGTTTACAGTCATATAAAGTTCTCACTCCCTTTTTCTCATTAACTTTCCAGTTTTATAGATATTAGTGTACTTCAGAGCATTTCTCAAAAAAAAAAAAAAGTGTACTTCAGAGCAAAACTTCTCCTTTTCATCATTCTGACATCTTAGAATGCATTTGGTTAGTGATCCAAAAAGAATTTGAAAACAAAGGATTTATTGGAAAATAGAGTTGTATTCCTTGTTTTTACTATTTTTAAATGTGTTTGATAACATATTGAAAATATTGAAAATATGTAATGTTGTTTTCAAAATTTTCAGTCTAAACATTATCCGATACTGTTTTCAGAAATAAAACCCACCTTATGAACCCCTTAGTTTCCCTCTCAAACTCTGATTACCCCCACCCAAAAGTGTGCAGACAGGCTTGCACTTGCAAAAAGACAAAGTTGCTTAGTCTTTTGTTAGGATTAAAGATAATGAGGCTTTCTCCATATGCTTTTGTTTCTTCACGTAGAAGCCAATATGCGAGTCATGCCTCTTATCTTTTTATGGCTGTTGTCCTAATGCAGAATGCTAATGATCATTTTCTTGTATGGACTCCCACCCTACAGGTTATCCCTTTGCACCTCCCTCCTGGAGATACATCGACAGAGAGAAATGTTTATATTAATGGGATGAAAGAGCAGATTGAATCAGCCAAAGAATTGATTAATGAAGTAATCAGTGGGGTAAGTCATCGGGTACCTGTATTGCCTTCCATGTTTTTGTAACAAGGGAGAATGATTTCCTAAAAATTCTAAATGGAAGAATTAGGGAATAACATCTCAACTGTCAAAAACCTTTGTGCCTGATTTTTTCTAGCTCTACTAATTTTCTGTTGAGGTTTCTTTGGTTTGTTTGTCTGCTATATTATTATGTATGTCTGACGCCTAATTGATAATCTGGTTCTCTGCTTGATGTAGTTTTCTTGGAACATTAGTCTCTTGTATTTTTGCTGAAGTTTAACTGCGCATCATATTCATGTATCTTTCAATAGGAATGTTAAGATTTCTTTCATTTTTTAAGAGATTGGCATACAACATAGACGCCTGCAATTTGAATGTTATTATGTCTAAGAAAATGCTCCCTTTTCTGCAGAAACGTCTGGTGAATACCTCTGAAACTACAAGCTATGCACAACCAACTTACCCCCCTCCTACCAACTGGTCTCAACCTGGACAGCCTCCATTGCCGCAGCAGCAACCCCAATATGGATATGCACCAGGAACCTATCCCCCGCCCCCTGGGCCTCCGTACTATAGTAGCTATCCAACTCAAGTAGGAAGCTGGGATCAAGCGAACCAATCGACCGTTCAGCCAGCAGAACAAAGTACAGGATATAATTACTACGGTCAACAGTCTCAGGTCGGGTCGGCTCCTCCATATCATGGCTATACCTACAGTCAGCCAGCTTCAACTGGTACTCATGGTTATGATCAGAGCTACTCCCAGCAGGCTTCAAGTTATGGGCAAAATTTCTCAGGCCAGATTCCTTCCTATGATCAGCAGAACATGTACCTTAATTCAGGAGGTGCAGCACCTGCTGTGCCATCAACAATTGGAACCTCCTCTGAAGGTACATATCCGACTGCAGCATACCAAGTTCCCAATAGCCAGCCAGTGGCGAACCCTCTGAACGGGTACTGGACTTACCCGAGCGACCCGACCCAATCACTCCCTCAAACAGGAAATGACCAGTCTGGGTATTATCAAACGGTTAGCGGAGGACAGGACCAGCCTGTCTATGCACAAAGTGGATACCCTCCACCAGGTGTGTATTCTGAGGGAGTAACCCCCACGGCTCTGGCTCCTGCACAGACAGAGACTCAAACCCAACCGCAACCATCAGTTAGCAGAGTTGAAACATCTGGAGATGGGAATTCAAACGGAGGTCAGAGCTTAGCTACTACAGTGCAGGAAACTGCCCATTCAAAAAGTTGACCATGGGGTGGATCGGGTGTAGTTTTTACTCAAATCTCATATTGTTCTCGTGCATTTTTTACTTATATATAACATATTTTAATAGCTATTTTAGGACCTCTGTAATGAATTTTACTCATCAAATGCGAATTTACTATCTGCAACTTCCATTCGTTTTCCTATTCATATTATTGGATGCAGAGATGAAAACAAAGGTTTGACAAGCAGTTCAAATATTTGCTACAGAAAATATACAACTTTCGAACATGGGCTGTGCGTGTATCGTGATAGACAAATTATACAGAAAACACATGTAAAAGGTGACCAATAAAACCCCAAACCCAAGCTATATAGGAACAGATGGATCCACTGACTCGGTTCGCAATTCTATCAATAAACCTCTATCCAATGGCCTCAGATCTCTCCAGCCTTCATGGTCCAAGCATGCTACAATATGTGCTGACTCTCCTTTCAACCCTACAAACTTTGGAAGCTATAAACAATTACATGGCATAGATAACCTCTCCACTGCTATCGATATCGAGATCAAGGTCAGGATCGGTCTCTAGGTCGTCCTCCATATCATCGTCAATATCAAGGCTGCCAGTAAGGTATTGGTTGAGGCTCTGCGTCCCAGCAGCAGGAAGGCCAGCTTCGGCGATTATCTGCATGATTTCTTCACTAGTTTGCATGGGTTGATCAGGCTCTTCATATTGGTTGTTCATTGCATTTTCGTCTACGAGATCGGCTGGAAGATTCTTCAAAAACCACTCGTGGTTCCTTATCTCTGGAATTGTAATCCTCTATCCCAGATTATTGAAGTTGACATCAAATCATTAACAAAATGGAACTTTATCAGCCATTTAGAAAGGAAAGCGGCTCCACCAAAAAGAACAAAGATTTAACCGTTGAGAAATATTTCCAGTAGCGTTTTACAATGTTCAATTTTTATGTATAAACAAGATTGTTGAGTCTAACCTTAGTTGTGTCTGCAACAAAAATCCTGGAGATCAGATGGCGACACTCGGGAGAAATAAGAACATAATCGGGAATTGAGTACTGTACATTCAGGATTCGCTGCAAATAAACAATCAAATATTTTAGCCAAAAATGTTGGACACAAACTATACATCAGCAAGTGTAACCTATCACCTGAATTGTTTTACGGAAGTTTTTCGGGTCCTCGGGGTCCTCAAAGGGGTATGCACCCACCAACATGACATATAATGTCACCCCACACGACCACACGTCTGCAATCTGAAATGCATAGACCCAAAAAGTTCAGCCTTAGAACACATCACAAGATAGAACGGCTTATTGATGTGTAAATACAAACTCCAAAGAAATTTGGCCATGAAGGTGGGGATTAAAACTGAAATTTATATTAAATAGAAAGTTCAAAATCTCATAACTTAAGGTAGAAGATAGAATAGCTATAAATTACCTTGCCATCATACTCTTTCTTGAGTAACACCTCAGGAGCAATATATGCCGGGGTGCCAACCGTTGATTTTGGCTGTGAATGCAGCACAGAAGACTGAAAGAAAGACACGAATATCAAAATGTGCAGCAAAAAGAAAATAGGACCAGAAGCCAGAACAAACAACAGAATCAATTAAGATACAACTGAATCAATACAACTTTATCTTCCACAAATGGACAGGATTCCATCAAATAGGACACTAAATGCCGTGGAATCTTTATTATTGTCAAAAGTATACAGAGTAAGTTCATACAACCTTAAAATTTTACTCTTTACAAGATCAAGGACGCATTCATAGATCAAAAACACAAGAAGTCAGGTGTACCTTGGAGTATCCAAAATCACAAATCTTCAAGCGAGGAGCTGGACTTCCATCCAACAACGTATTCTCCAATTTCAAATCACGATGGCATACTTGCTTTAGAAAACGAGTAAAAGATAACAATTACTTAATTTCCTCACAAATCTAGCAGTTACTTGTGCTTCTGAGGGCACAAAGGAAAAATGAAAACATACTATTTACATACCATTGCATGACAATAACTGACACCTGATATAAGCTGCTGGAAGAAGAAACGTGCCTGCAGACCAAGATAACTTAACTCAGGTATTGATGGTAGGAGGTTCTAAATCAAGACTATTAAAGCACCTAAAAAAAAAACCTCGTCTTCACTGAACCGTCCAGCATTACAGATCCGCTCAAAGAGCTCTCCTCCAGATGCATATTCCATCACAATTGCCAGATGGGTTGGTGTTAAGATTACCTGTTTCCATGTCATATATTAGGTGAAAACATTCTGCATGGATGAGGATTCGACCAAATTTAAGGATAAAGCAAACCTCTTTGAATCTGACAATGTTAGGATGCCTTAAAGATCTGTGGTTTATTATCTCTCGCTTCACATTCTCATCTATCTGTCAAATGCAATGGAACTGGTAAATCACCCATTCGATGAAATTTTTTTTATTAAAAGAACTAAATATTGTATGCATTTACATACATGTTGTCACAAAACAAACCCTATCGCAGGTACCTTTTTAATTCTAAAACAGAATTGCATAACTATGAAACATTAAATACATATTTATAAATTATTAACTGTACTTAAAGTCATTGGTCATTGGTTTCCCATGATATTTATCCCTCACAAGCATAACTAATTCAACATTAAAAAAAAAAATTAAATTATGTGATGAATAAATATTGATTATATTTTATTAACCAGTGGATTTCAATGATTATTCTTCCTCGCTTAAACAATTAATTAAATTCATATCAAAAGATAGATTTCATGTCATGACCAATGGTATTGATCTTTTTCAATTATCTCATTACATTCAATTCAAATAATTAAAACTAAATTTAGATTGTGAACTTTGCAGTGTAAAACCCGCAATACTTTGCAAAATATTTTACTAAAGCAGAGTATTAATGCAGATAAAAGTTTTTGCTTTAAATAATAAGAATAATAATCACTAATTATTACAAAAACCGAACATAAGTAGTGTATACGTAAATTGTTATACAATTTATAATTCACGTCAACATGAGCATAGCTCAATAACACACTTTCTCTTCTTAATCTCCCACATGCAATGTAATATTCTTAAAAAAAGTATTTTATAATTTATAAAATGTATTGAAATTCATAAAGCACAAATGCTTGTTAAGAATGTAGAAATATACACGTGAGTAAAAATTATTTAATTTTCTTTATGTTCTTTATCATTTACTTGATTTAAATTTAAATCGCAATATTGTTATTTTTTAATGTTAACATACACTTTTAATATTGTTTATTATTATCCTGACTAGTTTTTGTCACACTAAGCCTCATATATCCCTAAGCACAACTCAATTGATATAAAAGTGTGTGCTTATGACCAAGAAATCATGGGTTCGAATCCTACTATCCTCAAATGTGTTAAAAAAAAACTTTAAAAGTAAGGGTAAAGACTTAGATTAAGAGGAAAAAGAAAACCATAAGATTGAAATTCGTAGTAACAAAAGAAATTAAAAAATGGTCACAAACATTAGTTACAAATCCAGACGAAACAAAACTTCAGGTGGCAAATGGCAATCTTGGCCTAGAGTGCAAAGAATCAACTCTTCTCACTAATCGATAACGTCAATAAAGAAAACCATCTCCAAGCAATACCAACAAATCAAAACACAAATAGCCCACTTCTGCTCATGATCATGAGGTCTTAGGTTCCAATCCCCACCCAACATGTTGTGAAAAAAAAAAATAAAAAACACAAAGAAACGAGTAAAATGCATAAACTAGAAGGAGAAAAGTTGAAGCAGGTTCATACCGTTCAGTCAATTCACCAAAATTTTCAAAGAAGGGGGAAAATCCTCACTCAATTCACAGAAAAAAATGTCAACAGAGAGCTCAATTGGAAGGAACCTAACAATCACACAGGCAATCGAGCAAATAACATAACAGCAATGGCAGTTACCACACTAACCTTCTCACCTCTCTCGATGTACTTGACGGCGACGAGCTCCCCCGTCTGCTTGTCCCTCATCAATCTCGCAATCCCGAAGTTCCCAGAGCCAATGTCGCGCACGAGCTCGTAACGATCGCTATCGTGCATGATCGGAATGTCCATTCCCGGTCCAACAGTGAGCGCCGACCGATCCATCTCTTGACTATTGAACACTCTGAATCAATCGCTTCGTAGCAATAAACAAATCCGGAAGCACTACGTCAACATGATGGTGGAAAAAGAGCGAAAATCGAGAAGAGAAGAAGAAGAAGAAAGAAAGAAATAGATTGATTGGCGAAGGAGATGTGGCGAGAGCAGAACCACTGAAATGGAGGAAAAGACTATTGAATTTCAGGTGAAAGAAGAGAGCAGAGCACGTGAAAGTTCACCAAACGCACTGCCCTATCATGAGCAGAAATTATTATATCTTCACACTGCAAATTCCATATCTGTCTCCTTCAATCGGCCTTTCTAGGGTTTCTCAGAGGCGGTGATGAATGATGACGATGATCAGAATTCAGAGCTCGTGAATCAAACTGAAACCCTTCTTCTTCTTCTTCTCTCTATCTCTCTCTAGCTCTGTGGTTTCAGCTCCAAAAATCTGCAGTTCTGAGCATAGGGAATTGGACAGATTTTTTTTTTTTTTTTTTAAATTTAATTTAGTGAATGAAGAAGAAGATGATAATGATGATGCCATTTTTATCCTCTCAAAGTCAGTGAAACTTTGACTCAAATGACTTAACTACCCTTTTCTTATCTTATCTTTTATTGTTAATGGGCCTGGCTGGGCCCATTACAGGCCCATGCAAATAAATGGACTGTCTAAGTTGTTGTGGTTTTTAATATGGGCCTGGGTCCATGCATGTATAATATGCCTTCTTCATTTGGAAATTTTCATTTTGGGGTGTTTTTTTTATAAGGTTAAAATAGACATTTGGTCCCTGAACTTTCATAGTTGTGTCAAATAGGTCCTACCTGTTAGTTAAATGCTTATGTGACATTGCTGACACCGCAATATATCAATTATGTGGCAAATAAAAATTGTCACATTGGATAAATTCTGAGATTTTGCTGCAATTCAGCCATAGATTTCCTTTCAAAAAAAAAAAAAAAAATCAGCCATAGATTCCTTAACTATAGAAACAAAAAAAAAAAATCTAAAACCCTAAAACCTACCCAATTTTAGACCCGTCTCGAATTTATCCAATGTGGCAATTTTTATTTGCTCAGTACATTTGCAGTGTCAGCAATGCCACATAAACATTTAACTAACGAAATTGGACAAAGTTAACGGGACCAATTTGACACAAAATTGAAAGTTCAAGGACTTATTTGACACTTTTTAAAGTTCAGGGACTTATTTGACACCGTCATGGAAGTTCAGAGACTAAATGTGTATTTTAACCTTTTTATAATTAGAACATGTATGGGAAAAGATTAAATTATTGGTTGTTTTAAAGCGAATATTCAAATATACTTGAAATTTTTCTTTGTAGTGAAGTTAGCATGAATTTAATTTATTTTTAACATATATCTCATATCATCTAAACTACTATATTCTTAACTGGGTCCAATTTGTCAAGACATATAAAATTGGTGGAACTAAATCTTGAAACCATAGAATTATTACAATTTAATCTCATTTTTCTTAATTCTATAAAATTCAAAAATTATAATATTAATCATTAAAAAGAGTTTAGTAGTTTTGAGATTGATGTTGAATAGCCATCTCCATCTAAGAAAAGAATTGATGTAAAAACTTTAAATTTTATTGTAACAGTATTGCATTTCAAGAGTTTTTTTTTTTTTTTTTGAGAAGGCATTTAAAGAGTTTGACATAAACAATACTTGTAGTTCACAAGGCATTTGTATGCTACAATATTTAAGGGATCGTTTGTTTTTTTTGGAATCTAGATAGTCGAAATATTCAGATGCCTGAAATTAAAGATACCCGAAGTTTTAGATAAGCGTGTTTGTTTTGAAGGAATAGTTTATAAGAATGTCTGGAAAACTCAGACACCAAAATGAAACCTAACCCAAACCTCAGGACCAAAAGTGTATATTTTTTTTCCTTTTTATTACGTAATGGGTCAATGATTAGTCTTTGTAATATATATATATATTTAAAATATAAAACTAAATTACTACCTAAGGATTAAATTGTTATAAAATTGAAATTATCGAAGCTAAAACATTATAACTAAAGTTCATAAATTAGTAGTTACTTTCATAAAAAAATTTGGAAAAAAAAAAAAGACTAAAAGTGTTTTTTAACTTTAAAATTTTGGACCAACAAGAGCATAGCTCAACTAGATTAAAGTTGTACTATTGACTAAAAGGTATATGATTCGAATCCTCCACCTCATATATTGTCAAAAAAAAAAAAAAAAAAAACTTAAAAATTTTGTTATGATTTTGCAGCCGCACAAGTGGTTTGTGTGACAACATTTTAATATTTAATTGTATTTTTTTAAAAATAATATTTAATTGTATTTTAAATATGAGTTTCATTTTTGAAAAATTAAATTTGAGGGTAAAGAGAAAATGTAATTAGAGAGGTTTTATATATTTAATTTTTGGTCACTTTTGTTTGTATTAAATTTTTAGATCTACAAAATCTTATAAATACCTTTCTCACAAACTCTCTCAATACACAATATTTTCAATTTTTTCTTTTTTCTACTTTCTCATATTCTTCTCACTCGTTCTTTTAAGAGCAATTAGCCAAAAGATGAATGTTTTTTTTATTGTGAAACTTTAAACTTAACATACACAACATTTCCATTGAATTGTTATATTCTAGAGGAAATAGGTTAGAGAAGACTTGTTAGACCGGTGGTTAATGAAGAATTAGACACCTCCATAAGACTTGAATTTATAGAGAACGAATTACTTGTGCCTCAATCTAATTATTCACGTATTTCTTTCTTAATACTTACTTTCCCTATTGTTTGTAATTCTCCCAAGAATTTGTTCTAAAAATCTTCCCTAAAATAAAATCTAGATTTTACAGGCTAGAAAATTGTTTCTAAAAAATAAATTAAAAGGTCCATATAACTTAAGGAAGGTTTGAGAAACATCACCGACGAAAATACCATGAAATTGAGCTATTATGTTTAATCACGTGAAAAATGCATTTCTAAAATAAATAAATAAATAAATAATAAACAAATGGAAAAGAAGTCCGCAGAAAGACCATCACATGCCACATGGGAACTTTTTGAACTTTTTGCCTCTTCTTTTTTTTCCCCACTTTTATAACAAACATAATTGAAAATACGTCCAACATTATTTATTTACAAAGTCAAATAAATATTTCGTCTTCTTTTTTTTTTTTCATTCTTATTTTTAGCTAAATATATGATTTTGTTTTTATTTTGTCACGACCTTTTAAAAGTTCCAAATTTGTTCATGTGTTAGGTTTCTTTAATTTGGTTGTGGATGTAAAAAAACGTTAAAACAATAATAATATGATTTGTGTCGAGGGAATTAAAAGTAACGATTTAGAGTAAATATTCATAAAAAAAATACCTACAAAATTAGGTTGAAGTGCGGATATCTCACTCTCTCTAAATTAAAAGAGGTTGGGGAAAAGACTTTTCCCAGACGATTAAATTGAAACCTTGAAACAAACATGGACTTTAAAAGCCTAAGTTCATTCCCTCCTTTAAAAACCCTCAACCAAACAGGTCCTAAGGAGATTCAAGTCATTTACCGTGTATATTTATGTGTAGCTCAAACCGCTTTGTACTTAGAGGTGAAGTTCAAAACTCCACAACAAAAATCGAGGTACACCCAAATTAATAGAAATAATAAAATAACATTTTTTTTTTGTTCAATGAAGGAACTCAAATAAGTTTATAAATTGCCAACAAGTGTGTAATTTAACCGGTATAAAGTTGTACCCTTGACCAAGAGGTCGAAGGTTCAAATCTCACATTCATATGTTGTAAAAAAATTAAAAATAAAAAACAGGTTTATAAATCAACAATTTGATTCGAGTTAGATCAAGTTTTTTTTAATCACTTCAACATGATATAAAATATTTATAAAACAAATGGAACCAAAAGTAAAATTAATAATATGATATTTACAAATAAGGGAAAAGGCTTGATTATATTAAAAAGTTAAATTTACTAAATTTATATTATATGTATTGATCACTCTATTCTTTATATATTCCCATATGGAGGAATATATAAGCACTGATCACATTTCAAGGGGAAGAATATTATTCACATGCCAAATAGTGTAAAAGGGATGTAGCATTCTTTTACTCAAAAATAACAAACATTACTTGAAGAAGTGCACATTTGGTAGACCCTAGCTCCTTTTTAATAATGTGATATGAGTGTGGGTAACATGACCTTCATCATGAAAAGTAAAAAAGGAAAGGCTTTTTAAAGCAATTTTAATTAGTGAAGAAGACAATTCAATCTCCTTTAAAAAAAAAGAAAAAGATAAAGAAAAAAAAAAAGAATCAAGGAAACCAATATATTAACTGTCATTTCGTTATATTAACTGTCATTTCATTTATATATGTATAGATATAGATAGATGTGAGAGTGGAGAGATTTGGAACTTGAATCCTATAAGATGTTATTAATGTCTTAACTAACCGGGTCATACTCTAATTAAATTGTTTTTATTAATTTAATTAAGCATAGTTCAACTAGTTAACGCATTGTATCTTGACCTAAAGAATTGACACTCCCACGTGTTGTTGAACTAAAAAAAAAATAAAAGAATTGTCTTCTTTAAAGAAAAAATCTTACACTTCCCCTAAGTGGAGAGAATCAAACCTACAAACTTTTTATGAAGTAGAGATGCCTAAACTGCTAAGTTGTGCTCGTATTGTTAGTTGTCTCTTTTTTACAATGTTGGATATGTATATGATAAGAAAAATTATTTAATTATTTTTTTTTAGTTCGACAAATGTAGGAGTGAAGATCAAACCTTTTCACTTAAGGAAGGATAATAGATATTATCTTATCAATTGAGCTTATGTTTGAAACGGCCGGTATCATATATCTAATGATTGTGAAAGTGGAATTAAGATGGTGAGTATGTTTCTTTAATGTTAATTACATGATTCCACTTTTGCCCTTTTCTTAAATTCTTTGGAATTGACCAAAAAGTGGTAGGGTTGAATGGCTCAAATTAAAGGTCATGCACTCTCTTTGAATGGCTCAAGGGTATTTTGTTAAAATATTACTCCCATCATGGGTCAAAGAGTGTTATAAGATTCTCCAAATATCTTCTTCCCAACCATTAATCACCTAAAACCCAAAATGACTAAAATGTCCCAATCCAATTTTATATTAATTTACTCTAAATATTATTATATTATTTTAAGATCAAATCATAGATTGAGCATCTCTACTATAAGAATAGTGTCCATTGCAAGGTGTTTGAAGGTTCAACTTCGACATTATAAACCTCAAAATATTAAGCTTAAAGACTTAAGTCTCGTTTGATAACCATTTGGTTTTTGGTTTTTGAAAATCAGACTTGTTTTCTCCTAAATTCCCTATCATGACTTTCATCCTACTTAAGGTTGCATTTGAATTCCTAGCCAAATTTAAAAAACAAAAACAAGTTTTTGAAAACTACTTTTTTTTTTTGTTTCCAAAATTGGACTTGGTTTTTGAAAACAAGGTAGAAGATTGATACTAAAACCAAGAAATTTATAGATGGAAGTATGTTTGTATAAGTTTAATTTTCAAAAACCAAAAACCAAAAACGAAATAGTTATCAAATGGGGCCTTAGTTAAAAGATTTAAGAAGCATAGCTTTTAAAAAGAAAAAAACGACATAGTAGAATGAGTTTAAGGGAATAAGTTTTGGGAACTATTAAAACCTACCGATGTGTCTAACTAAGCCTATGTTCAACAAATACTGTGGATAGACCTAACTCCAATATCTTGAGTGAAACTCATTTAAACACAAACACAACCTCACTTCAAACACTCTTTTAAGTTTTTCAATTTTGAAAACCTTCAATTTATGTTTTTACCACTAATGAAATGCTTACAGTATATAACATGACATGTCTATTCATCTATTCAACCCTCTAATCCCATCACACCAATTTAATTAAAATTTATCTAAGTAACTAATTAAAATAAACAAATATAATTTGTGCAATTAAATTCATTCGTTATCTATACCTTATATTTAAAAAAAAAAAAAAAAAAAAAAAAAATTCTAGAGAAAGGAAAAAAAAATGCAAACGAATCTTTGGGTAGAAGCATCCGACAAGATTGATTGGAGAATGGAGAGGTGGGAAACCGAGTGGGATCATGCATCCATCTAAACGCCGCGTTTTAAATGTTATTTTATTTTATTATTTATTTTTTTTCTTTATGGAATTTCATTTAAAAAAAAAAAAAGAAAAAAAAAGTGGGGTGTGAAAAGACGGAATCTAATTGGGGGAGAGTGGGTGTGAATAGAAAAGGAAAAAAGGCGGAGTCGTCAAAGACAGCATCTTCTACACGACTCAGGTTTCCAGCTGACATCTCTTGCCTATCTGCTACGATCCTTTACTTTCAATTATTTCAACCTACTCGCCCTCACCGCGCGTGCTCTTCACCTCATCAATGACCTCATCTCTATTTCTATAATATATATTTGAATGGTAACAAAACAAACAAACAAACTCGTAAATCTTCGAAAACGAAAAATGAAAAATTAGGTCTCGTTTGATAATCGTTTGACTTTTTGTTTTTAGTTTTTGAATATTATGTTTGTTTTATCATAATTTTCTTACCATGGTTTTCATCGGACGCATAATCAAATTCTAAAAACAAAAACGAGTTTTTGATAACTAATTTTCTTTTAGTGTTTAAAGCTTGACTTGGTTTTTGAAAACATGGGAAGCAAGTAGATAACAAAACAAAGAAGCTTATTGGTGATGTTGTAGTGTTTATAAGCTTAATTTTTTAAAATCAAATGATTATCAAACGTGGCCTAAATAGTTATCAATAGGGCATAAATTCTAGGTTTAAATCTCATTGTTCAGTTTAAAGTTTAAACTATAAATCTAGTCCCAAGCATAGCTTAATAGGTTAAGTCATTAGATTCTCGATCATATTCGAATCTCTATCCTATCCCACCATGTTGTTGAACTCAAAAAGAAAAAATAAAAAATCAGCCTAATAGGTCCCGAAATTAAAAATTAAAAAAAAAATCAACTAGATCTTTAAATATTAGGATTTTGTCTAATAGATCATCTGCTTAATAAATTATATTAGACACTTTTTAGATTTTAGAGGCTTATTAGATACAAGTCTAACTGTCAAAGCTAGAAAAACACTTTCAAAAAGAAAAGAAAAACAAAAAAACTATGAAAGTTAGAGTGTAATTTAAATCATTGTCTTTGCATCTTGAATTTTTAAATTTTATTCTATTTTAGTTTTTTAGGTTTTAAAATATTTATTTTATTTATTGAACTTTTTAAAAGATAACAACAATTTTAGTCATTACGATTATATTACATCCGTGTGTATTGTTAAAAAAAATGTTTTTTTTTTAAAATTAATTCTAGTTCATTTGTGCCTTCTATTGATATTTAGACACATAATTAAATCCATTTTGTGTTATTCTTGAATATTACTAACATGTTTGACAATGAAAAGTTTATATACTACCTATTATTAAAAAAAAAACGTAAGTATTTTAGATGTTCATGTGGAAAGGTATTCGTTTGGTGTGCAATTTAAATTATGTTTTATATTTTCAGATTGTTTAACAAATTTGTTTCTGAAGACTGTTTTTGGATTCTATGATCCAAAGTAGTGGAAATTTTGAAAACAACATTTACATTGAATCCAAATTTCGATTTGAAATGCAAGACGTAGAATTACATTTAAAAAGGTAACAATTTAAATTAGAAAATATGTATAATGCAAGAAGTGGAAATTCGAGGTTGGGAGTTTCGAACCTCTGACCTCTTGGTCGAGAGTACCTGCCAATTACTGCTAAAATATGCTCACTTTGGATAAAAAGGTAAAGACTTTAATAAAATAGTATTTCCTGTTATAAAATCATTTCATTTTTTAAAATTAGAAAATATGTATAATATAATATATTATAAATTATATGATATTGAAATTTATTAATTATACAAAATTTATACCATAAAAGATGCTCATAAATTAATTAATAATAGTTGAAATTCAACCTAATATTTAGTCGGTAACTATAACTATTTTTATGGTTTATAAATATAATATCAAACACATTTTGAATATATAATTGTTGGATTAAGATCTAGTTTCTAAAATCTGCTACTAAACACACACATTTGAAAATACTGAAATATGGAATACAACTTTGATTTGTATCATATCCCTGGTTTTCAAATTTTTGTCTTCAAATCACCAACCAACACACTCATTTTTCATCTCCGTTATTTTTTTTTAATTTTTTTTGAGAAATCATCTCTGTTATTTTATACAGGTTTACTACATGTCCATATGAGTTAAATGATTGATGACTAATTTTTCAAAAAAAAAAAAAAATGATTGATGACTAAATAAAAACAATAAGAAAATGATTTTTTTTTTTTTAAGTTTAAGAACTAAATTCAACATTTTAGAAATGGAGAAATCACTAAAGTAAAGTGTGCCGATATATGGAGTGAATTGGCTTATGATGGTAATCTTAGAGTGCGATCACCAGTGACATTGGCGCCGGAGACTCGGGTTGCAGATCTGATGACGACATTTGGGCAGTGGAACGAAGGGCTCATCCGGCAGCATTTTAGCCCCCATGAGGTCAGTCTAATTTTATCGATTCCGGTGCGGGCTGGAGCGGAGGATAAGATTGTTTGGCATTATGAGAAGTCGGCCTTTTTTCGGTGAAAAGCGGATATCGGTTGGGACAATCGGCTTGGCTTGCGCAGTTAGGCCATCCAAGGGTTGATCTTGGGTATGGGTCCCTGCATTGTAGTGTGAAAGCTAGTACCCTGTAAATAAAACCTAAAAAAAAAGGGAGAAGGAAAAAGGGGAATGGTGTGTTAATAGAAAAAGGTTTAAAGAAAGAAAAAACAGAGATAAAGAAAATGCAAAAGAGAGGGGATCTCATGGCCCAGGCTCCTAAGTAATGGGATAGCATCCTAATTTGGCTGTTTTAGTTTTCATGCGGGGCCTTAGTGTCCAGTGTAGGGGGAAGATGGGTGGAGGGCCTGATAAATCAGTTCTGGGCTAGTAGGGGCTGATTTAGGTGAGACAAGTTACACACACTCGCGAGAATTTCTTGGGAATGTTTCGATCTGTTTCTCATTTTGTTAGCTTGCAAAAGCTTCCCACAGGTAAAGGGCTTAACATATGTAGCTCTTGGCTTGGAGCATGATAAATGTTAGTATGTTAATCTCAGATAAGGCATAATATAGAACAATAGGCTTGATCTAGGTGTAGGGAAGCTTAGGTTTGTGGGGGTGGGATTGAGTTTTTTGTTAATGTTTTAGCACCTCCTTAAACTTTTCTTCTTGGTTTTATGTGCAAAGATGTTTTTTGATGGTAATATTATTTGCAGGCCTGAATACTGAGATCAGTGTTCGTGTTTGAGTTGGATAGTCCGAATACTTTAGATGGCTGGCTGAATTTTCTGCAGATAAAATGATCGAGGTGTTGGTAGCTAGCTGAATTTTCTGCAGATAAAATCATATGGTTGTCCTTCTAGATTGGGGCACGCACTTTCGTGTGGGGAAGAGGGTTGCAAAATGGTTGGTGATTTGGCCTAGCCTTTTTGAGACTGTACCTCCGTGTGTGGAGGGTGGTAGTTGTATCTGATTTTCCTTTTGTAATGTTGTTCTCTGAGCGGTTCTATTGGTGTTACGGAATGTTGATGCGTTATGATGCTAAAAAAAAAAAAAGTAAAATCTAAACCTTTTATGGAATTTTAAACCTAAATATTATATTTTTCTACTTCATATGATGTTATAAAGCGTTAGTATTAAATTCTAAATACTTCAAGGTTGTTATCAAAAATAAAAAAATAAAATAAAAAAATACTTCGAGGTTAAATTTTAGTCTTATTTGAAAATTTAAAAAAAAAATTATAAATAACTCAACCTCATCTCAAGTATGCTTCTTTATTTCTCTATTAAGGTTTGTTTTTAGAGTTTTAAGCTACATTAACTCAAATATCCTTGAACTTTGTCCTATTATTTTAATAATACACCTAAACTGTAAAAAGTTATATTAATGTCCTTTAACCTTTCAAAAAGTTTTAAAACTACCATTGCTGTTATAAACACAAATGGAATGTGCTAAAATCTCAATCGTAGCCTCTATTATACATGAAAAAAAAAATGTAGAATTATGGACAAAATAATGTAAAATATTTATGGAAAAATTGTTTCATCATTTTGAAGGGAAAAAAAGAAGGGTCGGTTTGAGTAAACTTGTTCCTACCCCCTTCCCCCTCTCCTTACCTTCATGTTGAAAACTTCAATTTATGAATGAGGTTTTAAATGCTATATATTGACTTTCTTCTTCAATTTTCTATTTATGGATAGCTTTTTTTTTTTCTTTGATTGAAATTTTTCAATTTAAAATACTCTTGGTAAACTAGAAGATTGCAATTTTTTTTTTTGCCGAATTTATTATTTTTTTGGGTTAACGACAAGAATAACTAGCATAAAATGTTGGTTTTGAAAAAAGACCAAAAATACTTTTTATTGCGAAAATGACAAAATGATAGAATTGAAATTTTATTAATTGCTTCAAACTAACCAAAATGTCATTGAATGAAAAAAAAAAACAATATTTTCCTAATTTTTTGGAGATTTTTCTTTCTTTTTTTTAATCTCTGGAGATTCTCAAATAATATACTTGTGTATCTTCAAAATCTAAACAAACTAAAATATTGGATAATACTGTTAAATTAAAAAAAAAAAATCTAAAAATGGAAAAATTTGTACACAAAGAATACAACAAAAACATTTTTCAACAACAAAAAAAAAAGAAAAAAAAAACATAAAATTACTTTGTAATTCGTGTATTAAAACATATCATATAAAATTAATAACAAATACAGTGCATATGTGGGTGACTGAGTTGTGTGTAATTTGTAAGAGTAAGACATTAGACCTGGATATTTCTCAATTAAGGTTGTTGAAAATGTATTAGTATCAAAACAGGTGAAGGTCAAATCCAATCTCTTTTGTAGCTCAAGAACAACAAATCAACCTAGTAACACAAAAGCAGTAAAAAAAATATAAAATTTATTGTCTACATGTTGATCCCCTAGCATCTTTCGTATCACTTGGATAAGATTCGTACCTACATTGGGAGCTTTCGGGATCGAAAGTTCTGTAACGGTGAGAACTTGCAGCCCTACGTTGGAGTTGAAAACTAAAGTATAACCTCGAGCGTTGTCAACCAATAGTGGGAACTCAGTTTGTGTTTGGAGGAGAAGGCGAGTTATCGGAGGAAGAAAACCATAGAAATAAGGGAGAGGAAGTTGGAGAAATTTGAATCTTATCACCTAAATATAAAATATAAAATATTTTTATCATCTAAAATTTGAAAATATTTAGTTTGTTGTGGATACACCTCATTTTTAAAAAGTTTATGTTGGATTTTTGTAAAGATTCAATTTGTTGGAGTCCACATACACTGTACATAATTTTAAGGGTCGGTTGGTTTACGGGTTGCGACAAGGGTAAAAGGGGATACTAGAAAATTTTGGTCATGCACAAATCACGTGTGGCCCCTTTTTCAGTGTTTTTTTTTTAAAAAAAAACTTTTGGACATGTTTCAAAACCACCTCTACAATTTACCATCATTCTCTATTTTTTTTTTAATTGTAGAACATGTGGAGTTAGGAGATTTGATCCTCTGACCTACCCTTGATTAAGATCGGTTGAACTATGGTCTTGTTGGTTTCTTTGCCAAATTTAGCGAACATAGTTAACCAAAAAAAAATATGATTTAACAAAAATAGTTAACTAAAAAAATATATCTAAGAAAATCAAACAAATATCAAAAGCAAAGTAACCAAAACCAAACAAAAACTAGATGTAATATAAATTTTTTTAAAAAAATCAAAACCAATACCAACAAAGTTAAGCAAAAGGCAACAGACATAAAATTTGTATCCTTGACATGGTAAGCTTAAATCTCCCACCCTACACTCTTCTCAAGAAAACAAAATGAAACCAAAACAAACCACAACCATCATCATTTTTTTAACCAAGGTTTAATTTTATCATTTTTTTTTTGGAATAAACCAAGGTTTAATTTGAACCCAAAAATTTACAACCACTTTTTTGTAATCTATCACATTTATGCCAAATCGAGCCTAGTTCAACGGTAATTGACATGTACCCTCGACCAATTTTTTAAAAATGTTTCTAAAAATGGTGTAAAATTTCAGAAACTACAAAAAGTAGTTTCTCCCAACTCTGTTCTACACGCTCCTCAAGCTGTTTCGTTTTTGGACACTTTTTTTTTTTTTGGGTGTTACTCTCTCAAGATATAACAAGGTAAATTTTCAACGGTCCCAAATTTTAAAGAAATTGTCCATAGCTCCAAAACTTGAAGTAATGGACAGCAATCCCAAATTTACACAAATAAATTGAAGTTTACAGCTTGAAGGAAGGAAGGGAGGGGGAGCAAGCTTGAAACCATCTTTCCAAAAATATTTTACACTGTTTTGCCTGAAATTTCCACATTTTCTCTTCTTTTTTTTTCTCGTATAATATACATGACTATTGAACATTCTGACTGTGTTGTCAACAACAAGAGTAGTTTTGAAATTTTTCGAAAGGTCAAAGGTTTTAATAGGTATGATTGAAACAAGGGCCAAAGTTTATATGGATATTTTGAATAATTTAGCCTGAGTTTTATTTATATGGATGTTTTTTGTTCAATCATCTAAATACATGTCGAGTGACCCATTATTCTATATATATATTTTTTTTGGACAATACCCCATTCTATATGTTGAAATTTGCATACAATTAATGATATAATAATTAATATTGTGATTTTCTCTAATTATATCACGACGTATTTGGTACCATAGAAGGTTCATCACTCCCATTCAAAAATAATGTCAAGATTCTTTAAAGTTGATGATGGTTCAAAAGGTTCTTGGTATCGAAGATGACGTAAGTTGGTCTTAAAAAAATTTTCAAAGGATCAATTCAAAGTTTTTTTTTTTTTTTTTTTTTCCTTTTTAAAGATCAAAGATCTTTTAAATATAACACATGACTTGTAACAAGAATGGATATATCTTTTTGAAAAAGAAAGGAATCTAATTCAAGGAATAGAGTTCATCCACTTAAAGTTCATACTAGGATAAAGTATTACATTACTTATAAGGTGGAAAGACTTTAAATTTACAACTTAGACAAGTACAATAATTGATCCACTAAAAGTCGTAGAAAAAAAAATTAAATTTTAATACAATAAAATAAAAAGATCAATTCACAATTTTTATAATAGGGTCATGGAACAAATAATAATAGGAAACGATAATAATATTTCATTTTTTTAACATTTTATATGTTTATAATATACAACACTCACTTAGATTTCTTTTTAAAAAAACTGACTTAAATTTAATTTAAATATACTAAATTTTATCAAAATTATGTTATAATCATACTCAATAACTAAATAATATGATCAAACTTACATGCAATAGAAAAATCAACTAACCAAAAAAAAGTGAAAAATGAAACTCTTTTTTTCTTTTTTTTTTTTTTTTTTTTGAGAATCGAAAAAAAAAATGAATGAAACTCTTAAATCTTATTACAATGTATTTAACATGATGAAATGAACTTATGCTTAGAAAAATCATCCTTCCCAACCATAAAATGATAAGTCTTAAATCTTTTGTACAAAAAAAAAAAAAAAAATTGTAACTAATAAAAACATCCATTCTCAATTTATTCAAAATTAGTGTTGAAATTTATCATATTAAATTTAAATTTTGAGCAATTAAAATTGATTGGCATAAAAAAAAGAAAAATTACTTGCCTTGAAATTTGAATTTTCCTATTTCTTTTTTTTTTTTAAAAAAAAACAAGTTGAATTTACATATTTTGGGCAAAGCCAAACCCACAACTTGAGCTTGGGTTTAAGAATCTCCTTTGGAAGCAATAGATTCCCTTAGAAATTTGAAAAGGAAAATTGCACAAACAACAAAAAAGAATCTTCACACTAGTCAATAAATAAATAAATAAATAACCCTCAAATTGTAAATTTCAAATGAGGCATAAAATATTATAGTCAATTACCAAAATGGGGTCATGATTATAAAGTAGAAAAAAAGAAGTAAACAAAGGAGGAGAAGAAAGAAAAGGTCATAAATTTTAATTTATTTGAGGTTGGAATCTCAATAAATTTTGGTCTCAAAATGGAAAAATCCACTTTGGTGGGCTACATTAAAAAAAAAAAACAAAAACAAAAACAAAAAGATGTTATGCAATTTAATTAAGATTTTTTAAAAAAATTTAAATGAAAATGTAAGGAATTCAAATGGGTTAGGTGAAAGTTTTATATGTCATTTCATGTCCTCTTTCACAACATTGACCAGAATTTGGTGCCTGTTTTGAGGTTTAAAAGGCTAACTATTGGTTGAGATTCCTTTGTTTCCAAATTCCAAATTCCAAGATAAATTAAATATATAGTTAAAGTAATAATAAATTGAGTTTTCTTATTTCATTCATTCATTAATAATATATTTTATATGATATAATAATTTTATTTTTAAGTCTAAATTTCATATTAGTTGTCATTTTGAAGATGGGGTTTAATCTTTAAAATTAGAATTTTCATTTTATGAGTTTAGATCATTGTTTGATTTTTATCATTTTAACAAAAAAAAAAAAAAAAAAAAAAAAACAAAAACAAAAACAAAATGTATTTTCACCCAAAACAATAATTTGATTCTTAAATTTTAATTTCACCTGGTAAAAGTTGAACATACAAAATTTGAGTGATTGTGTGGATGGTAGACATCTAAACAATTTATGGAGTTAATTGGTCACTAACTTTATTAGCGTAAGAGCCAAAGCAAGCACGACTCAGCAGTAATTGGTCGGTAATTGTCATGTATCCTCACTAAGAGATGAGAGGTTCAAATTCTCACCCCCAAATGTTGATGTATTCCAAATATATATATATATATATATATTAGATTAAGAAAATAATCACGTATAATCTTTCTCTTGTTACCTTAATTTTAGACGACATATTTACTGGTTCTCATGTCATTTTAATTATTATTATTTTTTTTTTTGGTAGGAGTATTGGTTGCAAATCTAATAACCATTTAAATGAATTCACTTAGCAAGTTTTCAAAATTGAATTAATGGATTATATATTGGTTAAAAAAAAATTAAAAATATAAACATATACAAAAATTCAATTTATGAAAAAAAAATCTGACATAAAGTTGTACGGATAATCACAAGGCTTGTGATTCGAATCTCCCTCTCCACATATTGTAAAAAATAATAATAATAAATAAACCGACCATGACATTTTTCTTTTTTTTAAGAATACAAATTTCAGATTTGTAAAAATAACAAAACGAAAATTAAACAAAAAAATATTAATTAAAAAAAAAATATATGCGACGACACGAGGGTGGCTTGTTTTGCAGAGAGGCGTTCGAATCTCGGTGTAAAATCGGGGCGATGCCTTCTCTGCGTCCGCAAGGCAGAATCTCCGCGTCTTATTCTTATTTTCTTTGCTTCCATTGACACTCCTCTCTTCTCTTTCCTTCAATTCAAACCCCTCCATTTCTTTCTTTACTCCTTAAAATCCCTTTCTAAATCCCTCTCTTCCCGATGCTCTTTCTTCACTTTCTCCCCTTTTTCTGAACTAACCAACATCGATCTCATCTGGGTCTCTCTCAATCCTCAATCCAATGGCTTCTCTTTCCCCCAAATTCACCTGGGATTTTCGTCCCAAATCCATCACTGATTTCCTCCGCCAGATTTCCAATGCCTCCGACCCCTCCTCCACCCTCGACGATTTCCTCAAGAACCTGGAGGATGAATTGAAGAAGATCGATGCCTTCAAGCGGGAGCTTCCCTTCTGCATGCTTCTCTTGAACGATGGTCAGTCTTTCTTCTTTTGTTTTTCCACCTTTGTTTCGATTTTGGGAGATGGGTTTTTCGATTTCATTTGATTGGTTTCTGTTTTTGTTTGTGGGGGCTTCTGGATTTACCTCTTTTTTTCTCCATGTGTTTCTGTTTTTGTAGCAATTCTTGCTTTGAAGGACTCTTCACTGCAATGTGCCTCTTCTTCCTCTTCTCCCAAGCCCAAACCAGTTCTCGAGGAATTCATGTCTTTGAACAAGGACTCTTCTGATGAGAACGAGAAGGAACAGGATTGTAGAGATAAGAGGGAATGGATGAGCTCTGTTCAGCTATGGAAGACTGATGACTTTCAAAACCCCCAAATCAAAACCAAGGTAGGTAGCTGGAGATAGAGTAACTGTGTGTGATCTTTATTTGTTGCATTATTTGTCTGAAAATCAAAATGAAACAGTTAGATTCTTGTTGGGGGTTTTGGATGTTGAAGTGTTTTATTTGTTTTGCTTGTGATTAGAGAAACGAGGGGTGGGGTTATTTAGCTGCTGCTGAGGATCGGTTTCAGCTATGTCGAAATAAGACTGAGGAGAGATCATTTGTTGGGTTCAAGTCATCTTCTTCTGCTTTTCCAGCTCTTGCTGCTGTGAAGAAGCAAGAGAAGATTGAATCTCCCATTTGTGCACTTTCTTTAGTCACTCCCAGCTTGAAGAATCCTAGAGAAGAATTGAGTTCCTGTGTTTTGCGGTCGAATGGCAACCGTGCGACTTCGACATCTGCTGCTGATGTTCAGTCGAATCTACGGACAGTGTTGCCACCACAGCAGCAGCAGCAGCAGCAGCCTGCTCGAAAGCAGAGGAGGTGCTGGTCGCCGGAGTTGCATCGGCGGTTTGTGAATGCCTTGGAGCAACTTGGAGGTTCACAAGGTAAGAACTATAGATGAGATCATGAAAAGGGTTTGTCTTGCTTTACATGTTTGAATCAATTGCTAGTTGGTTTTCAGTTTTGATCACTTTTCTGTTGGTTTCCTCATATGAGTTATTTGATGAATGGATGAATCAAAGCAATTCAACCAGCTTAAATTAGATGATAAGCATTTTTTCTGGAACTGTAGGATCATTTTTCTGTGTCAATGAGATAAAAGCAGACTGTTAACTTGTGATTTTCTTGAAAACTGTCTCTAATTCGGGCGTTTTCGATCAAATGCAGTCGCAACGCCGAAGCAAATAAGAGAACTGATGCAGGTAGATGGCCTGACCAATGATGAAGTAAAAAGTCATTTACAAGTAAGTTTCCAAGAACAAACATTCCCATCGGCAACTCATTTTCCTGACAAAACTTGATGACATTTTAAACTTCTAAACTCATCAATGACGATAACGAGAACAATCGCTTTCTTGTCGATGCAGAAATACCGTCTTCATACTCGGCGACTTCCATCGACTCAAGCTGCCAGAGCAGGCCAATCACCAGTTGTTCTAGGAGATTTATGGGTGTCCCAAGATGGATGTGGTGAATCCTCAAAGGTGAGCAGCTCTCAGTCAGCCTCACCGCAAGGTCCGCTCCAGTTGGCTGGAAACGGAGGGTATTCCACGACCGGAGGCGACAGCGTCGAGGACGAGGAAGATACGAAATCCGAGAGCTATGACTACTGGAAAACTCAGGCTCACACTGACAAAAGATGATGTACAAATTTGAGGCATAAAAATACAATACATTGGAGTTTGTCCATTACAGAAGGATTGTTGTACACAGTACATAAAAGAGAAGAGAAGAGAAAAGAAGATGAATTCACAAGATAGAGAGAATCAGAGAGGCTGTGAATTATTTTTGCAGGATTAGTTTGAGATTTTTTTTTTTTTTTTTTTTTTTTGAGAAAAGAATCTGAGGGTTTTTTTTTTTTTTTTTAATTCCCTTTTCCTTCCCTCTTTTGGGAATTTGGGATTATAGTTTCTCAAGATCTTGTTTGTATTGATTATAACTGATATATTTCATCTCTTCATTTTCCCAAAACAACTTTCATGTTTCATTAGGCTGCATTTTTTCATCATTTTAGCTCACAGTTAACTTATCGAAACGGTCTATCGATTTAAGAAAGATTCAAGATCAGAACTAAAACGGATCAAGACAAGTAGAACGAATCGGAATCAAAATGGTTGAAATACTTTTGGTTCTAAAGTTGGATTGAGATGATAATTTGTTCATTCAAATGATGTTTTGTACTGTTTTTTTTTTTTTTTCTTTTTCCCATTTAGGAAAAAGATTAGCAAAAAGTTACCAGTTTTTCATGATCAGAAAGGGGAAAGAAAACCAACATTATTAATGTTCCATGTGATTTGAATTCTCTCATTAGGAAACAAGTATTCAATGCTCCATGTGATTGTAATGAGACAGATTTTCTTTTTTAAGAAAAACAGAATTAAAAACTAAAAAAAAAACAAAAAAACAAAAACAAAAAGGACATCATACTTTCAGCCATTCTTAGCCCAAACCAATTTAGATCTTCACATAATGTATTTCATTTTTTAAAGTATCAATAAGAGACAAGGAAGAAAATGACTAGAGGATAGGTTCATGAATATACATCACTTAAATTTTTATTAATTCTAGACCTTTATGTTTTTGAATTTCCATTTTAGTTTATAGATATCACTTGCAATTGTTTTTTTGGTTTAATAAATGTGGGTAAGATGTTCCTCAGTCTTAGAAAAGGTAGCAGGTGTCTTATCGATTGGTTTTGTTTGAATTAGTCAATTACTATCATTAATGTTTGATATTACGTTCAACATAATTTTCTTGTATTGTACGTATTATAAACTTATATTCTAAATCACATGAAACCATGCTAGCTAGTACAAATTTAAAAATAAATGATTTAAATGTTGGTACAACAAAATAATAAATCGAATAGAACACTGAAACATAATGCAAATCGAGTCCATAGTATCAAATCGAAAAACACACAACCCTAGTCTTCTTTCCCGGACATCGATGACTAAATTAAACAAATGTTCACAAAAAATTCAAAAAACGTTTAAAAAAACAGAGATAAAAGTTAGATGATTTGAACTCATACGTTACACATATATAAAATTTCCATCAAACTCTCTATTTTCCTCCATGAGCAACTACCTTGGAATCATATTGATTCATTGAACCTTGACCTAACTTTGTTTTCTTATGGATACCTAATTTTTCTAATGTAAGAGAGAGAATAAGGAATTTGCAAAACAATTTGAGAAGAAAAAAAAAAGTGTAGAGAGAGAGATAAAAGATTTGGTGTTGACAGGACAAGATCCGAACTTATCATATGAAGAATAAAATAGAAATATTTGAAATTATCTATAAAAAAAATTTATTCTTTTTTTGGGATTTTATTGTTTGATGTAAAAGAGATAAGTGATGGTGACATTATTCTTACCAATTTAGCTTTACTTGAAAAAGTATCCTAACTTTGTACTTCTCTCCTAAGGGACTATTTGTTTTGGTTTTAGAACAAGAAAAATGATTGTGAGAAAACTTTGGTCACAATCTTTCATCTTGATCTATATACTCACCCACTTTTTTTTTTAATCTAAAATAAATGTATTTCGCCCATACTTTTGATTTTTTTTTTTCTTTTTTTAGTTCAACGACATTTGGAGGGGTGAATTTGAACCTCTGACCTATAAGCCAAGAATGCATACCAATTATCATTGAGATATGTTCACTTTGGACAATTCTTTTGAAGTATTGATAAATCAAGAAGGTTTTAATATTTGCTTGGAATGACTTTCTAAGTAAGTCGTCTTTAGAAAGTCATTATAAACAAACTCTTAGTTACGTACTACGAGAGTCCATGCTTTGATAACATGTTAAAAGGCTCGTTACAAGGTTTAGTTCTTGAACTTTTAAGGTTGCATATAATAAACATCTAAACTTTAAAAAGTATCTAATAGGTTTTTAAATTTTCAATTTTGTGTCTCATAAGTCTCTTATTAAGCTGGAGGTGAAATAATAATTCCCTCATATTATTGAAAGATCACTGAAAACATGGTGAAAAGAAAAGGGAAATAAAGAGGGAAGAAACTGATTAATAAAAGATTTACACCAGAAATAACAAAATAATAACTAAAAGTAAGCTCTAATACTCCCCCTCAAGATGGAGAATAGATATTCAAGATTCCCATCTTGGACATGAGATGAAAAATGGAAGCAACAGGTAATGGTTTCGTGAACATATTAGCTAATTGAAACTGACTGCGGACAGGAAGAAGCTTGAGGAAACCATCAGTAATTTTGTCACGGATGAAATGACAATCAAGCTCAATGTGCTTGGTCCGTTCATGGAAAATGGGATTATTTGCGATATGAACTGCTGCTTGATTGTCACAGAATAAAAGAGCTGGCCGAGTGTGATGAATTTGCAGATCTTGTAAGAGGTACGATAGCCATAACAACTCACAAGTTGCCAAGGCCAAGGCTCGATATTCGGCCTCTGTTGATGAACGAGTGATAGTAGTCTGCTTCTTAGACTTCCATGAGACCATAGAGTCACCCAAAAAAATGCAGAAACCTGTGGTGGATTTCCTTGTGTCAAGACACGATCCCCAGTCTGAATCTGCAAACGCTCGGAGTTGAAAAGAAGTTGTAGACGCAAGAAAAATTCCTTGGCCAGGGGCAGATTTTAAGTATCGCAAGAGATGATGGACAACTGATAAATGTGATTTTGTAGGTCGCGATACAAACTGGCTGAGCTTATTGACAGCGAACGTAATATCTAGTCTTGAAATGGTTAAATATAGAAGACGCCCAATAAGCCTGCGGTATATGGAGGGGTCTGGAAGAAGATCAATCTCAAAGGCCTGAAGTTTGAGTAATGGATCCATAGGGACAGTTTCCGGCTTTGCTCCAAGAAGTCCAGTGTCTTCAAGGAGTTGTAGTGTATAGTGGCGTTGGGAGACAGAGATTCCCAGTGAACTTCGAGCCAATTCAAGGCCTAAGAAGTATTTAAGTGCCCCTAGGTCTTTTAATTTAAAACGTTCATTAAGAACAGTTTTCAATTGATTAATAGCCTCAAAATTTGACCCCGTGATGATGATATCATCAACGTAAACCAATAAAGCAACAAAATTGTTATCAACCCCTTTAATGAACAAGGAATAGTCGGCCTTTGACTGGCGAAAACCCAAAGAGAGAAGGGTATCAGAGAATTTGGCAAACCATTGCCTGGATGCCTGTTTAAGGTCGTAAATGGACTTGTTTAAACGACAAACAAGGAGCTCCCCCTGTCGTTGACAAGTATCTGGAGGTGAGTAACCAAGAGAGAGATCCATATACACTTCTTCAACAAGATCCCCATGAAGAAAGACATTGTTCACATCAAGTTGAACAAGAGGCCAATTAGAAGACACAGCCAAAGTTAGAAGAACCCGAACTGTTACAAGTTTCTCCACTGGAGAAAAAGTTTCTATGAAATCTAGCCCCTCCTGCTGTGTGTAACCCTTTGCCACCAAACGTGCTTTATAACGCTCAATTGAGCCGTCAGCTTTGTGCTTAACTTTGTAAATCCACCGGCAGCCGATAGAATGTTTGTTGGAAAGTAAGGGAACTATGGTCCAAGTATTATTGGTTTCCATAGAAGAAAGTTCATCACTCATGGCCTTTTGCCAATGTTCAAAAGGAATGGCTTGGTGGTAATGTTGAGGTTCAAAATGGGCAGAAAGCTGAAGAGTAAAGGCCTTAAAATTGGGGGAAAGTTTGGTGTAAGACACATAATGGTGAATGGGATATCTGGTTGTTGTGGGAGGGACAGGTTGTTGCTTGATTAACTGACAATGGTAGTCTTGAAGGTAGGTAGGTGGTTTAGTAGTTCAAGATGATCTTCGAGGCTGATTACTGTTGGTTTGAGGTTGGGGAATGTGAGGAGAGGTTGTTTGGGAAAGTGGTACTGTAGGCAAAGTCTCAGAGTTTGTGGAAGAAATTGGTATGTTTGGATAGGGAAGGTCAACATTGAGAGGTTTGGGTAAAACGAATTCTGGGAGGAAGGTTGTCTTGTCAGTAGGTAATGTAACTTTATGGAAAGGGAAGATGGTTTCATGGAATATGATGTCCCTAGATATAAAAAAGGTCTGGTTTTCAATGTCAAAAAGTCTGTAGGCCTTCATTCCTGGTGGATATCCAACAAACACATCTGGGACAATGTTGCCTTGTGCAAAGTGATTCTAAATATGCAAGAAAAACTGACAAACACACGTGCAAGTGCACACGATCAGCAGCAAGTGATAAGTATTTTTATATCGTTTCCACAGGGATTGATGCAACGAAAATCACTATTTCTAAGCCTATTTTCAATGAAATTCAACGTAACCAAGGACCAAATATTTTTCATTAACTAAGTGCAAGAGATTAAAATGGTAAACAAGCTTAAAATGACAAGAACTTAAGTAAATTTCAATAAAAACAGTGAATCAACACAGAGAAGGCAATGTTCAGATTAGAGGCTGTCTACTCTCACAAGCTGCTTGCTGTAGCAGAACTTTATATTCACAACTCACCCAGGTTTTTCTACAGGAATTTTCCAATTCTCCTATAGTTTTGGTGATTAAACTCCCATTTAACCCCTTCTTTTTAGCTCAACTGATTTAGTGCCTTAGGTGGTTATTTATCCCTAAATACCCACTCATTTTCATGACCTAGAAAGGTTGAGGTAAAGCAAAGTAATCGGTTATCAATTGTTTTCCCAAACACTTAATAACATTGCTAGAAAATGGTTGGCCAAACGAAATTCCAGCTTAAATCATGAAGAACACTTTACTTTAAGTTGCAATATATAAAGTTCCACAAAAACAAACAACAAGTTCAAGCTTAAGCACTCTAATCCTCACCTAAGAGGATTTAGCTCATGTTCAAGGTGAAAATAATGAAAATACAGCAGCAAACTACCATATCAGTCATGATTACAACCTTAAATACCAACTAAACACTAAGAGAATAAAGAATAAAAGAAGGGAAGAGAAGAGAAGAAGCTTCCAAGAGAAATTCCAACTTTCCCAAGCTGGAATTCCTCCAAACAGCAGCCTCCTTGTTTTTTCCCCTTCACTGTTAGCAGCAGCTCCTAGGTCCAACTTCTCCAGCCGATTCTACTCTCATTTTGGGCCAAAGAACTATTTATATCAGCTCATTTCATTAATTTCAGGGCTGATTGGACATATGCTTCCACATGGACCTTCCCCAATTGGCTAAGATGGGACAAATCAGCTCCAAAAGATGCCAGCTCATTTAATGAGAATTCCCACGGGTACAGCACGTGCAATCATTTAATTTCCAGACTTTTGGCCTTCTGCTTGTGAAATCAGCTGCTGTAGCACAACCTGAGTGACCATACACCAGAAAATCAGCTTAAAACATAAAAAAAAAATCTGCACCAAATTCAACTCAAGCTTGGCCTACTGATATGCATAGAAGTTCATTAAAGAATGCTCATTTTCAAGCACAAACCTCAGCTCAAACACATCAAAAGTAGAGTTTTTAAGTCTAAGAGAAAGCCAATAGCTCTTATTTCTTAGAGCTATCAGACAACACGTGGGGAGAACTTGGTATGCTGAGATGGTAGAGTGGATGCGAAGCACAAACATCCAAATACTTTCATAGCATTGTACTCTACTGTGTTGCCAGTTAACAACTCAAAGGGGGTCTTCCAATTCAATAAAGGAGATGGTGTTCTATTAATCAGATAGACGACAGTCAAGACACACTCACTCCAAAAATGCAAAGGGACCCGAGATTGGAAAAACAGGGCTCTAACTACGTTTAAAATGTGTTGGTGTTTTCTCTCGACAACTGAGTTCTGTTCAGGTCTACCAACACATGAATATTGATGCACAACACCTTTACTACGAAAGAAAGCATCAAAGGCTAATTCTGGGGCATTGTCAGACCTAAAAATCTTGATGTGTGTATCCTACTGTGTTTCTATCAACTTGAAAAACTGAGGAATAATGTGCAACACATCAGATTTTTGTCTCAACAAGTATATCCAGGTGTGTCTAGTGCAGTCATCCACAATAGTGAGAAAATATTTATAACCAGTAATAGAAGGGGTTGAAAAAGGCCCTCAAACATCCGCATGGATCAAGTCAAATGCATGTTCAGCACGATTATTATGAGAAGTAAAAGCTAGACGTTTTTGTTTAGCTAAGGGGCAAACATCACAGGTAGAAACATCAACAGCAGAATCAATATGCAAAATATTTTGTAAAGCTGTAAGTCTACTGAGAGAAGGATGACCAAGCCTGGCGTGTCAAAGGGCAGTGGAACGCATTTGAACAGCAGCAACAGAAACATCCTCTTGAGTACAACCATTAGTATCATCGTTTGTCTCGAGGATGTAAAGGCCATCACGTAATTTACCCTTGCCAATCGTCCTCAAAGTGGACTTTTCCTGGATGTTGCAAACATTAGCATAAAAATGAACTATAAGCCGTGTATCAGAGGTAAGTGCCCCAGTGGATAAAAGGTTGTATTGGAATTCTGGTACATATAACACCCGATGCAGAGTAAATTCCCCAAATAATGTAATGGTACCAGCAAAATTCACAATGATCCGTGTATTATCAGGCAAGACTACTGTAGTATGAATCGGATCTAGTGTAGTGAATGCATCTTTGCAAAAACAAATGTGAGCTGACGCCCCAGAGTCTATAATCCACTCCTTTCTATTGAAGGGGAATTTACAAGGTGTTGAAGAAGTACCTGCTAAGTATTAAGTGGCTGCTTCGGATTCAGTTTTGACAGCCGCTAGTTTGGACTGCAACATGTTTAAAATGTTGTGACACTGAACAAACGGATCATCCACAGTGGCATTGTTTGTAGTAGAAGGGGTTGAATTGACAGCAGCAGCAGCAGCCACATTACCAGTAGATTGACTCTGATTTGGTTGAATGAAACTTTGTTGCATTGGCACATTCACACTGTTCACATTATTATTGTTGTACTGGTTGTTGTATTGATTGTTCCCGTTGCGCTGTCCACCCTTCTGTCTATGGCCTGGTGGGTAACCATGGATTTTATAGCAACGGTCTACAGTGTGACCAAGCATATTGCAATGAGTGCACATTGGTCTGCCCTTTCGTTGTTGTCCATGGTTTTGTGAGAAGCCTTGCTGATTAGAATTCTGAGTTTGCCTCGATTGCATTTGATTAACAGCAAACGCCTGATTCGCAGCAAGTCCCATAACAGGCGTAGATTGAGCATTCTGATGTTGAGTCCGTTCTTCTTCTTGGACAATGAGAGAAAAGGCTTTGTTTACAGCTGGAGGAGGATCCATTAAGAGTATTTGTGATCGAGAATGCCCATAAGTGTCGTTCAATCCCATCAAGAAATTGAGTAAGTGTTCAAACTGAAAGAAAGTTTCTATTGATTGTACTCCTCCACAAGTGCAGGCACCGCAGGTACATCCAGGTCTGTATGTTACATACTCATCCCACAAGCTTTTAAGTTTTGCGTAATACATCGTCACAGTCTACTGTTCTTGATGAAGAGTGCTCATCTCTCGCTTCAAATGAAAGATCCGTGGTCCATTCTTCTTAGCAAACCGATCTTTAAGGTCAAGCCAAATTGCCTGAGCAGAATCGGTGAAAAGAATGCTAAAAGATATACTTTTCGATACTGAATTCAGAATCCATGCTATCACACTGTTGTTGTTTCTTACCCAAAGCGGTAAAAGTTGTCCCGTAGGTTTAGTTATTGATCCATCAACAAAACCTAATTTGTTCTTAATTGAAAGTGCCAATATCATCGATCGACTCCAAGACACATAATTCTCATCAGTGAGTAATTCAGAAACGAGTACCAGATTCGTAGTATCGCTGTGATGAAGGAAGTAAGGGCTCTTAGAATTCTGCACCTCTGATTGTCCTTGAGTTGAAGCAGAGGGATCTGCAGCAGTCAGAGTATCCATGGCAAGATGAAGACTTCGCGGGAAGAACGAAAAAAAAAAATCAGATCAGCGGTTGAAATGCGTTATTACGCTATGATACCATATTAAGCTGGAGGTAAAATAATAATTCCCTCATATTATTGAAAGATCACTGAAAACATGTATTTATACATGGTGAAAAGAAAAGGGAAATAAAGAGGAAAGAAACTGATTAATAACAGATTTACACCAGAAATAACAAAATAATAACTAAAAGTAAGCACTAATATCTCTACATTTTGAAAAGTGTTTGACATGTTCTTGAACTTTCAATTTTGTGGTCTTTGAACTATGTGACTAATAGGATCCTCTAGCCTTTCATTTTGAGTCTAATAGCTTCGTAAATTTCAAAAAATGTTTAATAGATCAAGAGCCTATTATATACAAAATTCGTAAATTTCAAATTTATGAATTTATTAGACATTTTTAAAGTCTAGTAACCGGTTGTTAGGCAAAAAAATTGGTGAAAGTTGAGAGACTTGTCAAATATAACTCTAAAAGTTTATAAACTAAAATTTTAATTTATAAACAAAGTTAAATTATTGCAAACCCAAAAGCTATATTTAATCTTTTATAAGCTAGGGTATATTTAATCTTTTACCCATAGTTTTCACATGTGGTTTTAATTCTTTAGATTTTGACAAAATTTTGTCTTTTTATATGTGAACTCTTAAATTTCTATTTTAGTTCAAAGATTAGATTTGTATAGTTTACCATTGGATTGTGTCAAGTTTTAAAAGCATGAGTTTTTATAGACTATTGTCTATGGAAGTATAGGTTTGTAAAAGTTATTCAATAATTTGAATTGATAAATTTTAGAATTGATATCTTTCCATTTCAATCTATGGGTTTAGCAAAATGGTAATATGATTTTTAAAAAAAAAAAAAATACATACAAATATATGATATTTTGAATTACACAAACCTCACCTATAAATTGAATACCTCCAAAAAAAAAAGAGACATATTATATAGTTTAGTCAAAGTTGGAAGATCCTTAATCTTATATAAATGAAAATTTAAAAAAAAAATCAAAATTTAAGTTTAATTATTAAAATCACAATTGTTTGACAAATTATTATTCTTCATAACAGCTTTTAAAAACTGTGATTAGATGATTAGGCGACTTGTATATATAATAAAATTATTATATAACTATTTCCAACTTCTAGATCTCTATTTAAAAAAAAAAATAGCCCACGCATGAATAAAAATAAGGGAAGGCAATATTTTTAAGGAAAAAAAAATACTAACTAAATCAATCTTTTCACTAAATTTTTATTTTAAAATACAACTTCCAAATACCTCCCAAGAAAAAAAAAAAAAAAAAAAGGAATATCATGATATTCATGCATGCACTTAATCAATTATTATAAGATGCATTTCATCTTGATTGGAAAAATGACAAAAAGATATTGAAAATTTTCATTTTTATCTGAATTCTATTTTGTCCTTATACATTAAACTATTTTTTTCACATTGGTTTTGGTTCTTCGTTTCATTTCAATCTATTCAGTTTTTAAGAGATGACTATTTTAATCTTTGTTTGTAAAATTTTAATAAAAATTATATATACAATAGAAGTTCTCAAATACAAATTTATGATAGCCAACAAGAGCTTAGCTCATTTGGCATCAAGTTGCACGTATTGTCAAAAAAAAAAGATACAAATTTATGACAATACTTCAAACAGTTTATTAACTGTAGTGTTGTGCTAAGATAGCAAACTAAAAAATGAGATTAAAAAGATAATCAATGAACCAAAATAGAATTATTATTATTATTTAACCAACTTTATTTATATTTAGTTTCGATTAATAATACAGAAACTAAAATTGGACATTTGAAAGTACATCGCCTTGTAATTTGAAACTCAAATTAAATGCATGATATTTTAACCTATTTTTTCATGTGTACAACCCATAACTTGAAAAGGGCACTTGATTATAAACCCAAAGAATTTCAACTTTTAGAAGCAAAGTGTAAAAACTTTCACCAAATTCCAACATTTTTAACCTCTCTCCATGGCAAAAGACAAAATGATGAAAAAAAATTGGTCAAAATTTACAGCACTACAACCTCCAAAAGTATATGATTGGATGAATTAAAAATATATATATATATATATGGAATGGGATTTGAACCAAAAATCAAGCTGAAAAGCTCTGTTGATTGGTCAACTAATTAGAAGGGCAAAAAAAAAACAAAGAAGAACACAACCAGCTGCCAATGTTTGTGTTTAAAAATCATGAAAGGCTATTGTATTGAGTGTCACTCTCACAAAGTAAACCAATTGGGAGAATCTTATATATAGAGAGAGAGAGACATGGTATCATGAGGGGCAGACCCCACTTTCAATGACAAGACATCTCTCCAATAAATTTTAAGAGAGAGAGAGATTCCTTTGTGAGAAAAAAAAAATATATATATACATTATGTTCTTATTAAAATGGGATAGATTTTGTATGAATTATTGGATGATGGAATGTGATTCCAAAACAACAAATTTTGGAAAGTGATGTGTATTATTGGATTTTACTATAGTTTTACCTTTCAGAATCCTAGAAAAAAACTCTTTAGGGTTCTGATTTTCAGAGTTTTGATTTCGAAAACATGTCTTGAAACCGTCCTCGAAGAAAATGAGATTTTGAGCTCAAATTCTTGTAATGGCGTTTTTATCGAGTTTGAGGTGATTTCTTTTTTTTAAAAAAAATATATTACTTTTTTAGAGATGTGTTACAATGAATGTTTTAAAAGTTGAATGACCACAATAAAATAAATCTAAAAGTTTATAAGCTAAAAAAATATTTTGAATTGTTTATAAACCAAAATGATATGAGATTGAGAGCCGTCGTACAAAAATAGATTTTTTTGAAAGTTAGTCCAGAACAAAATAATATTGTTAATTTAGAGATCAAAATAGGATTGAATCAGATTTAAATTATTTGGGAAAAATATCTTTTTGGTCCCTGAGTTTTTTGAAGAATAAGTGTGTTTGGTCCCTAAGTTTTCAAAATGAAGACTTTTAGTCTCCGAGTTTTGAGAAATAGGTATAAAAAAGTCCCTAAGTTTTCAAAACGGACATTTTTGTTCGATGAGTTTGAGAAATAGGTTTAAAAGGTCCTTCATATTATTTTTTTCAATTTTTAAAATTAATATTATTTAATCTTTTTAATTTTAAAAACCATTCAATATTAAAAAAATAAAAAATAAATAATTTGAAATTTTTGAAAAAATATATATGAAGGACCTTTTGAAACCTATTTCTCAAAAGTTAGGGACTAAAAATGTCCGTTTTGAAAACTTAGAGACCTTTTAAACTTAGAAACTAAAAAGGTTCATTTTGAAAACTTAGGAACTAAATACACTTATTCCTCAAAACTCAAAGACTAAAAAGGTATTTTTCTCAAATTATTTTTATAAGGAATTTTTTCTTTTCTTTTCTTTGTTGAGCTCAACAAATGAATGAGTGGAAATTTGAACTTCCAATTTATAGAAAGATAATTATTATTTTGTTATTTTATATTATTTTTTTAATGAGTTTGAGATGACTTTTAAATGTATTTACAAATTTTAAAAGTACATATAGTCATGTAACCAAACATAATGATGGATCTGAAAAATGCGATGACAAATATCTCTTTTCTTATTCTAAAAAATCATGTTAAACTCGTTTTTATCTCCGAACTATGCATTAGATTTCATGAATCAAATTAATATATTAAGCATTACATTTAGATTCATGTCAAAGATCATCCAACCACCCACCATATAGGCAAAAGACTTGCAATGAGAGCAAATGGAAGATTTGAGAATGAAATAGAAATGTGTTTAATTTAAAAGATAAAAATTATCTCTTTGTTTGCCAATAGAAATTTGACACGTTTCACCAACTAAAATCATTTTCACTTTACACCACCTAGTCCTTTTTCTTTTTACTTACTTTTTACTTTTATAATTATTTGACTTTTTAATCACATGGACCCACAAAATTTAAATATAGAACAAAAGGTAATCTTTTCATTTTCCTCACTCAACAACCCTCAATAGTTGTTAGTGTACTTGACAATTGTGCTTGGAGAAGCAATTTTAAGTGATTTTTTTATGAAGAAAAAAAATGAAGTGATTTTTTTTTTTTGGAAAAATACACTTTTGGTCCCTGAGGTTTGAGTTAAGTTACACTTTGATCCCTGAGTTTTCAAACTCAACAAAATTACCCCTGAAGTTTGGATTTCGTTACATTTTTGTCCATCCGTCTAATTTTCTATTAAACCCTAACAGTTTGCTGACGTGACAAGATTAAAAAAATTATTTTTATATTTTTCTACATAAAAATATATTAAAATAATAAAAATATTATTATTTTATTTTTTTTTTTAATTCTTTCTCTCTCTCTCTTTTGCTTTTTTCTCTTCTACTTCTCCTTCTTCCTCAACTCCGATGGTCGGTCGGCCACTGGAGTTGAAGATGGAGGAGATGGAGAAGAAAGAGAGAGAAAGAATTAAATAAAATAATAATATTTTTATTATTGAAATATATTTTTATTTAAAAAAAATAAAAAATATTTTTTTCATTAAAATAACAGTGTTGCGTCAGCAAACTGTTAGAGTTTAACAGAAAATTGGACGGAGGGACAAAAAATGTAACTAAATCCAAACCTCAGGGGTAATTTTGTTGAGTTTGAAAACTCAGGAACCAAAGTGTAACTTAACCCAAACCTCAAGGACCAAAAGTGTATTTTTTTTTTTAGTTCAACATCATTGGGGTGGAGGATTCGAACTTCTGAATTCTTAATTGAAGATACATGTCAATTATCGTTTAGCTATGCTCACTTTGACAAAAAAAAAAAAAAAAAAAAAAAATCTTTATTTGTCAATAGAAACTAAGTGATTAATTTGAATAGTTAATAGTTAATAAGGGTGCAATCACATTAACACCAAAGGTGCAAAAGGTGAGTTAACCCAAATTGTATTTTTCAGATTTTTATCCGAATGATTTAGTATCATCGTATCATTCATTAGGTAAACGTTTTGTTTAGTAACCGAAGTAAACAAGAAGTTGTGAATAAAGGACAAGTAAAGCGAGAGAAAAACTTGATAGAAATCAATGAGAAACTTGATGTATAAATCTTCATATACACCAAAACTCAATTTATGTAATAGCAATGGTAGCAACAAATTCCTACCATTTCTACTAATGGTAACCTTTTCAATATTAAAACTAGTTGTTAATCTATATCAATCGGTCAAGTTAATGCAAACCATTGCAACGATTACGATAGAGAGAACACTCGAAACGAAATCATAATATAATGCTACAATATAAGAAGACTACAACATATGGTTTTATCGCAAGTCAAGTTATATAGTGGGTTTTAGCTCATTTCTTCGATCGTGAAAATACAAGAGAAATGAGCTCGATCCATACTAAACACAAGGCAACATTCTCTAGAAATAAAAATGAAAATTAAAAGAAGCTAAAAGTTAGGGGAGAAGATGCAAAATTCGTAGTTTTGCTTCTCTTCCTCTCTTTCTTCACTAATTTTCTTTCCTAAGAGCTTTCTTCCTCCTTTCTTCTGTCTGTATGATCTTCTAAAAGTTTCTTTGATTCGTATAACCGTTCACCATTTTTGTCAACTTCATTTATTGTTCCTTTTGTTCATATAATTTTCATAATTTTTTTATGGAGATTTTAACATCTAACCTCTTAAGTCGAGGTACATGCAAATTATCGATTACTTTGGTTCCTGCTAAATCGTCTATATTATTCTCAATTTCTTATAATTTTATTTTGAGAGGGATATTTTACTTGGCACGTGCTTCCTTTGAAAAGATTAAGTGCAAAATGGCGTAACAAAGAGTTTAAGAAAATATCAAAAAGTAATAATAATAATTAAGTATGTTAGATGGTGTTTAATCTTTTAGTTTTTTTTTTTTTTCAATTAGTTACTTATTAATCTTTTAAAATCTTCAATTAAATCGATAGACTAGTTGAGTTTCATGTATCAAATATTATCCATATATCCACATGTTCGAACAGGTTAATAAAAGAAACAATAAATCAATAATATATAATTTTATTTAGCAAAATTTTACAACTTTTTTTTTTATGAAATATAATGACCTAAACAAGATTTTTTATATATACCTTAAAGGTAAATTTGAGAATTTTCAAAGGTCAATAACTAAATTGAAAATTATCTAAAAGATTATAGAACATTTAGTGTTAAAATAAAGCAACACTAACTATATATATCTAGAAGGTTCTTGAAGTATCTACATAAATGGCTCAACTGTGTAGATTAGTCCTTTCTAGATTTATCTTGAGTAGTGTAAATAAATATCTAAAATAAGCTCTAGAATTATCTTACTCTTTAGGCTCTAAGGAATTAATTTTTAAAATTCCTTTGAATAAGGATAAACATATTATCTAGGATTTTTCAAAAAAAAAAAAAAAAAATCTAGGATATTTTTAGATCCAAGAACAGCCTAGAAAAATCTTGTGCTTGGACTCCAAGGATCTTAGGCCTATAAATACGAGCGTGTCCCCATAAACAAGCCAACTTGGAGAAATTATCAAAAACTTGGAGGAAACATAGAGTGAGTGTGAGAAAGTGAAAGAGTCTTCTCCTATAAAAGTATCAATGTTTGTACTTACGTAATAAAAGTTTGGGAAAAATACATTTTTAGTCCCTGAGATTTGGGTTAGGTTTCATTTTAGTCCCTGAGCTTTCAAACTCAACAATTTAGTCCCTGGGGCTTGATTTTAGTTGCATTTTAGTCTCTTCATCCATTTTTCAGTTAAAAACTAACGGTTTGCTGACGTGGCACCTATTTTTTTAATTAAAAAATTATTTTTTAAATTTTAAAAATAAAATAATAATAATAATAATTTTAAAAAATATATTTTTTAAATTTTCATTTTCCCTCTTCTTTTTCCCCTCATTTCTTCTTCTAATTCTCAACACAACCATCATCATCTTCTTCCTCTCAACCACCATCCTTCTTCTTTAACTCCAGCACCGGCGACCGCCGACGGCACTGGGTTTTTTTTTTTTCTTCTTCTTCTTCTCCTCCTCCTATTCTCTTCTTCTTCTCTCTTCTCCCACTTTCTTTTTTTTTTTTTTTAATAAAACAGAGGAGGGAGGGAGGAGGGACCTCCCTCCTCCCCGATTTTCGGCGCGAAACCGAGGAGGAGGGAGGACCCTCCTCCCTCTCCGAAGAAGAAAGGAGAGGGAAAATGAAGAGGGAAAATGAAATTTTAAAAAAAATCTATATTTTTTAATTATTTTATTATTATTTTATTTTTAAAATTTAAAAAATAAATTTTTAATAAAAAAAAAAGGTGCCAATCAGCAAACCGTCGTTAGTTTGAGTTTGAATACTCAGGGACCAAAATGAAACCTAACTCAAACCTCATGGACTAAAAGTGTATTTTTCCCTAAAAAAAACCCACATATTGTCAAAAAAAAAAACTATCATGTTCATTTCCAAAAAATATATATATGTTTAACTAATTAAAAACATATTCATAGACAAATTATTCACAACAGGATATAAAACAAATTAACCATTAAAAAAATTAAAATTATCTCACATGAATAAAGTTTTTGAACCATTTTCTATACCAACAAAAAAAATTAAATAATAAATAAATAAACAACTTTTTGTGGGCTTTTGCTGATAAGAGGCCCATGTAATTTTGGAACAATATCACATCTTTTGGGCCGACAAAATTCATGGGACTTGAACAACCTTTTGGACAGTGATTCTAAGATGGGTTAACGGCAAGAATGACCGTAATTAAATGGTCGTTTTGAAAAATGGCAACCCTACTAATTTTTTAGATAAATGGTTAAATTGAATTTATGTATTAATAAATCTAAATTATCGATTTACCAAAATACCCCGAATCAATAAAATAACTAATTTTTTAGAAATACATGGTAACTTTAATAGATCACATTATTTAAATTAAACAATATACTAAAATAAAGGAATTCAAATTTAACGATAGAAAAAAAATCTAAAATTCAAATTTAACTTAAATCTAACGATTAAAAAAATAACTAATTACATGATACATAATAAATAAAAAATCCAATAACATGTAAAAGGTATAAAAAAAAACATATGATGATTTTAATGACAACAAATATTTATGTATTCGGGATACAAGAAATACCATGTATTTAAATTTAAGAAACAAAATGTAATTTAGATTTTAGAGACACAAATATTTGTATTAAAAAACTATGAAAAGAAATCTTCATTTCCAGTCCAAACTTGAAGAACTTAAGCGACCTTGAAGAGGTCGGTGAACTCGTCGGATTTTTTAGCCTTAGAAGTGTCGCTTAAGAACAGAACCACCAGATTGGTGGCTTCTTTGTTGAACCACCTCGTCACCATGCCGAAAGGAAGAGCGATAACATCTCCTTTCTTGATTGTGAGCATCTTCTCCTCCGATTCCAGCTGAATGATTTCGACTACTCCATTGCTTGAAACAGAACACAAACTACCAGATCGATACTGAAACTAAAACAAAGTATATAACATAACCGAAATACCACTTAACCCAAATAACTCATCAGTAGAATTTTATCGTTGAAAAGCGAATCTAATCCGAATAGAAATTTACTCTAAACTAAACCACATCTTAATCAAAAGAACTTATGAAACAATATTTCAACCTTGAAGAATCAATTTGAAGTGGTGCAGAATACCGACATCCTTTTCATCATTGTGATCGGAATTGAAACTTTAGCTTGAAGAACGTAGAGAAGATTAGGAATCAAATCATATCTTTTTTAATTCAAACCATCATCCAGGTAAAACCTAAACCAAGTACAAAAGAGAGAGAGAGATAATACTCTACATTCATTTGCCAAGAGAATATATATATATACAGAAAACAGACTAACCACTTAAACACGTGTGGTTAACAGAACAATAACTAAATACACATTAATTAAACACTGTGACTAATATGCCCCCTCAAACTGAAGAAGGGAACTTCAGAAGTTTGCTGGACAATCGCCGAAAAAGGGAACTTGATAAAGGCTTCGTAAACAAATCAGCTAACTGAGATGCTGTCGGTATATGCTGTACACGCAAATCACCCCGAATGACTTTCTCACGAACAAAGTGATAATCAATCTCGACATGCTTAGTTCGTGCATGAAAAACAGGATTTTTAGCAAGCTGCAAAGCAGATACATTATCACACCAAAGAATTGGTGGAACAGGTAAGAAAATATGAAGATCACAAAGCAATTGACGGATCCAATATAACTAGGCTGCTGTTTGAGCTAAAGAACGATACTCAGCCTCCGTTGAAGAACGAGAAACAGTATTTTGTTTCTTGGCTGACCACGAGATAGGAGAATTACCCAGAAAAATAACAAACCCAGACATAGAACGTCTATCAAGGGCATCCCCAGCCCAATCAGCATCACAAAATGCATTAAGTTCAACAGTAGCACCCTTAGAAAATTGAATACCAGATAATGGAGTACCAACAAGATACCGAAGAATCCTCTTAACAGCCGAGAAGTGAGCTTCAGTAGGACTTTGCATGTACTGACTAACTTTACTTACAGCAAAAGTTATGTCAGGCCGAGTAAAAGTCAAGTACTGAAGCGATCCCACCACCTGACGATACAACAAAGGATCTGAAAAAGGAGGTGAAGAACCAGAAAGATTACAAGATGTAGAAATAGGAGTATCACAAGCCTTGGCGCCAACCATGCCTGTCTTTTCAAGTAAATCACGCAAGTACTTAGCTTGATTAACATGAAAACCAGCAGCAGACTGATGTATCTCCAACCCAAGAAAATATTTGAGATAACCAAGATCAGTTATTTGAAACTCAACAGAGAGAACAGCCTTTAACTCAGAGATATAAGACTGATTAGACCCAGTGATGATTATATCATCAACGTACAACAAAAGATAGGTATAAAAACCATCATCAGACCGAACAAATAACGAAGTATCAGCACTAGAGGCCACAAAGCCGAGAGTGAGCAAGTAGGTGGTAAACTTTTCAAACCAGGCCCGAGGGGCTTGTTTTAAGCCATACAAAGACTTATTGAGTTTGCAAACATAATGAGGAAAAGAGGGATCTTTGAAACCTGGGGGTTGAAGCATATAAACATCCTCTTTAAGATCTCCATGTAGAAAAGCATTCTTAACATCTAACTGATGTAAATGCCAACCATGATGAGCTGCTAAAGTTAAAATAACACGAACAGTGGTCTTCTTGACAACAGGACTGAAGGTTTCATCAAAATCAATACCTGCAATCTGATTATAACCCTTGGCAACTAACCGAGCCTTATACCGAGCCACAGAGCCATCAGGGTGAAATTTCGTACGAAAGACCCACTTGCAGCCGACGATGTTCATAGAATTAGAAGGAGGTACAAGACTCCATGTATTCTGACCTTGAAGAGCTAAAAACTCATCAAGCATAGCCTGCTTCCATTCAGAAACCTTTGAAGCAGCTGTGAACGAGGTCGGTTCAGGCAAAACAGAGGAAGGAAGCTTGCTGTGAAAGACCTTCTTTTTGGATACTCCTGATTTCGCACGGGTAACCATTGGATGGTTATTTGTTGGGACATATGGAGAGGATGAAGAAGTTTGTTTTGAAGGAAGTTTTGAGGTAGGTATTATGGGATTAGACAAGGCAGACGTAGAAGGTACAATGGTAGATGAGGGTGCAGTAGTAGGTACTGATAAAGTAGAAGGTTCAGCAGTGGAAGGTGAAGATACAACAGCAGATGATGGTTCAGCAGTAGGTTCAGCAGTAGGCATAGATGAGGGTGCAACAGTAGATGGTACAACAGTAGATACGGATGGGACAGATGGGCTGGGTTGTAGTAAAGTGGAAACCAAAAAAGGATTAGGTGATGGAGTAGGTTCTGGATAAACAGGGCTCGGGAAAGTAGGTATTTTGGACATAGTTGCAAACGGAAAAACATCCTCATGAAATATGACATGCCTAGAAACTATCATTTTCTTTGTGATAGGATTATAACAAAGATAACCCTTATACTCAAGAGTATAGCCCATAAAGACATGTTGAAGAGTTTTAGGCTGAAGTTTATTGGTATTGTAAGGCTTTAAAGAAGGAAAGCAAGCGCATCCAAAGACTCGAAGAGCAGAGAGATTAGGAGCATATCCAAAAAGGCGTTGAAAAGGAGTATCATGGTTAATAGAGCTTGAAGGCAGTCTATTAAGCAAAAAAACAGCAGTAGCTAATGCATGATACCAAAATTTCAAAGGTACAGAGGCATGATATAAAAGAGATAAAGCAGTTTCAACAATCGAACGATGCTTTCGTTCGGCCACACCATTTTGCTCTGGAGTATGTGGACACGAACGTTGATGAACTATGCCTCTATTAGCAAAATAATTATGCAAAGTATTGTTAACAAACTCACCTCCACCATCAGATCTAAAGACTTTCAAAGAGCAAGAAAACATATTTTCAACAAGAGGCACAAATGTCTTAACCACAGCAGCAACATCAGATTTGTGCACTAAAGGAAAAAGCCAAGTATATCTGCTGAAATCATCAATAAAGCTCACATAATACCGAAAACCAGTGACAGAAACAGTGGGAGAAGGACCCCAAACGTCACTATGTATCAGTTCAAGAGGAGCATGAGTCACAGATGCAGACAATTCAAAAGGCAACTTGGCCATTTTCCCTTGCAAGCAACTAAGACATTCACGACAATTCAGCTTTGCATCACAAGAAATAGAGTAATCATGCAACAACTTCCGCAAGGTAGTATAAGATGGATGACCAAGTCTATTGTGCCATAAAGCAGTATGAGATAATTTGGAAACAAAAACAGATGCAGAAACAGGAGAAGAAACAGTTGAGTATGCCAAACCAGAGGACTTATTAGCAGCAGTAACAACCGGATATAAACCATCTTTACTCTTGCCCTTGTAAAGAATTTGTCCCGTGGCCTTGTCCTGAATAGAAAACCAGTCAGCATCAAATACAAAGATACAATTGTTGTCAAGGAAACACTTTGAGACAGACAGTAAATTGGTGGATAAATCCGGTACACAAAGCAAATTGGAGAGGTGAATATCACGCTGAGGAGTAAGAATGGTACCAAATCCAGCTTGAACAATTGGAAGACCTTGACCATTAGCAACAGTAATGGCGTCCTCACCATTATAAGCAGGATTAAGAGTTAAATTCGAAATATCTGGAGTAACATGCGAGTTGCAACCACTGTCTGCAAGCCAAGTTGCTGTAGCAGAGGAAGTGTCATTAGCAACAGCCATGGCAGCAAGCTTCGACGGTGGATGACGCCCCTGATAAGACAGATTAAGGCGATTAAAGCAATCCAAGGCGCCATGGCCCGGTTTGTTGCAAATTTGACACACTACACGAGTTTGAGAATTGCCAGGCAAAACATTGGAAGAGTTTCCAGAGGAGCCTCTTCCTTGACCAAACTGATGAGCCGAGTTCAAGAACTGATTGGAATTTCCACGACCTGGATTAAACGGAGGAGGCGAGTTTTGCGGCGGACGGCCAGAGAAAAGTCCACGACCCTGTCCTCTTCCTTGGCCCCTGCCTGAATTAGAATTACCACGACCTTGTCCTCTAGCGAACATAGCGGTAGGATTAAACGGAGTCACAGACTTGTTTTGCTGCTCCATAAATTTGGCTTCAGCTTTGAGTAAAGCATGAAGTTCATCTAAAGAAACATAGGTACTACGAGTGCGAATTGATGTGCGAAACGAATTAAATTCAGCAGGAAGACCATTCAAGGTATACAGTAAGATGTCCTCATCATCAATAGTAACAGCAACCGTGGCTAACTGATCTACAACTTCCTTTATACGAATTAAGTAATCATCTACAGATTCAGTCGAAGATTTCGAAATAGAATGTAATGCCGATTTTAACTCATGAACATGAGATCTTGTGAGCGAAGAGAACCGTTTTTGCAAAGCATTCCATACCTCTTTGGATGATTTGCAACCAATGACAAATGAGAAGGCAGACTTCGAGAGAGTGGCGTTGATGAGAGTGATAAGTGCGCGATCTTGAGCAATCCATTGAGTAAAAGCCGGATTGACAGTAGTGAGTTTCTACTTTATTATAATAATATATTAAATTAGTTGAAATTAGGAGGAAGCCATCGTTTAGATACATTTTTTTCAAATTTCAGATGAGGGTAAAAGCGGAAATTCATGTACAAATAAAGTCATGTGACATGCACGTTTTGGCCATTTTTCACCAACTTATTTTTTTTTTTGTCTATCTATCTAAATCAGTTATTTTTTCTTGTCATTTACAAGGATTTCCCTTCTAAGATTTCCACAGTGTCATAAAATGACAATAATTCATTATTTAGATTTTGTCTATTTATTTTCATCTTTTAATAATTACTTTTTTCAATAAATTTTCTACTTTATTATAATAATATATTAAAGTTTACTCCCGAAATGATGACGTGACATGAAAATATATTTTATTAATTGAGTTAGAAATGTCATATGTTTTAATTTGATTAATAGATATGTTCACCCATAAAATTTAAAACTATCCACCTAAAAGACATTGATATCAACTCGTTTGATTGAAAATGATTGATGTTATAATTATGAACACATGACAAAATGTCATTATTATAACAAATGACATTAATGTAATAGAAAATATTGCCTCTAAATTCACATGTTATCCATGTTTATATAATAGCAATGACAATGACTTGATTATTTTTTTTTTTTTTAAGTCTAACTAGAATTTGTAGCCTTTTATATTTTTTCGGGAGTAAACTTTAATATATTTTTTAAGTCTAACTTGATTATCCATGTTTATATAATAGCAATGACAATGACTTGATTATTTTTTTTTTTAAGTCTAACTAGAATTTGTAGCCTTTTATATCAACGTTTAAATAAATGATAATAAATGATTTATTGGTTCGACTGGTTATTAGAATATCGAGCTAATAATGCGAAGGTCGCAAGTTTGAGATCAAATGGCCTATTAGCTCAGCTGGTTAGAGCGTCGTGCTAATAACGCGAAGGTCGCAGGTTCGAGACCTGCATGGGCCATTTATCTTTTCTTGCATTGTCTATTTATTCAAAAAAAAAAATAACAATGACTGAATTATTATTTTTTTTTTTAGATGCATATGATGAAATTAAAATTTATAAATGAAAAATAACCCAAATATTATAAATTAAATGGTATAAAACTTAGGTTTATACTCCCTATCTTTATTATTTGAAGTCTAGCTAGAATTTGTAGCCTTTTATATCAAACATTTAAATCACTTCAAAATATATATATATATATATATATATATATATATATATATATATATATATATATATATATATATATATATATATATATATCAACGTTTAAATAAATGATAATAAATGGCCTATTGGCTCGACTGGTTAGAGTATCGTGCTAATAATGCGAAGGTCGCAAGTTTAAGATCAAATGGCCTATTAGCTCAGTTGGTTAGAGCGTCGTGCTAATAACTCTTTTCTTGCTTTGTTGTTGGAAGTTTAAATTATAAGAAATTGACCTATTAGCTTTGCTGGTTAGAGTATTATGCTAATAACATGAAAGTCGTAGTTTCAAGACCTACATGAGTCATTTATCTTATTGTGTTGGAAATATTTTTTTCTTCGTTATTTTTAACAAGATTTTAAAAATCAAAACTTGTTAATTAAATCTATACTTCTATACTATAGTATAAAAGGGGTTAGGAGGAGAAAATCTTTGTCTTCCTATTATGCCCTTACATATTTAATAAATTCTCATTTTGCCGCCCTTCAATGATGGGACATGACTCTTCAAGTTGAGGTGTCCATTGAGAGAAAGGTTGAATGGTTGCAATGTATATTTGTAGGACATGACTATTTAAATGATGATGTAACTCTTCGAGTGTATTTGTCTGTTCATTTAAATGTGTGCAATTAATATTGACAAGAAACGACTATTGGGTGAAAGTGGTTATACATCAATAAATGGATTCATTCGCGTATAAATGCAATCCACGTATTAAAGCATTAAACTATGTTATATAATTTTCCTCAAAAAAAAAAAAAAAAAAAAAAAAAAAAAAAAAAAAACTATGTTATATAATTATTTTTTTTTGAGTTAGTTCTTCATTTATTGGTTTCCATGTGTTATTCATAGATAATTGATTTTTTGCAAAGCATGTTGTTGTTGTTGAGATTCATGAATTTCGTAGTTATATTATTTGTATTTTTAGATTCAAGAGTTGTTATGTCATGAATTCCCTTTATTTTATAAGTATATTATCTCTTTCAGTTTTTTTTCCACTCAGGCAATCGGTTCTACCATTTGAACTTCAATCACTTGTTTCGAAATAGATGAGAAAGGTTAGTCAATTATTATTGTTGATGGAAAAATCTGGACAGGCAGAACTCACCTAACCTTCACGAATTTGTTTGAAGAGGGGGAAGACGTGGCCTGCAAGACAAGGAAACCTGCACACCGGTGTGGTGCTTGCCACACTGCCTCTGATGCTTAAGTCAGCAAGGAGTAAGATGGGAAGCAAGTAGAGAGCAAGAGCAAGAGGATAGAGTTCAAAGAGTAGAGTTCGGGATCCCTTCTATTCTTGCTCTAGGGTTTTAGGCCTTCGGAGGCGATTCGGGACTGAACCGAAAGGAACCAGAGCGGCCAGGGGCAGTAGGGACCGAACGGAGGCGGACGAGCTCGGCCAAGGCCGACCATATGGGTCGGGCCAAGGCCCGGTCCCTCCGACCTTTTGGCCCGTTTTCACCTCCGGAGTCCATTTTCCGATCCTATTTCTGGGCCCATGTCGAGTTGTCCTCGTCAGCTCCTTGTACATTAGAGTGGTCCAAAATTACCTATAACAATTATATTTTTTTCTCCCTTTTATTTTCATGTGGTTGGTTATTTGATTTTACTTAAAAATTGTGTGTGAAATCACAATAAATTTCTCTCCAAAAAAATTGTGGTTTCAAACTAAAAGTTAAAATTGCACTACATTTTTCATTCTTCATTCATAATGGAATTACGTTTCTTTCAACATGTAAAAGTTGTAAATACTTTACTATAAAATTGTAGATTGCAATGAATTTTTGTCTTTTACTATTGTGTATGTTACCCAAAACACAGTGCACTTTGTCTTTGCGTAAAATTGACTTCATCATGGAATTTTGATAAAATATTCTTTTTTTAGTTTCATGAAATTTCATATTGAGATTTTCTTTTTGATTGTTGATTCTACTGGTTGTGTTTGCGGTTTGATGGATTTTATACTATTTGTAAGTAATTGTTATATGATTAACTTTTTCTTTGATTTTCTCAAAAAAAAAAAAAAAAAAAAAAAAAAAAAAAAAAAAAAAAAAAAAAAAACTTTTTCTTTTACATGCATATCTGTGTGTGTGGATTTTTATGCATATAATATGACTTTTCTTATAAATAATTACTTTATTTAACAATTAGCCATCATCATTAGTGTAATTTTTTTTTTACTTTCTTTCTCACTTATTTGATGGAAGTTTATTTTTCACTAGTGTAATTTTTTTTAACTTTCAGCATAAAAAATTATATTTCAAAGATTTCAAACCATGTGCAAAGTATTTCGTATTCATTCTAAATTAACCTAGACTAACAAAATAATATATAGTTTTAGACGTCTAGGCTCCGTCTTTCTTTTTTTATTTTCAATTAAAACAGTGAAATTTAACATGCATCGCAAGTGTCTTTAAACTAGTTATAAGAAATTGGCCTATTAGCTCAATTGGTTAGAGCATCGTGCTAATAACTCGAAGGTCGCAAATTCAAGACCATATGGCCTATTAGCTCAGTTGGTTAGAGCGTTAGCACGCGAAAGTCGTAGGTTTGAGACCTGCATGGGCCATTTATCTTGTTTTGGTGTTGGAAGAGCTATTTATCTTACTTTGGTGTTGGAATTTTGTTTTTCTTCATTTTTTATCAAGATTTTAAAAATCAAATCTTGTTAATTAAATTATGAGAAATTGGTCTATTATCTCAGTTGGTTAAAGCGCCGTGCTAATAACGCGAAGGTAGAACTCCATGGGCCATATTTACAAAAATGTTCTTTTTTTTTTTTTTACATATATCTCTTTCTCATCAAACACATCTGATACTACTTATTTTAAGTTTACAATTTAACTTGATCCAATTGAATTCCATTAACATATTTGGACATGTGAATATGTCACTCAGATATTACTTTACACATAAAACTTAACCTAACCATTAGTAATATCTGACATGCTCAAGGGTAAAATACACACTTGATCCCTAGAATTTGAATTTAGTTTCTATTTGATCCCTAAATTTTCAAAAGTAACAGTTTTGATCCTTGAAATTTGAATTTAGTTTATCTCGAAGTTTAAATTTGATTTTAAATTCATCTTGGAGTTGGAAATTGGTTTTAATTGGTCTCGTTTTGACATGGCTAAAGCAAAGGATCTACCATTTTGACATGGTTGAAGGTAGATGTGTCATTTCACCACTTACGAGTATCACAACTTATGTCCTTCACCTAATACCACTCAATTGGACGTTGTGAAATGTACTTTTTTTTTGTTATGTACTTTAGCTTATGATTTGCAACTTTAAACCTAGTGCTTTATTGCTAACAACTTATTCTAATTCTGATTGTGTTGGAGATTACGGCAATTATTGTTGATACCAAAAACCAGATTGCTGAATCAATGGTGAACTTGTAGTGAAAGAGGAATTGAAAGTGTGTATGTAAAAGAATTAAAGAAATAGAATTGGTGTGGTGCTAAGCCACACGCTCTCTAATGTTCAAGTTAGGATTGGGTTTCTGGATAACATAACAACTTAAACCGCAAAGAAAAGTATGAGTTTGGACGTACCTTCCAATATCGTGTCCTTCATCTTTTTATATGATGAGGATCTTGTAATAAACAATCGGTACTTGTCAACTTTCTCTAATGATCTTGTTGGACGTTTCAAAATATAATGATTACGAAATGGTCACGAAAAATGGCCAACATGAGCTTTTGTTACTAATGCAATGACCTTGGTCGACCTTGTGAGGAGTTAGCCAAGTGGACCTTGGCTGACTACTTGAAAGGGTGCCTCACTTGGCCTCAAGGGGTCGACCTCTCTTGGACAAAGGGTCGGCCTCACTTGGCGCAAGGGGTCGACCCTAGATGGCCTTACCGATCTCTTAAGTGATCAACCTATTATAACTAGTTTTTACCCACAACAATTGTCGCTCGTCGTTTTGATACGTTGTTTTTGTAGGTTTCAATATGAGATCTCTTGGATTGCCAAGAAAAAATCTATGATTTCTCACCATTCAATTGAGATGGAATATAAGGCATTGGCCGCTACTGTTGCTAAAGTATCTTCGTTATGACAACATTTTCAAGGATTTGTTTGTGTTTTGTCGTCACCACCTAGCCTCTTTTGTGATAACTAGTCAACAATTCAACCTGCTCATAATCCAGTTTTCTAACGACCAACATATGTGGAAACTGATTTTTCGTTTGTACGTCAACTAATTATCTTTAATGATCTTTGAATAATAAATCTAATCAAAAGTTTATTCAATTTCATCTTTAGGTTTGAACATTAATACAAAACGCTAAAATTTTACGGTGTATATAAAATCAATAGAACATCTACCCATTTAATTTGTATCATTTTTCTTGATTTTATCCATTTGATGGTTACTTTTGACCATTTTGATGGATTTAGTTTTCACATATAGTTGAATTTGATCACTAGAAAGAATATATAATTAAAATAGTGTAGAGAGACGTGTGGAATTGGAGTGTAGCAAAAAAACACATTTTGGCCCACCAATATTCAAATAAAGTTTTATCTTTTTGACCTTTTTGAAAAGCAAACTTATCCAAATATAATATATTTTTCTTATATATGATATGCAAAAATAGCATAAAGTTTAACTTTTAGCAGTTAAAAAGGATTTTTAGAAAAATAATAAAAAGAAAATGAGAGAAAATATTTTTTTTAGCACTTAAAAATCTACAATGCTAAACAAATATGGTTTAAATTCTATTTTAACCTATGAATTCATACATGTTTTATTTTTTGTCTTTTTATATTAATTTTTATCATGCATTTATAAAATATATATATTGTTGATGCCAAAATCCGGCCAAGCGCTCACCTGACCTTCACGTGACACCAATAGTGAATTTGTTTGAATCTGGGGAAGACATGGCCTGCAAAACAAGGGAAACCTGCACACCGGTGTGGTGCTTGCCGCACCTCCTCCGATGCTTAAGTCAGTAATCGGAGGGAATATGAGCAAAACTAGAGAGCAAAAGGAAGAGAAGAGTGAGTTTTCGGCCCCCTTCTTCAGTGACGAAGAGGGGTTTAAATACCTGCTCATGCTCCTAGGGTTTTAGGCATTCGGAGGCGATTTGGGCTGAACCGAGTGGAACCGAGGCAGCTGGGGCACCGGTGGACCGAACGGAGGCTGAAGAACTCGGCCCGCGCAAGCGGGCCAAGTGGTCGGCCTTAGGCTAGGCCGAGGCCGAGCAGGGGGTCCGGCCAAAAGCCCGATCCCTTCGGCTTTGGCCAGACCCTCTGTCCTGTTCTTCCTTTGGATCCCGTTTCCTGGCTGCCTCTTTGGGTTGGTATCGCGCTGTCTTCGTCAGCTTCCTGCATATCGGAGTGGTCCAAAATTACCTATAACATTAAGCCCCCACTCTTGAATTGGGATTCAGGTGTGACTTATTGCTATAGGTTGAGCTCCTTAAGCCCGACTTAAGAGTAAAGATCTTCCTATTGTGCTGACTTATATGCGAATTTTCGTTATCCTGCAAGATAGGATAAAACTAAACAAAGCAGAAACTCCCTGAATAGGGGTTAGGCAAGAGAGAAGTGAGAAAAGTGGGGATTGAAGAAATAACCCGGCCTCGGCCTCGGCCTTGGCATGAGGCCGAGGCTAACGTTTGGAGCGAGTCCAAACTTTTATGCATTTTATCTCTCATTTTGGACGTTTGTTCAGGCCATTCCTCTGTTTTGTAGCCCCCTGTGTAGTTCCTGCATCGAAATGTTATCTGCAAAAGAAAAATGAGGGAAGAGGCTATGGTCAGCCTCGGCCTCAAGTCCCTGTTAACCCAAAATCTAAGTTGCTGCACTCATACGTTAGCTTTTAAAAAGTAAGATGAGGGAAGGGGCTAGGGTCGGCCTCGGCCTCAAGCCCCTGTAAAGAGTGACTAAGCAAAACCGATTAACATAAAGATGTGAGCACTTAGAATGTGCTTCACCTGGTCGACCTTGAGCTTATGCCTTAAAGTATGGAGAATGACACTCTTGCATAAACATGGTATGGACGTGGCCTGGTCGGCCTCGGTCCTGTTCCTGTAAAAATATGGTATGGGCATGGCCTGGTCGACCTCAGTCCTATTCTTGTAGAAACTTGGTAAAACACTTAATGTCATGCATTGGTCAAACAGAATAATGATATTTTTGCAAAAGAATAACATAGGTACGGTTTGGTGGCCACCACCTCTTACCATAACAATTTCAGCATCATCATTCCTGCAAAAAGCACTTAGAGCACTAAACATGTATTTAGCCTAGTTGGCCTTGAGTTCGTGCCTAAGCAAACAATTATCAATTTGCAACAGAAATGTTATGAGCATGACTAAAATTGAATAGCCACAATAGCATACATGATAAAAAATAGAAAGGAAAAAGCAATGACTTAATCCAGCCTGGTCGGCCTCTGCCTGGTCGGCCTCGGCCATCTAGACATATTCTTTCCAGGCAAGCTTTAATCATCACCCAATCGATAGTCTCCCCTCCTCAGCCCCCTACTCAAGTGTTATTTTAAATCTACAAATCATACTTGAGTAAAAGACGCTTGGGACGTAACTTACCACACATTGAAGCCTTAATGCCTCTGCACCTCCTTCTACTGGTATGGCTTCGACTGGAACCTTGGCTCCATTCCCGGGCATCCAGTAGTTGTTGACCTCGGGGAGTATAGGCATTGCCACTCCGACGAGGGCCTTGGGAGTATAGGCATTGCCACTCCGACAAGGACATTTGAATAAGTCGCTGACCTCGGGGAGTATAGGCATTGCCACTCCAACGAGGGCCTTGGGAGTATAGGCATTGCCACTCCTTCAAGGACATTTTAATGAATTGCTAACCTCGGGGAGTATAGGCATTGCCACTCCAACGAGGGCCTTGGGAGTATAGGCATTGCCACTCCTACAAGGACATTATAAGTTGATTACCTCGGGGAGTATAGGCATTGCCACTCCAACGAGGGCCTTGGGAGTATAGGCATTGCCACTCCTACAAGGACATTTTGATGAGTTGCTGACCTCGGGGAGTATAGGCGTTGCCACTCCAACGAGGGCCTTGGGAGTATAGGCATTGCCACTCCTACAAGGACATTATAAGTTGATTACCTCGGGGAGTATAGGCGTTGCCACTCCAACGAGGGCCTTGGGAGTATAGGCATTGTCACTCCTACAAGGACATTATAAGTTGGTCATCCTCTGCATGGTCGGGCTGTGCCTTGACGTGGTGGGGCAGTGGTGCTCCATCTCTGTGGAAGCTACTGGTAGTAAATCTTCAAGTGTTCCACTCAACCAAGGGCATTTTCGCCTGTCATTATTGAATCGTCTGCAACAACAGAACTAAACATGGAACCTTTATTAAGATTAGCGCATCAAGCGTTTTAAATTTCCTACACCTACAAATGTAAATGGTAAAATCAGAATTAAAATGCAACCAGTCATTAAAAAACATAATGGGAACAAACACATAAGCTATCACTGCCTCATGAGGGAAAGAGGTTCCCCTGGTCGGCCTCGGCCTGATCGTCCTCGGCCTGGTCGTCCTCCACCTGGTCGGCCTCGGCCTCGGCCTTAGCCTCGTATAATCTGTCGTCTTTCGTATTTGGTTTCTTTGCTCCAATCTTATCCTCGTCTCTTGTTCGACTCGATTGGCAATCAAAATTGCATTGACATTGTGATATTGGAGACACTTTTAGGCCTTGGAAGGTCGGTCTCGGCTTCGGCCTAGAGTTGGCCTAAATCCAGTAGCTTTTCCTTCTTAGCCCCCAGTCTTCCTCGAGTGTGCGTTACCTCAATCTTGGATGTTGATAGAATGATTTTCAGTTCTTCAACGGGACTTTTTTTCGCTGATTTGCCCTCCAAAGATGACCCTGATCGCTCGGGGGGTTTCGTCCTGACCTCGACCTGGTCGGCCTCAGCCTGGTCGGCCTCGGCCTCGGCCTCGGGTCGGCACTGTTCATTTTGCATCTGGAATCTAGTTTTTCTTCTTCATCCTCTTTATCCGCCAGGTAACCAGTGTGCAAATCCCACTAGCAAGCTTCTTCCCCACAGACGGCGCCAACTGTTGATGCCAAAATCCGGCCAAGCGCTCACCTGACCTTCACGTGACACCAATAGTGAATTTGTTTGAATCTGGGGAAGACGTGGCCTGCAAAACAAGGGAAACCTGCACACCGGTGTGGTGCTTGTCGCACCTCCTCCGATGCTTAAGTCAGTAATCGGAGGGAATATGAGCAAAACTAGAGAGCAAAAGGAAGAGAAGAGTGAGTTTTCGGCCCCCTTCTTCAGTGACGAAGAGGGGTTTAAATACCTGCTCATGCTCCTAGGGTTTTAGGCATTCGGAGGCGATTTGGGCTGAACCGAGTGGAACCGAGGCAGCTGGGGGCACCGGTGGACCGAACGGAGGCGGAAGAACTCGGCCTAAGGCTGAGGCCGAGCAGGGGGTCGGGCCAAAAGCCCGATCCCTTCGGCTTTGGCCCGACCCTCTGTCCTGTTCTTCCTTTGGATCCCGTTTCTTGGCTGCCTCTTTGGGCTGGTATCGCGCTGTCTTCGTCAGCTTCCTGCATATCGGAGTGGTCCAAAATTACCTATAACATATATATTAAACGATATAAATGTAAACTAAAGTACGAGTTTATGGAAAATAAAGTTAAATGTAATATGAAAACCAATCATTGTATAAAAATTAAGAACCAATGCAATATTATATTTGGAAGTATGATTTGAATCAGTTTTTTTTTTTTCTATTTTCTTTCATTTTTTTTCTTTTCCAAAAACTTAATGAAATGTCAATGGTACTTAATAAGATTAAAAAGCTTTTAAAAAAAATAGTTAAGAAAAGAAAGCTCTCTTGAAACTTGTATATTTTTAATTAATTCCAATGCACTATAAATCACAAATTTCTCTTTTAAAATGGTATCAAGTCCTTGTTTTAAATTTTTTTAAAAAAAATGGTATAAAGTCCCAAAAGACTCTAGAAAAGTACATTTCCAACCTTTTTAGAGGAATAAAAAGTTTCAATAAAGAGACCAACATGTTTTTTTTCAAGAGTGAAAAAAAAAAAAAAGTATACTCTTGAAGTTACATTTTTGTCCTTGTATTTTTCACTATATTAATAATTTTACACCTGTAATATATGCGGAATAATCCTTTTCTTTCTTTTTTTTTATTTATTTTCTTTTTCCGTGAGACACTAGAGAGCCTTTTTTTCTTTTTTTAAAGAGATATTAAAGAGTTAAAATCTAAGACATGCATGATAATTGATTTCAATTATCATATCAATGATATTACATAATTGTCGATCTTACAAAACTAAAGAATAAAGTCTATTTGATATGATTGGTTTGATATCAACGATATTAAAAAATCTCATTTTTAAAAAAATATATATTGAAAATTTTGAAGCCTTTTTTATTAACATAATAAAGAGGGGAAAAAACCCAATAATTTGTTTTACTTTTAAAATATTTATAAACGCAAATTTAATATGCGGTATTAATTTAGTAAGAATAAACGAAAATTAAACACGCACACTAACGAGAGTAGAGACTCGAACTTTCGATTAAAAAAAAAAAAAAAAACTTTTTTAGTTCAACCGGTAGGATGGAGCAATTTGAAACTTTGACATGTTATTTAAAAGTATAGACCTTAGATCCTATTTGAAGACCATTCGATTTTTTACTTTATTTTTAAAAATTAAACTAAACACTACTTCCCTGTTTCTTTGTTTTGTTATCATTTTTTGCAAATGCTTTTAAAATGTAAGTTAAATTTTGAAATTTGGCTAAAAACCAAATATTTCTTTAAGAAAGATGAAAACAATAGTATATAAATGGTAAGAATTTATCGAGGAAAAAAAAAAGTAAGAAGACCAACACAATTTTCAAAAACAAAAAAACTAAGATCATAACCATTTGATTTTTTGTTTTTTAATTTTAAAAATTATGCTGGTTTTCTCTCAATTTGCTCGCAATGGTTTTTATCTTTGTGAATGACACACTTGAATTTAATTTCAAAAACAAAATCAAGTTTTTGAAAACTACAGCTCGTTTGACAATGATTTTGTTTTTGGATTTTGGTTTCTAAAAATTAAACCTATAACACTACTTTCACCAATAATTTTTTTTTAAATCTACATTCTTCCCATATTTTCAAAAACCAACTCAAGTTTTGAAGAAAAAAAAAACATTTTTGTTTTTAGAATTTGGTTAAAAATTCAAGTGCTTCTTTTTAAGAAAATAAAAACTATGGTAAGAAAATTAGAGGGGAAAAAAAGTATAATTTTCAAAAACGGTTATCAAACGAGATGATTACCAGATGTGGGACCTTTGTCTTCTTACATGTAAGTTAAAATTTGAATTACCAATTTCTTAAAAAAAAAATTGAAAAATCCCATATATGACAATATTCTAAAAACGGCAAAGATTTAAAAATTGTTTACTAGGAATGTAAATGAAATGGAGTGTAACCATAATAAAAGAGTCTTTTATTGTCTTACCTAAAAAAAATTCATTCATTAACAGCCTAAACGCGATAACCATTTCGTTTTTTGTTTTTTGTTTTTTTAAATTAAGCCTACAAACACTATTTTTACTCACAAGTTTCGTTGTTACTTGTTTTATTATCTACATACTTCCCTTGTTTTCAAAAACCAAGTCAAATTTTGAAAACTAAAAAAAGTAGTTTTTAAAAACTTATTTTTGTTTTTAGAATTTGGCTAGGAATTTAAATGTGTCATTAAGAAAGATAAAAACCACTATAAGGAAATTGGGAGGAAACTAGTATAGCTTTCAAAGACCAAATAGTTATCAAATGGGATCCAAAATTTCGAATTTTCATGGTTAAAAAAAAAATCAAATTTTCACGCGTATTATTTTTATTTGTGGGTAGCAGATTCACACTACGGACCTCTCTTAGTTGAACTTATTATTTGTTATGGGTTTTTATTTTAGAAAGAAACCTCTTGGTTTATTTTATTCTTCTATAGCCAATCTCACATCCAATTGAAATATTTATCATCAGAAAATTCAAAAATAGAAAGAAGAAACAAAAATCGAAGCAACAAATTAAAGAAATCGAACGATCTAAAATTGCATAGAAAAAAAGAATTAAAAGAAGGCAAAGATTCATTCATCCACCACAAATCCACATAGATATATAAAAGAATAAAAATTGAAGCCCAAAAAAAAAAAAAAAAAAAACTTTACTCTTCTAATTAAATCTCACGACTCACCGCCGCTTCCAGGAGGCGCCGGCTGCAAATTCTCGCGTTCGCCATCGCCATCGCCGCCTTCCTTGATTTCCGGCGGCCCACCGAGCGGTTCCGCCATAGGAACGGCCTCGAGCTGCGGCGGACGGCGGAGATGCGGCGGAGGAGGAGGAGGGTCGAGGGACCCATCGAGGCAGGAAGCACATTTCTTCTCGACCCAATCTTCGACGTCGTAGTGGGCGCCGTAGCCGAAGACGGGGCGGCCGGAGCAGAGGCGGCCGATCATGCCGGCAATGACGCCGAGGATGGAAATCACGGCGAGGACGGCGATGACCGGGCCGACGGAGCCCTGGGCGGGATGTGGGGCGGCGGCGGCGAGCGGCGGGGGCTGGAGCTGGTCGACGGGAGTGGACATGGGAGGGATTGGATTGAAATTGAGGCGGCGGCGGCGGAGGAGGAGAAGGCGGAGCGGAAGGGGATTTTGGGAGAATTTTGAGGTTTTTTGGTTTTTGGTTTTGGGGTTTAAAAACAGACAAATGGTTCAGAGATGTCGGAAGGAAGTGGACGACAACTGAAACACTAGACGTGGCGTCGCTTTATGCCTAGTGTGAGTGTGAGTGATATTTCATGTTTATGTACTTTTTTTTTCTTTTTTTCTTTTTTTTAAGTGTATTTTTAGTTTCCAAATTTTGAATTTGTTCTCTACTTGGTTTTGTTTTGACATGTGGATATGAATATAGCTCATTTTTAAGATCTCAAAAGTTGATAGTTGGATCTCTATTCATGCAATTGGTTGAGAAAGAGGAAGATTGTAGATATATATAAAGGACATCACGCTATTGGTATAAGATATTTTGGGTAAAACCAAAAACAAAGTTATGACGGCTTACGTTCAGAGTGGATTTGTATACTCATGACTATCTTGTCATTCCCTAGTCAATGTAGGATTTTGGTTACATTTCCGACGACATGTTTTTTCAAATTTGTAAAGTCATGATTTATTGACGTTGACATCATTTATGCAAATTAATAAATTGAAAATGGAAGTTAATTAAGGTCGGATTGCAAATTTTGTAAACTTTGGAGGGTTGAGTTCATGAGGTCTCTATATTTTAAAAGGTTTTCAGGACCATTCTAAATTTGGAATTTTGACTTTACGTAGGCATTGCTATCGATGTTGTTGATTGAATAACGACATGGCACATTTATTAGAAAAATATTGGGCGATTTGGCACGGCATACTAGATAGACGACAAAAAGAAAATAGACATGACATGCTAGATAGACGACAAAAAGAAAATAGACCGTTAACGTTAGTTAGACATAATTGAGTAGCATGATCTTAAAAAAAAAAAAATTAAAAACGTTTATTAAGTTGTTAATTGAATAAAGTGTTCATTAATTGCATGTGTTTGGAGAGTGATTTTGATATGTTTAAAATCACTTTTGTCATATTCAAAATAACTCTGAAACATGTCTTTAATAATCCAAAATTAATTTTGATGATACGAAAATCACGTTTAAAAGTATAAAATCAAACATGAAATTGATTTTGAATAATTAAAGGTATGTTTCGGAGTAATTTCTTTGTTTTACATTTAGTGATTTATCAAACTAATATTTGGTTTTGAAGGTCAATAAGAAAAAATTGGACTTGAAGTTAATTGTCACTCTACATACACCGGTCATTTTCATGATCATATGTCGTATATGCCACTTTATTTTTTCTAAATACTTATTTATTTTTATCATATATCAATTACATCTTGTCGAATCAACAAACCTTTGCTCAATATATGTCTATCATCTTTAAACTTACATTATGATGGTATCAACTACAAAAATATGGTTTAAAGTTTTAAAATTATAATTATACGTATGCATACGCATATATGCCATAGCCATAAAAGCTTTCAAACAACTTGAAACTGATTTTATTTGTGAATCATTAACTTACCATTTAAGCTCACTTGTCTTGTTTTGTTTTTTGTCTTTTGTTTTGTTTTTGTTTTTTTCTTAAACCCATTTGATTTTTTGCTTAATTTATGATTTTTATGATTATCTCAATTAATATCTAAAATTATTCAAACATTTAGTTCACATTATCATATCGATTTAAATATATATATTAAAAATATGTGAGGTATGAAATTTGAATCTCCAATCTTTTGATGGAGAGTATAACTTACCATTTGATTTTTTTGCTTAATTTGTGAGGTATGAAAGTTGAGCTATGCTCATGTTGACAATCCACAAGGAATATTATGATAGTTCTACCCCAATAAAATTTAAATGAGTAACTAAATCCCGGTTTGATAACCATTTAACCTCGTTTGATAACCATTTCGTTTTTTGTTTTTGGTTTTTGAAAATTAAGCTTATAAACACTATTTTTACCTACAAGTTTCTTTGTTTGTTATCTACATCTTTTCTCATGTTTTCAAAAATCAAGCCAATTTTTTAAGGAAAAAAAAGTTTTCAAAAACTTGTTTTTGTTTTTAGGATTTGGCTAGGAACTCAAATATCTCCTTACACAAACATGAAAACCATTGTAAGAAGATTGAGAGAAAATGAGCACAATTTTCAAAAACCAAAAACAAAAAACAAAATGGTTATCAAACGGGACTTAGTTTTTTGTTTTTGAAAATTATGCTTGTTTTCATCAAATTTCCTTACAATAGTTTTCATATTTGTTAAGGACACATAAGAGTTCCTAGCCAAATTCGAAAAACAAAAACAAGTTTTTGAAATCTACTTTTTCTAGTTTTAAAAAATTGACTTGGTTTTTTAAAACATGAGAAGGAGGTAGGTAACAAAACAAAGTAACTTATAGGCAGAAGTAATGTTTTTAAGCTTAATTTTCAAAAACCAAAAACCAACTTTGGTTTTTGGTTTTTGAAAATTAAGCTTATACACACCTACTTCCACCTATAACCTTCTTTGTATTAATATTTACCTTTTTCCTTGTTTTCAAAAACCAAGTCAAATTTTGGGAAAAAAAAAAGTTTTCAAAAACTTAAATTTGTTTTTGGAATTTGGCTTAGAATTCAAATGGTTCCTTAACAAAGATGAAAACCATGATAGGAAATTTAAAAGAAAATAAGTGTAATTTTCAAAAACCAAAAACCAAAGGATTATCAAACCTAAATAATTATTAAACAAGGCCTAAATACTCAACTACTTGATAATTAACTAAATGGAGAACTTAATTTTCTTACCTTACACTGAATTAAGACAAACTTTTTTGAGGAAAAAAAAGTTTTGAAATTTTCTTAGGTAAATTATGCTAAAAAAATCATAAATCAAATAAAAAGAAAATCGAAAAATAAAAAGCAGTAGCCGTTGAACCTGGTCCCATGCTGAGTTGCCAAACAACAGAGAATCTTGCTCGTGAAAAAACAGAGTAATTATTTGATTTTCTTTTTCTAAAAAAAAAAAAAAAAAAGAAATTGTTGATACTAAATCCAAATCGTGTCCTTTCCGAAAAAATTGCCTTTTCTTATTATTCATTCTTTTTTTTTAATTTGATTGGAAGATATTTAAAATCGTTGAATAGATATATATTTGTAAGGACACTGTCCTACAAGCTATCCCTTTACTGGGACAGTAACATTGTAATGTAACATATGCCCGAGGACACTGTGTCCTTAAATAGTGGTCCTGCCCCAGAGCGTCGTCCTTGGCTATGCTAAAATACATGCGCTCGTACCGTACCTTCAAAACTTTGTAGTTACTAGAAAGAATCAAACACAGTCTTTTTTATTCTAATTTAAATGCATTTCTAACTGTTCCTTCCTTCCCTTTTTTTAAAAAAATAATAAGTTTTTTTTTTCCTTGTAAATTTAACAATTCATATCAAATTTTAGTTTATTGCAAATTTTGACCTTCTAAAAAATGTTTACAATAAACTCATATACCTAATGAATTTTGAAACAAATATATTGTAAAAAGTTTATGGAGTTTCTAAGAGAAACCATGCTAGATTTGAATTTTTGTTGAAATATGTAAGATTTGAGATATAATGTGCATTGAGGAAGCTTAAGTTTGTAGTATCATGGTTTATGTCGAAGTTTGTATATTTTTTTAAGATTTTTACTATTTTTTTTTTCAAATTACTGGTTCATCTGCCATGTTAAATTTACTTCTTTTACGAAATATTGAATTTTGAATTGAAAGTCTAACTTGCATCCATGACATATGAAAATAAAAATTAAGTGTAGGTTTAATTCGATGAAATTGAAAGTTTATGAGAACAATTGATACGTCTCACCAATTTGCCCCTTGTGCCCTAGGCGACACACGTGCTATAATGGTCGAGACAAAGAGTCGTGGTCCCGCGAGGGTGAGATAACTCCAAAAACTCATCCTCAATTCATATTGTAGGTTGTAACTCACCTACATGAAGTCGAAATTGCTAGTAATCGTCGATCAGCCATACGACAGTGAATTTATTCTCAGGACTTGTACACACTGCCCGTCAAACACTATGGAGTTGGTCATGCCTGAAGTCGTTATCTTAACAACAAGGAGGGGATGTCGAAGGCAGGACTAGTGACTAGAATGAAGTCGTAACAAGGTGGTCGTACCGTACTGGAATGTGTGGCTAGATCACCTCCTCTTCAAGGAGAGTTAGTGGCTTAGTGCTTGTTGGGTATTTTGGGTTGGCACTGCTTCACACACCCAAAAAGAAGTGAGCTACGTCTGAGTTAAACTTGTTTCTTCAAATTAAAAATATAGCATAATAGTATTGAGTGAAAATTCGAACTTGTTGAAGATAATTATAGGTTCCTTCCTTACTTTTTTGCACGTAGTTTACGGGGAAAAGACTTCTTTCTTTTTGGTTTGGAAGATATATTATTTTTCTTGAAGTATATGCTCCTTTTTACTTTCTTTTAATGAGTTCTTAAATTGAAAAGAGAGAATTATTGGTTGTGCTTGTACTTGAGTGTGGATCCAATAATTTATGTTTGAATTGAGAAAATATTATCTAGCCAAAAGAGAGAGAAATAATATTCATAGATAATCTTCATCTTGATTCCTATAAATTTTATGAAAATTTTTAGGTAGCAGGGACATGGGATAGAGATGCCTTTCCCGTCCTCGTCCCATTAACATTCCTATATTTAACTTTTATTTTAACAATGGGGAAATTAGTTTTTTTTTTTTTTTTTTTTTTTTTTTTTTTTTTTTTTTTTAGAGTTCTGTTCAAATTTGTTGTGAGACTAAAAATAAAATTATGAATATTATAATATTAAATTTCAAATTTGTTTCATTTTGATTTGTTTATACTTAGTATTGTATAGGTGGTTTTGCGATCTTTGCATATAGAAAATGATTTTTAGTACTTGGTATTGAAACTTTTGTATTGTATTTAATAAGAAGTTTTTTTTTTTTTGAAAAGGTATTTAATAAGAAGTTGGATATGATATCAAGTGGGCTTCTATTATGAATTATGGTATACACTTAGTAAATTTTTTTTAAAAAAATTACATAATTATAGATTTTTGGTAAATTATATTCCTAAGCTCAATGACTAGACTGATAAATATATTCGATGCACATAGATTACTAACATTTGAAATAGAAATCAAAGGTATGTCAGTATAGAATTGTATTATTGAGACTAGTTGTTTGATGGCTAGGGGTCAAAGGACAAAGAAAACTTAACTTAAGTCGACCTAATGCGAGAGAACATCATTTCTTCTTTTGAGATTTTTCTCATTATCGATGTATACTCTTTGTTGAAAGAATTTTTAATGTCATGAATCGTTACGTTATAGAATATTTCAAATCGTCGGACTCATATTTGGCTCTTTTGATTAAAAATACAAGTTTGAAATTAGGTTAAAGAAAGTTCTCTTCAAATCTCATGATTGAAATTGGTGGGTTAATTTATGAGAGAAGTGTATTTTTCAAAAAGTTGCATAATAATTTACTTGCCAGCTGTTTGCCTATGGTAACCCTTTATTTGAAGTTTGGTTTAGCATAAAATAAATGACATTTTCTTTTCAGAAAAAAAACAAAAAAGTAATTCTGACCATTTTTTAAAATTTCTTATGCACCATTTATTAAAAACAATTATTTATGCATTATTTGAGGTATATTATTAGATGTTTCATTGTGCCTATGCTAATGTGTTGGCTGTGGTGGCCTGGACCCGAGGCCTGGCTCCTTGAACATAGAGGCCCATGTCTCAAGTCTACTGTTAGCATGGCTTATTAGGTTGGCTTTAGGATCCAATGTCCAGCTGGCTAACAATTTCCAAAATCAACTCAAATTAACCTGTTGATATTGTTAATTTGATTTTCGTATAACTCGACTGGTTAAAATATAGTATTCTCGACTACTAATAAAAATATCAACTCAATGACCTAACCTGTTGATCTCTTGGCCGATGATGCATGTTAATTATTACTGAGTTATGCTCATTTTTTACTATTTTGTGTTGCATTTTTTACAATATTTTGTGTTACATTTTTAGCACATAAAACACACTCATGTTTCTTTTTCAGTTTTATGTTGCATGTTTAAGATATAAAATATGCCGTTTTTAATATCATAATATAAATTTTAAAGAGAAAAATCCACTTTTAGTCCCTAAGTTAGGTTTCATTTTGGTCCCTAAGTTTTAAAACTCAACAATTTTACCCCTAAGGTTTGCATTTAGTAGCAATTTGGTCCCTCTGTTAATTTTTCAGTTAAATATCTAACGGAAAGTTGACTGGTTATTTTATTTATCATTTTTCTAAGCTGACGTGACGTTTCTTTATTAAAAAAGTATATATTTTTTAAAATTTTTAAATAAATTTTTTTTATTATATTTTTTTTATTTTCTTTTATTTTTCTTATCTCTCATTTCTCTCCTATCCATCCATCTCTTTCCTTTTCCCCACTCTGATTACCACCCATCATCGTTGTCGTCGTCGTTGAGATCCATCGTTGTCGTCATATTGATCTTCTTTCCCTCTCTTCTTCTTCCTTCTCCCTTCTTCTTCCCTCATTTCTTTTCTTTTCGTTATTTTCTTTCGTTTTCGCTCACTAGATCTAAAACAATGGATGGGTGTTCTTGTTGGTTGGTTTTTGAAAATGATTGAACTCGCAGATCTAAAGTCTTTTCGAGTCATGGGTGAGTAGATCTGGAATCGATAAGGTTGTTGACATACAAATCTGATTCGAAAAATAGTGGGTATCTTAGATCCAGAGTCACCGACGAGCTTTATATCTGAAATAAAGGATGAGTTCTTGTTGTTTGGTTTTTGAAAATGGTCAAACTCGTAAATCTGAAGTTTTTCAGATTTACGAGTCGTGGGTGAGCAAATCTGGAGGATAAGGGCATTGGCGTATAAATCTGATTCGAAACATAGTGGGTATCTTAGATCCGGAGTCATAAAACACACAGGTCACCGTCAAATCTCTTGTGCGATGAAGGATCTTGTTGTTGCTATTAAGATATAAATGTACTTTACTCTCTGTACAATTAGTCTGTTATTTTCCCCAACTATCCCCTTGTATACTTTGGCTATTTAATGCCTGCTTATTCAATGAAAATCTCAAGGCAGTTTATTTACTCTCTCTTCCAAGCTTAATATGGTATCAGATTTTTCAATTCTTTGAGAGAGTATTTTTCCCTCTTCTTGGTTCTTCTTCGCGCCATGTCTGACTCTGTCACAGCCCCTCCTCCAAATCCTCCGCCACCTTTTGCGACCTCAACAAATACTTAATCTAGCCATTCTGTTCTTGAATTGTATGCCAATCCGTACTTTCTCCATCATTCTGACAGCACGAGCACTGTCCTCGTTTCGAATCCGCTGACTGAGACGAATTATACTTCATGGAGTCAAGCCATGACAATCGGATTGACGGTCAAGAACAAATTTGGTTTTGTAGATGGAACGATTCCTTGCTCTTCCGATGAATCGCTGAATTCCTGGGTCATTTGCAGCAGTGTTGTCACCGCATGGATCCTCAACTCATTGTCTCCGAAAATTTCTGCTAGCTTCAGCTTCTCCGACTCCGCTCATGAAATTTGGGTTGATCTTCGCGATCGTTATCAATGAAAGAATCGTCCTCGAGTCTTTCAGATACGCAGAGAAATTTCCAACCTCCAGCAAAATCAGGATTCCGTCACAACCTATTATGCAAAATTAAAGACGTTGTGGAATGAACTCGTCTCTTACCGCCCGTCTTGTTCGTGTGGTCGGTGTTCTTGCGACGGTGTGAAAGAGCTTACCAAGTATTTTTAGACGGCTCATGTAATGGCCTTCCTCATGGGACTCAATGAGTCTTTTTCTCAAGTTCGGACTCATATACTCCTCATGGAGCCAGAACCGTCAATCGTCCGTGCCTTCTCTCTTGTTGTTCAAGAAATTGAGCAAAGATCTGTTCCTTCAGTTGCTCCACTTGAAGGTAATTCTACATCCAATTCCGCTGCTGCTCTTCTTGCCAAGACTTCTTCTAGTGGATCCACTTCTCGAAGTCAGACTCCCAACAAGAAGAAATAACGTCCTATATGCACTAATTGTGGCGTTCTTGGTCATGTCATCGATCGCTATTACAAACTACACGGCTATCCTCCTAGATACCGAACAAATCAGAAGGGTGTTCCAAATAAATTAGAGATCCCTGGTTCTTCGACTTCTTCCTCCAGTTATCCGCTAACAGTTGAACAATGTCAAGAAATCATCACAATGCTTCAGTCGCATTTATCGAAGAACCAACCTGCTGATTCCGCTGGAACTTCTCATGTCGCAAGTACATTCTCCAATTACTCATCTAATTTTCCTACTGCTGATCATTGGGTTATTGACTCTGGAGCGTCCGCTCATATTTGCTATTCTCGTGAATACTTTATTTCACTCAAGCCTATGATTGGTATGTCTGTTTCATTGCCGAACCATGTCAAGCTTTCTGTCAATTTTATTGGTGATGTTCAACTCACCTCTAGATTCTTACTTCAGAATGTTATGTTCATACCTTCCTTTCGTTTCAATTTACTGTCTGTCAGTGCCTTGGCTTCCTCCAATCAGTTTATTGTTGAGTTTGTTGGTAACTCTTGCTTAATTCAGGACAAGTCATTTTCCAAGACGATTGACAAGGCTGATATCTGGCAGGGATTGTATTTGCTTCAGGCTGATCAGTATATGCGAAAGAACAAGTCTCGGTTGTTTTCTGTTTCTAATGATGTTAATTGCAATACTATTTCAGTTAGCTTTTGTAATGCTTTGTCAAAAGTTTTTCATAGTACTTGGCATGAAAGGTTAGGGCACCCATCTACTAAACACTTAGGGGCCGTTTGGTTCAAGGTTTTGGAGATGGGAATGGACAAGAGTTTCTGATACCCTTGTTTGTTTCAAGGTTTCTGTGGTGGGCCCCTGAGAATTAAGCATTCCCAGGTATCATTTATGCCCATAGGCAAGGACTTTCTATGCCGTTGCATTCTCTTTGCCCATGTCTTCTTTTTTATTTTTATGTGCAATTTTATTTTGAAAATAATTAATTAATTAACTCATGGATACTAAATTAAAAAATAATATAATAAATTATTTAATTAGATTAAATAAATAATAATTTGTCAAGAATTTCAATTTTTTTAAATAAATACTTAGTCCAAGTTTATTAAATTGATGCAATTACATATTTACTAAAATTATAATTAATTACTTAACATAATCGAAAATATATTTAATTATTGAATTAAAATTATTTAAATGAATTTAGTACAAAAAATCATTTTTCAATAATTATAATTAATTACTTATGGACTATTTATAATCAATTATTTATTTTTTTGGATTTATTTATAATAAATAAATAATCATATTATTATTAAAATATTTATATAATTAATTTTTATGGATAAAAATATATTAAATTAGTGTAGTTAAGGATATTTATTAAAAAAAATAATTAAATAATTTTAATTAGTTAAATTAACATAGTTTATCCAATTAAAATTTTTTCATGATTATTAATTCATTAATTTTTATTAGTACTTTGAATTAATTTTGATTATTTTAATGATTAATTTATTAAAATTACATAAAATTTACATGATTAATTCTAAAAAATAAATACAGATATAATTTGTTCCCATAAAATCCTGATTCCATTCTCATGCATAACCAAACACAGTTATCTTTGATTCACGGGTATCTTATTCCCAGGCATCTTAAACTAAACCTTCAACCAAACGGCCCCTTAGATGCTTTGAAGAATTTCTTACCTGATTGTTCTAAGACTGAGAGTTTTAAGCCTTGTTCTGTCTGTCCATTGACTAAACAACGTAGGTTATCCTTTCAGTCTTGTAAGAATTTTGCAAATAAGATGTTTGAGTTGATTCACTGTGATATCTGGGGCCCGTATACTGTCCCTACCCATGCTGGCTACAAGTATTTTCTAACTGTTGTTGATGACTTCTCTCGATTTACTTGAGTGTTTTTATTAAGACATAAATTTGATGCATTGACTGTCATTCCTCAGTTTTTTGCCTATGTTGAGAATCAGTATCAGTCATCTATAAAAACCTTTCATTCGGACAATGCCCCTGAACTTTCCTTCACTGATTTCTTTCTTTCAAAAGGAGTTGTCCATCAGTACTCATGTGTTGCTCGTCCCGAACAAAACTTCGTTGTTGAAAGGAAACATCAGCAACTGTTGAATGTAGCTCGTGCCTTAATATTTCAGTCCCGGATCCCTATTCAATACTGGGGTGAGTGTATTCTAACAGCTGCCTTCTTGATTAATCGCACTCCATCAAGTGTGTTGCAATGGCAGACCCCCTTTTACAAACTTCATCATACACATCCTGACTATGCCTCCTTTAAGGTTTTTGGATGTTTATGCTTCGCTTCAACTTTGCCCTCACACCGTTTAAAGTTTCATCCACGAGCCACACCTTCCATTTTCCTTGGTTACCCTCCTGGAATGAAAGGTTACCGGCTACTAAATATAGAGACAAGGAAAATCTTTGTTTCTCGTGATGTTGTCTTCCACGAGAATGTCTTTCCTTTTCACCATATTGTTTCCACAAAGGATGTTTCCAATCCCTTCCCAGATCTGGTTTTACCTAAAGCCTCTTTAGTTGGCACCTATGATGATTCTGATATGGTTGTCCAAGACGTTGTGGGCAGTGTTTCTGCCACAAACACTAACATCCTTGATTGTCATCAATCTCTTGGCGCTGATGCCTCCCCTGATCCTCCTGATGATCATGTTTCCAGCCTTCCAACCGATGACAGTATCCACAACACGGACATTCTTTCATCTGCTACTCCAGCAGTTAAGTTAAGACGCTCTTCCAGAGTTACTAAACCTTCTACATACTTACAAGACTATCACTGCAACCTTCTACATTCAAGTTCCCCTCCCATGACCAACACCAAATTCCCTCTTCATAAGTACTTATCTTATGAACGGTTGTCACCTTTTTATCGGTCATCTGGCCTAAATGTCTCAACAACTTATGAACCACAATTCTATCATCAAGCCGTCCCTTTTCCTGAATGGCGTACTGCCATGGATGCTGAGCTACAAGCCATGGAAACTAACAAAACGTGGTCCATAGTGCCCTTACCTTCAGGCCATCACACCATCGGATGCAAGTGGATTTACAAGATAAAGCATCGAGCTGATGGCACAATTGAGCGGTACAAAGCCAGACTTGATGCCAAGGGCTACACTAAGCAAGAAGGCTTGGATTACATCGAGACCTTCTCTCCCGCGGCAAAGCTTGTTACGGTTAAAGTCATCTTGACTCTTGCTGTCTCATTGAACTGGTCTCTTGTACAGCTTGACGTCAACAATGTCTTCTTCCACGGTGATTTAATTGAAGAAGTTTACATGGATCTCCCACTCGGATACAAGCATAATGTTCCTTGTTCAAACGGCCAGAAACATGTGTGCAAACTACACAAGTCCATATATGGACTCAAACAAGCCTCACGGCAATGGTTTGACAAGTTTTCAAACGCCCTTTTGTCTCTTGGTTTCCATCAAGCTAAGTCTGATTACTCCTTGTTCACTCAAGGTTCTGGAAGACACTTTGTAGCTCTGCTTGTCTATGTTGATGACATGATCATCACTGGTTCTTCCATTGATGATATTAATTAATGCTCTAGAAAGTCACCTTGACTCTGTTTTCAAGCTCAAAGACTTGGGGTCATTACGTTACTTCTTGGGACTAGAACTTGTCCGTAATTCCAAAGGTATCTTCTTAAGTCAAAGACATTATGTTGTTAGTCTCTTAGAAGATACAGGCCTTTTGGGGAGTAAACCAGCTCCCTTGCCCATGGATCCCAATCTCAAACTTTCTGCTACGGATGGTCAGGTTCTAGCAGATCCTTCTGCCTATAGACGTCTCATTGGGAAAGCTTTTATATCTCACAATTTCGAGACCTGACATCACTTTCACAGTGCATAAGCTTAGCCAATTCATGGCTCATCCCAGAAAGTCCCACCTCTCAGCTGTTCATTCCCTACTTTGTTATTTGAAGGGAACTTCGGGCCAGGGTGTTTTTCTACAAGTTTCCTCTTCCTTTCAGTTGCGTGCCTTCACTGATTCTGATTGGGCCTCGTGTGTTGACTCTCGTAAATCCACGACTGACTTTTGTGTATTTCTTGGAGAATCTCTCATATCGTGGAAGTCAAATAAACAGAACACTGTTTCACGTTCTTCTGCAGAAGCAGAGTATCGAGCCCTCGCAACAACTACAAGTGAAGTCATTTGGCTTCGACAGTTGCTGAACGAATTATCTGTCGATTCTTCTTCCCACTCTTTAATTTTTTGTGATAATGTTGCAGCTGTACACATTGCAACTAATCCCATTTTTCACGAGCGGACAAAGCATATAGAGATTGATTGTCACTTTGTTCGGGATCGAATTAGTCAAGGGGATGTAAAATTACTACCAATACGAACTCATCTTCAACTTGTAGATGTCTTTACGAAGCCCCTACACAAACCTGCTCTCCAGACTCTGTTATCCAAGATGGGCATCATCAATATGTTGTCTCCAGCACCATCTTGAGGGGGAATATTAAGATGTAAATGTACTTTACTCTCTGTACAGTTAGTCTGTTATTTTCCCCAACTATCCCCTTGTATGCTTTGGCTATTCAATGCCTGCTTATTCAATGAAAACTTCAAGGCAGTTTATTTACTCTCTCTTCCAAGCTTAATAGCCGCACCAAAAGCTCGAGAACACATGTCACCTCACGATAGCCAGCATTTGTTCGAGGAAGGAGATGCTCGTCGAACATCAAGCTCGGTTGTTAAAGTCGCGCGAAGCACGTGGGTTTGTTTCAGCAGGGGGGAGCTCGTTTGCTTTTGGTTTTTTAGAAAAAAAAAAAAGGAAAACAATGGAAATGAGAAGAAAGAAAAGAAGAAGAAAAAAAGAGGAATAAAAAGATTTTAAAAAAATTATGACTGTGGCGGCGGGAGGACTCAAGAAGAAGAAGAAGGTTGATGGCTGGACTCGAGGATAAGAAGAATGGTGGGGAGAAATGAAATAATTAAAAAAAATATTTTTTAATTAATTTATTATTATTTATTTTAAAACATTAAAAACATATTTTTTTTTAATAAAAGATGGTGCCACGTCAGCAATCCGTTAGTTATTAACGGAAAATTGGATGAAGGGACCAAAATAAAACAAAATTGAAACCTCATAGGCTAAAATATCTCGTCTTAAAGTTCAGGGACCAAAAGTATATTTTTTCCAATTTTAATTTATTAAATGCAGTACGATAGGATAAACTATCTCTTATTCTTATAAAAAATAGTAACATAACTTTCATAATTTTGATTTTTATGTTTTAATAAATTTTTAATTTTTTTTTTCCTTTTAAAGTTTGATTTTTTTAATGCAATGTTTAGAATGCACACTTTTTGAATATTATGATTTTAATTTATTTTGGTTAAAAAACACTTTTGTTACATAAACTTTTATAAAACTAACAATCTAGTCCCTAAACTTTGGTATGTATCTATTCAATCTATGTATTTTCAATTTTGTGGTAATTCAGTCCTTGAACTTTTCTATGTAGTAATTTAGTTCATATACTTTAAAATTTGTAACGATTTTACAAACCACAAACTATGAAAAAACTCATCAAAATTAAATGTCATTTCTCTTACATAACAACTCAGTGTCGGTAATTTATAAACACATTTGATCTCTAATCAGTTTATCAATCTATACATGTAAGAAATCTCATTAAATCTTAAAAATATTTTTTACGGTACATAGAGTAAATCGTCATAAATCAAAGTTTGAAGACTAAATTGTTACCTAAGTTCAGAGACCAAAAATGTCTTTTAATCATTTATTTTTTTTAAGATAGACTGAACGGGGAGAACTGTTGTTATTGCCAAATCAATTATATTAGTATGGAAAAAATGCACTTTTGGTCCTTGAGGTTTGGGAATAGTAGCATTTTGGTGTTTGAGTTTTCAATTTCAAAAATTTTATGTCTAAGGTTTGGATTTCGTTACACCATTGGTTCCTTTGTCCATTTTCCCCTTAATTCTTAACCAATTGCAGTCGTAACGTTAGTTTTTTTATTTAAAAAAAATAATTTTATTTTTTAATAAAAGATATTTTAAAATAATTTATTTATCATTTATTTTCCTTTTTTCTTTTTTCTTTTTCTGGTCACTTTTTCATCTCCATATTTATTTATTTATTTTTTTTTTTTTTTATTGAATTGTCAACCACATACTCACTGACAAGAATTTTTATCTATAAATTATTCAAATTTATATTTATTTTAATATTTTTTTAAATCTTTAATATTATCTATTATTGTGTTAATGACATATATTTGACATTTAGGCCCTGATATTCATTTGGTTTTTGGTTTTTGGTTTTTAAGTTTATAAACACTAGTTTCAACTCTAAATTTATTTGTTTTTACTTTTTATTTTTTTTTTATCTACCTTCTTCCCATGTTTTAAAAAATCAAGCCAATTTTTAAAAACTAAAAAAAAGTAGTTTTAAAAAATTGTTTTTGTTTTTAGAATTTGATTAGGAATTCAAGTGTAACACAATTGAAAACCATGGTAAAGAAATTTAAAGAAAAGAAGCCTAATTTTCAAAAACCAAATGGTTATCAAACAAGACCTTAGTTATTTGATTTATGTTTTTAAAATAGTGTTTTATAATTTAAATTATAAGCTTGTTTTAAAGTTTCACACAAAAAAAAAAAAAAAAAAAAAAAAAAAAACCCAAAACTTTTATATGTTTTTGTGATATTCGCAGTTTTTCTTTAAATAATCGTCGATATGTCTATAACACATGAGTTATCAATATTAATATTTTATTCCTATATCACAAGTTCAAATCTCTACCCCACATATAACTAAGTATCCTGTTAGTTTGGTGGAAGTTTGATTTCATCAAAAGTGAAAAGATGTATTTTAATTTAATCTAAACAAATCTTAAATATTATATGATGAGTGTTATTTTACTTGAAATGCAAATTGGTATTCTCTAAGGGACTGTATAACTAAGGGTTATAATAGTCTGGGGTTATAATAGCTTGTGTTTGTGGTGCAAATTATTATAGTTTGGGATAAAATAGTCTGTGTTTCGGGTGCAAATTATTTTAGTCTGACATAAAATAGTCTGTGTTTGGGATGCAAATTATTTTAGTATGGGTTAAAATAGTATGTATTTGGAGTGTTGATCTGTTTAACATGGGGTTTTGAATCGAATGTTCAAGTTGACTGTTTTTTTCCTGACTTTTTTGTTTATTTTCCTCATACAACTTTGTACATCAAATATCATATTTTGCAAGTATCAATACAAAAAAATGTTTGGGTTCAATTGTAAAAAAACAAAAAAAAAAGTTTTGGGTATAGGGGTTAAATTATATGTTTAACTTGAAAGGAAACAAAAATAACCTAAGGTAAGAGTTGATTTTATTTGTTTTAGAATCATGGTTTTTTCACAAAATAAGTCATTTTATGATTTCATATAGAAAAACCATATTTATTTCATTTTTGTATTTCCAACATAAAAATGGTAAATGCTTATTGAAAACTCATTTTACCTTCATTATCAAAAGAATCAAATAAAATATAAATTAAATCAAATAAAATAAAAACTTGAGTAGTATTTTTTTTAATTATTATTATCACAGTAAACTTGAATACGATAAGTATAATTTGGAATGAAAAATATGGTACGATGAAAGTAAACATTCATATATTTCATTATCAAAAGTAATTATGTAATAAAACTCCATATTTATATATGTACAAAGACAATCTAGTATCTAACTCCTTATAAATTTTATGACTTTTCCGGCGACCACCAACAAATTTTCTGGTGACTGAAATCTTTTTCCCTCTTATTTCATTTATTTTCTTCTACCTATTTTCTTTTTTTCCCTTTACTTTCGTTTTTATATTTTTTGAAATGAAAATGAGAAGAAAGATAAAAAAGAAAAAAAATGGTTGCTGGAAAGTCGTCGGCGATCGTTGGAAAAGTGGTCGGAAAGTCGACGGTGGTCGCCATAAAATTTGTCGGTTGGTCGTCGCTGGAAAAGTCAAGGAGTCACATGGAAGAAGAGAGGAGAGAGTTACCGTAGAGAATAGATAGAATAATCGGGTGGGTTGAATGGTGGTTACTGTAGCAACACGAGAGGTAAAAATAACCCACTTCACCCCTTAACATTGGGTGGGCTATAATAGCCCCACTAGTATAGCCAACACAAGGGGCCACTAAGGGCCCGTTTGGTAACGTTCTCGTTTCTTGTTTCCGTTTCTTCATTTTTAATAAAGAAAAATAGGATTTCATGACCCTAACACCTATACATTCAATAATAATAAACTTATATTCTTATTTATGTTTGGAAAAAATTGGAAACAAGAACAAAAAAGGAGAAACTAGTTTTAGTTGTTCCCAAAAGTTCTATACAAATTTTGGGAGTGTTTCTAAAAAATGAGAAACAAGATACATACACAGTTATTAAATGTTTAGATTTCTTAATAAAATTGGAAATAAGAAACAAGAAACGAGAACGTTACCAAACGGGCCCTAAGTAAATATTGTTTTTACTCCCTCCTATTCTAACCATCACAATCTCACTCAATGTTGGGGTAGCACAAGGATTCATTCTATGTTTGTATTGTATAGGACGTTTAATTTGTCAAAGTAAGCAATACTCAATCGTAATTGATATGTATTCAAAACTAATTGAGAAATCAACAATGTTCATTATCAATTTGTGGGTTAATCTGTGAATCTTTCACACATGTAGAGAAAAATATGCTAAACATCTTACCCTCAAAACTTGATTTATAAATTAATTTGTTTGGTTAATTTGGTTCGTATAATGTAGAAAGTTAGAACTATTAGATGGTTTTAGAATTATAATTTCGTCTCTATGGTATGATAGTATCTCATTAAATAGGTTTTATTGTGTACTTCATTACAATTCCGTCCCTATCCTTGTGTATACTCACTTTTAATGATCACATATTCAATATGTCCGTGACTTTTGACGGTATAAACTATTCGAACAAGGTTTTATCAAATTATATGAATAAAATTCTAATTTTAAAACCATTGTGACTAAATTTTAACTTTCTCCAAATCATAGAACCAAATTTGTAATTTAACTTTTAACAATTTCTAAATTGGATTGAAAATTATGAATTAAAACTATACTAATTTCGAAATAAAATTATTAAATTTGAGATTATTCTCAAAGAAAATTTCATAATTTTAAAGGGTTTTCAAAGGGTATTTTGGTAAGTTTAGGGCATTTTCACTCGATTTTTGGAGGGAAACATTTTACCCAATCGGATTTTCCATTAGGGCATCGAGCCGAATTGCCCAAATTTTAATCCAAAACAACACAAAATTCCCCAAAACCCTTGTTACGTTTCGATTAAACCCCAACCTTTTCCCATTCCAACTTAAAAAATGCAAACTTCTCATACAATTCAACTTCGAAAGCAGCTATAAGCTCTTGCCTGGCTTCTTATTCACAGGCTTCATTGTCTGGAAAAATTGAATTTTCAGGTACTTGGTCTTCTAGTTCTCGTTTTCAGAATCTGTTTTCATTAACAAATTTTGGTTCTCCAGCTTATCCTATTGGTTTGAGGTATTGGGTTAGTTGTTAGGAAGCTTTGCGTGCTGCTTTAGCAATTTCAGTTGGTTTTCCATGTGATGGGTTTGTTAATTTTTAGCATCAGGTTGATTTTCATACTTTTTCTGCGGCAATTATCTGTGGTTTTAGCAATTCGCCAATTTTTGTAGTTGTTTTTGCTTTTGGGTAATTGTCGTACTTAAGTTGTCTCATTTAAGAATCTGTCTCAAACTCTTGATTGTTCTTGTAGCTTCTAGTGGAATAAGAGTTGAAGCTGCCGTCAGAAGACATGTTGCATAACAAGTCGTTTGTTAAAAAGACGAAGTCTGGGAAGGTGATGAAGGTCGGTAAATTACTAATCTTGGGTCTTATTTCGTACATCTCATTATTTTTCATCCTTTCATCACACTATTGTTCTGGATTCTGTTTTTCATGACAGCAAGTGAGAGAACACTATCTTCGAGATGATATATATTGTGGGGCTTCGATTTGCAAAAAATGTGATTCTTCTGTTGCTCGCTTGAGTGCTTCTACATCCCCAATTCTAGTTCTTGACACCAATGTCGTTCTCACTCAGGTTATTTTCGTGCAATTCCTGTTGTCAACATTTCATTTTCAACTTGTAGCGTTTTTATGAAATAAAACATTTTTACAGATTGATTTGCTTGAGAATCCTGCTATTGATGACGTGGTTATGCTATCAGTTGTGCTGGACGAGGTTAAGAACAAGAACTTGTCTGTTTACAATAGAGTTAGAGCTCTCTGCGGCAATCCATTGAGGAGATTCTTTGTCTTCTCTAACGAGCACCACAAGTATGTTTTTAGTTACCCTTTCATCAATACTGCCTTTCACAGTCCTCTCTGATCGATATTGTACCGTCTAAATTTGAAACATCTATTGGCCTTTTCTTTTACATTAGGATAAGTTAACACTTAGGTTGCAGATTTTTTAAAATCTATCCTTCTTTATTATGTTTCTGAATTTCATGGGAATTCAGGATATTGTTATTTGCTACTAACTCATTTGGTAATACCAATCTCTAAACAGAAGTTATGAAGCCAATTAAGTAGTTGATTTTCAGTGCCTTTGGTTTGAACTTCTACGTAAATTAAGCTAGTGATTTTGTGCATATTGGGTAAAAATTAAATGGAAAAAACTAATTACAACTTACAATAGCTTTTCTAGGGCTAAGGCTGATTAATGTAATGGCTGAAAGAAGTGTGTGTGATATTAAGGTCTTTGTTAGAAAATGAACCTCCAACTCTAATGTGTTCTATATCTCTACAACTCTTTTGTAATATCCGATTACATGAAGTATCAAAATCTATATGAAACACTTTCATGGTGACTAGAATTTTGAGCTTCCTCTGATGACATTGTTTTGGCAGGGATACGTATGTTAAGGAGATGAGTGGAGAAAGTAAAAATAATCGAAATGATAGAGGTATTCTCTTGAAATTACTAGATTTGATGCTTTAATGTTTGCATTCCGGAGCTGGACTACATATATTTTCATCCATCCTCTCTGCCCCCCTTATACAATATTTATATCTGATACATATTCACATATGTCCATCCTTACTCACATACTAATGCATTGTTACATTACAGTAACTGCCAAACTATTTTATATATTTGTTTTCATAACCCTTTTATAAGCCAACTACTCTGAAAAATGCTTGCTTAAATTATGTTGACTGTTCTTTTTTTTTTTTTTTTTTTGAGTACAACAATGTGTGGGGGTGGGGATTCTAACCTAACGAGTTGAGTTATGCTCAAGTTGGCCGAAACTATATTGACTATTATCTCCAATATTGTGATTCAGCGATTCGAGTGGCTACTCAGTGGTATCAGAATCATCTTGGTGGTGCTGTTCGTGTTCTACTCATAACAAATGATAGAGAGAATAGGTTAAAGGCTATCGAAGAGGGAATTTATGCAGAGACAAGTATGTTGGATGTTTATTAATTTTTTGGCCTTGCTTCAGTATCTCTTGGTGACTACTGTATTGAATGCTTGTAATGATTTTGCTCCTTTTTTCATTTTTGGGTGTAATATACTAAGCTAACTTGGTTACTTTGTATCTTCTTTACAGTTGAATCATATGTTAGATCTTTGGGTCAAACTCATTTACTTGACCTTTTAGTGCAAAGTGCAAATGAAGATGTAAATATGGAGGAAGTTGAAGATTTGAGGCCATCAAAGAGGAAGGTTCTTTACACCGAGGTATTACAATGAATTATACTAGACTTCACTAGTTTCTGGTAACATACCACCATCTTAAAACCAGTGTTTTAAAAGGCGCGCCCGGCGCAAGGCGCAATGTTAGCGCGCCTCGCTTCTTCTCGCAGTGAGGAAGGCGCGGCCAAGGCGCGCGCCTTAGGCGCCTCTGGGGCTTCACATTTTTATATATGTTTTAAATTTTTTTAAACCAAAATACTTGTTTTGAAGCTAATTTTAAATTTAGCTTCTGAACCAAAATACTTGTTTTGAAGCTAATTTTAAATTTAGCTTTTGGGGCGTTGCCCCCGTACTTGGTCGTTCGGAGTGTCAAATACCATATTCAAGGCATATATTTTTTATGGAGTATTGACATCATCATACTTGGTCATTCGGAGTGTCAGAAGGCATATTAACAATACTAAACTCACTGTTTTTTGTGGAGTATTGACATTTGACTCTATGTTGGAAGACTAATATTTGAACCTTATTTATCTTTTATCTATTTTTCTTGGTTAAAAACCTCATTACTTGCCATGAAAGTGTTTTATATACATGTATATATTTTTGTAAGTTTTTTTTCTATATAGCGCGCCTTAGAGAAAAAAGCCCGCGCCTTTTTGTCCGCCTTGCGCCTAGGCCCCAGGAGGCCATTGCGGTGAGTCTTTTAAAATACTGCTTAAAACGGTTCTGGTTTATAACATATCCTGCTCTTCTTTCTTTTCAGCATAAACCCATGTCAGAAATTACTTCTGGTTTGCATCGTGGTATATATCATCAAGGAAAGCTCCGTGTTAATCGATACAATCCATTTGAAGCATATGTTGGAAGTGAGAGTATTGGTGATGAAATTATTATTTATGGGCGTACCAACATGAATCGGGCTTTCGATGGTGATGTTGTGGCAGTTGAACTTCTTTCTCGAGATCAGTGGCATGAAGAGAAGTCTCTGACTATAGTAGATGAAGGTGCTTTAATTTTATCCTCACAAATATTTTATTTAGATGAGAACTGGGAAGGCCAGTGTAAAATTCTGTAAGGATCTAACACGGTGTGTGTGCCTGTGTGTAGGAGGAGAGGGGGCTAAGGATTAGGTTTGGAGACATATTCTCACGAGTTATAAGAAGTTCAATTATATGATAACTTAAATGATATTGTTAGAATGGATAGCAAATTCCCTCTGTGGAAGAGACTATGATTTTCCTTTGTGTTTCCAATACAAGTTTCTGTTTGGGATTGGTGGTGGCCACTGGCCAGTGGGAGGGGGGAAAAGGATTAGGTTGGGAGTTAGATTCTCATGAGTTATAACAACTTCAATTATATGCTAACTTCAATGAAGATGGTAGAAAGGGTAGCAACTTCCCTTTCAGGAAGCGACTAATGCTTTGCCCTTGTGTTTCCAATTCAAGTTTCTATTTGGGATTAAACTTCTCTCTCTCGTACACACACACAGTCCCACTATTGATGCATACTTTCTGACTGTATTATTGCAGATGATGTTGAGGAAGAAGATGTCCATCTTGTTCCTGGTAGCGCTGATGATGCTCCAAGAACTGCATCTGTACTACAGGGTTCTGATGGAGATTCTACTTCTAGTTCACCACGTCCAGCTGGACGTGTCATTGGTATCATAAAGCGTAACTGGCATTCGTAAGTTATCTTGGTAGTTTGATAGATTCTGCTGTTTCATGAAATGATGTGAGCTGTACATATGTGTGTGTGTGTGTATTGTTCTTCTACTGATAAATACTTAGATGCATTCTAGATGCATCTGTACTGTACATGTATGTATATTTATGTGTATATCAGCCCATGTGCGAGATGGTACTAACTTTTGTAGATATTTGGGAAATATAGTTTGTGATTTTCCACCTAGCTTTATAGTTGGTTTGTTGCATTTCTTAAATCTTATGTTTTCTTCATCACAATTTTGTTTATTTACTTCTCCAATATTGTTGCACTGGCATTGTATTGCAGTGGAGTTGATTGTCTGATGTTGAATTTTAATGCAGTTATTGTGGTTCTTTGGATCCCATGCCTATGCCTGCCGGAAGTGGTGGTGTTGCCTATGCTCTATTTGTTTCAAAAGATCGTCGAATTCCTAAAATTAGAATCCAAACTCGCCAGCTCGAGAATCTTTTGGACAAGAGAATCATTGTAGCAGTTGATTCTTGGGACCGTCTATCTAGATATCCTTCTGGCCATTATGTTCGATCTATAGGAGAAATAGGAGATCGAGATACTGAAAGTGAGGTATGCACAATTGTTATATCAATAAGAAACATTTTTCTATCTCTTACTTAATATGTTATTTACAAAACACAGGGTTCCTTAGAAGAATTTGCACAATATATACACAATACAGGATCTTATGGTTCTAGTTAAACTCTATGGAGGCGGAATTTAAGTTTCAAATTATTGAATATGATTTATATACTGATAAAATTTAATCTTTCAGTTTGATATGATAAAAATATTACAAATTTTCTTTCATAATCAGTTTATTTGCAACATATGAATAACTCATGAAATGATAAAATGATTGGTCAAACGATGTCTTGTATAATTCTGATTTCTAAACATTTATAAGAAAGGGAAAATTTAACCATGAGCATTACACGTTGTTAGTTACTAGCCAGTCTAAAATACGTGGGGGTGGTGAGGTGGAAGATCTTTTAGTGCCTTTTCTCATTCATTGAAATATTTGGACCCTTTTGAATACTTCAGGTGGTCTTAATTGAAAATGATATAAACTCCAGGCCATTTTCTTCACAAGTCATGGCATGCTTGCCTCCATTACCATGGTCAGTGTCTCCTGCTGATGTTGCAAATCCCATTCGACAGGATTTGCGGCATTTAATTGTTTTTAGTGTCGACCCTCCAGGTAGGTGAACGTTGTTTTTACTCTATTACCCCTGCTTTTTCCATTTTTTACCTGTTACAATTCCTCGGTGGTGTAGTCATATGAGTGTCTCTTTTGGTTTGTCCAGGTTGCAAAGATATTGATGATGCACTTCACTGTACAGCTCTTCCAAATGGGAATTTTGAAGTTGGAGTTCGTATCCTCAATCTCGTGACTATCTGTTTGCAGTAGATGTTTATATTACCACCAGAGTCTTAACGATGGACTTGTAGAACATTTTTATGGTTTCAAAATATTTAAAATAATAAATTGAATTCTGTGGATCATGTCATTTATTCATCCCTTCTCTATAATACAATTAAATGCTTTTTATTTGGATTTTTGAAATAGAATATCCTCTGTAGTACCAGGATCGAGATTCCATTGAAAAATACATATCAGGTTTACCGTTCAAATAATTTGGTGAGTCAACCTTGAAAATAAAATTGAAAGGAGTAGATTAACTTTTACTAGGGTGGATTTCAGAGCTGGGTTGCAGGAGCCATGATGTCTCTACTTTTTCTATTAAATCCTTGGCAGATGCAATATTTAGGAATGACACTTTGAGATGCATTGAAAGGTACTCCCTCACGACTGATGTTGATTCCTAGCTGTGGCCTTTGTCTACCCCTTAGATTCTTTCTCATGTAGCTCTCCCCTCCAAGACCTCAATGACCACAAAGAAGTCCTCAATCTTGACATGTGCAAAGTGGTTTGGAAGAGAACATGTGTCGTAGAAAAGTCAAGATCCTCATCAGGAGATCCTTTAAGAGAGCATCAGCAACACCCAAGACCAAACACAAAAGAAGAACCCACTTTTAGCCTTCTCCCCTAGCAGATGTGTCTAATGCAAGAATGCTGCCGAATCACAGGATCCCATATTCTCTCCTGCCAACATGCTACCTCTGGATTTCCCTGGTCAAACAGAAAAGCCATATCTAATTTTGGCTCAACCACATTAGAAGATTCTTTGGGTGCATATGGGTCAGGAGAAAGCATCGTTTGATTTGTTGGTATATTAGCCTTAATGTGAAAGGAGCTTGATGCATTAGGTATGCATCTCAAGATTGAAAGCTTTGAAGATCTCCCATTTTTTATTCACATGTTAATGGGCTTAAATCATATTATTTTTTAAAACCTCCAACTATTAAAATATTGTATAGTTTTGAACTATGGTGCTATTCTTTCATTGTAGGCATAGAATAATTCGTTGATTCCTTCCTTGATATGTAAGTTTGATTCTTTTTCAAGTAAATTTAGTGTCAAGGAGGAAAGATTGTTACATTCGTTTTTTCTTTTCCATACGATTTTGAACTCCTTTAATTTTAGCCTTGAAACTATTATTAGCCTCTGCCTGTCATTTTTCCTTTACACATCCCTGCAATTATTCAATGAGTAAGAGTATTAAGGGAGTGACGGGAAATTTCATATAGGAAGGTGGATAAAGGGGGAGATTCTCATTTGGTTAGGTGGGAGGTGGTCTCGAAGCCTTTGGAACTCAGAATCTTAGAAATAGGTGACTTGATAATATTGTACAAGGTCTTGTTGGTGTTGTATTGGTTCTTCATGGAAACTAATACTTTGTGGCACGAGCTCATTGTTAGTAGGTATGGTTCGTACCGTTTTGAGTAGGTTTTAGGTTGTAGGCTTAAGAGCTCTAGTATAAACCTCTAGATTGTTATTTCTTGATGATTTCTTTTTGCTTTTTTCCCCCCTAATTTGTGAAATGTTTCATTTGAGTGGGATGTAAATCCCTTTGTGCCTTGTTTCCGCTCCTGTGCCATCTTTTGCGTGAGAGGTTGCACTTGGTGGCCTCTGTCATGCCTCCCTATAGCCCATTTGATGTTTGACTCACAATAGAGGTTGTCGCTCTATGATGGAGGAGGTGCTTCTAAACCCTACCACCTACCTTTTGGGATAAGGGTAGAATCTTTTGACATGCTTGTTATTTAGCTGTTTTATAGCATATTTGACTTGAGAAAAATAGTAGGATTTTTAGGAGGAGTTAGAGAGATCTTGAGAGGAGGTTTTGGAAGTTGTTAGATTTAGGGCTTGTTTGCATGTCTTTCTAAGTACTTAAAAACAGATTTTTTTTTTTTTTTTTCTCACTTAAAAACACTTTTTTAAGCACTTAGAAAGTCATTCCAAACAGACCCTTAATGTCTCTTTGTGGATGTCTGTTAATCACACTTTTTGTAATTACCAACTTGATCTTATATTTTTGAATTGGTGTCCGTTTCTATTGTTAGGGTTTGAACTCCTTTTGTGGGGCTTTTTTTTTTTTTTTTTTTTTTTTTGGTATGGCTCTGTATATTCTCACTTTGCACCATGAAAGCTTGATTTCTTATAAAAAAAAGTGTATCTTTAACAACATTCAATTAGATATTGCTGATGTAACAAATTTTGTACACCCTGGAACTGCATTGGATGACGAGGCTGCACAAAGGGGTACATCAGTCTACCTTGTTGAGCGGAGGATAGACATGCTTCCAAAACCATTAACAGAAGGTCCACATTTACTATTATGTTGCATGCATTACTGTGGACGAGGAACTGTGTTATAGGTTTTATTCTTGTCCACTTAAACTCAATGTGATTAAATCTAAATCTACAGATATATGTTCTCTTCGAGCTGATGTGGAAAGACTGGCATTTTCAGTAATTTGGGTATGTGATGCTTCATTGTTTTTGTTGTGATTAAACATCCTCATCGATTCTATCTTTTTCTTTCCTGCAAATATAGATTGGGTTTTATTCTTCAGTTGAAAAAGAAGATATTTTCATACTTCTTTTTCCTGATATTCAATTTGCAAATCCGTTGGCTCTTTATTGTATTGTACATTCTCTTTTATGAAACCATTGACTTTTGGTCATTTTTTACTTTGATTATTTGTTTGAGTTATCTGTGGTGTTATAATCAATTAGGCTATGTTAGAATCTGTGCATATGTAGGGGAAATTTGCACAATCTTGAATATGTCTAGACTTTAGTATTCCCCCCCCCCCAATTCGTGCATTTATGTTCAATCACTTGCCTCTGATGTTCAGGAAATGACACCTGAAGCGGATATTATTTCTACTAGCTACACAAAAAGCATCATTAAATCAAGTGCAGCATTATCATATGTTGAAGCTCAAGCGAGGATGGATGACAGGTAATTTTTTTGTCAGTTGTAACTATTGAATTATATATATTTATAAGAAATGAAACTTTCATTGTTTTTGAGAAGGGAAACAAATTTCATTGATAAATGAATTAAAAGGAGTAAAACTCCAATACCTAAGAAGGTGATTACAAGAAAGATCTCCAATTAAGAATTAAAGAAGAAAGACTATAATCAGAAAATGGATGTTTACATTTGCACCAATATAAAGCATAAAAAAGGATCAAATCCATAAAGTTCTCAAAAGATGAGAAAGAATCCCTGAAAATTCGACCATTCCTTTCGCCCCAATGAAACTTTCATTGTTAAAAGTTGAAGAAGGCACTATTACAAACTCCAATGATTTATGTTGGAGTTTGTAATAATGCCTTCTTCAACTTCTTTGGTGATTGCAATTGTTTTGACATGTTTGTAGTGATCATGTCTCCTATTAGGCCTTTACTGCCTTTTAGTTGTTTTAAGCCATTATTGATGTCACAAGCAATGGATATCTTTAAGTTCGTTGCGTCTGATCATGCAATACCCCTTCATTGTATCTTGTAGTTGTATGGCTGATTGTTAATTAAGTTCCTATGTCAAGGAACTTGATACATAATCCTTTCCTGGAAGCGAGACTGTCAGCAGGACATGCTCATTGATTTTGGTCAAATATAGTGCATATGAGGGGTATGAGGGACTCTTGGGGGTTCTTTAGGAGCTGTTTTGTAAAGCAAATTGTAGTCCTTGGGGGTGAGGATTCTCCAGCTGGAGATGCTCATCTGTTTTGGTCGCAGAGAGCGTACCATGGAGGACTATTAGTGGTTGTTTGGGGGTTGTTTTGAAAATAGGTTCCTGGTTTCTTTTTTTGTTTTCAAAATTACATTTAAGAGTTGTTTTGGGTAGAATGTAAAAGTTAAGTGTATTATGCAATTGAATTTTGCTATTCATGAGCTCATGATTTTTGAAAGAAGAAAATTTTCAACTGTTCTAGAAGTTACTGAAATACGTTATAAAAGATATTTTATTTATTTTTTGTTCTAAAAAATAGAAAGTACTAACAAAGCAGCTTTGAAATAGCCGCTAAACTTCTCATTTATAATTGTTGTGGTGCATTCTTGATATTTGGGAAAGATTTCACTCTATTTATTTGTGATGCAGAAGAGCTTAGCAATGCCCTTCTCCCCCTTTTAGGTGTTCTTAATTGAGTGGCAGGTTTACTTGTATTTTTTTGTGTTCCTTGCTGGTTAGTTGTTCCTTTGGGGTTTCCCTCTCTCTCTCTCTCGCAGTTCATTGTGGTGCTTGTGAACAAAATTGTAGAATCTCTGCATTCAGCCTTTCTGAATAATCTACAACCTTTTCTTTGTTATATACATATTTGTTGAATCAGTCTTAAATGTGTTTGCCAATCCTCTTTTTGGAGTTATTTTATCACTGTGCTTTACTTATTTTCTTAATTTTTTGGGGTTCATTTAGACCTAAAGAATAAAGATTTTATTTTTACAAAGCTGTATTTTCTTGCAGTCGACTGATGGATCCAATAACTAGAGATTTGAGAAATATGAATGCCTTAGCCAAGGTAAGCATGCTTTATTTACTTTTGTCCTGCAAATAATCGCTATGATATGTCTCAGTCTGACTTGTAGTTTCTTTAACCTCCCACTACTTGGTTGACCTGCAGAAAATGAGGTTGAGACGAATTGAGAGAGGAGCGTTAACTCTTGCTTCCGCTGAAGTCAAATTTCAAATTGACACCGAGACACATGACCCTCTTGATATTGGTATGCTTGGATGTCAGATTTCATTCACAGATGGTTTTGGCAATCCTTGAGCACAAAAATATTTGTTTCTGTAACCACGTGAATTGCTTGCCACTATTACAGCATCCAAGACGTGGAAAGATGTTCTTGTCTTTTTTTCCGTAAATTGACTTTTGTTTTCTTATTAGTTGTGTGTATTTATGCACTGATATTTTCCCTTTTCTTTTAAAAGTAATTCTCAAACCTTTTCGTTGTCCTTGCCAAATGATTTATTCTTCCAGGTATGTATCAAATTAGAGAAGCTAACCAAATGGTAGAGGAGTTTATGCTTGCTGCAAATGTTTCAGTAGCAGAAAAAATTCTTAAGCATTTTCCGCTGTGTTCATTATTAAGGTAAAGAGCTATCACATAAGCATTTGCTTGTCTTTTATTGCAAGAGTCCAGAGTGCCTTTTATTACGTTTTGCCAGTGCATTATGTCCATGTTATGTGTGTCTCTCCCTCCTCTACGTTTTTGTTTATGGGGAGGGTGGGAACTTTTGTAGTGGAATGTTGTAATGGTTGGACCGGAGTTTTGTACAATAAACATTTAGACAAGTTGCATACTTTACACCCATTTTTACAGTTAGCATATAAATAACAAGGCTAATCTTGCTTGCCTGTTTGCTCAACACCAGTTGAAGAGTTTATTCTTTTCTTAATCTTGGTTGTTGGGGTTTTCTGCTCTCCTGCCATTAGTTATTAAATACATTTTCTTGTTTTATTTCATTTTATATTTCTAAATATCTAAAAGCTTAAACATCCATCTTTATAAGCTGTGATTTCTGATCTACATCCTATGATATCGCATCTCTTCTTTTATTTAATTTTCTGGCCAATGGTTGAATGATCAGATTGTTATAATAAACTATTGCTTTCTGGCCTTTCTTTTTACTTGCAGGCGCCATCCTACACCAACTAAAGAGATGCTTGAACCTTTGATTCGCACAGCTGTAGCTGTTGGTCTTGACTTGGATGTCTCATCATCCAAAGCTCTGGCGGATTCACTTGATCGCGCTTTGGTATATCATATTGCATTGAGTAGGACATAATTTTAAATTTGTCTTCATTTTGTTGCCTGGCTAGTGGCTTTGTTGCAGTTATTCAAATTCCTTTTTGGTATAAACATTTGCTAGTCTGTTCTTTGTTTAACTGGAATAAAATTCATATATTATCAGGGTGATGATCCGTACTTCAATAAGCTGATCAGAATACTAGCTACTAGATGTATGACACAGGTAATTTCACTTAATTATGGAATTTTGTCTAATTTAGTTGCTTATGGACATTTATGAAAGCTGTTTTTGTACAAGTGAAGGCAGTTTACTTCTACAGTGGAGACCTCAGTCCTCCAGAATATCAACATTATGGGCTTGCAGCACCTCTGTATACCCATTTCACCTCTCCTATTCGACGATATGCAGGTTCAGCCTTGCTTTAAGTTGTCTGTTTGGTGAAATTGTCTTATTATTTTGGATCTTCAGTCATCTTTTTATTGCAGATGTCCTTTTACTCCTTTTGTATATTCTTTTATTTCTCTCAATGAATGTGCGGTTTCTTACCAAGAAAATCTTTTTATCACAGATGTCATCGTGCACAGATTGCTTGCTGCATCTTTGGGAATATACAAACTTCCAACCCTATTCCTTGACAGACCGAAACTCACTACAATTGCTGATAGTATGAAATACTCTCTGCACCTTAGTTATTTGTTATGGCATGGAATATTGCATTCTTGAAACGAATACTACTTAATGTACAAGCACTCCATGCTTCAACACTTGTTTTCGCCCCCTGCTGTGGGGAAAAAAAAAACAGCACACACATGTACAAGTTTCTTCTTGCAGATCTTCAAATAATTACGCTTAGCAGCAAATTGCTCTTGATGAAAATTACACAATGCATGCATAACTGGATCAAGCTTTTACTCTTAATTCGAGGAAAACTATTCTCATCTTTGTATTGTTGGTTGATTTTTTTTTTTTTTTTGACAACATGTGGGAGTGAAGGGATTCGAACCACAGACCTCTTGGTCATTGGTACCAATTTTATGCCAGTTCAGCTATGCTCATGTTGGCTGTTTTGTTGGTTGATTATAAGAGATGCAATATTTTTGAAGCTCTCTGTCATATGTGTTAATTTAAAAAGAAATATGGCATTTGTGCTGACTCCTGTAAATTGTTTTCAGACTTGAATTATCGACATAGAAATGCCCAGATGGCTGGCCGGGCTTCAGTGGAGCTTCATACTCTAATATACTTCAAAAAACGGTATGGGAGCTTAGCATGTTCATCATTCTTGTGCATGGCTATGATATTTTCACGTTCACCTTTTTCTTTTCGTTGTCTAATCTAAAGAAATTTCATCTCTTGCTGTTGTAGGCCTACGGACACAGAGGCCAGAATAGTGAAGATAAGATCAAATGGTTTTATAGTATTTGTTCCCAAGTATGTTTTCTTCCAGACTTATGGTTTTACACTTCTACCTTTTACTTTGATTGATATGACTTGCTTTGAATTCCCCCAAATCAAAAAAAGAATGTTGATAGCTGGAACCGAAAATATTGTTGAAGTTCTCATTTTGAATCATTGTTGGGGGGTGGGGGTGTTGAATTTCGATGTGTCTGAGCTTACGAGTTTAAACTAGGGTCCACCATCAAATGTTATCAGGTTAGATGGTGGAACGGTGAGATTGGTCGAATGGTAGATAAGTTGATCTAGACACTCTCAGATATAAAAATAAAATGGTGTTTGCTAACGATAGAACACGTTCTTACGTCGGTGGCTTTGTTTGTGAACATCCCGATGATGAAGATTGTTTCTTTTTTCTTTCCCTTTCTCAGATTTGGTATCGAAGGACCGGTGTACTTGTCAGCAAGAGGCGAGAAGCAAAGTGGAGAATGGTTTGTGGATGAGCAAGAACAGAAGATCAAGAAGTTGGATGGTAGCATTACATACAACATTCTACAGGCAGTGAGAATTCACATGGAGGTTGTGGAGCCCCAACCAAATCGACCAAAGCTCCAGCTTACTCTTCTTTAATCTTGTTATTTTCTGGATTTGCCTCTCAGAACACTTACTGTATAAGTAAAAGGTGGGAAAGTAGAAATTATTATTATTATTATTTTTTTTGGAGTTTGGGATTTTATAGAGAAAGTTCATGTTGTGAGTGTAGGAACAATGTAAATTTATTTTTATTAAAAATGATTACCACATTTTTCTTAATGTCACAATGTATAATTTATTCTAAATGTTTCAATTTCATTTCCGTGTTAAAGTTTTTTCATTTTAGTATTTATTGTTGGTAAATTTTAAAATGTTATCAGCCAAGTGACAATGTGATGCTAAAATATATTTATTAATTTAATTAAATTGAAAAAATGTCTTATTACTTATTGTTGAGTTAAATGTATCTTGTTTATGATTAAAAAAATTATATTTATGTTCATTCGCTAGCTTGAAAAGCATGTTTGAACTTTTCAGATTTTTTTTTTTTTTTTTTTAATCTTCCCTCAAAGTTGCATTCGGTAGACATGAGTGATAGTGATGCTTGGTCAAAATAAGCTTAGCTCAATAGTAATTGATATGTATCTTCGATCATAATTGATATGTATCTTCGATCAAGAGGTCAAAGTTTAAAAAAAATAAAGATAATGATTCCCATGTAGTTTATCAATTTATCAATTTAAAATAAAAATAAAAATAAAGATAATTATTAGTTTATCAATTTAAAAAGAAAAAAAAAAAGAAGAAAAGAAAGACACATGCAACCTAATAAAATCCATAGATTTAATTTTCACGCATAGTTTATGCTATAAACATCATCTTCTTCACTTTTCTCTATTACATTTGAAGGAAACTATTGATATATGGTAACAACATAGAAAGTATTGGTAGATTAAGCTAAATCATTTGGATTAGAAATAAACTCTTAAAATGGTATGAATAAAATTGAAGCTAAATTAGAATGATAGGAATTAAAATAGCAATCAAATTCTAACCATATTTAATCAATGATATAATAATACTAAGGTTTAAATCCTATTTCAGTCTCTAAACTTTCAAGTTGTTCTATTTAGTCAAACTTTTAAAATGTCTATTTTAGTTCCTGAACTTTTAGTCCTTACTTCTATTTCAATTTTAACAAATTAATGATGTAGCTTCGAGCATGTGTTTTAGCATGTTAATATGAACATGATTTCAAGTCAAATAAGTTAGCGACAAATATAAGGCAATACAAATTTAAGGTAGATAAATAACATAGTAAGGACATAAGTGATTATTTTTTAAGAGTTTAGAGACTAAAACAGACATTTTTGAAAGTTCAAGGACTAAAATAAAATCAAACTTGAAAGTATAAGAACCAAAATGAACATTTTCAAAGTTTAGGGATCAAAATAGAACAAACTTTTAGGGACTAAAACAAGATTTAAACCTAATACTAATTTAAAGGTTAAAATACTATTTTGGTTTATGTGCTTTGGATTGCATTCCATTTTAGCCTCTGTACTTTCAAATGTTCAATTTTAGTTTCTATATTTTGAATAAAGCTAAAATAGGTCCTCACCATTGGTTCATTGTAAAATTTTCTAAAAAAGAAATTAGTTTCTTTTAACCTTTTTTTCTATAAATTTTTTAAAATACGTTTACATTGTAACTTTTCTGGCATGAAAATTATTATGATTATTTAACCAATTTAAAAAAAATTAACTTCGAACTAATAATTGAAACCAATTTTAAACTTTATTTAAAGTACATGAACTAAAAATTTGATATTTGAAAGTATAGAAATAAAATTCAAGTACAAGGACCAAAATATTATTAACCTAATTAAAATTAGGGAGGTGGAGACTAAAATGAGCAGATTTTTTAACCGGATCTGTGCAAGTTAGCGGAGCAGAATAGCATGTTCGGCGCAGTAGACAGGAGCATCAAACTTCCAATCAACATTAGACACGTGTACATCCGACACTTCTCTGACAACCCGGATTCTGTCTCTTTGATCTCCCAAAAGTCATAATGCCAATTTACAAATATACCCTTTTCTTCTGATATATTTGCTTCATTTGGTTTAGAATTTAGGGCTGCGTATAAAAGAGTAGTTTATTTTTGCCATATTAAATAGGGTGTTTTTTTTCTCTTTTAATTAATTCTTATTATTTAAAAAGTTTCCCTTTGGTATATTATATTATATTTTTTTAATTAGCCTCTTGGTGTAAGTTCATCGTCAATCAATTTTTACATCTACCAATGTGAGACTAAATTGAAACTTTTCAAGTAATAGGGTTTAACTTGAAAAATACCAAAAAATTAGGGACTAAAATCTATAACCTTTATTTTTGAGAAACAAGAATTGTTTTTATATTAAAAAAATGTTTTAGGATCTCAATTCATAACCATTCAAACCCCATTTGATAACTATTTCACTTTTCAATTTTTGGTTTTTGGTTTTTAATTTTCTGTTTTTGGTTTTCAGTTTTTAAAAAACAAATATGATACATGTTTGATAACTAATTTTGTTTTTCTGTTTTTTAAAAACTGGAAACCAAAAACAATTATCAAACATCTATGGTCCCGTTTGATAACCATTTGATTTTTGGTTTTTGGTTTTTGAAAATTAAGCTTAGAAATCCTACTTCCACCTACAAGTTTCTATGTTTTGCTAATACTTTTATTTCCTTGTTTTTAAAAACCAAGCAAATTTTGAAAACTAAAAAAAGTAGTTTTCAAAACCTTGTTTTTGTTTTTAGAATTTGGCTAGCAACTCAAATGTGTCATTGGCAAATATGAAAACCATGGTAGGAAAATTGGAAGAAAACAAGCCAAATTTTCAAAAACCAAAAACCAAAAACCAAAAACCAAATGGTTATCAAACGGGGCCTATAGTTTTTGTTTTTTTATTTTTCTATCTTTTTAAAAAAACCAATATTATATTTATTTTTTTATATTTAAAAAAATAAAATAAAAAACAGAAAAAAAAAATGTTTGATAATTATTGTGTTTTATATTTTATAAAAATAAAATATAACTATTTTTTTAATTTATTTATAATTTTAAGAAGATTTATAATTTATATTAATAATAATAATAATAATAATAATTATTATTATTATTATTACTTCAAACGTCTTTCTTTTGAGTTTAATTTATACCATTTTCATCATTTTTTTTTGAGAAATTATCATACTTTTATTTAATAATATTATTTATTAACAAACGTATAAGTAACAATTATATTAAAAGAAGCACATAACTTGGGCATCAAAAATGGAGAAAAGAACCCTAATTCTAAATGAATCCACCATTCAAAGATGATCGAACATATGATGATGTCTATTGTTAAGTGAAGGTAGCCTGGAGTTTGGAAAATCGATCCTCGAAACGACGATAGAAGTCTCAACCAGTCACCTCGTTTGCAAATGTATCAACATTTCCTTTTGGTTTGCAACTAAAAGTTTCATCCAACTCCCTTTAATAAGGTAACAGAAAAGGCTTAAACTTCAGCTCCTAAGATCTGAAATGCTAATCGTCAGAATGTTGCCATTTTCGATAAGAGATTTGACTCCCAAGCTAGTTCGTTCGTCTTCAGCTAATTTAAATATTGCATCTCTTATGGTTACATAGTTCTTGTCAGTCGGATCGGGAACGTTTCCTCTCTCCACTGTCTCCTTTAATATGTTCAGAGCCATAGGAAAGTTTTGTTTAGATATGAAAGCATCAATCAATGCAACAAAAATATAACTGTCTGGTTTCATTTCCTTTTCTTCCATCATATGGTAATAAACTAGAGCTACGTCAGGCCTTCCACACTTGCAAAGACCGTGCACGATTGCCATGTAAGCTATCCTGTTCGGGAAGCACCCTTTCTGCTGCATTTCGTTCCAAAGTATTTCAGCATCATCGGGCTTTCCAGAATTGCAGCATCCATCTATCAAAGTTGTGTAAGTGATGATGGTTGGTTCCCGGTTCTCTCCATTCATTTTGGAAAGACAAAACATTGCTTGATCAATCTCACCCCTTTTGCACCATCCATCAATAAGAAGATTATAGGTAACAATGCTAGGAACAAGCCCTGCCACTGTCATTTTGTTCAGACAATCCTGGGCTTCGCTAACTCTCCCGGCTTTACAGAAGCCATTTATCAATACGTTGTAAGCAACCACATCAGGACGATAACCACGAGTACAAATGTCTTGGAACATCTCGAAAGCACGATCCACTTCATGAAGCTTGACTAGCCCATCCATGGCAGCAGAGTAGGCAATTATATCAGGTAGGAAGCCTTCACAAACCATATCAATAAGAAAATTACAAGCTTCAATAACTCGCCCATTTTTGCACAGTTGTTTCACAAGAAGCGTCGAATGTTTTATCCATGGCTCGTGTCCGTAACTGCGCATCTCCCTCAATAATTCAATGGCTCCTACAATATCCTCTCTTCTACATAGGCACCCAAATATTGAATTATGGGTAAAATGTGTTGGATGAAGTCCCGATCGCTTCATGTCTCTCAGAAGCTTATAACTATCATCTAATTTGCCTGATTTGCAAAGTGCATCTATCAAATTGTTATAAAGTAATTGGTTTCCTTGACAACCAAGTTGAATCATATCTTCAAAGAGGTTTAATGCTGGATCCAACTTATTTGTTTTTAGCAAGCCATCGATTACAATACCAAACGAAGAAGTATTCGGAAGTACCTCCTTAAAAGTTTGGTGGATCTCACAAATGTGAATATCATCAGTATGAGACTCATTTCCCTTTGTAACTCGAAGCATATAACAAGCTCTATCTATTGAGCCAGCATTAACAAGACAAGTCAACACTGAATTGTAAAGCAAGATCATACCTTCATCACTCATATCTTTTGGTCTTTCCTCAAGTAGCATGATCACAACTTTTTCTTCAGAAGAAGATGCTATCAGCTTTGCAAGTATCTCGATGTCAGGCGTAATTCCGAACAACTTCATCTTCCAAAACAAAGCCATTGCTTTCTCAAATGCTCCCTTCTTACATAGTCCTCCTATAAGCACATCATAGATTGAAATATCAGGAGTAAAACCTAATTTCTGCATTTTCTCAAGCAACTTAACAGCCATATCCTCCCTAGATTCCTTCACAAAACCATGAATCAATGCATAGAATGTCTTTTCATTCAACCCAGGATTTTGATCTCCCATTCTGTCTATGAATTCCATTGCTCTATCTACCTCACCCCACTTGCTAAAAGCTAATACTAAGATAGAAAAGATATACCCATCAACCCACCCTCTCTCATGAATAACATTATAAACATTTAAAGCTTTGTCAAACTTCCCTGCATTGCAGTAAGCCTTCAAAACTGGTGTCAACGTGTACTTATCGACTTCCCATCCGAAATCTTTCATCTCCCTCAGTCTGTTCTTGATGGAATCAAGAGCATTTGCCTTGGACAAAATTTCCAACAAACAGTTATAACTATAACTATTTGGAACACAGAGACCCATTACTCTGACTTGATCAAACAAAAAGCTAGCTTCCTCAACCAACCCAACGCTTCCCAAACATCTCAAAAAGACTCCTAAAGCTCCAGGCGTCATCGAACAACGAAAGTTAAGGACCTCCATAGCAACGGCTCTCAATGGGGCATTTTGTCGAGCATGTGATAGGATCGATGCAATGGCATTGAAAGTGTAGCAGTTGTGCCTGTAACCATGCTGTTTCGAGGCCCAAATGAAGAACATATGAGCAACCTTCCAACTCTTTAGGCCATTCAATACAGTTTCAACAATTTGGGTGTTGAGTCTTGGAGCTAAAACTTTCAGCTTGGGGTCATCCGAGGAAAATTTTCGTTGGCTAAAGAGGGAAATGAAGTTATTACTGATATGGGTTTCATCAAGAGGAGGAAGAACACTGACCATTTTTGTACAAATTGGCCTGTAAGATTGAGAAGCAGCAATGGGAGAGAGACTTTCGCTGAAGATTATTAGATTAAATTAAGTCCTTTGAGAGCATCCCAATCCATCGCTTTGAAGGAGACACCCCCCACATGTCAGGCTGAAGAATTCCCTGACGATATATTGCCCACATAAGAAAAAAAGTAAATCAACATAGCATTTATTAGATTAAATTAAGTCCGATACTTGCTAACTGCACATTTATATAAATTAATAAGTACCCATATTTATATAAATTAATAAATTTCTATTATTGGTATCATAATTAGATGTCATATGATAGAATTCATATAAGGCTAGAAGTCTAGAAATGACATAACTGAATTCTATCCATAACATAGATCACATGTTTCTATTAAAAAAAAAAAGTTTTTTTTTTTTTCATTTCATTTTAACTTTTTAAAAGAAAAGAACATTTTCACATTACATACATTACAAGATATATTCAGGTGAAATTTGACACATCCTGCTCATTCAACTTGTACCTCGTCGAGTTGTTCTTGTGTAAATGACTTTTTTGTATTAAACTACATGAAAAAAAAAAATATTGTAATTATAATTATATTATGATAAACTACAACATATATTAAAGAATAGTTAAGAGAGATCTGACCGTGAGGACACTACAAAACAAAGAAGCCAATAATAGTATTTAAAATTTCTTAAAACATATAATAATTAAGAATTGATTATATAAGTGATTTACTTACTTTAACAGGTATCCACTTCGTAGCATTGACCATGGTTGTCAAGGACTTTAAGTTAAACCCATCAGATATATATATAGTTTATCGAGTTAACTTTTGTTTTAAGTTCACTGTTGGTCAAGGTTGTAGACTAAATCAATAAACACAAAAGTTCATAGACTAGATGAATCAAACATGCCTTTCTCAACTTCATTATGGTTATTAACTTTCGAATGTTGCTATTTATCAAACACAAGTGAAGAAAGAGCATATTACACACATACAAAAGATTAAATAGGATAGAGAAATGAGTGACTTTCAAGTACCCCATGTCCAGAAACACACAAAATTAAAAGAAAAAAACTAGACACAAACATGTTTGAGGGAAGTTCACCATGAGATGAGAGCATATGCAAGAATAAGAAAAGGAATTCACAAAGCAAATGTTGGCCTTCACATATACAATATTCACTTGAAAACACTTAGTTACCTAATTTCTAATGAATTTCATTCCCAAAGACCCTCAATTTCTAAAACTTGACATTTTCTCTTTCAATTTCCTTATCTCTCTCTCTCAAAGCCATTGTATCTCTACTCTGTAGTACAACATAATTCAAAAACACATGCAAGTTGCGCGGAATGCCAGCCAATTTGAACATTTCACGCCAAATCAAACAATTCCAATTTTATCATCCCCTTTCTTCTTTACTTTTAATTTCAAGTTCTTCCTAAGACAATTTCTTTTTTTTACTTTCAAGTTCTTCCTGTTGAAATTATGTTCCACGTGACAGATAGAAATGACTCCTAAAATTCTTGAGCAAGTAAAACTTTGTTCTTTTCTTTTGAAGCAAAGAAACAAGAGCATCACAGTGCTCTCATCACAATAGCAATTGTTAGCATAGTCAATTGAGCGAATATGGCTCTCAAAACGTATTATCAACCAAAAAAAAAAAAAAATTCAAGAACACGATAAATTGAACCTAATATTAAAATAAATAAAAAGAGGGAAAGAGAGAGAACTGACCGTTTGTCGGTATCAAATGGTCGTGAGTCAGCCGTTAATCTTTAGAAAGAAATCCAAAACGTAACATTATGTTGCTGAAAATTAGATTTGAAACAAATGAAAAAATTAGAACAAAAGAAAAGTCCACAGATTCAAATTTCTCAATTAAGTTCCTCCACTAAAACACCATACATATCTAAGAAAGTAAATTATTACCACAGGCAAGAGTCAAGACTGCGATGGAGCTGAATTGATGGCTAGAGATGACGAGGAAAGACAATCTCAACAAAAATGAATCATTCACATCATGTAAGCAATTGGAGCACTTTGAGTCTTAGAATCTTGTACATGATGAAAGGGAAGCTTTGTGAAGAATATCACGAACTTCTTGTGATTTGTGAAGAATGAAAAATAGTATGAATAGAGTGCCGAAGATATTAAATTCCATATAATTTTAAAATTCAAGGCTAATCATATAAATAATATAATTAATTAAAACTCAATCCCTTGTCAAATAAAAGACTATAGTCGACCCATGATCTAATATTTCAGCCATTTCCATTCGAAAACATATATGAGCAAAGCAACATAAGTAAATGGAAGAAAGCAGTCCCTGCCATGCTTGTGTAATAGTTAAGTTCCATGCTGCGATTAGTTGCGGAAACCATAAAAATACTAATGGCAAGACAATCAACAACGACGGTAACTATAAAAATACCCACGAAGACAAAAAAAGAAACTACCCATGAAGAAAACCAACGACGGCAAGAAACCATACCCACGAAGACTAACGCAGCAAGAAACGACGGAAGACCCATGGCAGAAGACAACCACTTTTTCTTCAAGTCACTGCCGGAGAAGAAGAAGATTAGGGGTGGCAAGAAACGACGGAAGACGACCACTTTTTCTTCAGGTCACGATTGGAGAAGAAGAAGTTTGGGGGGAGAAAATTGGGGCTTAGGGTTTTTGTTTGCCTTCTTTTATTTCTCTTCCTTTCTTTCAATTTCATCATTCATCAAAAATAAAAAATACCCAATAAAAAGAAATGAGTAATTCCCCAGATGAAACTAATTAACTTAGGATAATTCTAAGACTTTCTTTAAAACCCAATTTAATCACCTAAACAACTTGAGTTTTTTTTTTTTTTTTTTTTTTTAAGAACAATTTGAGTTTCTTTTCAACTTTGGAATTAAGTATCAAAATTAAATTTCTATAACTTAGGAATCAAAGATTTAAATAAAAATATCATTTTTTCAAAATTTCAAGAAACTTAATTTATCAACTTAATGGCTCAACTTAAATTCTAGATCAAAACTTTAGAAATAAACTCAAATGATCTAGAATTAACTCAATTTTATAACGCGTTATAAAAAAATACTAATTAATTACTTTACGAGGAAAAAAACCGTTTTTACCTGAAATGTTGATTAATTGATGATTTAGAGAGGAACTTTGGAATATTTGTTTATCGATAATCATTAAATTTTAGAAAATTTAAGTTATGGCTTTGAATTTAGATTTGTATCACCATTTTTAGAGAGGAGCTTTGTAATGCACGTGGAATTCTTAGATCAAGCTTTAACTCAAATTCTTCAATTGGATTTGGGCCAAATTTTGGGTCTGGACAGAATAATGGAGGTCGAATTTTCTATCAAATTTGTTCAAAATTTGGATATAGTGAACTCGATTGTTACAACCAGATGAATTTTTCTTACCAAGGCCGACATCCTTAAGCTCAATTGGCAGCAATGGCGGTAAATTCAATGAACCCAAAGAATTCTTTTGATAATTCTAATAAATTTTTTTTTGTCTGACCGAGGGTGCAACGTTCATATGACAAATGACTTGGTCAATCTCAATTTATCGAACAACTACAATGGAGAAGAATATGTAACAGTGGGTAATGGTCAACCTTTAAATATCCAAAACACCGCCAGTTGTATTCTTTCTACTCCCTCTTATACCTTTACTCTTTCTAAAATTCTCCATGTACCTCTTTTCAAAAAGAAAAAAGAAAAAAGTTACTAGACACAAAATTGGAAGTTTAGGTTCCATTTGATAAGTAAAAATGCAATACATTTTGAAGTCCAAGGTCCAACCGGACAAAATTAAAAATTTTGGGTAAAAGTTGGCTCACATTTTTACTAGTTTAAGGTAAAAGTTGAATTTCATTTTTACAAGTTTAAAGCAAAACTTGAATTTTTCCAATAATTTTTATGCAAAATCGAGACAAATGAAAGTGGAATCAGCATCAAATTTCAGAACGGAAACAGATTTAAACTTATTTTTGATAATTTCTCACAAAAATAGCAATTTCTTAGAGATGTTGTAGCCGAGTATACACCAACAAACAAAGTAATATCTCGAAAAATTTCTAGTACTATGATAGTATGGTAATTTTTTTTTTTTTTTTTGGAGACGATAGTATGGTAAATTTTTCATACTATTCATTGTTTGTCATGAAATAAGCAATCAAGAATGGTGTGGGACCCATGAAATAAAATATTATATTATTAAATGATCATTAAGTTGAAGGGTTAAAATCCCTTTGGCAGCAGAAACAATCAAGACCAATTCGTTTCACAATTTCGTTTACGAAAAACCAATACATTGGTAATTAAAATTCAAAAACAAATTTCTAAATGAAAAACGATTAAGCATGCTAAAATTGATTCAAGATCATGAAACTTACATGGATTTTCGAAGAACACAGCACGATGCTCCAAGATTCTTGTTTTTGATCTTCCAATCGACATCACCAATAGTGAACACCCGCTATATCTCTTGGATCACTGAGATAGGGATGGTGGGATCCATATCTTGTCTTGGAAGGGAAAAATTCAGCAATATGATTGCTGTGTTTTTTAGAGAAAAAAAAAAAGAAGAGAGAGTTCTTCTTTTTCTGTATCTTACGTGAATGAGAGTGAATCATTTGGGGACTTCCTCTCACCTGTACGATAACTGGGGAGGGAGTTATTACCCTACTAGATCTAGACCGTTAGATCTTAATCAAAACGATCTCGACCATTAACTAATTAAATAATAAATATTTATTTAATTAATTAATTATAATTAATTTAATTAAATCAATATTAATTAAATGAATTATAATATAAAGTATTTAATTCAATTTGAATCATTTCAATTGAATTAAATTGGTCATTCAATTAATTCTATTAATTGAATCCACATTAATTAAATATCAAATATTTAATTGATTTTATAATTGAATCATATTCAATTTTATCTCTCTCATTTAACCTATAGTTTTAATGTGCGTCAAAATGTACATCAACATAAACTATAGTTTTAATTTGATTAAATCACATTTAACCAAATTAAAATTAAATTAATTAATTCTCCAATTAATTAATTCATGAATTAATCAAATATCACACATTTAATTAAATTCACAATTCTCTCATTAATTAATTTTGGATCATATCCAAAATTAATTTTATTATAAAGTTTAATTCATTAATTAAACTTATACTATAATGTATCTCCATACATTATATTAATTGCATCAAAATACAATTAACTTAAATTCCCTTTAATAATCAAGACTATATTATCTCAGAACCCGTTATGAGCTAGTAGGTGGACCTAATGAACCTACAGATCAAAAGCTCCAACGATACGAGATTGATCAGCTAAACTCATTAACCGAGTCAACAAACATTCGTTAACTGTGGGTCAGTCCACTAAAGACCCACAGTTGCACTCTTCTCACTGTAGAATATTTCTGTGTCCACGGATATCAACCAATGCAGTAAGTCAATCCTTCACGTGTGTTCGTAACACCAGTTGGGTCAAATTACCGTTTTACCCCTGGGTTACCTCTGGTTCCTTAAGTACCACTGATCCCTCTAATGAACAATTTGTTTAGGGTCCAACCTCTAAACAAGAGTTCCTCTCGGGCCAGGAGAGGACGGTGCGCCTTTGTTCAAGCCCCGGAATCAGCCCTTAAGGGAACACACATCTACTTGCCCCAATAGGGGAAGAAGTGAATTCCATCTTGTATTGTCATGTCCCCAGCCCCCCACTCGGTCTTGTCCCCAAGAAGGTAGGCTTATTGAGTCGGAGTGCTGGTCACTCTCACCCGTACTAATCAAAGGACAATCCCTCGTGAGAATGAGTTCATGACACACTCAGGATTAAGATTGAGTTACCTAGGTTATCCTATTGAAACAGTAACGACTTACAAGTTAACGGTGTTACTGAAGGGAATAAAAGTCCCCACGCAGCGGAAACGCATCGATTGGACCTTACGCCGTATATTAATTAACATTAAAATACCGTTACGATAACTCAAACAAAACTTTAAACAACCTTTAAAGCCGCTGTAAAATTGGTTTAAACATGCTAAAATAAATCTAAATTTATTTTTAATACTTTTCTAAAGAAAAGAGGAAGAACCGTTACAAACCTTCGTTGAAGACTTGACCGTTCTTCGCCAACGACGCTCCACGAACGAAAACGCAGCAGCCGCCTTTGTTTTTCTTCGCTGGAAATTTCTTCTTTGATTGACACAATCACCACAGAGGTTACACCGGTATGTCTCTAAGTCTAGGAGGCAAAAGACTTGTGGGAGTCTTTCTCTAAGAGGGAGGCTAGAGAGAATTCTAGGTCTTGTCTTTCAAGAGTTTCAAGTGTCATGACCAATTAGGTCTAGTGTTCTATTTATAGAAGAGAGACCATGAATAAAATATTCAATTAAATCAATCTTTTCCAAAATTGATTCAATCTTATTCCTTAATTAATCAATCATGATCAATCAATTCCATAATTGAATAATCTTTTCCACAAATGACTAATTACTTCCATAAGTGATTAGATCATTTCCATAAATGATTAATCACTTCCTTAAGTGATTAATTATTTCCATAATTGATTAATTCCCGGTTAATGAATTCTTTAATTAATTAACCACCAATTAAATATCACATATTTAATTTCCGGCCTAGAATTAATTAATTTGCCCAAACACATTTTAGGCCTTAAATTAATTAATTCATTATTTTGAACTCTTTCAAACTTCCATAAATTTATATTTGAACTTCTTCAAATATTAAATTCTCTCATAATAATATATCAATATATATTATATTTGTTTCCCTTAGTAAATTGAACATTTTCAATTTATTATTTAGTTGTCTCAAATTACTTTATGAGCTACCAGTGGGACCTAATGGACCTGCAGATCAGAAGCTCCAACGATGTGAGATTAATTGGTCAAACTCATTAACCACATTAATCAATATTCGTTAACTGTGTGTTCATTCCACTATAGACTCACAGTTGCACTCTTCTCACTGCAGACATATTTTCTGTGTCCACGGATATAGACCAATATCGACTAGTTAGTCCTTCACGAGTGTCCGTAACACCAGCTGGGTCAAATTACCGTTTTACCCCTGGGTTACCTCTATTTCCTTAAGTACCAATTCTCCTCTAATGAACAACCTGTTTGTGGTCCAACCATCAAACAGAAAACCCTCTCGTGCCATTGAGAGGGTAGGGCCCTTTGTTCAAGACTCGGAGTAACCACTTAAGGGAACACTCATCTGCTTCCCTAAAGTCGGGAAGGAGTGAATTCCATCTTGTACGATTATGTTCCCAGCTCCCCATTCGGTCTTGTCCCCAAAGTGGTAGGCTTATTGAGTCGGCGTATTGGCCACTCTCACCCATACAAATCAAAGGACAATCTCTCATGAGCAGGAGTCCATAATCAACTCAGGATTAAGACTAAGTTGTCTAGGTCGTCCTAGTGAAATACAAAATCAACTAGTTAACGGTGTTATAACCAGTGGTTACTATTTCGCGGTCCGGTCTTATGCAAACTCATTGCATAGGATACCCCCACTCGCATGTCTCCTACACGAACGCGTTGGATCGCAGCGTTTGTATCAAATACAAAGTGGGTCGTATCCATAGTGTCACCAGGATAAGGCACCCAGTCTTATCCCTATACTATAGACCCTTTAGGCTGTTTCTTGAACAATGATCCCATATGTCGCTACTTATAGTTCAAGACTCATATTACAGCCTTGGATGTCTAGTTTATTGGATTAGGGTTATTATTAGGCAAAGACAAATATAAAATAACTAATAACAATTAATAGAAAAATATATCAATATTATTTCATTAATATCCGGTCAACGGTTACATTCACTATCTACGAGTTTTAGGGCATAAAACCCAACAAACTCCCACTTGAACTAAAACACTAGTTAGTGGGATGTAAATGCAATAATCTAAAGCTGGAAATGTCATGTATATAAATAATACAATGAACTAGGGCATCCTTATACCCATTATACATTTCTCCCACTTGCCCTAGATTAGATGGCATACATATCTCGTAGACCTAGACCCTCTAGATGACCCTCAAACACTTTAGCCGTGAGAGCCTTTGTAAATGGATCAGCGATGTTGTGCTCCGAGGCAATCTTAGTCACGATCACATCTCCTCGTTGCACAATCTCCCGTATCAGGTGATACTTCCTCTAGATGTGTTTACCCCGTTTGTGGCTTCGAGGTTCTTTTGAGTTGGCTACAGCCCCACTGTTGTCACAGTATAGTGTTATGGGCATGTTCATATTCGGAACCACTTCCAAATCAGTTAAGAACTTTCTAAGCCATACTGCCTCCTTAGCTGCTTCGCAAGCTGCTACATACTCAACCTCCATGGTTGAGTCTGCTATGCATCCTCGTTTGATGCTTCTCCACACTACTGCTCCTCCATTGAGGGTGAATACTGACCCTGATGTGGATTTCCTTGAATCCTTATCAGCTTGAAAGTCAGAGTCAGTGTATCTAGTAAGAATCAAATCCTTAGCTCCATACACAAGCATGTAGTCCCTCGTTCTCCGAAGATACTTGAGGATATTCTTAACCGCTCCCCAGTGGTCCAACCCTGGATTAGACTGATACCTACTGACTACTCCCACTGCATAGCATATGTCAGGCCTAGTGCAGAGCATGACATACATTAAGCTGCCCACAGCTGAGGCGTAGGGAATGTGTCTCATGTTCTCAACTTCTTGAGGTGTCTTAGGAGATTGTTCCTTAGACAGGTGTACCCCATGTCTGAAGGCTAGTAGTCCCTTCTTGGAGTTTTGCATCGAATATCGAGACAACATCTTGTCAATATACGTTGCTTGAGACAGAGCTAGCGTTTTGTTCTTACGATCCCTAATGATTTGGATTCCCAGAACATATTGAGCCTCTCCCAGATCTTTCATTTGGAATTGGGCTGCTAGCCATTTCTTAATGTCAGTGAGGTATCCTACAACATTCCCAATGAGTAGGATATCGTCTACATAAAGTATTAGAAAAGCTACTTTCCTTTTGTTGACTTTCTTGTATACACAAGGCTCATCAACGTTTTGGTTAAAGCCAAAAGATTTGATTGCAGTATCAAATCTAATGTTCCATGATCTGGACGCTTGCTTCAATCCATAAATGGATCGATTGAGCTTACAAACCTTTTGTTCCTGACCTTGGGCTATGAACCCTTCGGGTTGAGACATGAAGATATTCTCTTCAAGATTACCATTCAGAAAGGCAGTCTTGACGTCCATTTGCCATATTTCATAATCATAATATGTGGCTATGGATAAGAGAATTCTTACGGACTTTAACATGGCTACAGGAGAAAAGGTTTCCTCATAGTCAACCCCTTCATTTTGGGTATAACCCTTTGCCACTAGTCTAGCTTTGAAGGTCTGTACCTTTCCAGCTGCATCTCTTTTTCTCTTATAGATCCATTTGCACCCTATGGGTTTTACCCCATTTGGTAGATCTGTAAGTTCCCATACAGAATTGGAGTACATAGACTCCATTTCCAGGTTCATGGCTTTGACCCATTCATCCTTATCTTCGTCATTCATTGCCTGTCGATAGGACAATGGATCCTCAATGCCATCATTAGGTATGACAACCTGAGTTTCAGTTAAACCCAAGTAGCGGTCAGGTTGTAATACAACCCTCCCACTGCGTCGAGGCATTCCCAACGTTTGAGATGGACGGGATGGATCTGAAGAACTAGTTCCTTCATCAACCCTTGTTGAAGATCCAACTTCATCAATAACTCTTGATGATTCTTCAGTAGCTTCTCCTAATATTATTTTGCTTCGTGGTTTATGATCTCTCATGTGGTCTTCCTCTAAGAAAGTGGCGTTTGTCGATACAATCACCTTATTTTCTTGTGGGTCGTAGAAATAACCACCTCTCGTTTCTTTAGGGTAACCAACAAATTGGCACAGTTTTGAACGAGGTTCCAGTTTCGTAGGATTTGTCACAAGCACGTGTGCTGGACAACCCCAGATGCGAAAGTGATGCAAACTAGGTTTACGTCCCTTCCATAATTCGAAAGGTGTTTCAGAAACACTTTTCGAGGGAACATTGTTCAAGATGTATACTGCAGTCTCTACTGCATACCCCCAAAACGAGCTAGGCAATTGAGCATAGCTCATCATTGATCGAACCATGTCTAACAAGGTTCTATTTCTCCTTTCTGACACACCATTCTGCTGAGGTGTACTAGGGTCTGAGAGTTGAGATTGGATTCCATGTTCTATCATATAATCCTGGAATCTTTGATCCATATACTCCCCTCCTCGATCAGATCGAAGTACTTTAATAGATTTACCTAATAGGTTTTCAACTTCAGCCTTAAACTCCTTAAACTTTTCAAGGGCTTCAGACTTATGTCCCATTAGGTATAAGTAACCATATCTTGAATAGTCATCTATAAATGAGATGAAATATTCGTACCCTCCTCGAGCTTTTACATTCATTGGACCACATAGATCCGAATATATTAACTCTAAGGGTTCTTTGGCTCTGTAACCTTTTCCAGTAAAGGGTCTCTTGGTCATTTTTCCCTCGAGACAAGATTCACAAGGTGGTAGTGAATCATCTTCTAACTTGCTTAGAAGTCCATTCTTTACCAAACGACCGATCCTATCGATGTTTATATGACCAAGTCTAAGATGCCAAAGATTAGTATTGTTACTAGATGGAGAAATCTTTTGCCTTTTTCTTTGAGTTTCAGCAGTTTTAAATAATTCGTGATTTAAAAGTGCTTTGTTTTCGGTTGGTCTTAAAACATACAAGTTATTTTCCAATTTGGCTGAACAAATAAGTACACCATTTTTATAAATGAACGCTTCATTCATATCAAAAATAACTGTATACGATTGTTCAATCAAACATGAAATAGAAATTAAGTTCCTTTTAATCTTGGGAACGATTAACAAACTTTCTAAAAGTAAGAATCTATTTCTAAAAAATAACTTCGCAGCTCCCACTGCTTTAGCTGAAATGACTTCTCCAGTTCCGACCCTGAGTGTCATTTCCCCATCGTTCAACTGCCGAAAAGGAACTATTTTCCTGAAAAGAAGAGCAAACATGATTAGTTGCTCCAGAATCAAGTATCCAGGTTAACTCATCATGTTCTACCAGACATGTTTCTCAAACCAGTAAATCAAATTTACCTTCCTTTTCCTTCTTTTTCTCAGCAAGGTACTTTGGGCAGTTTCTCTTCCAATGTCCATCTACATTGCAGTGGAAATACTTGCCCTTGTCTTCCATAGCTTTGGCTTTTCCCTTGCTTTTAGCAGCAGTACTGGGAGCTTTCCCCTTGTTTCCTTTCTTCTTCTGAGTATTCTTTGAAGAAGTGGCTACAGATTTAGTTCCAGAGGATGAACCCTTCTCGAACTTTCTTTTAGAGTGAACGACGTTTGCCTCTCCTTCTATCTGTCCCTTGTTCTTAAGAAGAGACTGATAGAGCTGTAGCTCATTCTGGAGGCTAGTCAGGTTGAATGTTATTTTATTCATCATTGCATTGCTTCGAAACTGTAGAAAACTCATCGGAAGAGATTCTAAGATGAATGCAATCTGACTACGCTCATCTATGACCGCCCCGTTTGCCTCTGCCACGTTGAATTGGACCATCATATCCAGGACATGCTCCCGAACAGACGTGCCCTCTTTCATGCGACAGCTATAAACGTATTTGAGAGCGTCATGGTGGAGTTGGTAGGACGGTTGTCCAAACATCTCCTGGAGAGAGTTCATAATCTCCCTCGCTGTTACCATGCCCTCATGCCTTTTAGCCAAAACTTCAGATAAGCTGGCTAAGATATAGACGCGAGTCTTATCATTGGCCTTTGTCCAGCGGTCATAAGCATCCTTAACTGCCTGGGATGCATTACGAGCAGGGGCTGGAGGACAATCTTCCGTTAAGACGAACCGCAGATCATCGACAACAAGAATCGTATTCAGGTTTGACTTCCACGTAGCATAATTTTCGCTTGTTAATTTCTCATTTTTAAGTAGAGAGACAATTGAGGAAGACATTGCTGAAATTTAAACAAACAATGACCGTATTAGTTATCTTTGCCTTAACCCATCATACAAGCAAACAATTGCACACAATCCAATCAATTTAGCAAAACAGACAATCACAGAACCCTAAAACTATCGATTTAGTTTTGCAACGACGTTTCAGAGGTTTAGAATATCAGCCACCGAAGGGTGATCAGGCACTCCTCCTTTGAAATGAGACACCTCTCAGCTAATTCTAATTCCAGAATAACTCATATTCCTATAGACATTAGCCACCGTTGTTCGGTCAAGGATTTGTTAACACTTTTAACTCATCCTCGTAAGTGTTAACAAATCCTATGACCAAATACACGCACCAACAGGCTACCGAAGGGAAAGACAACTGTTGGTGATTAGCCTAAGAGCTCCTATCCTTTTCAGGAGTTCACGATGTTCCGAATCCTATGACCAGGCCCTCCGAAGGGATGGTTGCGCCAGGACAACCTGCAGGCGGATCATAGGACTCTCACGGTGTGAACTATGGGCGGAGACCGAGGGATACGTTGACACGTGTCCCGCTCCCACTTACTCTAGACATTTTTCCCATTCACCTTGATATTGATCCATGCAAACACTTTCCGAAGGGAGGCCGCTCCTAAGGCGACTCGAAACCGAGCATGAATCTCACGTTGTGAATATAGGGACGTAGGAGCAAAACTTGATTTAAATCTCGTTTTGTAATTTTCCTCCCAGTGAAAATGTCCTAAGGTTAATATAGGGTTGTTTAACTTAGATAGTATTCGGCTAAGTCAATCTATCTAAGTCTGATCCTATTATAACAATTATGGAAAGGATTCAACTGCAATCTTTTGGGTGAATTAAACTTCTTTTAATAAACCCAACATTGCAAGTCAACATTACTATGGTTAATTCAACGCAATGTTCGGGTCAGTTCCCAGGTAGGAGGTGTTCCGTAAACCGTCAACTTAAATACCCCCAGCCTTAGACAGAACTTTACCGAGAGAGTTCCCTTATAACCTCAGTAATGTAAGGTCTTTACTCTAAAGATCTAGGTGCATTAAACACTTTTAATAAACCTAGTGACATTGCATGCTAACATTTAACTATGATTAATTCAACTCCGGTATTCCAGGTCGGTTCCCAGGTAGGAGGTGTTCCGTAAACCGTCAACTTAAATACCCCCAGCCTTAGACAGAACATTACCGGTGGAGTTCCCTTATAATCATAGCAATGTTTTTCCTACTTAGTCAATTAAAACTATTTTTAATCCTAAGTAAGAAAAGATTCTAATCCTATTAGAAATCGATCTAGGTCTAATTAATTTTAAACAATTTAAAATTAATCCAATTTATCCTATGATCTTATGTTTGCATGCAAATCTTGATTATAGATTGACGGTTTCTAATCATTAATATTAAAGAACTATTTCAAATTTTAATGATTAATCCTATAATCAAGAATCTAGGGTTTAATTCATTCAACAATCTCATTCAAATTAAAAAATTAAACCGCATCAATTGCATGAATAATATAACAATTATATCATTAACTATGGATGTTTCATGCTTCATGCAATTTTGATTTTCTTTTATTATAACAATTATAAGCCAATCAAGAAAATCAATCAAGCATGCTTCATTCATCACATTAAACATAACTATTTATATTTAATTTAAGTAATGACTTGCTTCATGCTTTCCAATTTTTCATATAATTAATATACACTTATATTAAAAAAAATATGAAAATAAATCCATGCATTTAAACATACATTATAACATTTTATAATATATAAAAATGCATGAGCATGTTTATAACCTAAGGTGGGTTTAAATATTCTATATGACATCCATAAAGCATATAAATAGCAATTGAACCGGTTAATTTTGGCCACTAGGATAAAATAAAGCATTAAATTACATTAATTTAGCTAAATTCTATCCTAAAAAAAAAATCCATGTATAGCTCCGGAATTGGTCCAGACAGCACGAACTGCCCCGAACCACCTCGAACCGGCCTCCAAAATCACGAACCATGCCAAAAATTGGCTGAACCAGACCAAATAGGTCCCAACCCAGCCTAATCGGTCCGAACCGGACCGGCCACGCCTTGAACCGCGCCTGTTGAAACCCTAATTGGCTGTGCGTTTTCCATAGCTGGCGCCTTCGGTATCGAGACAGCGTCGAGACGCTGTTGAGATAGCGTCTGGAGGCAGAATCTGGGCTACAGCAGCATCGATTCTCCGATTTTGGCCTCGATTTCAGCGGCGATTGCTTCGATTTTCATCTCATAAAAACCTATTCTAGACCCGGACTTACATAGGACTCGATTTTACATAAAATACCCGAAACACCGGGCCTTACATGATCAAAATCACATAAAAATAAAATCTATGGCCATAAAATTAACCTAAACAGTTCAACGCAAACCGAACATACATTATGCATAAATCCCACCTATTAGAGCCTATAGCAACTTTTAATATTAATTAATAGGGACAGCGATGGCTCTGATGCCGATTGAAGGGAATAAAATTCCCCAAGCAGCGGAAGCGCATCGATTGGACCTTACGCCGTATATTAATTAACATTAAAATACCGTTACGATAACTCAAACAAAACTTTAAACAACCTTTAAAGCCGCTGTAAAATTGGTTTAAATATGCTAAAATAAATCTAAATTTATTTTTAATACTTTTCTAAAGAAAAGAGGAAGAACCGTTACAAACCTTCGTTGAAGACTTGACCGTTCTTCGCCAACGACGCTCCACGAACGAAAACGCAGCAGCCGCCTTTGTTTTTCTTCGCTGAAAATTTCTTCTTTGATTGACACAATCACCACAGAGGTTACACCGGTATGTCTCTAAGTCTAGGAGGCAAAAGACTTGTGGGAGTCTTTCTCTAAGAGGGAGGCTAGAGAGAATTCTAGGTCTTGTCTTTCAAGAGTTTCAAGTGTCATGACCAATTAGGTCTAGTGTTCTATTTATAGAAGAGAGACCATGAATAAAATATTCAATTAAATCAATCTTTTCCAAAATTGATTCAATCTTATTCCTTAATTAATCAATCATGATCAATCAATTCCATAATTGAATAATCTTTTCCACAAATGACTAATTACTTCCATAAGTGATTAGATCATTTCCATAAATGATTAATCACTTCCTTAAGTGATTAATTATTTCCATAATTGATTAATTCCCGGTTAATGAATTCTTTAATTAATTAACCACCAATTAAATATCACATATTTAATTTCCGGCCTAGAATTAATTAATTTGCCCAAACACATTTTAGGCCTTAAATTAATTAATTCATTATTTTGAACTCTTTCAAACTTCCATAAATTTATATTTGAACTTCTTCAAATATTAAATTCTCTCATAATAATATATCAATATATATTATATTTGTTTCCCTTAGTAAATTGAACATTTTCAATTTATTATTTAGTTGTCTCAAATTACTTTATGAGCTACCAGTGGGACCTAATGGACCTGCAGATCAGAAGCTCCAACGATGTGAGATTAATTGGTCAAACTCATTAACCACATTAATCAATATTCGTTAACTGTGTGTTCATTCCACTATAGACTCACAGTTGCACTCTTCTCACTGCAGACATATTTTCTGTGTCCACGGATATAGACCAATATCGACTAGTTAGTCCTTCACGAGTGTCCGTAACACCAGCTGGGTCAAATTACCGTTTTACCCCTGGGTTACCTCTATTTCCTTAAGTACCAATTCTCCTCTAATGAACAACCTGTTTGTGGTCCAACCATCAAACAGAAAACCCTCTCGTGCCATTGAGAGGGTAGGGCCCTTTGTTCAAGACTCGGAGTAACCACTTAAGGGAACACTCATCTGCTTCCCTAAAGTCGGGAAGGAGTGAATTCCATCTTGTACGATTATGTTCCCAGCTCCCCATTCGGTCTTGTCCCCAAAGTGGTAGGCTTATTGAGTCGGCGTATTGGCCACTCTCACCCATACAAATCAAAGGACAATCTCTCATGAGCAGGAGTCCATAATCAACTCAGGATTAAGACTAAGTTGTCTAGGTCGTCCTAGTGAAATACAAAATCAACTAGTTAACGGTGTTATAACCAGTGGTTACTATTTCGCGGTCCGGTCTTATGCAAACTCATTGCATAGGATACCCCCACTCGCATGTCTCCTACACGAACGCGTTGGATCGCAGCGTTTGTATCAAATACAAAGTGGGTCGTATCCATAGTGTCACCAGGATAAGGCACCCAGTCTTATCCCTATACTATAGACCCTTTAGGCTGTTTCTTGAACAATGATCCCATATGTCGCTACTTATAGTTCAAGACTCATATTACAGCCTTGGATGTCTAGTTTATTGGATTAGGGTTATTATTAGGCAAAGACAAATATAAAATAACTAATAACAATTAATAGAAAAATATATCAATATTATTTCATTAATATCCGGTCAACGGTTACATTCACTATCTACGAGTTTTAGGGCATAAAACCCAACAGTTACATCTAGTGGTTTACTATTTCGTGGTCCGGTCTTATGCAAACTCATTGCATAGGATACCCCTGCTCGCATGTCTCCTACATTGACGCCTTGGATCAATACGTCTGTATCGAATACAAAGCGGGCCGTATCACATAGTGTTACTAGGATAAGGTACTGCAGGGATTAAAGCCCTAGCGCAACGGAAACGTTCAGAGACCTTAATCGGTTTAAATGCCGATTGAGAAATCAATACGATGGCAAAAGAAATAAATTTACAGCAGATATAATAAACAGAATACATGCTGTAAAAACCATAAAGCATGCTGGAAAATACATAAAAAAAACTCCTAGATCTAATCTAAGAGGGATCCTATTGATCCTAGTTCAAGAAAAACTTACCCTTGTAGAAATTCTTGAACGTTTTCGCCAAAAACTCTTGGTTCTCCACCCAAATACAGCAGCAAAAACTCCTTTTCTTTGCTGGAAAATGATCACGAACACCACCACCAAAGTTGCACCGGTATCCTCTAAGGTATGTGTGTTGAGTGGCTTGTGGGAACCCCAAATCTCTAAGGATTTTTCTCTGGAAAAAGATGCTCTGTATTCACAGAGGAAGAGCAAAAAAAAAAAAAAAAACGAGAGAGAGAGGGCAAGAGAGCGAGAGAGAGGCGTGAGAGTGGGGGGAGTCGTTCTGAAAACTGAATCTGACTCCTTCAATTAACCTCACGCATAATATCAGGTAACTGAAATATCAGTTACCTGATATTTTTAATTAATTATAAATTTAAAAATCATATTTTAAATTATAATTAATTAAATTTTAATTAATCAATATTAATTAAAATAACATTAATTTAAATCTTATTTAAATTAATATCCCTCTTAACCTATAGTTTAATTAAATCAAATTTAATTAAACTAAATCAATTAATTAATTCAAAATTAATTAATTTAAAATAATAAAATTGAACATCATATATTCAATTATTATTATTCTCTCTCATAAAACTATAGTATTAATATACATCCAATGTACATTTATTATAACCTATAGTTTTAATATGAATCAAATTCATATTTTAGTTTAATATTCGAACCCCTTCGAATACTTAATTTAACCTTAGAAATTTACCTCAACGCCCTTATAGAGCTACCGATGGGACCTGATGGACCTACAGATCAGAAGCTCCAACGATATGAGATTAGTTGGCTAAACTCATTAACCAAGTTAATCAATATTCGTTAACTGTGGTTCACTCCACTAAAGAACCACAACTGCACTCTTCTCACTGCAGATATATTTCTGTGTCCACGGATATCGACCGTCAACAGCAAGTTAGCCCTTCACGTGTGTTCGTACCCCAGCTAGGTCAAATTACCGTTTTACCCCTGGGCTACCTCTTGGTCCTTAAGTACCAGTGCTCCTCTAATGAACAACCCATTTGTGGTCCAACCAACAAACAGAAATCCCTCTCGTGCCATAAAGAGGGTAGGGCCCTTTGTTCAAGACCCGAAGACACCACTTAAGGGAACACACCTCTACTTACCCTAATATCGGGAAGGAGTGAATTCCATCTTGTAAGACTACGTTCCCAGCTCCCCACTCGGTCTTGTCCCTAAAATAGTAGGCTTATTGAGTCTGCGAACAGGCCACTCTCACCCGTACAAATCAAAGGACAATCCCTCATGGACAGGAGTTCATAATCTACTCAGGATTAAGGCCAAGTTGCCTAGGTCATCCTAGTGAAATAGAAACCGAGCTAACTAACGGTGTTACAGTTAGTGGTTAACTATTTCGCGGTCCGGTCTTTGTGCAAACTCATTGCACAGGATACCCCCACTCGCATGTCAACTACATGAACGCGTTGGATCACTACGTTTGTATCATTATACAAAGTGGGCCGTATCCATAGTGTCACCAGGATAAAGTACCCAGCCTTATCCCTATACTACAGACCCTTTAGGCTAAAACTTGAACATTGATCCCCGTATGTCCCTACATACTAGTTCAAGCCTCATTCTATTAGCCTTGGATGTTTAGTTTATTGGATTAGGGTTAATAAGACAAGATATAATACAAACATTGAATAATGCATCACTTTTATTAATGTTCGGTCAAATGTACATTTACTACCTACGAGTTTTAGGGCATAAAACCCAACAGGTACCCAGCCTTATCCCTGTACTATAGACCTTTTAGGTTGTTACTTGAACACTGATCCCCGTATGTCCCCACATACTAGTTCAAGTTACATGTAAACAACCTAGGATCTTAGTTTATTGGATTTGGGTCATATTGTGCAATTCTAGACTTAATATGACAATAACACTTTATTGCATGAACCTCAATAACACTTTATTGATACAAGTGTATAATTCGTTAATCATTCACTATCTACGAGTTTTAGGACATAAAACCCAACATAAGTGACATGTCAAATGTTGAATGGAAGGAGTATATACTATCAAATTTTCCTGCAATATTTTTTTTTAGATAATTTTCCCGCAATATTTATTCATATTTGCATCTTCTGATTTTACAAATTGTATGACTTATAAAGTATTTTGATAACTTGCAGCCTCTTCAGCCTAAATCACTTATATTAAAAGAAAGAAGCACATAACTTGGGCATCAAAAATGGAGAAAAGAACCCTAATTCTAAATGAATCCACCATTCAAGGATGACCGAACATATGATGATGTCTACTGTTAAGTGAAGGTAGCCCGGAGTTTGGAAAATCGATCCTCGAAACAACGATAGAAGTCTCAACCAGTCACCTCGTTTGCAAATGTATCAACATTTCCTTTTGCTTTGCAACTAAAAATTTCATCCAACTCTCTTTAATAAGGTAAAAGAAACGACTTCAACTTCAACTCTTGAGATCTGAAATGTTAATCATCGGAGTGTTGACCTTTTCGATAAGAGATTTAACTCTTGAGCCAGTTTGTTCATCTTCAGATAATTTAAATATTGCATCTCTTATGGTTACATAGTTCTTGTCAGTCGGATCGGGAACGTTTCCGATTTCAACTGTCTCCTTTAATATGTTCAGAGCCATGGAAAAGTTTTGTTTAGATATGAAAGCATCGATCAATACAACAGAGACATGATTGTCTGGTTTCATTTCCTTTTCTTACATCCTATGGTAATAAACTAGAGTTGCGTCGGGCCTTCCACACTTGCAAAGATCGTGCACAATTGTCATATAAGATATCCTATTTGGGAAGCACCCTTTTTGCTCAATTTCATTCCAAAGTATTTCGACATTGTCGGGCTTTCCAGAATTGTAGCATCCATGGATCAAAGTTTTGTAAGTGATGATGGTGTTGGGTTTTATACCCTAAAACTCGTAGATAGTAAATTTAATAATTGATTGAACATTAATAAAATGATGGATGATTCATTTATCTTGTTTGTATTGAATAATCTTGTCTTGTTAACCCTAATCCAATAAACTAAACATCCTAGGCTGTTGGTATGAAGCTTGAACTAGTATGTAGGGACATACGGGGATCGATGTTCAAGTTACAGCCTAAAGGGTCTATAGTATAGGGATAAGGTTGGGTACCTTATTCTGGTGACACTATGGATACGACCCGCTTTGTATTATGATACAAACGTAATGATCCAACGCGTTCATGTAGTAGACATGCGAGCGGGGGTATCCTATGCAATGAGTTTTAGTTTCTATTTCACTAGGATGACCTAGGCAACTTAGTCTCAATCCTGAGTGGGTTATGGACTCTTGTTCACGAGGGATTGTCCTTTGATTTGTATGGGTGAGAGTGGCATGCACGCCGACTCAATAAGCCAACCATTTTGGGGACAAGACCGAGTGGGGAGCTGGAACATAATCACACAAGATGGAATTCACTCATTCCCGACTTTAGGGTAAGTAGAGGTGTGTTCCCTTAAGTGGTGTCTTTGGGTCTTGAACAATGGGCCCTGCCCCTCTATGGCACGAGAGAGACTTATGTTTGTTGGTTGGACCTCAAACAGGTTGTTCATTAGAGGAGCACTGGAACTTAAGGATGAAGAGGTGGCCTAGGGGTAAAACGGTAATTTGACCTAGCTGGGGCACAAACACATGTGAAAGGTTGACTTGCTGTTGATGGTCGATATCCGTGGACACAGAAATACATATGCAATGAGAAGAGTGCAACTATGGTTCTTTTGTGGAATGAACCACAGTTAACGAACATTGATTAACTTGGTTAATGAGTTTAGCCAATTAATCTCATATCGTTGGAGCTTCTGATCTGTAGGTCCATTAGGTCCCACCGTTAGTTCACTAAGGGCATTGAAGTAAATATCTAAGGGAGAATTGCATATTCGAAGGTGTTCGAATATTAAGTTTAAATATGAATTTGATTCATATTAAAACTATAGGTTGTAATTAATGTACATTGGATGCACATTAATCCTATAGTTTATTTTGAGAGAAATATAATTAAATATTTGATATTTAATTATGATATTAATTAATTGATGAATTAATTAATTATTTGTTTTAATTAATTTAATTAAATTTGATTTAATTGAATTTCATTAAAACTATAGGTTAAGTGGGTTTAATTGTATAAATGTGATTTATAAAAAAGATTAATTAAATTAATTGTTAATTTAATTATTTAATTAATTATTAATTTATTTTATATTAATAATTAAATTTCTTATCAGTTTTTTAACTGATAAGTTATCCAGCCCACTCACCCACTTTCACTTCTGAGTCATGAGGGAGGGGAAGTTAAATTTTAGTTAGTTAAAATATTTCCCCCCCTCTCCAATCGTGTGAATCGATCTCTCATTCTTCCCAGAACTCAGAGAGGATCTCTGCAGCATTTTGTCTTCCAACAGAAAACACGGTAAAAAATTCTCCAATGGTTCCCTTAGATTTTTCCTTGCTCTCACAAGCAACCCAACTATTTCCTTGTGAGAATACCGGTGATGGTCTTGTGGTGGTGTTCATTATTTTCAGCAAGAAAGGGTTTCATTGTGCTGCTGTCCATTCAAGGAAACTGAAGAAAAAGGGTGTTTTTCGGTCGGGTTCTCCAACGCTAGTAAGTATCTTTAATTCTTTAATTTCCTAGATGAGATCTGGGTTAATTTAGAGAATTTTTCAGCATGATTTATAATCTGTACAACATGCTTTATTTATGATTTTATGTTGATTTGCAATACGTATTGGTTTTCCACAATTTAGAATAAAAATACAAAATGGTTTCTCTGATCAATTTCCGTTGTACTAGGGCTTTAATCTCTGCAGATGGTTGGTTCCCTGTTCTCTCCATTCATTTTGGAAAGACAAAGCATTTCCTGATCAATCTCACCCCTTTTGCACCATCCATCAATATGAAGATTATAGGTAACAACGCTGGGAACAAGCCCTGACACTGTCATTTTGTTCAGACAATCCTAGACTTCGCTAACTCTCTCGGCTTTACAGAAGTCATTTATCAATACGTTGTAAGCAACGACATCAGGACGATAACCACGAGTACAAATGTCTTGGAACATCTTGAAAGCACGATCCACTTCATGAAGCTTGACTAGCCCGTCCATGGCAGTAGAGTAGGCAATTATATCAGGTAGGAAGCCTTCACAAACCATATCAACAAGAAAATTACAAGCTTCAATAACTCGCCCATTTTTGCAAAGTTGTTTCATAAGAAGCGTAGAATGTTTTATCCATGGCTCGTGTCCCTGACCACGCATCTCCCTCAATAATTCAATGGCTCCTACAATATCCTCTCTTCTACATAGACACACAAATATTGAATTATGGGTAAAATGTGTTGGTTGAAGCTAGTCCCGATCGCTTCATGTCTCTCAGAAACTTATAACTTTCCTTTAATTTGTCTGATTTTCAAAGTGCATCTATCAAATTGTTATAAGTAATTGGTTTCCTTGACAACCAAGTTGAATCATATCTTCAAAGAGGCTTAATGCAACATCCAACTTACCTGTCTTTAGCAAGCCATCGATTACAATACCGAATGAAGAAATATTTGGAAGTACCTCCTTAAAAGTTCGATGGATCTCACAAATGTGAATATCATCAGTATGAGACTCATTTCTCATCGTAACTCGAAGCATATAACAAGCTTTATCTACTGAATAAACATTAACAAGACAAGTCAACACTGAATTGTAAAGCAAGATCATACCTTCATCACTCATATCTTTTGGTCTTTCCTCAAGTAGCATGATCACAACTTTTTCTTCAGAAGAAGATGCTATCAACTTTGCAAGTATCTCGATGTCAGGCGTAATTCCGAACAACTTCATCTTCCAAAACAAAGTCTTCATTGCTTTCTCAAATGCTCCCTATTGAAGGAGAAATTTTGGCCAATCACAAATTGCCAAGTCATTATTTAAAATTAATGAAGAAATTACAAATAATTAAATTTGGGACCAATTATAAATTGACATGTGTCCCAAATTTAATTTGAAGACAAAGTTGGCCAAATATAAAATTTTAAGGCCAAATGGACCATTTGATCAAATAATAAAAAAATTAATTTGATCAAATTTAGGTCTTTTAAGATTTGGGTCATATGATTTTTGGGTCAAATATAAACCAAACCCAAGACCAATAAAACCCAAGTCCACGTTGTTAGGCCCAAAAGTCATTAGGGTCCATCCATGGAGAACTCTATAAATAGAGGGGTTTTCTTTCATTTGAAGGGTTCATAAATTCTACACTCTCACAAAGACAAGAGGTTGAGAAAGTTGAAGCTCACAAGAAAAACCAGAGAATTCATAGAGACTCCACCAAGACTAAAGACTAAAGACTCTTTGAAATCCATAAGTTCCTAAATGTTGAAGACTTCTTGAAAACTAAACACTCTTCAAGACTTCAACACTCCATGAAGACCAAAGACTCTTCAAGACTCCAAGACTCCTTGAAGACCAAACACTCTTCAAGACTTCAATACTCCTTGAAGACCAAAGGTTCTTCAAGACTTCAACACTTCTTGAAGACCAAAGACTCTTCAAGACTCCAAGATTCCTTGACGACCAAAGACTCTTCAAGACTCCAAGACTTCAAGACTTCAAGACCCAATTGAAGCTTCAGACTCGAGAACAAGCATTCCAGCCCTCGAGTGAAACATATTCACACACAAGAGAGAAAATCAGATGATCAAAGTTAGAGATTGCACACCCACACACATACAAATTCAATACAAATCAAAGTTTATTCCACGTATCTCATCTTTCAAGTTACGTGTGAACATTCTCTTCTTACATAGTCCTCTTATTAGCACATCATAGATTGAAATATCAGGAGTAAAACCCAATTTCTGCATTTTCTCAAGCAACTTAAGAGCCATATCTTCCCTGGATTCCTTCACAAAACCATGAATCAATGCATAAAATGTCTTTTAATTCAACCCAGGATTTTGATCTCTCATTCTGTCTATGAATTTCATTGCTCTATCTACCTCACCCCACTTGCTAAAAGCTAATGCGAAAATAGAAAAGACATACCCATCAACCCACCCCCTCTCATGAATATGATTATAAACATTTAAAGCTTTGTCAAACTTCCCAGCATTGCAATAAGCCTTCAAAACTAGTGTCAACGTGTACCTATCGACTCCCCATCGGAAATTTTTCATCTCCTTCAGCATGTTCTCGATGGAATCAACAACATTTGCCTTGGACAAAATTTCCAACATACAGTTATAACTATAACTATTTGGAACACAAAGACCCATTACTCTGACCTGATCAAACAAAAAACTAGCTTCCTCAACCAGCCCAACGCTTCCCAAACATCTCAAAAAGACTTCTAAAGCTCCAGACGTCATTAAACAATGAAAGTTAAGGACATCCATAGCAATGGCTCTCAGTGAGACATTTTGTTTAGCGTGTGATAGGATCGATGCAATGGCATTGAAAGTATAGCAGTTATGTCTGTAACTATGCTGTTTTGAGGCCCAAATGAAGAACATATGAGCAGCCTTCCAACTCCTCAGGCCATTCAATATAGTTTCAACAATTTGGGTGTTGAGTCTTGGAGCTAAAATTTTCAGCTCGGGGTCATCTAGGGAAAATTTTCGTTGGATAAAGAGGGAAATGAAGTTATTATTGATATGAGTTTCGTCAAGAGGAGGAAGAACACTGACTATTTCTGTACAAATTGGCCTGTAAGATTGAGAAGCAACAACGGGAGAGAGATTGTTGCCTTGTGCAAAGTGATTCTAAATAAGCAAGAAAAACTCACAAGCACACGTGCAAGTGCACACGATCAGCAGCAAGTGATAAGTATTTTTATATCGTTTCCACAGGGATTGATGCAAGAAAATCACTATTTCTAAGCCTATTTTCAATGAAATTCTAAGTAACCGAGGAACAAATATTTTTCAATAATTAAATGCAAGAGATTAAAAGGATAAACCAACTTAAAATGACAAGAACTTAAAAGAAATTCACAAAAAAACAGAAAATCACACAGAGAAAGCAAGGTTCAGATTAGGGGCTGTCTACTCTCACAAGTTGTTTGCTGTAGCAGAACTTTGTATTCACAACTCACCCAGGATTTTTTCTACGAGAATTTTCCAATTCTCCTAATGTTTAGGCGATTAAACTCCCATTTAACCCCTTCTTTTTAGCTCAACTGATTTAGTGCCTTAGGTGGTTATTTATCCCTAAATACCCACTCATTTTCATGACCTAAAAAGGCTAAGGTAAAGTAAAGTAATCGGTTATCAATTGTTTTCCCAAACACTTAATAACATTGCTAGAAAATGGTTGGCCAAACGAAATTCCAGCTGTAAGCATGAAGAACACTTTACTTTAAGTTGCAATATATAAAATTCCACTAAAACAAACAACAAGTTCAAGTTTAAGCACCCTAATCCTCACCTAAGAGGATTTAGCTCATGTTCAAGGTGAAAATAATGAAAATACAGCAGCAAACTACCATATCAATCATGATTACAACCTTAAATACCAACTAAACACTAGAAGAAAGAAGAATAAAAGAAAAAGGATGAAGAAAAGAAGCTTCCAAGGGAGATTCCAGCTTTCCCAAGCTGGAAATCCTCCAAAAACAGCAGCCTCCTTGTCTCCTTTCTCTTCAATGACAGCAGCAACTTCTAGGTTAACTTCTCCAGCTTATTCTCTCTCATTTTGGACCAAAAACCTATTTATACCATCTATTTTCATTGATTTCAGGGCTGATTGGACACATGACTCCACATGGACCTTCCCCAATTGGCTAAGATGGTGCAAATCAGCTCCACATGGCTGCCAGCTCAATTAATGAGAGATCCCACGGGTTCTGCACGTGCAGGAATTTAAATTCCAGACTTTCTGCCTTCTGATGTGAAATCAGCTGCTGTAGCACAACCTGAGTGCCCCTACACCAGAAAAATCAGCTTAAAACATAAGAAATCTGCACCAATTTTAGTTCAAGCTTGGCCTACTGATATGCAAAAATTGTTCATAAAAAACACTCATTTTCATGCACAAACCAAGACTCAAACACATAAAATGGTAGAGTTTAAAGCCTAAAAGAAAGCCAATAGCTCTTAATTCTAAGAGCTATCAGAGATTTTTGTTGAAGATCAGCAAAGCAACAACGATAGAATTTGTGAAATTGACGGATTTGCAGGGACTTTGATTGTCAAGCGTGATTCTGGCAAGCGCCATGGGAATGGAGATGAGATATTTAAGTTATGTTTGCACGAAGCTGAAACAATCTGTAATTCATACTCACCTATGAGATTCTTCTTCCTCCCAGAGGTTTGCCTTTGAGCGACATGGGCGTATGGAAATATTGATTATGATTGTAATTTGTACCTCCAAAAATTAAAATTTGGATCATAATATTTCGTTTTGGTAAAGAGGTTGAATTTAGAGGTGTACACGGGTTGATTTGGGTCGGGTTAAGGGTAAATTTTGAACCAACCCGAAAATTCGGGTTGGTAAATTCTCAACCCAATCGGTTCTATTCATGAAGGTAACCCAACCCAACCCATTTTGTCCGGGTTGGGTAACCGGATTGCGTTTTTTTTTTTAATTTTAATTTATTTAAAATAAAAACTTCATTCCTACTGAAATTAAAATGACTAAATGAGAGCTTCTTGGTCCTGCTGAAATTAAATTTAAAAATCCATAAGCATCTTTGCTAAATGAGTTCTAGCCGTCTCAAAATTTCGAGGGTGGGGGAAGATCGTTCTTCCCCCGATTTCGGCGAAATATCCCAAAATTTCGTGAGTTCACGAAATTTCCTTTTTTTTTTAAATATTTGATATCTGATTTTGCAATGCCGGCGTGTCAATCCATCTGACGAGCCTGCCAGCCCACCTGTGCCGTCTGGCAGCTCCTGCCAGGCGGTCTTTTCACCCTTATTTATTTATTTATTTATTTAGTTTATCTGTGTCTTGTCTAGGGTGTACACGGGTTGGGTTGGGAGGGTTTTTTGGACCAACCCGAAATTTCGGGTTGGTCGAGTTGTCAACCCGAATGAACCAAACATATATGGCAACCCAACCCCAGGTTGGGTTCGGTTGGGTTGGGTTGGCAACCCGAATGAACCAAACATATATGTATGTTTATCCACAACACTATAATGTAAATCTCAAGACATAAAAGTCTAAATTATGTAGATTAAAAAGAAAAGAAATTAAAAAAAAAAACAAAAAATGAAAAAAAAATAATTATTGACTTTATGGAGTTTGAAGGAAAAAAATTACATAATTATTTGAAGTTTGATTAAATAAATAAAATAAAAAATACAATTGTTTGGTGCCCGAGAACGAAGTTATCATTGAAAAAAAATTAAAAAACGAAAAAGAGAAAATATAAAAAGAATACACCCTTATTCTAAAAAAAAAACTATTATTAAAAAATATTAAAAAAAATATTTATTAAAAAAAACAAAATTGTTTGTTGACTGTTAGGCTCGAACCCATGCCATCTAAAAACATAAGCAAAGACTAAACCACTATGCCACAAAGTTAATACAAAAGATAAAGGCATATTTATATATATATATATATATATATATATACACGTTTTCGGTTCGGTTTGGGTTGAACCGAGCCAATTTTTTTTTTCAATCAGAGAACTGAACCGAATTTTCGGTTTATTAAAAATTCAATCCAACCCAAACCGGAAAAAATCATAACTCACCCAACTGTTTGGGTTGGGTAGTCCGGGTTGTTCGAGTTGTCGGGTTTTTTGTACACCCCTAGCTTGTCTTTTTTATTTCTTTTTTTTTTTACAGCTTAATTTTTTTTTTTGCTTTTCTTTTTAATTTCTTTATTTTTATTTACTTTTTAGTAATTGATGTATAATTATATATATCTTAATTGTTTTAAATTTTTAATTCATAAAATGATAATATAATATTAGTAATATCTTACATTTTATTTTATTGATGTGTTTATACTTTATATTATTTATTTAAAATTAAAATATTATTTTTATTCTTATTTATCTAAATTTAATGTTTTGATTGTCCATTTAAATATAACTATAATTGCTAAACATCGATTAATTATAGTTTAATTAAGTCATTAAATTAATTTTTTTTATTAATTTAATAATTCAAACAATTTCTATCAATTGTTATAGTTTTTTCAAATTTTTTTTGTTGGTATTAACATTTCTATTCACATTCAATATAACTATTATATGTAATTTAAATATGGTTGTTAAAAATGATTAATTGTAATATAATTTAACCACAATTGTAATATAATTAATAATTAAAACAATTTTCATCAATTTCCATATTTTTTTTTCAAAATTCCTGCACTCATCGACGTTTAAACCGATATTTCTATCTAAATATTGTCTTACTTCTTAGATATGATTATAAAAAATATTCAATTATAGTCTAATTACGTCACAAATAAAGTTTCATTGATTAATTCAAACAATTTCCATCAATTTCCATGATTTCCGTAAATCTTCCCGAAATGTCTTTCAACATTTCCATCGACATCGACATTTCCATAAAATATAGACCTCGACATTTCCATCAACATCGACATTTTAAACCTTGGTTCTAGATCTCAAATTGTATATGAATAATGGACATAAATATAAAAAACTAATAATTAAAAACATTCAAATGTCTTTAACCTACATAGCAAACCTCGTTCTTAAATGTTTCAATTACAATCATCACAATAAACTTAAAACTAAACCACAATCATAAAATTTAAAAAAAAAAAAAAGTTCAATAATACAACAAATATTCTATTACAACAATTCTAAATGCTTGGTTTTGAAACAAGAGAATTGACACCACCCTGAGCTAATTCTTGAGCTTTCACCTTTTAATGCGAAATCCTGAAAGTACAAATACAATAAACACAATTTAAGATTAAAAAGAAATGTACATAACAAAAGAATTTGATATTTATCAAGATAATGATAGAAAAGCTTACTACTAAAATCATCAATCCGCTCAAATCCATTATTTTCCAACAACAGAGGACGATGTAATATCTAAAAAAATAAATCAAACCAAACATAACTAAATATATATTATTTGATCATAGTACACTTTAGAGTTTAGATCCACAACAATTAGAAAATAATTAAATACCTGACTCAATTTTATCACAAGTCTCTAACTCTTCAAGCTGTGGAGGAAGATCTAATAACATTGAGTTGCCTCGAATCCAATTTTACGTACATATCAAAACCTCCACCGTTTTAGGAGTCAAAGAACTTCTAAAGGAATCAAGGACTCGACCCCCCATACTAAATGCAGATTCAGAAGCCACAGTAGACACAGAAACAACCAAAACATCTTGGACAATTTTTGATAAAATGCGATATCTATGACCATTCACTTTCCACTAATACGAAACATCAAAACTATCATTAAGTTCCTCATTCTTGTCAGACAAATATCGATCCAAGTCATTCTCCACTTCCAATGAACTCTCATCTTCTCTTCTTTTCTTATAATTCGTCTGCATATCTTCATCATCTGCAGTGTCTATACTAGTGACGCTTGATTGTTGAGAACCACCACCACTACTAATAGTAGTACTACTACTATCTCGATTGGTTTTGTCATGAGATTTGTAAAATTCATAGAGACGATATAAATATATCTTGACATTCTCAACCATCTCTTTAACCACACTAGCATCATAAACGGTAGAAAAGGAAAATGACATAGAATCCAACTTGTAACGAGGATCAAGCACCACAACAATAAATATCAACTTATTAATCTTTTCAACTGAACCCCAATACTTGTCAAAAAATTTCTTCATATTGGAAGCCATATTGCATAGAATAGAGTTAGGATTCTTGCTCCAGTTCATTAAACTAAATTGAATACCATAAAGTTGATGAAAACCAACATTAGAAGTCACATACAAAGAACCACTTATTTTAGTAGTGACATCATAAAACTTCTTCAAGAACTTAACAAACACCTTCAAGTTTTCCTAATCAAATGCCGTTGGTGGCCCCAATCTTTTATTTCAATGGTCATCTTCCTCAAAATAATCAACAAAATCTGACTCCGTTTTCTCTTCCTCCAAAATTTTAAAAGCTTTCTCAAATTCGATTGCATGATCAAGCATTAAATAAGTAGAATTCCACCTAGTTGACACATCTAAACAAACAAGAGCCTTACTCTCAATTTTCACTTGTTTCACACAAGCTTTAAATGTTGTCAATCTTTTAGGTGATGATCGAACATATCTTATTGCATTACGAACACTAGCAATAGATTTATGTATGTCCTTCAGCCCATCATTCACTATGAGGTTAATTATGTGAGCACGACACGTCATGTGTAATAGTTCTCCATCTAGGACAACAGATTTCCAATTTTTCAATCTTCTCTTAATATAAGAAATAGTCACATCATTAGAACTTGCATTATCAACAGTGATGGAAAAAACTTTGTCAATCCCCCATTCCAACAAACAACTCTCAATCACCTTAGCAATAGTCTTTCCCTTATGATTAGCAACTTGACAAAAGTTCAAAATCTTCTTATTCAGACGCCATTCAGGATCAATAAAATGTGTAGTGATTACCATGTAGTTAACATTTTGTAATGAAGTCCAAGTGTCAGTTGTAAGACAAACCCTTTGAGAGTTTTTAACTAAAAATGTTCTCAACTGCTTTTTCTTTTGAAGATAAAGCTGAAAAACATCTCTAGCTACTGTTACTCTCGATGGAATGTCAAACTTAGGACACGAAATACTACAAAAGTGTCTAAAACTCTCATTCTCTACGAATCTGAAAGGTAACTCATCAATAATTAGCATCTTAGCACATGCTGTTCTACACGCTTGTTGACTAAACAACGTTGTCACAAAATTACTAGCACTACCTCCTTTTCCATCGTTAGAAGGAACAAGTGTTAAGGTGGTTTGTCCTTTTTCTTGTTCTCTATATGAATACTTTTTACATTGATTTCTTAAGTGTTTCCATAAAGTGCTAGTTCCACAACTATTAGTGTTGCATGCATAATCCTTGTCACAATAATTACACTTACACCTAGCTCCATCATTAGCACTCACTTCAATTTTTGTGAAATGATCCCATACAGAAGAAGTTTGTTTACTAGGTCTCTTTTTATTAGACTTTGGAGGTAAAGGTAATGGTGGTTTAGGACTAGGAGTAGGAGCCTGACTAATTTCTGCAGCAGGAATTTCGTCATTACATTCATTACATCCACTTGCATTTCCACTATTGTTGTCCATCTATAAAATAAATTAATCTAAAATAAATAACAACCAACTAACACAAACAATCTCATAAATAAAAATACATAAACAAACAACCCATAATTAAAAATTCACACACATCTTTCAGTCTCAAGTATATGCACAAGACAAAAAAAATTAAAATCAATAACATGAGCGATTCTTTGCAGCAGTTAGATATAAGTTTAAAATAAAAAACATGGGCGATCCTTTATTTCTTCCCAAACGTCATTGCAAATTTTGAAGGAACCCTTCGCAGCAGTTAGATATACGTTTAAGTTAGACAAACTCACAATGAAATTAGACATGAGTGATTCTTCTTCTGTGTCTGACTCTGTGGTGATTAATTGTACAAAATTGCAAAGTACAATATAAAATTGTGATTTTATAAATATATCCAAACAGAACTAAGTCTAATCAAACAAAACAAATCTATCCAAACAAAACAAAACAGAACTATGAAAATTACAGCAACTCTTCATCCTAATCAAACCAAACAAAACTAAACCCTTCATCTATCCAAACAAAATTACAACAACTCTTCATCTATCCAAACAAAACAAAACAGAACTATGTCTAATTGGATACTTATTCAGAGACTAAACTTATAAATTAATCTAAAATGTAATATTAGATGCAAATTCTCATAAATGAAATAAAGAATGGAACAAATTTCCAAAAATCTAGAATCTTCTAAGTCCTGTCGTTTACAGGTTTTCTCTCAAATTGAGAGTGGTAAGGTTTTTTGGTTTCTTTCGGTTTCTTGCGGTGTATTGGTGTTGTTTCGGTTGGTTTTGGTTTGCATTTTTTGTTTTGTGCGATATGGAAGATCTAATGGCTAGATGGAGGGACCTGTCCCTTACTGAGGCAGAATCAACTGTGGTCTAGATTCCCTCTGATAGCCCGCTTCTGGAATCTGGTAGAGCTCACCTGTGCCTTGTTGGGAAATTGCTTTCCAGTAAGCAAGCAAATCCTGAGGCCCTTTGTTTTGTTATGAAATCGTTCTGGAAGGTTCACGTTTCGACTAGATTTGATTGTGTTGGTGATAATTTGTTCATGTTTTAGTTTCACTTCGTTGGGGAGAAAAACTGTGTTGATGACTAGCCTGTCGATTTTCGAAAAGTCTCTCTTGGTTTTGACGTCCCCACTTGAGAATTCTTAGATTTCAGATTTATCTTTTACGAGGGCGGTTTTCTGAGCCCTCATCCATAATGTACCAATGAATTGTCTAACTGTGGCCATGGCTAAGGAATTGGGTAAGTCAATTGGTATAGTTGAAGAAGTTGACAGAATAGGGGAAGAACGTGGAGTTGGCACTATTTTACGAGTTTGTGTTTCTTCGGATCTTTTTGCTGCTATTCGAAGACGTATTTTCTCTTCGCTTGGGTAACGGTGAGATTCGTTGGTGCCCAATCACATATGAAAAGCTTTCAGATTTTTGTTATGGTTGTGGTCGAATAGGTCATCTAAAGCGTGAATGTCTGAAATCCTCGAGTTTGGGTTCTGATGGTAAGGCTGATTCGTATGGTGACTAGCTTCGTACGCTTTTTCCCCGGTATGGTCAGAAATCTGTTTGGTCGGAGGCTTCCCCTGGTTCGAATGCGGCTGCCTCACCGAAAGTTGGTCTGGATTCTGATGCGACGGCAGAGATTGGTTCCCCGTCGAATGGGTTTTCGCTGGTGGGGGTGGTGGTTCCTAGTGCCTCTATTGATGTGCCGTTAAATGCGGGGGAAGTGATTGTTTCTTCAGTTCCGAGCAAAATGACCTCTGTGAATGTGGTCTCATGTATGCGACCGAGTGAGAATCAGTCGCATGAGCAATTAGTCGGTGCGTTGGTGGGCCAGAAGCCTCTTCTTGAATCGGTCATAGACATTGGGCCTTCAGGCAATACTAAGCCCACTTCGAATAAGAAAGGCTGAAAACGATTGGCTTGGAGTTTCTTAATGGATATCGCTAATCAGGATTTATAGGAGCTTGGGCAGTTGGGAAAACAGGATTCTTCTGCCATCGATTCTACCTCCATTTCTTCGACGTCCAAGTGTGCTAAAGGGGCCATTATTTCTTCGAATTCTGGTGTTGCTACGACTGATGTTTCTTCTTCCTTTTTGGCAGAGGCTGGTTCCCAGCCCCGTCGGGCATTATGAATTCATTATTTTGGAATGTACTTGGTTTGGGGTCCCCATGTGCATTCCGACGATTACAGAGTCTAATGTAATCGACAAAACCTCATCTTTTGTTCCTCTCTGAAACAAAAATTCATAGTTCAAAGATGGACAAAATTAAGTCTTGGTTGGGTTTTCAAAATTGTTTCTGTGTGGATAGTGATGGAAGTAAGGGTGGTCTTCCTTTATTTTGGACAGAAGATGTTTCATTTAGTCTGAATTTGTTCTCTCTAAATCACATTGACGGCTGGGTTGATTGGTTGGGTAAACGTTGGCGGTTGACAGGATTCTATGGTAGTTCATTCGCAGAGTCACGTAATGACATTTGGACTCCCCTTCGAAACTTGAGGGGTAACGATGATGTGCCTTGGCTGGTTGGAGGAGACTTCAATGCTTTTCTATATAATTCGGAGAAAGAAGGGGGTGTTTGCAGCCTCATAAAAAATTACAGGAATTCCATTCGGTTCTAGATGATACTGCACTAATTGATTTGGGATTTAGTGGCCTTCGATTCACATGGTGTAATCGCCAAGCAGGAGCCTCCACAGTCTTTGAGCGTCTTGATCGGTGTTTGGCTAATTCGGCTTGAAAATCTCTTTTCCCGGATTATAAAGTGGATCACCTGGATTTTTGTAAATCTGACCATAGGCCAATTCTCTTGAGTTGTAGTTCTGTTCAGGGTTCCCTCAGGGGTTTGGGATCACGTATTCAAAGATTTGATGAGCTTTAGCTCCAACATGTTGAGTGTGGTGATTTAGTTCGATCTATTTGGTTTTCTGCAGTTCAGGATGGCTCCCCGACTAATTGGTGGCTTCACATCGACATTGTCTTTCTCACCTTGCAGTGTGGGGCCAGTCAAAGGTTGAGAATTATGGTGCAAAAATCCGCCAGGAAAATGCTCAGGTCCAATCAGCTATATTGAATCTTGAGAATCACGAGTGTTCGTTTGACTTAATATAGGCTGAGGCTGATTTGGAAGGCTTGCTGTTGGAGGAAGAGATTTACTAGAAACAACGTTCACAAGAGCATTGGCTAAAATAGGGTGATCAGAATACGACTTGGTTCCATCAACGAGCCTTTGTCCATAAGCAGTCCAACCTCATCGCTGGGTTGGAGGATTCTAATGGCATATGAAAACAAGATTAGGCCCAGGTGGTTAGTATGATTTTTTATTATTTTTCATCCATTTTCACTTCCTCTTATCCCAGTGAATCTTCCTTGGAGTTGGTCTTAAATTCAGTGTAGCCTAGAGTGGATAATCAAATGAATCAGCATCTCTTGAGACCTTTTACCGTTGAGGAAATCTTAGTGGTTTTTCGTCAAATTCATCCAAAAAACTCGCCCGGGCCAGACGGTTTATCTGGGGCGTTTTACAAGAGCCATTGGGATGTTGTTGGTAATGATGTGATATCCCGTTGTTTGAATGTGTTGAATAATCGATGTTCGTCCACTCCCATTAATGAGACCATGATTGTTATGATCCCCAAGACCCCTTATCCACGATGTTTGACGGAATTTTGGCCGATTTCCCTGTGCAATGTTGTTTATAAAATCATTTTCAAGGCCATTGTAAATAGAATGAAAGGTATTCTTGATGGCATTATTTCTGAAAATGAGAGTGCTTTCATTCCTAATCTTTGTGTTGTGGATAATGCTATGTTGGATTACGAGTGTATTCACTCTTTGAGAAGCAGGAAGCATGATCGGACGGGTTGGGCGGCTCTTAAACTTGACATTAGTAAGGCCTATGATAGGGTTGAATGGAGTTTTGTTGCATGTATGATGGGTCAATCAGAGCTGGATTGATTTGATTCATCTTTGTATATCTTCAGTTTGTTATTCTTTTAACTTGAATGGTGAACAGGTGGGCGATGTCATTCCGACTAGAGGCCTTCGTCAGGGTGACCCTCTCTCTCCATATCTATTTTTGTTCTGTGAAAAGGGTTTTTCCAATCTCCTTAAGAATGCTGAACATCGGGTGATATTTCGGGGTTTTCCATTTCTCAAGGGGGCTCGTCTATCTCTCACTTGTTTCTTGCTGATGACAATTTGCTTTTTTCAAAGCACAGTTCGATGAAGGTGTTGTCGTATGGACCATTTGGCGCCAATATGAGTTGGTTTCAGGTCAAACGATAAATTTTGTTAAATCTGTTATATCTTTCAGTCCTAATATGACCATGCCAGTTCAGATTTCTATTTGGCGTATTTTTGGGGTTCAAAGTGTTCTCTGCCATCAGTGATACCTTGGTCTGCCATCTTTTATGCCCTAGAATCGGCGAGAAACTCTAGGCTTTATTAAAGATAGGGTTCAACAACACCTGTTGGGTTGGAAAAGAAAACTTTTTTCAGTAGGTGGGAGGGAAATTCTTCTAAAAGCAATGATCCAGGTGGTTCTTTACTACTCTTTGAACTGCTTTCGACTCCCTAAAAGCCTGATCAAAGAGCTTCATCAGTTAATGGCCCGTTTTTGGTGGTCTGGTGTTGAAGAAGATAGACGAATGCATTGGGTCAGTTGGTCAAACATGTGTCTACCTTGAATCTTTTAATCTCTCTTTGTTGGCCAAGCAAAGTTGGCGAATTATGTGAAATCCTTTTTCTTTACTGAGTCGACCTCTGCGATCCCGATATTTTCGACATAGTGATTTTATGTCAGCCTCCTTAGGTTGGGCCCATCATTTATATGGCGGAGTTTGATCTGGGGTCAACATTTGCTTTGTCAAGGGCTTTGATGGAGAATTGGTAATGGGGGAGAACATTGGTCTATACGACGTTAATTGGTTGTCGATGGTGTCTTCTTTGCAAGTTCGTTCTCCTCTCTCCCTGTCGATGGATAGCACTGTAAGTTCTCTGTTCACTGTTCCTGGTATTTGGGATTCGACTAAGGTCTGTGATAATTTTATTCCTGAGGAGGCCCGTCTAATCCTATCTCTCTCGATTCCAAGGGCGGAGCTGCAAGACCAACTGATTTGGCACTTCGAGAAATCAGAGATTTTTACTATCAAAAGTGGATATCATTTGGCCCAATCTGCTGCTTTTTAGGCTCTTCCATCCTTTTCGCTCTCTACTGTTTCATCTTGGTGGAAGTGAGTCTGGAATATGCAAATATCCAGTAAAATCATGATTTTTTTTTGGTGGCGCCTTTTCCTAAATCGTCTCCCGATGGGTATAGCGTTAAACTTGAGGGTGAAGGGATAAAAGCCCCACGCAGCAGAAAGTATTACCGAACCTACTCAGAGTCTTAGATTCTAATTGAAATACCAATACAATTTGCAAAATATTACAGCAATAAATCTATATTTAATGGGTTGTACATAGGCTATAAACATGCTAAAAATCAACTAGATTGATCCTAGTGATCAAGGATTTCATAGAAAACTTACTTTTGTAGAAAGCCTTGATTAATTCACCTTTTCTTGCCAATAAGAATGAAAACGCAGCAACCCTCTTGTGCGAACACCACCAATCGGCTACACCGGTATATCTCTAAGACTTCTTGAAGCAGGAGACTTGTGGGAGTCTTTTGGGAGAGATCTCTGAGAGAATTAGAGACAATGGGATGCCTTTCACCCCACCCTACGGGTCCTATATATAGGTAAAGGCCAAGACCTTTTCCTAATAGGAAAAGGTCTAGGAATAAGTTCAAATCTATTATCTGAACAATATCTAATTTAATAATTAATTAATTCCATAATTAATTAATTATCCAATTAAATATCACATACTTAATCTTATGGATTTTATTAAAATTAAAATTAATATGAATCCAATTCATATTAAATTTATTTGAACTCTTTCAAATATTTTCCTTCCTAATAGGAAAAGGTCTCTAATTTTAATAAATAATCAATTAATTCCATGATTAATTAATTACCCAATTAAATATCATATATTTAATCTTAGGGATTTTATTAAAATTAATATGAATCCAATTCATATTAAATTTATTTGAACTCTTTCAAATATTTTCTCTCAAGAATTAATTTTTGAAATTAATTCAAAAATTATATTATAAAGTTTCATAAACTTTATATTATAATGCATCAATATACATTATACGATTCTCCAAATAAATTGAACACTTTCAATTTACAATTTATATTTATTTGCTTCAAGTCCTTTTACGAGCTACCAGTGGGACCTAATGGACCTACAGATCAGAAGCTCCAACGATACGAGACTAATCGGCTTAAACTCTTTAACCAAGTTAGTCTCCATTCGTTAACTGTGGGTCACTCCACTAAAGACCCACGGCTGCACTCTTCTCACTGCAGAATATTTCTGTGTCCACGGATATCGACCATTACTACAAGTCAGTCCTTCACGTGTGTTCGTATCCCAGTTGGGTCAAATTACCGTTTTACCCCTGGTTTACATCTTTGTCCTTAAGTCCCCAGTGCTCCTCTAATGAACAACCTGTTTGAGGTCCAACCAACAAACAGAAGTCCCTCTCGTGCCATAGAGAGGGTTGGGCCCATTGTTCAAGTCCCGGAGACACCACTTAAGGGAACACACCTCTACTTACCCTAGAGTCGAGAAGGAGTGAATTCCATCTTCTGTGATTATGTTCCCAACTCCTCACTCGGTATTGTCCCCAAAATGGTAGGCTTATTGAGTCGGCGTGCTGGCCACTCTCACCCATACAAATCAAAGGACAACCCCTCGTGAACAGGAGTCCATAATCCACTCAGGATTGAGACTGAGTTGTTTAGGTCACCCTAGTGAAATAGAAACCAAGCCAACTAACGGTGTTACAGTTAGTGGTTAACTATTTCGCGGTCCGGTCTTATGCAAACTCATTGCATAGGATACCCCCACTCGCATGTCAACTACATGAACGCGTTGGATCATAGCGTTTGTATCATAATACAAAGTGGGCCGTATCCATAGTGTCACCAGGATAAGGTACCCAGCCTTATCCCTATACTATAGACCTTTTAGGTTGTTACTTGAACATCGATCCCCGTATGTCCCTACATACTAGTTCAAGTTACATACAAACAACCTTGGATCTTAGTTTATTGGATTTGGGTCAAATAGTGCAATATTTAACAATAACATTTTATTGCATAAACTAAATAACACTTTATTAAATACAAGTATAAAATTTGTTTACATTCACTATCTACGAGTTTTAGGGCATAAAACCCAACAGAGGGGTGTTGATTGCTCCACGATTTGGTGTGGGTGTGGTCAATCAGGGGAAGACGTTCTCCATGTGTTTTGGCTTTGTAAGGTAGCTCGGGGTCATTGGCATAAGTCTCAGTTCCACTCATTTTGGCATTCGTGGTTTTAGGGTTCCTGTTTTCTGTTCCTGGTATTTGGGTTTCGACTAAGGTCTGTGATAATTTTATTCCTGAGGAGGCCCGTCTAATCCTATCTCTCCCGATTCTAAGGGCGGAGCTGCAAGACCAATTGATTTGGCACTTCGAGAAATCAGAGATTTTTACTATCAAAAGTGTATATCATTTGGCCCAATCTACTGCTTTTCAGGCTCTTCCGTCCTTTTCGCTCTTTACTGTTTCATCTTGGTGGAAGTGAGTCTGGGATATGCAAATATCCAGTAAAATCATGATTTTTTTTTTGTGGCGCCTTTTCCTAAATCCTCTCCCAACGGGTATAGCGTTAAACTTGAGGGGTGTTGATTGCTCCACGATTTGGTGTGGGTGTGGTCAATCAGGGGAAGACGTTCTCCATGTGTTTTGGCTTTGTAAGGTAGCTCGAGGTCATTGGCATAAGTATCAGTTCCACTCATTTTGGCATTCGTGGTCAGTCCCAAACGTTTCTTTCTTCCTCATGGGCCTTCAGGAGCGGTTGGGTTGGGCAAATTTTGAGACTCTCGTGGTTTTCCTTTAGGCCTTATGGAACGCTTGTAATAACTTGAAATTTCACGGCTTGCATCCTTCATCTGAACTTCGAGAATGGGCGGATTAGTACCTCATACAGTTTCATATTGTGGGCGTTTCCCAACGGCTCGACTCTGGTCCCTCTAAACGTTTGCATCCCAGACCTTGGCAGCCTCCTTCTGGCGATTGTTTCAAAGTTAAGTCGATGCTAGTTTCCAACCGAATACGGGATTGGTTGGGATTGGCATTATCCTTCGTGATAGATTTGATCAGGTGTTCTTATCTGCGATGCGCTACGTGGGGCTCAAATTTCTGTTGATTTGGCAGAGGGTCTCGCTGTTGCAGAAGGTTTTCGGCTTGCTCAAGAATTGGTTTCAAGTCTTTTTAGTTGAGATGGATTCTTTGCGCGCTTATCGCATTCTTACCTTACAGGTTGAAGATGTATCAAAATTGGGATTGTTGTTTTCTGGTTTTCGACGTGGCCTCATTGATCACTGGAATTGCAAATTTCTATTTACTCCTCGGTCTGGGAATGTTACAGTTCATCGTCTTGCTCAATTAGCTCTGTGTCGACAAGAGGATCGTGTGTGGATGGAAGATTGGCCTTCTAGAATTATCGATGTTATTTTATCGATTCCTTTGTAATCATGTTCTGCTTTCCTGTATCAAAAAAAAAAAAACCCATTTTTTTTTCTTTAAACATTTTAACTTGATAAATAGATTCAATTTATAATATAAAGTTTTTACACTGGTCAAATTAAAATAGGACAACGTAAGAAAGGATAAGTGGATATTATGGGAGTGGAGTCTAAGTTGGAAAGCACTTAATTTAAATGTTTTTCAAAAATGTCTTTTTTAAAAAACATTTTGTATAAAAATTGTTTAGAATTTAAACACTTGGTTGCATTTCCTCATAGATGTTTTTGTACACAAGTTATTGTATACTAAGGACTATTTTTTAAAAAGTTGGTTTCAAGTATTTATCTCAAAATGATTTATTTATTAATCTCATTTTCTAATAAGTCATTTTTAGTGGTTGCCAAACACTTGAAATTGGTTCAAAATGATTTATTTTCAAAATTAAACACTTGAAAAGTTAAACCAAACACACCCTAAGTTTGTGAGAATTTAAAAAATTTTCTTCCCTCTTTTCTCAATTTTGAGAAACAAAATTAGGGTTTGAATCTGTGCATTACAATTTATTATCCCAATTTGGTCAACAACTTGATGTGGTCCATCATTATTTCAATTCCTCAAATTTCAAGGCTTATTATTGGATGCACATAACATTATTTAATGAGGACTTTAAAATTTTATTTGTCTTGATTCAAGGGAAGTATTATATGAGTATTATTTGTAGCTCAAACTTGTTTAAAAATTGAAAAATAAGTCAATGGATATATTTTATTTAAATAACCATAATGTTTTATTTTATTTTTTTATATATGCTTGTTTGCATTGCAACATCTTATCACATGAATATAAAATTGTTAAATCCCATTAATCAAAGCTCAATGATTTCTATGTAGATTGGAGGGGAAAAAGAATTGATATTCTAAATTGAATCATCAATATAAAGAGTGAAAATCAATGGTTAAATTACAAATTCATCTTAGAAACTTTAAGGATGGGATCTATTTTTTTTTTTGCTTTTTGGAGTTCATATAAGAAGTCTCTCTAAACTTAAAAAAAAGTGTCTAATAAATTTTCAAAATTTCAATTTTATATTTAATAAGTCTTTGAATTTGTAGATTTAAAAATAATCCAATTAATTAAGATATCATAACCTCAGCTAAAAGGTCCGAAGTTCAAATCAGGGTGAAAAATATCCCATGTGATTATACATTATTTTGTCACCTTTAAAAATTAGAAATAAAAATAAAATTGTTTAGTGTGAATTTATCCAAAAAAACAAAGAAAAAGGAAAACCTTTTTGACGATTTCCACTCCACCTACTATTGCTTCCCATCCATCTTTGACTTTGGAACTCTTTTATTTCCTATATTCAGAATATTTAATAATAAGATATATATATATATATATATTACTACACATATTAGAGTTATGTTTTTTTTTTTCCATAGAGTTATGTTAGTATTGGCAATTTTATTACGTAGTTGAGCTAGCCTATTGAAGCATAATTTAATTATTTAAAAAATCATAATATGGTGTTTCAAAAAAAAAATATTTTGATAATTAAAATATCTCTACTTCTTTAATAAAACTAAAATTTAAAGACTAAACTTGTACTATTGAACTGTATATTTTATAAATCCACTTGATTTGTTGATATATGTTTAATCTCCTTCAATAATTGTATTTTCAAAAAAAAAAATCTCCTTCAATAATTGTCAAAGATTTAATACTTTACATCAGAAATATATATATAACAAAATGGAACTATCTAGAAAATGAATATTCTAATATGTTATATCTTCTTTGTAAAAAAAAAAAAGTTAAATCTTCCAGATTGAATTGGAATAATTTGGCAATAATTTATGATTGTTGTGATATTTGAATTAATATTTGAATATTTTAATTTAAGATCAAGGTAATATCAATTCCATTTATTTTTTTTTCTGGTGGTGTTCAAAATCCATCAAATGCCACAAAAAAGCCTCATATTCTTTTTGTTGTCATTTTCATGTTTTAAATCATCAATTAGGTAGAACATTCATTCATGTCTTAAAGTTTTTTTTTTTTTTTTTTTTAATAAGTCCGTCAAGTTTATAATATTATATTTTTAATTATAACTTTAAATTAAAAATTAAGTGTATTACTGTTAAGTTTTAATATGAACCCAAATCTATTTAATTTAAAATTTTAAAATGTAACTTACAATTTACAATTTTAATTTAAACATTTATTCACGTAGATATTTATTAATCACAAGTAAACTCAATAGAATGGACTAAATTAGATTTTATACAAATAATTAAATAAAAGACTAAAGCAAGTTAAAATTAAAAAATAAAAATAAAATAGCCCAACAAATTCAAGACCAAACCGGAATCTAAACATAATCAATAGCAATAACTAAAAAAGAGTTCAAATTCTTCTTATTTTCTTTAGTTCAAAAAATGTAGATCGAAGTATTGAACTATCAACCTTAAAAAAAAATGTAATAAGTCTCTAATCTATCGAACTATCCTTGAATTAGCCCCACATTAACATGCTAATATAAAAGCTTTCAAATAATTCATATGTTAGATAATAAACAATCGAATAGCAATAGGCACCGTCAATCCAAACATAACTAATAATGAAGACATATCTAAATTCCTACTTCAAAATGTACTAAAAAAGAAATAACAATAGACACTAAAATAATAATATTTTTTTGAAAACCATCCAGAGTTAAACTCATGACCAATAGGATAATGTAAATAACAAATGAGAAAATAAGTTCAAGTCATGATGGCCACCTATCTTTAGCTATAAGATAACGAGTTATCTTGGTACCTAAAAGTAATAGGAGTTACCTCATTGAATCAGCTTTCAAACACTCACGGATATTTAAAAAAAAATACACTTTTGATCATGAAATTTGAGTTTAGTTGAATTTAGCTTCGTTTTTTCAAACTCAACAATTTTCTGCGTGAAGTTTGTATTTAGTAGCATTTTCATCCTTGTGTCAAATTTTCTTGTAAGTCTTAAATTTCTCTTTTTGAAAGTGGACTTAATTCATGTTAACCTAAAAATGGGGGAATTTGAGAGAGAAGAAAGCGAGAGAGAGAGAGAGAGATTGAATGAGTTAGGTGTAAGAGATGGTGACAAAAGGGAACAATGAGGATCGACAATGAAAGCGCAGCGATCGCACGATGGCCATGCCCATATCTTCTGAATCTGAACAACAATCCACAGACACAGAACGCTCAGGTTCATCGTTTCCTTGCATTTACATGTCGTTTACCTTTACCCCACCTTGAAAACCATTTCTCCTTTGAAATTTTTCTAGAGAGCCGCACACACTGACACACAGTCCACAGACCCACAAAAGCAGTATACAATTCCAAATAAATAGTGGCCGGCCCTTTAGGGTTAATCGATTCGGTTGTCTTCATCTCCACGTTCTCCCAGATACAGCGAATCTGTTTTCTGTGTGTGTTGGAACACTCTAGAAACTCGTATTCATACTGGGCCAAGGCCGAACCACTTGGAGCTTCAGAGATGGGAAGGCCTCGTTGCTTCTTGGATATCAGTATTGGAGGTGATCTCGAGGGTAGAATTGTGGTGGAGCTCTATGACGATGTGGTGCCTAAGACTGCTGAGAATTTCAGGGCTCTTTGCACTGGCGAGAAGGGCATTGGTCCTCATACGGGTGTTCCCCTTCATTTCAAGGTCATTGCTCTGTAAATATATGGTGTATGTATTGTGTTGTTCATGCATGATTATCTGAATGCGAACTGGGTTTCTTTCTATTTACATGTTTTGGATGTGGATATTTATTCTGCCTTTTTCCTTTTTTGGTATGACTTGTTTATTTTGGTAGACGTTGGATTTTCTTTCCTTTATGGGTGTCAGTGGAATGATGGTGTCTGTGTCCTTGATCAGTAATAAAACAGTGGTGTTCTTGTACTTGAAGACGATATTTTAGCTGTTATTGCTTGGTCGTTTCGATGGTGTTAGCAATTTGTGTTCTTCTTGTCGGGAAGAGTTGGATTGAGTTTTTCCATATAATAAGGGTCTTTGAAAATTTGGGTCTTGTTTCTTCTGTCCTTTCTTTCTTTCTTTTGTTTTTCTCTCGTATGAAAGCAGAGAACTTTGTCGATTAAAAATGTCAATGGCAGACATTTGACCTTCGTAATATTGTTTTATGTTCTCCCATCTTGATTATTTCTTGAAACTTTTCCATGAACTAACGAAAATGGTCTTAGGTAAAGATTGCAACTTTTCACTCTTTAAGCAAAGTGTCTCCCTTGTTTGTTTAGAATTTGTTCTGTCTTACCCTGATCAGATACGTGAATGCTTAGTTATATGTTTATTTTGAATTTATTTGAATTTCTCAGGGGTCATGTTTCCACCGTGTCATAAAAGGATTCATGGTACAAGGTGGAGATATTTCTGCCGGAGATGGTACTGGTGGAGAGTCTATTTATGGCATGAAATTCGAGGATGAAAATTTTGAGCTGAAACATGAAAGGAAAGGAATGTTGTCTATGGCTAATTCTGGTCCCAACACAAATGGATCCCAATTTTTCATCACTACTACACGCACTTCTCATTTAGATGGAAAACATGTAGTGTTTGGGAAGGTAGCGAAAGGAATGGGTGTTGTTCGTTCAATTGAGCATGCTACGACTGGTGACAACGACCGCCCTACTGCCGATGTCATTATTGTGGATTGTGGAGAAATACCCGAGGGAGCTGATGATGGGATTTCAAACTTTTTCAATGATGGGGATACATTTCCTGATTGGCCAGCTGACTTGGAACAGAGCCCTAGTGAACTTGAATGGTGGGTGAAAGCAGTAGATTCTGTGAAGGTTTTCGGGAATGAGCATTACAAGGTATTGGCAGCAGAGTCTATCTCACATTGATGTTTTGTTTTGATAGAAGTTTATTCCGTTTCATGAAATTATGTCCTCTGTACTGATGAAAAAGAACCTTGTACATGGATTTTCCATTACCTTATCATTGAATTTTTGTGATGGATTTAAAAACAATTAATATTTATTTTTTATTTTTACAATTAATGATGGATTTCTTTTAACTTCAACAACCTCTTCTTACAGAAGCAAGACTACAAGATGGCTCTCAGAAAGTATAGGAAAGCTTTACGCTACCTTGATATCTGCTGGGAAAAAGAAGGAATCGATGAAGGTACATCTTTCCTTTGACAGACATAAATGGTAGTATCATAAAACTATACACTGAAGACATTTTACTATGAGTATCTTAAGTCTGCATGACTGCACTGACTCCCCCTCTCCTCTCAATTGCTCCTCTTCTTTTCCTTTGAGTCTGCAGAGAAGAGTTCATATCTTAGAAAGACCAAATCACAGATATTCACAAACAGTTCAGTAAGTGTCCTAGTGAATGTATTTCATTTTCTTTCTTGAGTTATTTGTGGAATTTCAGTATTTTTAGTGTGTGTTGGTAGACTTATTTGACAGTCGATTTGGGTAATTGAAACTTCTACCCCCATCTTGGTGGCTTCCACCACCCTTTTTTTTTCTTTTACATTTTTCTAGGCCCCACATCAATTTAAGTTTGCTTCTCCTTCCAAACATTAGTAAGCAATATTAAATTATTAATGATGTTTCTCAATTCAAAAGAATTTTAGTAAACACAATATTTCGGAATTTTGTTCCAATTTTCACAATTTTTGTTGGGACTGATAAATGGTTTTCATTCCAATTCTTCACCGAAGTTATTCCTTGTTTGTAAAAGTGGCCTATGACTGAATGACAATGACAATATCTTGCATATGCAAATACGAAACCAAATTAAAGCCTTGGTTATGCAGAACAACTGTGAGTAAGAGCATCTTCAATTTTTTTGTGAATAAAGATTGCTAAATCACATCACGGGATGTGTTGGACCTAAAACAATACTAAAACCAAGTAAACTTGCCTTGAACAGAAAACTGTAAACTGTTAGGAATCTTCAACGTTTTTACTATAGAATATTCTGGTTCTTGCAAAATATTTAAAAAAATAATAATAATAAAAAATAAAAAATTCTGGACCTTCCAGAATTTGCCACATCTGGTTTTATAAATTATAAAATGTACATGAACGTCCCTGAAATAGGAATATTACTGATTTAGACAAATGCTAAATGGTAGTGGAAGAACCCTAAAGGAAAGACTAGTTCACTAAGGAGAGGATTTGGTGAGAACAGAACACTCTTAATGCTCCCTTAGGTATATTGGACATGAATTTCAGATTTCTTGCAATGATGCATCTCTCTTTCAGCTCTATGATTATATGTTCTGGTGCACTGTGCACACAGTCTTTTGAAGAAATATTTAGTTGGTTGAATGCCAGCTTTATTCTTTCATTGTATAGAGTTTGTCCTTGCTTGCAGTAACTTTCATTGTCATTATTCACCTCTTAACTAATTAATGATTCTATTCTTCCTTTAGACTTTTTTATCATATTAAACTTAACCATTATCAGTCTAATAATCACTGGCTCTTTTGTTGATGTAGGCTTGTAAATTGAAGTTAGGGGATCTAAAAGGAGCATTGTTGGACACGGACTTTGCAATGCGTGATGGAGACAACAATGTAAAAGCTTTGTTTCGCCAAGGTCAGGTTGGTATTTCTTGTGGCAAAGATGGCGATGGCTTAAAGGATTGGATGGAGCTCTCATTCCTGGATATGTGATTATGTGTCATTCTCTTTAGAAATTTTCTAAAATTTGCGGGTTAATTTCCTGCTTTTCTTTTCAATTTTATTCAACAACTTCCCATTTGGATGATTAACAAGGATTTATTTGGATTTTTCTCACGTTTTTCCATTATTTTGTTTATAAACGCAACGTGTCTGTGGTTTAGAACTTTGAGAGAATAAATTCTTACCACATGGTAGCCCTAGGATATTAAAATCCTACTGAGTTTTCTAAAAATTAAATGTACCAAATGTTATAGATCAATTTTATTTGCAAGTCATAGTCATTTTTTCCCTCTTTTGTATTTAGTATTACTTTATGTTAGCCTCCTTTTACATGCTGCTTGCAACCATTTGCAAATATATCCCCTTTTGGATTCTGGTGCTTACTGATTATTATAATTCACTTCATATCCAGGCACACATGGCTCTTAACGACATTGATTCTGCTGTCGAAAGTTTCAAAAAGGCATTGGATTTGGAGCCAAATGACGGTAATAGTCTTTGACCTGGCTGTTGCCGTTGTTATTTCAATGTATTTCATGTTACATATTTAGTTAGCTTCTTGATATATTTCATGATTTACACGAAAAGATTGATCTCAGAAGTTAGATGTTAGGATTTGGAAACTAACCACTGCATATCTCACTGGAGTTGATATTCAACTGCTTCTCAGAATTCTGAAGAATCCTCTCTTTTCTGCCATGAAATGTTGTCTAGGACACTATATATCTATCTTTCTCCAACTTTTGAGTAGGTTTTGATGAAAAGATGAGCTATATGGAGAAACAGAAACCCAATAAGAGGGAGATTGGAGGAGAAGATCTTCAATTGGATGGCTTGAAACCCTTAAACCTACGTTATATAATCCTTCAAATGTGTATCATCTCAAACATGCACGTTTTGGAAAGATAAATTGCATACTTTTTTCAGATATGATTTTCTAGTTCTTACAATGATGAACATCTAACTTTTGTTGTACATTGTTGAGTTCTGAACTTTGCTAATGACTCACTACTTTTGCGAGTATCAGCTGGAATAAAGAAAGAGCTTGCTGCTGCGAGGAAAAAGGTAATGAAATTAAATTCTTTGCGTTGAGGGGTGACATGTCATTGAATGACAGGTTTGTATGTTATTGATGCAGATTGCTGACAGACGTAATCAAGAGAGAAAAGCATATAGCAAGATGTTTCAGTAGCTGTGATTGGTTGGGGTTCTTCAAATTATTGTGTTCAGCATCTTTGTTTGTTCATTCTGTCATTTTTCATGGCTGATAGTCTTTTTTTCTTTTTTTTTTGAAAAACATGGCTGATAGTCTTTTCCTGTTCATTTTCAATCAAGGTTATGGAGTAGAGAGCTAGATTTCATACAGAACAAGTTTCACCTTTGCGAGATCGATGGATATTTGATGACCGAGGATCGGTAGCGCACTGGTGCTTTAAACTGGAAGATGTTAAAGTAATGTACTAAGGCTGGATGAAACATTCCATTCAAACAATTTTGTCAAGAAAAAACCTGAGGTTAAAATATGCATTATTTGTTGTCTTTTTTTCGCCCTCTTTTAAAATTTTTATGGCTTTCTGGATGTTTCACAAAGAAAACTTAAGGCTGATTTGAATTATGAAATTGTTGTGTTTTTTCTTTTTTCCCTTTTCTGAACAGGTGTATGCCTTATGGCCTTGATAGTTTGGGATTTTATTGGTTCTGCTTTTTGTGATTATGAAAATTTTAAGGGTTTTAAAGGGAAAGGTTAAATGCTATTTTAAATCCAAAAATTAGTATAAATATTCTTTATAGCTGTTTTATATTTTTTTTAGGATCGGTTGCAAATGTAGCAAATTGGCCCAAAATAGTTGCAAATGTAGCAGCCCGCAAAACAAATTGCAAAAATGGCAAAGTCTCAAAGTTTAGAATGCACATTTACTAAAATACCTCTCCTTAAAATCTGATGGTTTGATATAAATTTTTGATAAATTCTATCAGTGATAGATATTTTTCTATCATGATAGAAATATTTTCTACATCTTCTATTAGTGATATATATTTTTATATTAATGATAGAAAGATTTTCTATCACTTCTATCAGTGTTCTTGATGTTCTATCAGTGTTTGATTATTGTTGTTTGGTTTTTTATCAGTGTTTGGTTTTTGCTTTCCAGTGTTTGATTTCTATAAGTGTTCGTTTTTGCTTTATTTTTCAGTGTTCGATTTCACCATGTATTACCATCAAGATTTCTGATAGATCTGATAGAAAAGATTTTCTATTACTGATAGGAAGTTTTTCTATCACTCATAGAAAGATTTTCTATCACTAATAGAAGATTTCTATCACTGATAGAAAGTTTTTTTATCACTGATAGATTAGAAAATTTTTCTATCACTCATATAAAGTTTTTCTATCAGTGATGACAGAAAGTTTCTCTATCACTGATAGATTATATTAGTGATTGAAAGATTTTATGGAAAGTTTTATATTACTGATAGGAGATTTCTATCATATTTTTTTTATCACCGATAGAAAGTTTTTCTATCAATGATATTGAGAGAAAGTTTTTCTATCACTGATAGATTCTATCAGTGATTGAAAGATTTTCTAATCAGTGATAGGAAGTTTTTCTAACACTGGTAGAAAAGTTTTTCTATCATTTCTATCACTAAAGATTTTTTATCAGTGATCCTGTTAACTTTTCTATCACTGATAGAAGATTTCTATCACTGATAGATTCTATCAGTGATCGAAAGATTTTCTATCACTGATAGAAAGTTTTTCTATAACTGATAGACTCTATCAGTAGTAGAAAGTTTTTCTATTCTATCAGACCATCAGATTTTAGGGAGGGGCATTTTAGTAAATGTGCGTTCCAGACCTTGATGGCATTCCTCAAATCTAATTCCACACGAAAAGACAATAACCGGAGCCTCACCATACCTTTGATTCCTTCTAAAATTGCAAAAGTTTACACGATACAGGGTATTGTATGATTTCATAAAAACTACCAAATGAGATCCATCGTAGTTTCTTAGCACAACACATTTCATCAATATTTTACTTTAAAGGCATCGTAAGAAGGGAAAATTTATCAACACAGATAATAAGCCTTTTAAAATCCTTGAATAACTTTAGACTAGACACATTTAACATCTCCTTTGGATAGTTTCAATCCAGTCTAATCTCAACATTTGAGATCATATCTCTAGGCAAATACTCATCTCATCATTCCAAATGGTGTCTTCATTTTTCTTTAGAAATCGTGACTTGCCTTAACTCCATCAGACACAAGTATTACGGTTTTAGGAAGGTTGAAGAAAGTCTAGCAAGGCAGAGCTTTAATAATTGCATGCAAAACTCCATGAGATAGTTTCTTTTCCCCTCTTTCTTACAGCTTTTCGTTTTGTTTGTAAAATCTCAGGTACTGGAGTTGCAACGTCTTCCCCAGCTCCACCGTCGACAGTATTTTCTTTCTCGTTTTTTCTGTGGCAGTGTTTGGGAAGCATCTAGGCAGAGAAAGTTGCAGAGAAAGAAAGGGAAATGGGTTTTTTAGCAAATCGGGAATATAAAAAATTGATTTAAAAACTTTGACATATTTGCAATTATTTTAAAAAGTTGCTAATTTTGCCATTAAGCACCCTAATTTTGTCACCCATTACAATTATCCTTTTTTTTTTAATATTATATTTACTTTATTTTTGTTTTCCGAAATTATGTTCGTTTACTAGCTAGGTTTTTTTGTTGCTTTTATTTTTATTATTTAGAACTATTTTAAATTTAAATATCTTAATCAAATTTAAATTTTTAATTATACATGTATTTGGAAACTACATTATTTTTTAGTTTTTAAAATTTTCTATAAGTTAAAAAAGTAAGGCTACAAAATAAATTGGTCATAAACTAAATTTTCCAAAAAAAAAATTATTAAATAAAACTTAAAAATTGCGTTCTACTTTCATAGATTCACAAGACAAAAGTTTTTGGACTAAAGTTGTTTTATCTTGTTAAAAATAAAATGGTGAATTGATTTTTAGTATGTAGTAGTATCAAACAAAACGATGGTATTTCTTTTCAAAAAAAAAAAAAAAACAAAACAAAACGATGGTATTTTTTAGGTTGGATTCAAAATATTTCCAAGGTAGGTGGTTAATTTTAACTTTGTAGTTAATGTTTACAAATTTTCAATTATAACAAAAATTGCCAATCAGAGAATTACTTTTGCAACAAATTGAAAAGTGGAAGGTCAAATTAAATCTAGCAGTCTAAATTAGGCCATTTTGTATAATTTAATGAAAGTTTCCAAAATAAACTGGCAAGACATTTTTTCAAATAAGTCCCAAATGTCACGTCAAGTGAAGTAACGTATCTGTTGGCAGATTTAACGTTGTTTCTTGTCGGGTTGGCTTTGGATCCCACAGGGATTACAAGGGACATTGCTAATAAATTTCAGTGTTTTTTTTTTACCCATACATTCATCTCTGTAAAAATAAAACAAAGCTAAAGCTGATGCAACTTTCTTCACACTGACAAGAAGACATCTCTAAAATATCTCAAAAAAGGACAAACTGGCAAGTATTTGCAACATTTAGGATTCTCGTGACTATAGGATTTCTACACTCAACATCAAATCTCGGTAGAAAGGAGGTCGGTACAATGTGACAAGCGGTCTCATTTCCTTGGATGTGAAGGAGAAACCGAAAATTATAGCCTCACCATACATTCAAATGATTTAGAGAGTTGCAGCTTGGATCTATAATTTTGTTTACAGGCATTTTCTATGGCACGATAGGTGGCTTGGCCCCTGAAACTATAATTTCGACCAATGAATATTGGCCACATGGACTAAAGATTTAGCCAAAGTTTTTAATTTCTTCCCTCTGGTAGATTTGGGTGTTGAGAAATCCCTCCCTCCCCATTCTAACTCAACTCACACTAAAAGTAAAGCAAGACAATCCAAAAATGAATGAAAAGTTGCACAAAAGATTGAACTTAAAAATATGTGAAGGCGAAACTCAACCTCTCAGAGGCTATAGATAATTGTCAAGCCCCAAGTCCCTTAATGCATCACTGGCGGCATCCTTGCAGCTTTCATGGTTTTGCTTCGCTTTTCGAATGTATTTCTCGATTCCGCTTTTGAGCAAGAGAGCTCTGTATAATACAGGATGTACTTGATAAGTAAAAGCTGACATCAATAGAGAACAGTTTGAGACATGTAATGCCAACATCAATGGAGAATAGTTTGAGATTGCACCTGTTTTCTGGGTTCCTGACTACAAGATTTCGTATCATGTGACATGAGTTCCTTTGCATTTGTTGAGCTGAAGGGAACTTCTGCATAGCTTGAATAGCAAGATCTCCAGCTCCAGCTTCAATGGCTCGTGTTGCATTTTCTGGAGATCTTAAAGTTAGCACTGATATAATCGACATTACCTGTACAAATAATCACAAAGAATTTTAGAATGGAACTGAACTGATATAAGATTGTGGATGCCACAACAAAATTATACAAGTCATGACTTTTAAATCAGTAGAACGCCAAGTTAAAATAAACCCCAAAATTACTGTAGATCATTATTTGCAGGAGGAAAAATAAGTTCTCATTAACAAAATGGTGGTGTGAACCGAGTAGAAAAGCATTTGATATTCACGATATTCTATTGACAGTATTCACTATCTTAGTGTTCGTTGACTAAGTATTGAATTTGCATTCTATCAAATGTTGATTCAAGAATCAAAGTTTTCATAAAATAAAATTATTGATTTGAAATTATTTTTAAACTACCCCTTTATGTTATACATTAGAGATTAAATTAAAAAGACAAAGGTGAATGTATAAGTAATAAATTTATTCTGATTTTTTTTTTTTTAAGATTCCAAACTTTCTATGATATAAATATTGTCTATAGAATTTCCCTAAATCTTAACATCAGCATACATCATCAGCATATATATGCTGATGATGATATGTATCTTTAATTATAAAAAAGAGGAATTAAAATCTTCATCGGATGTTATGCCACGCAACAGAAAATAGGATGGGATGTGATGTTACTGCAAAGTCAATGAGGCTTCTAAAATAGTATAGTTAAAAGAATCGGAAGTTTCACCATTGCTGATTAGATTTGCTTCCTTACCTCCTGTAGAACAGATGGATCATCACTAAATCGGGAAGAAAGCTTGATTAGTTTATCCAATCCTTTCTTTTCAATAATAGCGCTCTTGTTAGTGTCACTTCCTGCCAACTAATTCAATAAAAGCAATAAGATGAAAAGCAACATAGAAAATTATTTGGAAAACAGAAGGTAAAAAATGCAAATGATAACCCTGTATGCTTTGTAGATATCAGGAAAAGATTGACAACACCAGCTAAAGAAGCTAGCATATTAAAATCGTTGCTCAGCAAAAAAATGGAGCTATGAATTATATAAAACAAGCTCATTTACAATTTCCTTAAGAAATTAAAAAAAAAAATCCTAGCCTTCCTCCAGTTACATCTAATTATTGGAAGTCTATTGGATTTTTCAGCTTTGGTATCTTAATAGTACAGACTAATTTTCCCTACTGTATGCTAAAAGCAAGTATTCCCATGCTGTTTTGAAGAAAGAAAATGGGAGAGAGAGTTTACAAATCTACTCCTTCAATTGTTTATTCCTTTTAGAGAGCACTCCTTCAGTACAGGGCACAAAACATCAGTTAAATGTTGATTCTTCTGACAATAAACTGAAGAGATATAAATGCAGGGGTGAATCTGAGAAGCTGAACTTCGCACTAAATAAATCAACATTACATGTGGGTTCAATGAATTGGAAACTAACAACTCCATAAAAACACGATTTTAACTTCATACCTTTGATAACAAAGAACAGCAAACTTTAGCTACCATTTTATTTCTTTGATCACCACTGTCATCAATGCATCTCAGAACTGCATCAATACCACCATTTTCAGCTATGGATTTACAAATTTCATCCTGCATTTCGTAAATAGCAATTGAACAGTGAAAAGACAGAACACTATCAGAAAAACTAATATATCACCTTTCTGGTCAGTGATAAATGATAATATATCTGGAGACTAGAGATGTGCGGAGGAGGCAGGAGGCAGAGTCTATACTATCCGTCAAGTGGGTGTAGGTGAACACGTGACAAGTGAGTATTGTCACCCAATTTGACATAAAAGAACTACAAACATAATGGAAATAAGTTGCTCCCGACGAAGTAGATAGTCTACCAGCCACATTATGCAACACAGATCAAGCAAGAAAGACGTTTCATCATTTACATTACTGATATGTGATATGAGTGATAGTTAAGAATGTCTGCTCCACATAACAAACTTCTAATAATTAATAATTATGATTTTAGTTAGAGAAAAAAAAAAAGTAAGATGTACATCAGTTAGTTTCATATTTCATAATATAGTGGAGATCCAAGAAGACTCGCTGTGGCTACTGGGATCACGGCAGATTTTATCATATACCAATCACCAATACGACTTCAAAAACGATTCCAGCAGCATAATCTTGTCTAGTCAATTTACATTAATGAGAAAAATTAATTGAAGGGGTCTAATAAAACTAATCCTCTTTCTTATATTTTCTGTGAAGAGAGAATTTTTCTAATCTATTTACTCAGATGAGAATTAAGCAGAAGAGGTCTAATAATATTAACCACTCGTTCTTGTATGTATTGTGAAGTGAGAAACTTATTGTTTTCAATGAAAACGAATACCCTTTTTACTTTCCAACCAAATTTGAAAACTTACATTAACAGCAACAGCCTTTAAAGCAATGCTCGCTGAAACTAGACCAGCTGAGTTAAGTCCTCCATGTAGTGAATCCACAAGGGCATTAGCAATTCCAATTTTAGCAAATCTTCGGGCATAACCATAAACCTGAAGTTTAATAAGACGCCCAAAAAGTAAGATGCCGTCAGTGAAAAGACCAATTACTTGGTTTAAGGACTTCTTTCTTTGAAGGGTGGGGGGCAAATTGTGTCAAGTAATCATCCATAACGTCGACAGTAATGAAAAGAATAAGACCACGCACTTGAGAAGCAACTACTCGATTATCATCAGGCGTCAGCAGAATCCGAATAGCATCATATAAGCTACTAATACAGTCACCTCTATGCGTACTGAGAGTCTGCAAAATGAGCTCATCAATATTCATCTCGACAAATGATTCTTTAAGAACCTCATTAGCAGTCGCAGCTGCAGCAACGACAGCAAAGCCACCCTGTAAGATTTCCATGTTTTGCTTGCCCTTATTTAGAATATCCATGACGATTTGGGGTCCATTGCTGTTACGAAATATTTCTGTACTGTGCAAATCTGAAAAAGTATAAACATTGCAGGCATTAAATATGAACATTCCAAACAAATTCATGGGACGGGACCTAAAAATTTAAAGCTATAACCAAACCCCAAATTCATGCAAGAAAATCATTTTAGATTATCACACAGTTGCTTGTTTTTCGTCTGTTTACTTTCCAATCTCCATAATTCTATAATCAATTATGCGCAGTACCTTGAAGCAAGAACACCATTGTCTTCAAAGCGGAAGCAACAGCACGCTCGCAATCACTCGGAATCTTAGAACAAAGAGAACAGAGCAATTCCAATCCCCCATTTCTTAATGCAATCGACGCATTTCCAGATTCCTCATTCGATCCACACAGCTCCGACATCCTATCAAACAACACCACCATCTCGTCAACATCCTTATCACTGATTCTATCCTTCGAATCACCGTCCAATTGTTTCAGCCTCTCCAAGCTCTGTACCAAAGGGTTATCTCTCGCGCTACCCTCTCCAGGAACGCACCTCACAATGCCTGCATACAGAAAGAACAACAATCGGAAAAGGCAAAGAACGATTACGGATGAGGCTCCACAAATCACCTGAGAGATCAACGCCTTGGAGAGTTAAGGTTTCGATTGCATCCTGGAGAGCCTCAGTCGGATCCATCCCCAGGTCCTCCACATTCTCTCTTACCACCTCGTCGAAGGATTCCTGTGAGATCGTGCGGAGGGTTTTGGGTGGGCCCATCTCCGCCGCGTTCCGCCGGATCGGAGGATGTTATGGAATATGGATGGTAACTCTGTTGTGAAAGAAATCAGTGGAATGGCCGGAGGAGGAAGACGGTGGCCGGGAACCGGGAAAACAATTTCAATTATTGTGAATCACTGAAATTCAAAAACCATAGCAATGGCTGATGTTTGGGCTTTTATGTGAGATGGGCTTGAAGTGTAATGGGCCATGATTGGACTGTATAAGAGAACTAATCATTACAATGTGGGCTCGGCCCAAATTCTAGGCCCATCAAATTTGAGATTAGAATATTCCTCACTAGTGCTTTTGTGGTGAAGAAGTAATTCAAATTGAGATAAACATCTCAAAGCATGTTTGATAGTGATTTTGAAATAAGATAAAATCATTTTTGTCAAGTTTGAAATCACTCCAAAATATGTCTTTAATCATTTCAAATCAACGAGATGTTTGATTTTACATTTTTAAACGTGTTTTTCATACAAATCAAAAGTTAAGATTCCTATTCATAAAATATAAAATAAAAAGTCAAGATTCCTAATTTTTTTTTTCCCTATTCTCTCAACCTCTCTCAATCAAAATACCATTGATAAGTTTGCAATTAGACTTAGCAATTAAATCTTGACACTAATTTTGTTCCCTTGGAAAAATTAGAGGATCAAATATTCACCTTACAATTGTATTATTCTCTTCTCAAAAAATTGTATTATTCGTTTAATCTTTAATTATGCTTGATGACGTTATGAATTGATTATTAATTAACATTATAACAATTATATATAATTGTTCAACTTGAGATTATGGGATGTGAAATACCACTTTTGGTAGCACTACTAAAGAAAGAACCCAAAAAAAAAAAAAAAAAAAATCTAAGTTTTGAATTTCCATTTTAGAAAAGAATAAATAAATAAAATCAGCATCCAATAAAGAAACGATGGAAAAGGGTCATACCAGAGTAAAAAAAAAAAGAGCCTTTAATTCTTTTTCTTTTTGAAAAAAAATTATAAATACTATTGAATTTCACGAATGGTATCTATTTTTACCTAGTTTCGTTGTATCAAATTGAACCCTAAAATTAAATATGTGTTGCATTTTTTATCCTATGCTCAATTTCAGCCAAATTTACTCATTAATTCTGACAAAAAGTAAAGTTTTTTCTTTTTCCAGAGCTCACTAATTTCAACAAAAATGTCCGAAAGTAAATTTGATTAGTACACAGTCAACAATTGAATAAATTTTTAAAACTCACAAATTTCAACAAAAAGTTCAACTATAGTGTTGGTTTTTTGTGAAGTTACATTATTGTCATACTGATCATTTATTTTATATTCATTAAACGTACAAAGTGTATTTTCATTTTCTCAAAAAAAAAAAAGTATTTTCATTAACTATGTTTTAAATGAAAACCTAATCAACGTGAAAATTGACACACTTATTCTAAACTCAAATTAAAAATTTAGGATAAAAATGGATACAACTTATAAAGTAAAAAAAAAATGAGTGTTTTTTTTTTCCCTCTTTTTAACCCAAGTAAGTGAAGCCCATCATTAACTTTTTTTAACTTGTGGGGAAATTGACCAGTTTTTTTTTTAAAAAAAAAAATTATATTTTTGTTCAAGTGGGTGCAAAGAGAAGTGTGGTCAAAAGAGAAATGGACCCACCATCAAAGAGACATCTTGATCATAAAGTGAAATGTCTCTATATTTTGCTCTGCCCCACACAGTTAGTTAGTGACTTAGTGGAGAAGTCCACTTAGGATTGTAAAAGTCATCATGATGTGTGATAATTGTGGTTGAAAAAAAATTAAAGCTCATAAAAAAATGTTTACCCTTTTAGAAACAAATAGTGAAATAGTCTTAACTTATTTTTTCCATTTAATTTGATTTGAAAAAAAATGGTACTTGGGTGTGATTTGGACCAATTTGACAAGCATATGGTCTCACTTTGGTCAATTTCTATGCACCTATTCTAATTTGGACAAACTATCATATGTCTACTCTTATTTGGTAGGGTACTTGGGGAAAATTTTTAAATTCACCTTTGTCCGACTATAAGTTGTAACACATACGTGCTAAATGATTTCTAGTTTTATCTAGTTGGATTACAACCCACTTAGGTTAAGTAGCTTATGGACCTTAACTAAGTTGGACTACATCTAGACTAACTTAGACTTTGCACTAACTCGCGTCTTCATAATAACTATTTAAGTGGTAGACAAGTTGAACGGTTGAGTTGTCAGTCCACGTGAGTTATTTATCATTCTAAAAAATCTTTTTTTTTTTTTTTTTTTTTTTTTTTTTTGAGTTCAACTACATTTAGAGGTTTGGAGGATTTGAATCTCTAATCTTTTTGGTTGAGAGTATATATCAATTATCGCTTGCTCACTTTGACTAAAAAAAATCTTAACCTATGTTATAATATATATAAAAATTAAACTTTATTTTCTCTTCCTATCAAAATAACTTGTTTGAGTCTACCGAGTAATAAACAATATCTTTTAAGTTAAAGAAATAATGTAATACTAGTAACATGATAATAAAAGAATTTAAATTGTCATTTCAAACCAGTTGTAGATATATTTCCAAACAAATTTAAAAGGTTTCAATACATAGAATAAGAAAATAAAAATTAAAATTAAAATTAAAATTAAATAAGGTGGCTATTTTTCTGACATTTTAGTTGAGAGCCCTCAAATTCAATTAAAGCGTTAAAATATTAATTGGCTAGCGTTGGACATCAAACCAAATATTTTCATATAATTGCATAAGAAATCAATGCACCATTAAGGGTGACATTAATTTGAACTCACCAAACTTTGCATTATTTTGTTTTTCCCCACAAAACAGCTTGATTCATTTAAACTCTCCACAGGAAAAAAGAAAAAAAAAACTATTGTGAAAATAAACTCAATATGAAAATTACTTTATCTTGAGTACATCAACATTTGGGGGTGAGGGAATTCGAGCTTCCGACATCTTGGTCGAAAGTACATGCCAATTACCACTAAGCTATGCTCGCTTTGGCACTCGATATGAAAATTACTTTAAATTATTGTTTGGATAAAATGATTGATCAAATACTAATAAATCCATAAATGAATATATTTTAGACCAAAATGAATATTTTTCTTGTTGACAAAGGATTTTTTTTAAATGTATTTAGTGTTTTTATTGAAACACTCCAATTACTTTCACGTATTTTGATTAGGATTATAATAAATCTCTATTTTTAAATTCATTAATTTAAGGCATTAAAAAAAAACATCAAGTTTTTTTTTTTTTTTTTAATCTAAGAAAGAAAACTATCATTTCATTAGAAACCTCCCCTTTGGGGTACAAAAAGCGGCTTTTTGCTAAGACTCAAATCCGACAACCATTGAGGTACCTCCCTATACCAACAGGTGGGAGACGAACATAGACTCATACGAGCTAATCTATGTGCAATCTCATTCTGATTCCGACTGACAAAAGTAAAATCAACCTCCTTAAGACGACTCTTGAGAGCTTCAATATCCCATATGACGATAGAACCTCCACTTCCTTTTCCTTCAATCCATTTAACATTGAGACCATATTTAGCGAGTAGTCCTCGGAAATTGGCATGAAATCAATGGAAATAAAAACAATATTCCTTTGATGTAGTTGGCTAATAATTATATGGAATTGAAGTTAGAAACCTATTCATGACGTTTACTCGGAAGCTATTTAAAATCATAATAGAAATTAGACAAATGATAATTACTAAAATACTTTTTTCATATTTCTCGCTAATTAAAAATGCATTAATGAAATGGTATACTAATATAACTTTGAGGTTACATTAACCAATAATAAAATTTTAATTTCTTTTATTAGTAATATTTTCTATTCTAACAATTTATTTGAAACAAATAATAACGAATTAAAATAAAACTACATCAACTAAAAATGTTTAATAGTTTTCTTTATTTGTAGAACAATAATGAATATAAAACATCATTAAACTATGATAATTAAGTAAAATTAAATAACGAATAAATTAAATAAAAGTTCAAAATATTTTATAATAAAATCGTTATTAGAAGAAAAATCATTAACAAACAAAATATAGATCAATTTTATTTGAATATGTGTCATCCAATAACAATATTCTAGTTTAGAAAAAATAAAAAATAAATAATAACGTATTAAATGAAAATGAGATTAAGTGGGTACTTTGAAAACTTTGAAAATAATAGGATTATCTCCTTATCAACCACCACTACAAATTATATGTTACTTGACATTTGTAATTTTGAATTAGTTGACATTTTATGGAAAAAAAAATGTCATGTAGAATACACATTTCTAAAAAAAATGTCAAGAAAAATATAAAAAAGGCAAAGGTTGGACTAGATTTTTCGGATTTTTTTCCTGTTGACAAGAACTTGACATTTTAACAATGAAAAGTTTGAGAACGTCAAGTAACTTAATTTTTCTTGTAGTGAACATTTAAGTAATGAAATAAGGCTTTTCAAGAAAAAAAAAATTAAAACATTTTTGGTCCTTGAACTTTCATAAAAGTAGTAATTTAGTCTCTAAACTTTTATTTGCGAGTTAGTCCTTATACTTTCAATTTTGTAACAATTTAGACCATGAACTTTCATATGTAACAATTTAGTCCCTGTACTTTAAAATTTATAATGATTTAGTCCCTATCACGAAAATTAGTGTTAAGATTTAATGAAGTTTCTTACACAGATAGATTAATAAACTAATTTGGGACATACTCAAAATGTTTATAAGCTACAAAGTCTAATCATTAGATAATAAAAATCAACATTTTAATTTGATGAATTTTTTGCGACAAGGATTAAATGATTACAAATTTGAAAGTACAAGAACTAAATTGTTACAAAATTAGAAGTACAGAGACTAAATCGTTACAAAACAAAGTTCAGAGACTAAATTATTACTTTCATAAAAGTTCAGGGATCAAAAGTGATTTTTAACAATGAAATGATGACATATTAGAATCGAGTTAAATAGTTTTTTTTTTTTTTTTAGTTCATTAACATTTGGGATGAGGGATTCAAACCTCTTATCCCTTTGTTCAAAGGGAACATGTCAATTACCGTTAAGCTAGACTCACTTTGGCATCAAGTTAAATAGTTTAAAGACCAATAAAAAAACGTTTAAATTCTTACGAACAACGAACCTTCCACAATAGCATACGATATATTGTCCACTTTAGACTTAATATACCCTCGTGACTTTGTTTTTGGTTTCACTCAAAAGATTTGTACTAATAGAGAATAGTCGTGTTGACTTATATACTATGGATTTTTTTCTTCTTTAAGAAACGTGAGACTTTGATCGTACGTACTCGTAACGATAAATCTACATGGAAAGTGCCCTAGGCCCTCCGGGGCCTTGAGCCTAATGTATTGGAAAAAAAGGGACCCATAAGGAGAAGGTAGTAGGTATGGAAAAGATAAAGCTAGCAGCCACTGAAGGCTGAAGGCAGGTATTATGGAAATTGACTTTGGTTTTGTTATTATTATTCCTCCACTTTACTAAGTGGGTTTGTTGGTGTGTTCCCACAATTTTAGTTACATCATCACTTCAAAAGTAAACCTTTTTTTTTAAAAAAAAAATATATATATTCCTTGAGTGTACCAAATTTAAGTTTAAAATTAGAATTTTATCCAATTAGACATTGAGTTCAAAATAAATTTGGTATACTTAAAATATTATATATTTTAAAAAGGTTGTATTATATTATGGGGGAAAAGGGAGGAGGAGAGTGGACAAAGAGGAAAGAAAAGAGCACATATAGGAGTTATAAACAAAAATAATAAAATTAATATATTTTGGCTTAGTAGACTTTTGGTTTTTATTTATTTATTTTAGTATGTGAACTTTCGAAGGGTATATTTTGATCATTTAACTTTTAGGTTGGTACTGTTTTCGTCTTTGAACTTTTAAAATGTCTATCTTAGTTTTTGAACTTTTAAAAAATAACTATTTGATTCTTAGTTTCATTTTAACCAATTAATAACGTAGCTTTAAATATGTATACTAGCTTTTTAATATAAGCATGATTTCAAGATATGTAAGTTTGAGATGGACACAGGGTAAGCGAATATAAGATGGAAAACGATATAACCAGGACCAAAATGTTAAATTTTTAAAGTTTAGGGACTAGAACAGATCTTTTGAAAGTTTAGAAATCAAAATAAAATATTTCTTAAAAAAACCAAAATAAAACAAACTTGAAACTTCATACACCAAAATGTAATTGACATTTTGAAAGTTAGGGACCCAAACGAAACAAATTTGAAATAATTGGACCAAAGTGAGATTTTTTTTTTTTTTTTTTTGACAACAACCAAAATGATATTTAAACCTATATTTTTTCTACTTAATTTAAAATTGTCATTTCATCAAAGTTCAATCGACATGTTAACTGCCACATCTACATTTCATTGGGTCAAATAATAACCAAATGAGTTCGAAAATCAATTATTCGAGGGTTTGAAGTGTCCATCTTGAAATCATGAACCCGAATATATATCAAACTCAAATTTCAAGTAGTAAAAGTATACTTTATCTTAAAATTAATATCTTCAATTTCTACTTTAATTTCCTATTAATGATTTGTAGCTTGTAGAGTTCAATAAGACTATTTTTGTGCGCGTTGATTTTTTTTAATTGTGTATGAATATCTTTTAGTTGAATTTGGGTCTTTTTGGTGTTGGATTTTTGCTCTTTTTTGTGCTTGATTTGTGGATGTGTTTGAGAGTTTCTTAGATCAGATTCAAAATTTTATTTGGCTCATTTTTTGCATGTGCATTTTAATGGTTCGTTTGGCCATTTTCTAAATTTTGCGCAGGTGTTATTTAACTATCTTTTTTATTTAAAAAAAAAAAAGAAAAAGAAACTTATAATGAAGGTCCCATTTGATAATTAACCATTTGATTTTTTTTTTTTTTTTGTTTTTGAAAATTAAGTTTACAAACACTACTTCCACACATAAGTTTCCTTATTTTTTTTATCTCCATCTCCCAATTGTTAAACTAAAAAAAAAAAAAAACCAATATTTAAGACCCCGTTTGATAACCATTTGGTTTTTGGTTTTTGGTTTTTGGTTTTTAAGCTTATAGACATCACTTCCAACTCTAAGTTTTTTTGGCTTTTCACCTACCTTCTTCTCATGTTTTCAAAAACCAAATCAATTTTTGGAAACTAAAAAAAGTAGTTTTCAAAAACTTGTTTTTGTTTTTAGAATTTAGTTAGGAACTCAAGTATGTCATTAAGAAAAATGAAAACCATGGTGAGGAAATTTAAAGAAAACAAACCTAATTTTCAAAAACCAAAAATCAAAAACCAAATGGTTATCAAACGGGACCTAAATGTTTAATTTTATAATAATATATAGATTTCAATTTTGGGTCTAACGATAGTTTATATCTATATATGTTGATATAATATTGATTATATATGTAAATATTAATAGATGGAGTTATTATAACATATAGTTTGATGTGAGAATGCAATATTCATCACATAATTTCATGTAATGATGCTAGGAATTGATTAAGGTTAGAAATTAGAGTCGCACTTGTTTTTCATTCCTCTACTAGACGGTTTTTTTTTTTTTTTTTTTTTTTTTTTTTTTTTTTTTTTTTTTTTTTTTTACATTCCAATCATTAAAATAGAAGGAACAACATACTAAGCAAGCAACCAAATGGACTAAACTGTTACACCGCTAAACATAACCCATTACGCATAAGCCATCATACACCCAGACTAGCAACCAGCTCTGCTCCCTCCTGCACTACTTAGCCTCAAGTCGGCCCCCATCATCGCTCCTTAGGCCTGACATATCACAAACCAAATACAGCACATTAGCACAGGAAAAACACCCATTAACTCACTAGTCACTCCACACCCCAGGGGAACCTGTCTGGACACCCCAACCTGCAACCTGATAAAACTCAATCAAGCATAGAGCTATATTTAATAAAATGGCAAGGAATCAGAAACTGAAATTTATCACATCAAGTCTGCTCGCTCCGGTTGCTAAAACTTATGCCTGAGAGAAGAGCTAAAGCATGCTAACAAATTCAGAAGCAGATCAAGTTAACCCCACGACACCTCACACGCATGCAAGTGCAAGGCCTCACCTCAAGCAGCCCCTACAAGCCCAAGAAAGACTTATAACCTCCTCCACCCATCTTCCCCCTACACTGGCACTAAGGCTTCGCAAAGAAGCTAAAAGGCGCAAAAAAGGAATTAACTCAAAACCTAGGGCCTGCAAGAGAAGACAACTCATTTACTACTTTTACCACTCTACAGGCGGGGTACTAGCTTTCGCGCTACAATGTAGGGACCCATAACCCGGGTTTTACCCTTGGATGGCCTAACTGAACACACTGCAGGCAGCTCTTTTTACCCCTCTTTGCCTAACGCTTTCAACATGCTTTCATAGAGAAACAGAAACATGTTTAAGAGTCCCAATGCATGCCCGCGCCTCGTTTTACCACTCGTATTCTAGCAGGTCTTGCCACTCATTCTTTTCCTCTTTCTTTCTTTCTTTTCTTTTTCAATCGATTCTTTCCTTTTCAGATCTACTTTTTTCAATTTCTTTTCTTTTCCTTTTTTACCTAGGCCAAGCACACCCACAAGATTGCAACAATTAGACATCCCGCTCAGCCCTTCACCGATCGGGGTGACAACAGATCTATAGAGCCCATAAAACAAACCAGAGCCTTCAAGACTATCTAGGGAAGAGGCCTCAAACACTCAAACAAGTCGGAGATCACAAGCGAAACTCAAAAAGCTCACCAAATAAGATATCATACTTCACTATCAACAAAAGCATAAGAGAGAGTAGGGAGCACACAAACATCAACCTGATAACTTCCACAAATACCCTAACCACTTGAGCTCAACAAACCATAGATAATCGAAAAGGAGAAAACAGCAGGTCCCATGCTCAGATGCATGGCCTCAAACCAATCCAGCAGAGAAAAACAGAAGCAACGTAACAATTATAAACAATAAAATTGCCTGGTGCTCAGTTGCATCCAGACTTAAAACAAAGCTCACTAGCCTACACCATCACCCACCCCCAACCTAAACATATGAATCCTCCAAAAGAAAATCTAAGCATGCAAAACATAAGGGAAAAAAAAAAGAAACAGAAAACCTTCCCTGTGCCTAGGCATCCTGGTTGGGCGGCAGTTGGACCTGCTTAGACTGATCACCCTCCCCTCCTCGCCTGGGGAAACTCATGCACTCCCTTTTCAGCCAACAAGCCCAAAACACATGTCGGGCCTTCTTCCATCCACACTCGGTCACATCTGTCCTCCATCGCCAACCTCGCCAAACGATGGGCAACACGGTTGCCTTCCCTGAACGTAAAGCTGCCCCCGACAAACCACCTTGCTGGAGCACCCCTCACCGCATCCTCCACCAGCATCCCCAACTCCGACACGACCACCTCATCACGCTGCATCAGCTTGGACACCCGCAGAGAATCTGTCTCCAACACAAAAGGTCTGGTAGCCGTCTCCACCGCAACACAAAAGATCTAGTAGCCGTCTACTAGACTGGTTGAAAAAAAGAAAAAGAAAAAGAAAAAAAGTCTCATCCAATTAAAATAAAACTCATATGTGGCTACCAACGTTTAAAAAAAAAAAAAAAAGCGAATAAGAATGTTAAATTCACTCCTTATGTAAGTTCAATAAACAATTTAGCAAATATAAAAATTGATGTTAAAATTTGCTTCTTATGTTTAAGTAAAAGAAAATTAAAATTAAGAAATTAGAAAGTAAAGAAAGAAAGGATAAATGAAATCCAACCGTTATTAAGAGATAATCAAACGGTGACAGTATTTCACCAACCGTTCTTCTTTTTTCTTCTTTTTCAATTGTCCCCAAACCATGTATTTTGTTATAATATGGGTGGGAGATTCGAATCACAGACCTTTTGATCGTTAGTATAAGTTTTATACCAGTTGAGCTATGCTTATATTGACATTGTCGCAAAAAGTATTGATGGTTCAAATTAATGATTAAATTAATAATGTATGGTTTTTTTGAGGCAAGGATTTATTATTGAGGTACTGTGCACATGGACAGAGTCACAGAACATATATTACATGGTTGGATTTCTATTTTTATTTTTATTGAATAAAAAAATATTGGAAAATAACTTAAAATCTTGTTTTAAGTGTGTCATTTGAAATTATAAGTGAATATATAGTTTTGATTTTATATTTTATCTCTGGTATTGAAACTGATCAAACCAGAAAAGGAAATGAAAAATCAACATCAAAACTGACTCTTTTTTAAAAAGGTGAACTCTCCCTTTCCAAGAAAATTTAGGACATGTTTGGTAGGCAAACGGGTTGGGAGATTGGGTGTGTTTGGTTTAACTTTAATTTTAAAAATAAATCTTTTTGAAAAAATTTATAGTATTTGGCAACCACTAAAAATGACTTATTAGAAAATGAGATTGATAAATAAACCATTTTGAGGGAAACACTTGAAACCAACTTTTTAAAAAATACTTCTTAGGTAAACAATAACTTGTGTAGAAAAACATTTGTAAGGAAATGCAACCAAACATATGAGTGTTTAAATTCTAAATAATTTTTATACAAAATATTTTTTAAAAAATGCATTCTTGAAAAACATTTAAATTAAAAAAAAAAATGTTTTCAAAATTTCCACTATTTGGATCATATAATCCGAAAACAGTTTTAAAAAACACATCTGTCATGCATATTCACTAAATTCAGTTAATTTGAAAACATAAAACAGAATATGGATTGCCTACCAAACAGACCCTAACTTTTTGGTCGATGGAACAAGTTTTATGTCACTTTTTTTTTTCTATTTCATAATTAAATAGCACGTATTTAATTAACTATGATTAATATATGCCTTTAGATAATCTTGTTGGTTTTTTTTTTGTTTTTACAATTCCAACTTGCATCCATTCTTGGAATACGACCATGTCTACACAATCATACAAGGGAAAAAGACATAATTTCATAACATCATACAAGATAAAAAGATCGAGATCAATCAATATAATAGTGAAAGGTAAATCAACTACTCCACATCAAAATTTATTCAAAATCTGACTTCCAACATAAACAAACAACTTAAAATTATTATCTATCTCAAAGAGACAAAATTGAATATAAAACTCAAGAAATAGTTTAACCGTTCCAACATTATCCATCTAGTTCGAACTCTGAATATATTGTGGTTATAACTAAAATAGTTATTTTTTTTCTTTACTTTAAACTATATATGTTGTATTCTTGCAAGACAAAACTGGAATATGAAACCACATGTTGATGTAGTATATCATATGAACAAATCTAAATTTAATTAACATAAGCTTTCAAAACATGACATGACTTTTTTTTTTTTTTTTTTTTTGCTAATAAAAAAGAACATTATAATATTATTAAAAATAATAATAATAAAATGGTTGGTTGTGGAAAATCCGAGTAACGTATAAAATAAATATAAGAGATTTGTATGCATGTGGGCGAATCTGCCAACTTTTTCCTTTCCTGGCCTTGAGATCCGTACATGCATTGTGGATAAGAAAATATTCATAGCTATTTTTTAAAAAAATAAATTATTAAAAATACCCTTAAACTATGGAATTTGTCTTAATTATACCAGTTGATTTTCAAATGTTTCGTTTTAACCCTCGAAGTTTGAAGTTTATTTCAAAATGACTTTTGAAGGGTTTTTTTTTCTTCGTTAAATTCATGAACAGAAAATGAGATGTGTTCATATGTATTGTTGTTTATGTGAACAAATTTGGACGCATATATGAAAAAAAAAAAATAATAAAGACATATAAAAACACTTCATTTTTCGTCTATGAATTCAATGAAAAAAAACATTCAAGAGAAACTTCAAATTTCAAGGGTGGTTAAAATGAAAATTTTGAAAGTCTAGGGGTATAATTGAAACCAACCCATAGTTTAAGAGTGTTTCAATATTAACTTTTTTTTTTTACTACTTTACTAATATTTAATGTATAATTTATCAATTAAATTAATAAAATTAAATGTTTTTTTTTCTTTTTCATTTTGATAAGTGGGGTCTTCATGAATTAATATAGTGAGAAATTAAAAATAGTCAATAATTTCTATTCACATTTTTTCTAATAATATGTGGGGTGGGAGGATTTGAACCATAGACCTCTTGATCATTAGTACCGTTTTATTATCAATTAAGCTATGTGTACGTTGACTTTGATTCACTAATTATAATTACCAAAAGACTATGTAGATTAATAAATTAAAATACATGTAGAAAAATAAAAAAATTTCATAAAGTGAAAGTATATAAAGATACAAAAGTATACTTTAATTTGAAAAGAAAATAATGAAAGATGAGATAAAAACAGAAGTAGTTGGGATCATTTGTGGTATGTCTTCACCTAAGAGACTAAGAAACACAATTATGACCCATAAACTATCTCCCTTTGTTTTTGTTGGGATATATCTCAACATTTCATGTGGGGCAAAAAACAAACAAATATAGAAAAAGAGAAATTAATAATCACAAAAGTAAATGAAATTGATGCTTGGAAAATCAAATATAATAATGATGTGAGACATACTATGGACATGACAATGTGATTTTTTCAAAAACATTTACAAAATTGATTTTATGGATCAGCTACTTATTTGGGTGTATTTTCTTGAAAATATAGTTAAATTATCGTTTCGGTCATGGTACTTGAATTGGGACATGTTTTATTTTAGTTCCTGTAATTTTAAATATTCAAATTTAGTCGATGTATTTTAGTAAATCTTAAAACTGATCTTCATATTTAATTTGAAATTAATTTTTATTTGACCGTGTGAATCATATAGTAACAATTTTCATTCAAGAAAGGTACAATATGTTAATATGTTTTACAAATTTTTAAAGGGAAGAAAATTTATTAGCAAAAATTAACTAGAAAATAATGGTGGAGACTAATTTTATGTTTTATTGAAAGTATGGAGACTACATTTAAACATTTAAAATTAGATGAACTAAAATAAAACAAGTCCCAAAGTATAGGGACCAAAATTATATTTTAACTAGAAAATGATTTTTTTTAAAAAAAAATTTTCAACTTTAGCTAGTTTTACATGACTTCAACACGAAAACTTTAGCATAGTTCAATTAATCAAGATACCTTTTTCGAACGATGTCGGAGATTCAAATCCTTCCACTCAGGATTTTGTTGAACTCAAAACAAATTATATATATATATATAAATAATTCTACTACATTAATATATTAACATGCATAATTGAAGTTATATCATCCAAACTACATTACGAACATGTTTGGGAGTGATTTTGAAATTGCTAAAATCACTTTTGTCATGTTCGAAGTAGCTTCGAAACATGCTTTTAATCATTCAAAATCAATTTAATGTTTGATATTTTACATTTTTATATGTGATTTTCTTATCATCAAAATTGCTTTTCAATTGTTAATAACATGCTTCGGAGTGATTTTGAATATGACAAAAGTTATTTTAACAATTTTAAAATTACTCTCAAACATGCCTTACATTAAATGTCTCGAGTTATTTTTCTCTTGAGATTTTGTGTTATTAGTTGTGATAAATGTTGCAAGATAGTGAAAAATATTTATTTAAAAATGGATGGGTTTATATTTGAATTAGATGGAGGGGGAAAATGAAAGTGACTTGAAAAAGACTTGTAGATTAAGCATTGAATGAGCATAACTAAAAACAATTGTATATCCCATTCCCATGTAGGAGGAGCACACATTTGAAAATGATTTTTAATATTGTCTATGTTTCAAATATAAAATTTCTACCTTTATCTCAAAACAACTTGTTATTTTACTTTTGTAATACATATGAAAATTATTATTCACAAATTCATAATTTTAGAAGAAACACTAAAATTAATCTATTTTTAAAAATTATTGTTCATGAAACCATATTAAAGAAAAACAAATACTTAAAGGTAATATAATTTTTTGGTTTTTTGTTTAACAAATAGAATATGTTTTTGAAAGGTGCTTCTAGAAAAAACTCAAACTAAACTATTAAATAAATGTTAAATCACAAATTTAGTCCTCAAACTTCAAGGTTTGTATCTATTTGGTTTATAAACTTTAAGAAGTATCTAATAGGTCCTCAAACTTTCCATGTTATGTCTGATGTGTCTCTAAACTTTAGAAATGTCACTAAATCATTGACTTATTCAAAATTTTTAAAACTAACTAGTTTATTAGGTTTAAAATTGAATTTTATGTTTAATAGGACCCTAAATTTTCAATTTTGTGTCTAGTATGCCTATGAATTTTTAAAAATATTGAAAAGGTCAAAGACCAATTAAACACAAAAAAATGAAAATTCACGTAATTAGACACAAGATTGAAAATTTAAGGACATATTAGATGCTTTTTAAGTTCAGACCAATAGATACAAATTTTTTTTTTTTTTTTTGAGGAGACCAATAGATACAAATTTAAAAGTTTAGATACTAAACTTTTAATTTAACATTAAATAAACTATTTTATTCTTTGTTTTTATAGATTAAGATTATTTAGCATTAAGTTTCTTTATGTGTGCTTTACATTTGTTTCAAAATTTTAGCAAAATTTCAAAAGCTAAAAAGATCTTTTTTATTTTTAAATTTCAACTAAGGGTGTGTTTGGTTTAACTTTTCAAATGTTTAATTTTGAAAATAAATCATTTTGAAAAAATTTCTAGTGTTTGGCAACCACTAAAAATGACTTATTAGAAAATGAGATTGATAAATAAATCATTTTGAGAGAAACACTTGAAACCAACTTCTTAAAAAATACTTGTTAAGCAAACAATAACTTGTGTATAAAAACATTTGTGAGGAAATGCAACCAAACACATGAGTGTTTAAATTATAAACAATTTTTATACAAAATGTTTTTTAAAAAATGCATTCTTGAAAAACATTTAAATTAAAATGTATTCCAAACGGACCCTAAAATGTTAGATATAATTTTAAAAATAAAAAGACAATATGATTAAGAACTTTTTATTTTTATTTTTGTCAAAAATAATAAACAAGAAAGTAAAAGCCACAAAAGAAAGGGTCCTATACCAAATTTTGAATTTAAAAGTTTGAATTTTTAAAAGAAAAGAAAATTCAATAAATACATTGGAACACATTTTTGTTCATCCCAAATTGCTTCTTTATAAAAATCAAGTGTAAATGCTTTAGATTATATTATTGCTTAGTTTATTTGAATTATTTGAAACTATTTGACAAAGTTAAAGAAGAAAGTAGTTTTGAAAGGGACTTGTTTAGGTCAGCAGTAATAAAAGATAACTTATTTTATATAGAAGATACTTCTAAAAGACAAAATGTGAAGTGTGAATGAATTTATAAATATATTTCAAATTTCAAACTAACAAAAAGTCGAACAATATCATTTTAAAATATAAAGTCGTGAGTTTTGCTCTTTTTATTAGAATGATCCTTGGATGTGCTTGACCCTATTTAATAGGGTTGAATTTATGTTGGAGTGGGAAGTTCAAATCACGTTGAAAAATCTTGTTTTTTGAACTGTAAATTCTTGATTCAGATCATCATGCGATAAACACGCGATATGTAATAAAAACCTTATAGATAGTTATTTAAACTAACAATTTTTTTTAAAAAAATAATTCAATAGAATATTTGAATCAAAATATTAAAGATTTCAAAAGTAAAGTCAAAAGTACAATTTTTTTTTTTTTTTAATAAAAAACTAAGAGAAACTAATATACATCGTTATATGCCAACAAGAGCTTAGCTCAACTGGCATAAAGTTGTACTAATAACCACAAAGTCATTGAATACAGTTTAATTGGTTAAAATATTATGATGTTCTAAAATTTCCAAACTAAGAAAAAATTCTCAAATTCACCCGCATTTAATACTTGATAATTGAAACTTTGTTTTTGTAGCCAACTTGCTCAAACATAAAGCCAAATCCCAAAGAATTTTCAAGACACCATTTTCCATAACAAGTATTTTAAAGAATCATATATAATATATAAAAGGGCCATTAATATAATATAAAATCATATTTTAAAATTGCTACATTAACTCTAGTTGTCTAACAGAGGGGCCCACTGAAACCCTAAACCAAGATATTTGAACCACAATTATTAATAAAAAAAATAAATAATTTTATATAATTAATGTACAAATTTATATCTAGGGTGCAAAGTACAATATTGTCTTGTCCTTTGTGATTGGGACCATGCCCACCCATCTCTAATCTAAATCTACCTCTATTATTTTTCCTTCCTAACCATCCCCAAATAAATGCATTAAATATTCATAATTTTTGGGAACAAAATTATTTTGGAGGGAGAGTCAATTTCAACCTTAAAACTTTTAATCTCATTAATATAAATGTTAAACTTGGTGTTAAAATTAGTTCATCTCCCAAAAATGGAATTAGAAAAATCTAACTTCATTAATTTAAACATTAAATTTGAATTAGTGCTAGAATTAATTCATCTTGAAAAATAAAATTAGAAAGTTGTGATAACCCAACAAATGAACCACATTGACAAATGTATGACTCCATAACATTTGGTTGGAAATAACTCGTAGACCGTGATATCTTAGGTAGTTGGTCACCATGAGGTTTGAACCCGTTTTTTTCAAAGTTTCTTTTACTTTTTTACTCGTCCAATGATTGCTAGTCTAACCCACGATAGTTCCCCACAAAGTTGAGACAAAGTCAAATAAATGTCCCAACCCAAGTTTAAAAGTAATTTTACCTTACCACACCTAAAAAAAAAATCCAAACTCAATATTGAAATAATCAAACAATAATAATAAGCACCCAACATACCAATCCGAGTATAGTTTAGTAGATAAAACACCAATTACTTTTTAGAAATTTGTTACTCATCAAGTATCTTATTCTAGTTCTAGAAGTGTCCAAAATTAGCCCTAAAATTTTCATAACCTGAAAACTTGGTTAGAGTATCTATAGACACATAAATTTTCATAGAAAGAGACGAAAATTTTACCTTTTAACTTCCTTTGTATCTAATTTATCAAATTTGAAAGACAAATTAGAGAAAAATTTTAAAATTTTACCTTTTTATCAAAATTTTTAACCAAAGACAAAGTAAAAATGGAGACTTCGTGCCAATACGAGCATAACTCAATTGACATAAAATTTATGTTAATAACCAAGAAGTGTGTGATTTGAATTCTCATCCCCACATGTGGTAAAAAAAATGCTTTGGTTGGAAATGAAAAAAAAATTAAATTAATACAATTATGACATGTTAGTTAGATAAGAAGGTGGTGTCATTAACTAAAAGTTTTTAAATTTTGGTAGGAAATATTTGGACACTTGAAAAAAACCAAAAAAATAAAATTAAAATAGAGTGAAAAATATATCATGTGCCTGACACGTGGCCAGTTAGCTATGAAGATGTACAGCTAGATGGCTCACTCCATCAGTTCTTTCAGTTCATCCTCCTCTCTTCTTTCTCTTAATCCCTTTCCTTCTTCTCTCAAAAACTCTGCAACAAAATTCCCTTTTTCTCTCTTTAAGAACCCTCCATTTTTCTCTCTCCTCTTCAAAACCCTTCAAGTTTCTTCATACTATGCCGTTGATTTATCCTTCTGGTTCACAGAGCAGTAAAAGCTTTGAGGGGTTCGTCGCTGATCGGTGATTTCACTGATTTGCAACTTTGCGATGGGTATATGTACTTCAAAGCCACCTCCGAAGCCGAATCCGTACGCTCCAAGAGACCCAGATGGCCGGATTGATCCGTCTCAGACCCCCAAATCGGCGCCAACTCCTCACCGGAAGGATGATCTCGTCGCCGGGAAACAGTCGCCGTTCTTTCCCTTTTACAGCCCTAGTCCTGCGCACTATTTTCTGAAGAAGAAGAGCCAGAACTCGCCGTTGCCGGCGGGTGGGACTGAGAGTGCTAGCTCTACTCCTGGTAGGTTCTTCCGGCGGTCGTTTGCCCCTCCTTCTCCGGCGAAGCATATTAGGGCGGTCCTTGCGCGGCGGCTCGGGAAGAAGGCGGGTTCCACGGCGGCGATTCCGGAGGAAGGCGACGAGGAAGGTGGGATCGAGTTGGATAAGCGATTTGGGTTCTCGAAAGAGCTCACGAGTCGATTGGAGGTTGGGGAGGAAGTGGGTAGAGGGCATTTTGGGTATACTTGTTCTGCCAAGTTCAAGAAAGGCGAGCTCAAGGGTCAACAGGTCGCTGTTAAAGTTATTCCTAAAGCTAAGGTTAGTGCAATTTCAATTTTGAGTTTCCCACTTTCTTTCAAATTCCTGCAAATTTGGGTGTGCTGTTCCTGAGACGAAAGCTAATTATGTACAAATTTGATGGGTACTACTAATTTTGGTATAGGATCTTGTTTGAATCATAACCCATTTGCTTTTCTCCTTGGAGAAGTTATTTCTGGCCGAGTTTCTTCTCCACCCGTCTCTAAATCTGCAAATATTGGGAGTGTTTCTCGAGATTTGCCTTGCTTAGTCGATCTTTCTGTTGAAATATAGAGTTTGGTTTTGAATTTTCCTCTTCGTGTCAAATTGTGTTGTTTTCCATTAAAAGATCATGTTCACATAGGAAATTGTTTAACGATTCTGGTTGATTGACAAATTTGGGCAATTAAATTAATCTTACTTTATCTCGAATACTTCTTCTGCAATTGGGATTTTAAGTGGCAGACGCGTAAAGGGGTCAGCTTATATGGCTTTTCCTACCTTTGGAGTCAACGCTGAGAATGATCTGGGCCCACCAGAGGAGCCCATATTTGGTTTTCTACTGTTCCAAACACAATCAAGGATATATTATATTTTTCTTTAGACAACAATTCTGCAATGTCTTGCTCAAGAAATAATACTAAACTTGCCACTTGATACCAATTTTCCTCCCGGATTTTCTCGTAATTGAACTTTTCACTGTTTGAGATGTGACATTCTTAAGAAAATGATGGAGATCAAATAAAATATTTGAAAAGGTTCTTGGCCTCCAATGGTTTCTTGTAACACTAATCTTCTCAAGCTACCTATCAGTTTAATCAAACGGACCAAACCTTTTGGCAGGTTTCCTTTCTACTACTGGAATTAGATGGACGGTAGATAGTTGATTTCAGCTTTTAGAGTTCTGTAACATAGTATTGTGGTTCTCTTTGACCGAAGAAAATTTGATGGCTTGAACTGATGAAAGCATTCTGATAAATACTTCATTGACAAGAACTGGGAATATCTTATCTTGATAAAAAAAAGGACTTTCCATGGGTCAAGTATTAGTCATCTTAGGTTTCATTTTTTTAATTCATTGTGCATGTTGTGTATGTGGACTATCCTTTTCAAATCATGGGTCGTGTTCAGTTGGCAAATGTTTGCTGTATATGTTGGTCAACAATTGTTTTTTCAAATGATATTATCGTCTTCTAAGTTCTAAGAATTTCAAACATGTAAGGATCATACTTCAGGATTTTCAATTGCAAACGTGAATTAATTATGTATATTTTACGATTGTTTGGTACTCATTCTATTTAGTAACTACTATTGCCATTTTGGCATGTTCTGATGTCCTAATGATGAAAACTTGAGTTGGGTGTGCAGTCTTGACTCTTTGGAGTCATCAAATGTGAAAGAATTATGTATATTTACGATTGTTTGGTGTTTATGCACTATAGTTACTATAATTGTGATTTTGGCATACTCTGATGTCCTTACCGTAGAAACTTGAGTTGGTTGTATACTATGCTGTCTTGACTCTTTGGAGTTGTTGTTTGCAAGTTTTTTATTCAGTTTTCGGGTTTCCTTGCTCATCAATCGCTCCCTTAGTTTTCGGGTTTCCTTGCTCATCAATCGCTCCCTTAGTTTTTTATTCAGTTTTCGGGTTTCCTTGCACTATGGTACTCATTCTATTTAGTAACTTTTGCTTGTCTGATGGTGAGTGGGAAGATCAATTCTGATGATCACATCTAAATAAGAGACCCTAGTGCCTTTGTAAACATGCCACTGGCTTGGTTGCAATGACACCTGTAGCCCAGGATCTACTATGAGTGCATGTCCCATACAAAATCAAGTTTGTGCTTTTTGACCTTATATTTTATCTCATGGCTCTTTTCTATTGAGAGGATTAAACTTACGCTCAAACTATATTTATGGATATATGAACCTTTAGCCTTGTTCTCTACTTGAAATTGCCTATGTTTCATTCTGTGCTTTTGTCTTGTCCTTTGATGCTTATTTTTTTAATGCTTCGGTGTGATCATGATTATAAAATTAATACTGCTGAGCGATTTGAAGTACTCTTTTTTATTTGAGCATTGATGTTTTTATAGGTGTACTATTCACTTCAGAGCTTCAATCAATGTTGGCTTCTATTGCTTCCAATTTTAGACCACTTTTTTTGTTTCTTTTTCTTTTATTTTCCCCCATTTTTAAGGAATATTGATTTGAAAGTTTAAAATTGGCATCTTCAATTTACACACATATTACTTGAATAATTAGAAGGATGGGTGAATCTACCTTGTTATAATAAGGAAATGCAAGGCAAACAGAGGCTTTTTTAAGCCTATAGGATTATTTAATTTTCTTCTTTCTTTCTTTCTTTTTTTTCTTCTTTTTAATAATGTTCATTTATTACTCTCTCTCACTCTCATAACTATGCCTTACCCTATAGCTGCCATCAATGTGACTCACTCTATGTAATTGCCAGATGACAACAGCTATCGCAATTGAGGATGTGAGAAGGGAAGTAAAAATATTGCGAGCCTTGACCGGACGCACTAATCTAGTACAATTTTACGATGCATTTGAAGACCATGATAATGTCTACATTGTAATGGAGTAAGCTTGGAGCACCTACTTATACTTGTATCTTGTAACTTGACATGCATGTATATTTAATATACATTTGAAAATTCAAATTTTTTTCTTATAGTGTTCTCAACTGGCCCTATATCTTTAGAATCATTCAAAATGTCCTATGTTGTTTAGGCTGTAGATTTATTTTTACAATCTGATAGTGATTACTCATGTAACGTCCTAAACTTATAATGAAGTCAATTACTTCTGTGGACATTCAGGTTGTGCGAAGGAGGAGAGCTTCTAGATAGAATACTTTCAAGGTGGTAATTTTGGTAACAAATATTACCATTTCTTAGGTTTTTTAATCTTTTAGACTTGCACTATTTGTCTCTAATAGAAATTGTGATTATGTTCTTTAGAGGTGGAAAGTACTCAGAGGAAGATGCAAAAGCTGTCATGGTTCAGATATTGACCGTTGTTGCATTTTGTCATCTTCAGGGTGTTGTGCACCGAGATCTGAAACCCGAGGTTAATCATATTCTCAAAACTTTTTAAGTGCATTTCATTGGTAATGGCACAAGATGTCCTAGGAAACGTTACAAATTTACAATTAACCACAACAGCTCGATTGACCTTGAGAGATTGTGTGAAAAGAAAACCAGTCACTCAAGAGGCTTGTTCACCGTCCTTCCATATCCCAGCCACACCAAAGAACTGGAAACGTAGAAACTACACGTGTTTCTCTGATTTGACATCAGAATGTGCAAAACTGCCCCCATACGGAACCTGATTATTTATGACATATTTTCCACTTTAGTCAAATTCTAGATGTTTATTGGCATAATTCAGTAGCAGAACTATTCTTATATATTGTCTCATCTGTCAGCAATTGATGAAGTAAAAAATGTAGGTTGCAATTACTTATGCTCGAGTAAGATAAAGTTATCGAATGGTTATCTTTTGCTTTCTTTGCTAGAAATCAGTCTTTCTTCATAATATTAAAGTAGGTTTCTCCTATAAAAGAAAATATAGAATGTTGTTTTTCTCATCCTCATCTCTGTTTTTCTAGTGTCATCACTGTTATCGAGGTTCCATTCATCTTTCTTCCATATTTTCTTGTAGTTAACTGTAGATAGAACTTTTCAAAAAAAAAAAAACTGTAGATAGAAGATCCCGATGTGTATAATGTAGATTTTATTTCATTGTGCAATACTTATTTATTTATTTTATATTCTAATAGTTTAAATTTCCCAGAACTTCTTGTATACATCTAAAGATGAGAACGCCCAGTTGAAAGCTATTGACTTTGGCTTATCAGATTTTGTCAAACCAGGTTTGTCTTATTTTCCATGTTTTTGCTGTTGATTTCTCAAATACTAGATGGTGCTGTTAATATATTTGTTGTGACTTATAGATGAAAGACTTAACGACATAGTTGGAAGTGCATACTATGTAGCACCCGAAGTTCTCCATAGATCTTATGGTACAGAGGCCGATGTATGGAGTATAGGTGTGATTGCATACATTCTTCTATGTGGTAGCCGTCCATTTTGGGCCCGGACCGAGTCAGGAATTTTTCGAGCAGTCTTGAAAGCTGATCTAAGTTTTGATGAAGGTCCATGGCCTTCATTATCTTCTGAAGCAAAGGACTTCGTCAAGCGCTTGCTAAATAAGGATCCACGGAAAAGATTGACTGCTGCTCAAGCATTAAGTAAGCTCCTTTTTTCCCCTCTTATGATGTTAACTTGCTTGATGTCCTAACTCTCCTGCAACGATCTCTTTGCAGGTCATCCTTGGATCCGGAATCACAACGGTGCAAAAGTTCCTATCGATATCTTAATATTCAAGCTCATGAGAATGTATATGCGGTCATCGTCCTTGCGTAAGGCTGCTTTACGGGTGCGTACAGTTTATTGTGTGAAGGGAATGCCTTTTCCCCATAGTTTAGGGAACAGTATTTCCTGTTCTTTTTCTGTTTCTTTTTCTATAATGGACCAATATACTGCTAGTTAAGTTATGAAAATTTTAGCTTATATTGGCTTTGTGTTCACAATGAACTAGTTATAGTTGTCAACAGGAATTAAAAATTTATACCAACAATACCTACCTACTAGCTTTTGATTTTTGTAACTTCTGTGTGCAGATAATTTTTTTCCCAGCACAAAATCATTTAAGGTATAGATCATTGCATTAGGCTCTAGGAATAGATATAATATTTCTTCTCTCTAAAGCTAAAGAAAGTACGTTATAAAATTGCTTCTGGAAAATGAGGGAGAGGAAAAAGAAGTCTAGAGTGTCGACACGGTCCTATTATTCAAGAAGACAATGTCCAATTTCAACTATTACGAATTTATTTGTGATCCCACATAACTTATAATGCGTACTGTTTGCAGGCTGTATCCAAGACATTGACGGTAGATGAACTCTCTTATCTAAAGGAACAGTTTGAACTGTTGGAGCCAAACAAAAACGGCTTTATAACTTTGGAGACAATTAAGATGGTTGGCTCTCTCTCTTTCTCTCACATGCGTGCACACAAAAAAAAAAAAAACGAAATTAATGGTGCAAATTTATCATTGTCATCTTATTTTGGACAGGGTCTCGCGAAACTTGCAACCGATGCCATGAACGAGTCCCGTACGCTAGATTTTCTTGCAAATGTAACTTTTTGCTGCTTTTCCCTGTGCAATAAGCTGAATTTATGTGTGCTTACAAAGCTTGTACAATTCCTACTTTCTACTAAATAGGGACTTTTTCCATGACAGTTAAATACACTTCAGTACAGAGGAATGGATTTCGATGAATTCTGTGCTGCTGCATTGAGCATCCATCAGCTAGAAGCACTAGACCGTTGGGAACAACATGCTCGTTGTGCATATGAAATTTTCGAGAAAAACGGAAATCGGGCTATCGTCATAGAAGAACTTGCTTCTGTAAGCTGAAACCTGCCTTCACTTTCATAATATTTGCAAAATTTCTCATTCTCTTAGTTAGCTTTTTCCTGAGATGTTCCTTCCTGGCTGTTATCAGAAGTTTGTGGTAACTGGTAAATCTCATGATGCCAAATTGTAACAAAAGGTTTTTGTTATATCTTCTCTGAAATGTTGCAGGAACTCGGTCTTGGCCCGTCCATCCCACTTCACGTCGTTCTTCAAGATTGGATCAGACACACTGATGGGAAGCTAAGCTTCCTTGGATTTGTCAAGTTGTTGCACGGCGTGTCGAGCCGAACACTAGCAAAGGTTTCGTGAATCTTTTATAGCCCGTCTCATCGTCGATCATCTCAGTACAGACTAGTTTGTTTCTGCCACAGCATACATGACATGAGAGCTATGGTTGGATCTCAAAGGGGCCTTAAAACAGCAGAAAGCATGGAAAGCTTACCAGCCAAATTGTATTTTTGGAGCATATTTATGAACTTACTTTCAAGAGCCAATTCTTTTGGGAGCTGTTTGGACCATTTCAAAAGCTCTATGGACAACTTCCCAAGAATGTTGACTTGAAGTTCCACTATAAATGAAGATGTAATTTATTATTATTATTATTATTATTATTATTTTTTTCTTTTACCAGATAGTGTGATAGCTGTGCCACTCATGAAGGACTATTAATACATAACTTCCAATCATCTTCTCTCCACTTTCTTTCAGCTCTTAGACTTATTTTTTGTTTTGAAGTTATTTTATGCTTCATTTTTGCCCTTTTGATCAAGCTCTTATTAAAAATAAAATAAAAACAGCCATAAAAGCAGGGGAAGTTCCAAATAATGGTCCGTTTGAAGTACATTTTAATTTAAATGTTTTTCAATAATTCATTGGTTAGAAAACATTTTGTATAAAAATTGTTTAGAATTTAAACATTCATATATTTGGTTATATTTTCTCACAAGTGTTTTTATACTCAAGTTATTTTATACTTAAAAACTCTTTTAAACAGTTGGTTTCAAGTGTTTCTCTTAAAATGATTTATTTTTCAATCTCATTTTCTAATAAATTATTTTTAGTGGCTGTCAAACACTAGAAATTTTTTTAAAATTAAACATTTGAAAAGTTAAACCAAACACATCCAAAGTTAATTTTGCCAAGGATGCAAGTTAAAGAAAGATCGAGGGATTTGCAAGATGGAAATAGTAATTATATTTATTAAATTGATTTTTTTTTTCTTTTGAGTTCATTAAATTGAAAATCTTGAGGGAGGGTTTGGCTTACAAGTAGATTTGTGTAATGGGAGTTATAATGTCAAATTTATTTTAGTTCTTTAAATTTGAATATTTGAGGTAACGGTTTTCTTAATTGCGGTTTAGGTTACACATTAACTTTTTAAAGAGTTAGAAACCAACAAATTAAACACACTCTTTGCCAATAAGAGCATAACTCAACTGGCATAAAGTTGTACGGATAACCACGAGGTCTGTGGTTCAAATCCCCTCACCCCATATTGTCAAAAAAAAAAAAAAAAAAAAAAAAAAACTAATGAGACACACGTTGCCAAACTCACATAAATTTTACTTTAAAAAAATTATTGTACAAATTTATTTAAAATGATATAGAAAAGCTATTTAGATAAGGATACTTCAGTATTGGAGAGCATTAGAGACTTCCAGTTCTTACTTGATAAAGTATGGGATGTGTTGCAAGGATGGAAGGGCCATTTATTCTCTCAGGGAGGAAAAGAAATTCTGATTAAGAGTGTCATCTAGGCAATACCTACTTACACGACGGGATCGGTCTGTGCAAAATTCTGGTGGGGTTCACAGGGGGACAAACGTAGAATGCATTGGAAAAAATGGGAAGAACTGTGCAAGCCAAAGGAAATAGGAGGATTAAATTTTCGAGGTCTTGTCAGTTTCAATCAAGTAATGCTCGTAAAACAGGCCTGATGGGTTTTGGAAAATCCGAATCTCACACTTTCTAAGGTCTTGCGTGGACGATATTTCCCGATGTCATCCGTTTTGGATACCTTTTGTTCCTCTTATTTTTGGAAGGATTTTGTCTGGGGCTTGGACCTGTTAAAGGGAGGTATAAGGAAAAGTCTTGGTAATGGACAGTCCATCAAAATCTTTTCTGATCCCTGGATCCCTCGCCCATCCACATTTAAGGTTATATCACCGCATGTTCATACCAATGAGGACAAAATTTTTTACTCCATCACAACAGTGGGATGTCTCCAAACTCAGCCACTTCTTGGGCAGGGATGATGTAGAGGCGATTATTCATCTTCCTATAAGTAGATCGGCCCCGGATAAGTGGAATGACATTATGACAAAAGAGGGAAGTATACAGTCAAGAGTGGGTACAAGTTATGCATGCTGAACAGTCAAGAGGTTTTCGCTTCATCTACAGAGCAGGAGACCAGATGGTGGAAGAAGATATGGAAGTTAAGGGTACTGAATAAGGTGAAACTTTTTGTTTGGAAATCATTTCATAGTTCCATTCCAACTATGGTCAACCTATGGAGTCATCATGTTCCAGTTTATGGGAATTGCTTGGTTTGCCAAGAAGAGATGGAGACCACTGATCATGCTCTGTTTTGGTGTAATCGGGCTAGGGAAGTGTGGGAAAGTATTCTCCCAACGGTGGTTGGGGAAGATTGGTGTCAGATGGACATTAAAGACCGATGGCTGAGGCTTGGTGACAGTCAGGGGAATGTGTTAGATCTTATCTGTACTGGTGCGTGGGCGATATGGAATGATAGGAATAATATTTTACACCATCATCCAATTCCTAGTCTAGAGATTAGGTGTGAGTGGATACTTGATTATCTGGAGGAATATCAAAAGGCCAATCCAGTGAGTGGTGTTCATTCCCAATCTCTGGAGGACGTTCGTCGATTGATTGAAGAAGGTGAGGAGATTATTATGAATACTGATGCAACATATCATGGAATCCAAGGAAGAATCGGTATTGGATTAGCACTTCGAGATAAACAAGGGAATCTAAAGGCGGTGATGAAAACGTCATCTCAGATAGGTTCTGTTGATGATCAAATTTCGCTAGGTAAATTACCTTCGCTCCACGTGATAATCGACAGTGAATTTATTTGAGAGCGGGGGAAGACGTGGCCTGCAAAAGAGAAAACCTGCACACCGGTGTGGTGCTAGCCACACCGCCTCCGATGCTTAAGTCAGAAAACGGAAGGGAGAGCTAGAGAGCAAGAGAAAAAGAGTAGAGAATAGAGTTCGGGTCCCCTTCTTCAGTGGCGAAGAGGGGTATAAATACTTGCTCATGCTCCTAGGGTTTTTAGGAATTCGGAGGCGTTTCGGGACAAACCAGGCGGAACCGGGGCGGCCAGAAGCAGGAGGGACCGAGCGGAGGCAAACGGACTCGGCCCGCGCAAGCGGGCCGAGTGGTCGGCCTCGGCCTTGGGCCGAGGCCGACCATTATGCTCTGCCTTGGCCCAAGGCCGAGGCCGACCGTACGGGTCGGGCCACGTTGGCCCGGCCCGTTGGTCCGGTCTTCCTCTGGGTCGTCTCCTGGTCCTCTCTCCGCCCGATTGTCCTCGTCAGCTCCTTGGACACCATGGTGGTCCAAAATTACCTATAACAGGTTCGAATCCCTTAGGCGCTGAAGCGGGAGCAGTGCTAGAGGGGCTTTGCTTAGCAAGGTCTTTAGAGGTGAAAGCTTTGACGATTGTTTCCGATTCTCTGTCATTAATACAATCTATTAGAGAAGAAGTTCAATGTGAATCTTGTATTGCCACTACATTGTGGGATATTAAGAATATTCAAAGCTCTTGGGATTCGGTCATGTCGGTCGCCAGTATAATCTTTTTTTTTTTTTTTTTTTTTGAGGAGTACATAAGAAAGACTAAACAGGAAAAGAAGAAGAAACATCCATATGAGTCATCTCGAGAGTTAAGATGCTTTGAGTCCAAGGGGGACATTCCTCTATCCAGACTTTAAAGTGCTTCGACGTGCGAGCATGGGTGGCTAACATATGAGCAACTTTGTTCCCGTCTCTAGGAGTAAGAAGGAAACCTCTAATATGGTGATCATGGAATAGTTGCTTGATTTGGAGAATAAGGGGAGCAATCTCATTGAAATGTTGGTCCTGGTCATGCAGAAGATTCCATACTATTTTAGAATCTATTTCCGCCCAGATTGGTCGCCAGTATAATCTACTTGCTCATAAGTTGGCCCAAACGGGTCTGTATTCTCAATCACAATTGTGGTTAGGAAACTATCCTGATTGGATAAATTCTCTATCGCTTCAGGAGCGATATATGTTTGTACCCTTCGGGAAATTTTGAGTTATTAATGGAAGTTTTCTTTCTATCAAAATATATATATACACACTTTAGTATTATATCAAATAGGTCTTTAAAGAAGTATTAGATAATGGATAAGTCTATAAACCTAATATTGTGTCCAATAAATCTTCAGGCTTAACTATGTGTTGATTCTTGACTTATTAAAACTCATGAACTTATTAGATACAAGATTAAAAATTTAATGTTCTATTAGTCAAAATTCAATTTTATTATAGATTTTTTAACTTTTAAAAAGGTAGAATATTACCAAACACTTATTAAAACAAAATTGAAAGTTAAAAAAAAATCTATTTGATATTTTTAAAGTATAAAGACTTACCAATAATTTTTTTTTTTTGCAATTCAAAAAAAATATTTTTTTTTTGAAAATTAGAAAACCTATCAAATATTTTTAAAAATTTAAAGACATGAAAGTTAAAAGAAGTAAAATTGTAATTTAAAAAAGATAAAAAGAAGAAGGTTTAAATCCTATTTTATAAACTTTTAAATTGTCTATTTAAACTTTCAAGTTTGTTCTATTTTGGTTCCTGAACTTTTAAAATATCTATTTTATCCTTGAACTTAAAAAAAAAAATAACTATTTTTGTCCTTACTTTTATTTTATTTTTAATAAATTAAAAACGTAGCTTTGAGTATGTGTGTATACATGCTAATATGAGCATGATTTCAAGTCAAATAAGTCTTAGATAAACTAGGACAAAGCAAATTTAAGGTATAAAAGTATCATAACACTGACAAAAATGGTTATTTCTGAAAAGTTCAGGAACTAAAATAGAACAAACCTGGAAGTTTAAAGACCAAAATAGACGTTTTAAAAGTTTAAGAACCAAAATAAAACCGTTGAAAGACTAAAATGAGATTTTTTTTTTGAGACCGACTAAAATGAGATTTAAATCAACGAAAAACTATTTCACAATAATATGATTTTTTTTTTTTTTTTAAAAAGAAAATATTATGATTTTTTACATTTTAAAAAGTTTAGGAATGGCACTGGCCGGAAAATGGTGATGGGAAAACGTATAATAACTCTGCGTCTTCTTCTCTTTTCCCGGCCAAACCCTAGCCTTCATCCATCTCCATTCACAGTATGCTCCTCCCTCAACTCCATTGTTGCCGCTCAATATCCACTCTCTGCTCTCCCGCCGACGCTCTTCTCGCCGACAAAGCCATCGTCTATCTCCGCCGCCACCCGGATCAGCTCACCTTTCTTTCCTCCCACTTCACTCCCCAAGCCTCCTCCAATCTCCTCCTAAAGTCCCAATTCGATCAAAATTTAGTCCTCAAATTCCTCGACTGGGCTCGGTCCCAAAGATTCTTCTCCTTCCAATGCAAATGCCTCGCAGTCCACATCCTCACTCGCTTCAAACTCTACAAGACGGCGCAGTCTCTTGCCGAGGAAGTGGCGCTCAGTGCGACTGATCAGACTGGCGCCGAACTCTTTCAATGCCTTAAGGACTCGTATCATCTCTGCAATTCGAGCTCCGCGGTAATCGACCTTGTAGTTAAGTCTTGTTCTCGCGTTAACTTGATTGATAAGGCTTTGAATATTGTCAATTTAGCTAAGTCTCATGGATTTATGCCGGGTGTGCTTTCGTATAATGCTGTTTTGGATGCGGTTGTTAGGACGAAACAGTCGGTTAAGTTCGCGGAGGGAGTCTTTAAGGAGATGATGGAAAGTGGGGTTTCCCCCAATGTGTATACGTATAACATTTTGATTCGTGGCTTTTGTACTGCTGGGAATTTGGAGATGGGCTTGTCTTTTTTTGGTGAAATGGAGAGAAATGGGTGTCTGCCGAATGTTGTTACTTATAACACAATAATTGATGCTTATTGTAAGTTGAGAAAGATTGATGAGGCATTCGGGTTATTGAGATCGATGGCATTCAAAGGCTTGGAGCCAAATTTGATTTCATACAATGTGGTGATAAATGGGTTATGTAGAGAAGGAAGAATGAAGGAGACGAGTGACATCCTTGAGGAAATGAATAAGCGGAGTTATGTTCCTGATGAGGTGACTTTTAATACACTTATAAATGGATACTGTAAGGAAGGTAATTTTCATCAAGCACTTGTGTTGCACGCAGAGATGGTGAAGAATGGTTTGTCACCGAATGTTGTTACTTATACAACTTTGATTAACAGTATGTGCAAGGCTGGTAATTTGAATAGAGCAATGGAATTTTTGGACCAGATGCGAGATAGAGGACTACATCCAAATGGGAGGACGTATACTACATTGATTGATGGATTTTCTCAGCAGGGATTACTAAACCAAGCTTACCAGGTTATGAAAGAAATGGTTGAAAATGGATTCACCCCTACAATTGTGACTTATAATGCTCTCATTAATGGGCATTGCATTTTAGGGAGGATGGAAGACGCCAATGGGGTCCTTCAAGAAATGACAGAGAGAGGGTTTACCCCTGACGTTGTGAGCTATAGTACCATAATTTCTGGTTTTTGTCGGAATCAAGAATTGGAAAAAGCTTTTCAACTGAAAGTAGAGATGGTAGCTAAGGGCATTTCTCCTGATGCAATAACTTATTCATCGCTAATTCAAGGTCTTTGTGAGCAGAGAAGGCTTAGTGAAGCTTGTAATCTCTTTCAAGAAATGGTAAGCGCGGGTTTGCCTCCTGATGAAGTTACTTATACATCCTTGATCAATGCTTACTGCACTGAAGGGGATTTAGATAGGGCTCTTAGGTTGCACGATGAGATGATACAAAAGGGATTTTTACCTGATATCGTTACCTATAATGTGCTTATTAATGGATTAAATAAGCAAGCTCGTACCAAGGAAGCAAAGAGGCTTCTGCTGAAGTTATTATATGAAGAGTCTGCGCCAAATGAAATCACATATAATACTCTGATAGATAACTGTAACAATTTAGAATTCAAGAGTGCCTTAGCTCTTATGAAGGGATTCTGTATGAAGGGTTTGATGAATGAAGCAGACAGAGTTTTTGAATCAATGCTTCAGAAAGATTACAAACCCAATGAGGCAGTTTATAATGTCATTATACACGGTCATAGTAAAGTTGGAAATATTGAAAAAGCGTACAATTTGTACCAGGAAATGTTGCGTTCTGGATTTGTTCCCCACACTGTGACCATTATGGCTCTGGCCAAATCGCTCTTTGCTGAAGGAAAAGATATAGAGTTGAATCAACTTCTTGAGAACACACTGAAAAGCTGTAGGATAACTGATGCCGAGCTTGCGAAAGTACTCGTCGAAATCAACAATAAAGAAGGCAACATGGATGCAGTTTTCAATGTGCTTAAAGATATGGCTCACAGTGGCTTACTACCATACAGTTCCGCTTACACAAGCACTTGAAGAACAAAGTAAATTACTTGTTATCAATGTCCATAACCGTGAAAATCTGTTGAACATCTTGAGAAGACAGAATGGAAGCATACCCCCTTCATTTGCCAGAGATTCATTTGGTTATAGTTAACCCTTTTGGGTTATGATGTTGATTACCTTATTGATTACTCTGGTCGACGTCGCGAGAAGCGATAAAGGGGAGAGGACAGATGCAAAGGTCAAGAAGAAGAGAACAGAAGAAAGGAGGTTCGAAGTTCGGTCTCTGCAGTTGTGGAAGATGTTTGAGAGCAGAGAACAAAGAAGGGAGAGAAGGTTGGTTGTGTATGAAGTAGAAGGGGGTAAACAAGAAGGTACAATAAAAGAAGAGATGAGGAATGTGGTGAAAGGGGGATTTTGTTGCGGGATCATTCTTATGGGACATTTTATGTCACTGAATGTATGAGAAAGAAACTAAAGAAAAACATAATTTAACGAAGTAGTATCTAATGAAAAAGAAAATAGTAGCCCCATCGAATAAATTTTTCAATCTAACGCTTGTCCATTTTCGTCTCACCATTGTTTCTCTTTTTATATTTGTTTTGAAAATGGATGGCTGAGCCATACTCTTAGGTGAAAAGTAGAAAACTATTGATGGTGAAGTTCATATTTGACCATTGGACGAAGCAAAATGACTCTTGTTATTATTTTCCTTTTTTACTCGAAAATGAATAGCAGTTGCATGGATGACAAATTTGCCCAAATTAATAGCAAATATAGCATAGTTGTAAACTAATTGTAAATATAGCAAAATTAATTGTACAAGACTAGAAAGTTATTGTCATATTCTATCCGTGTCTATCACTGATAGACTCTGATTATTCAAAGTATATCATCGATAGACATTGATATACTTTGAATAATCAGAGTCTATCAGTAGACTGATAGATTTTGATTAATCAGAACTCTGATAATCGAAGTCTATCAGATAGATTCTAATTAACTATTAGTGTCTATCAGTAATATACTCCGATAGATTTTGCTATATTTGCAATTTTTTTTTACATTGTGCTATATTTATTATTAATTTGGTCCAATTTGCCACCTGAATCATATTGAATCCTATGAGTTTGAGGTTTTTTTTTTCAATCAATTAATTAATTTTTAACCGTTATGAACTTTAAGTTGAAGGTGTAGTGTAATGCTTTAACTAGTTAGGTCAATAGTGCAATATCTTGACGAGATTGCATTTTTAAGAGTTTACAAAATGGATAGTGTTCATTTCTAACAACAGAATTAAATTTCATAATTAGACTTGTTCTATTTTCATAATATGAAAATTTTAAATATTTGATTTCGGTACATAAATTTTACAAAAATATTATTTTTATATTTATCGTAAAATTTATGTATTCTTTTAGAATAAATTCAACCAAACTTATAATTTGCAAATTTCTCAAAAAAAAAAAAAAAAAACTTTAGAAATATGTTTCGAGTTTATAAAAAAAATATATTGTTTTAAAATGAATATTAAAATAAAATAAAAATAGATTAAAATTGCAAATTCCCAATTCCCATGTTCCCCACCCGTCCCGTTGGGTGCTGGAATTGAACTGATCCACGACCCGCTTCTTTCCGAACCCGAATGTTCTTGACCCCAAAATCAACGGATCTGCTCACCGAGCGGGAGATTTAGGGTTTAATTTCTTTCTTACAATCTTCCTGATTCAATTTCCCCAAATTTGTTCGATTTGGAATTTGGAAACATATTATTTTGCGCTATACGCTTCAAAATCAGCCCAAACTTTGCGTTCAATACCAGTTCCAGTGTGCACTGACGACAGATTTCGATATTCTTTACCAGCTACACATTCTGCAAGACGCAGAATCATGACTGAGGTACCCGTTTCTCTAAATTACTTTTTTTTTAATTATCTTTTTGATGAAATTTCTTGCGTATATTTACTTGTTGATGAACTTGAAAGGTTCTCGAGCAGCTATGCTACTCGATTTCTTTCCGTGTTTGAAATTTGCTTGGTTACCCAACCATATGTGTAATGTAATTATGGCATCCATCTTGCAGATGTTTGGTTTCATTGAGAATTATGTGACTGCCTATATTGCTTATCAAGTAAACTTGGTTCGTAAGTTGGTCTTTTGATTTGATTGAGAGAGATGCAAATCGTTTGCATTTTGTGTTCTTACTTTTTTGCTTCATTCATTAGTTTTGGGAAGAATGTATAATGTGTAGTTCCGGTAAGCTTTTGAATTTGAAAATTGAAAAATTGCCAGTTCTCATTTCAATACTTGGTGCAAGTTGTGGTTTGGTTTCATGTATACATTCATATATACATACACATACATACACATAACACACGTACATATATGTGTATCCTTTCGATTATGGTTGTTTTTATTTTAAATTATTGTTTGGCTTTTGATTAATATTTTGGGAACAACATCTATGATCTTAAATTTTATATATTTTCAGTGTGAGAAAGTTCAACGATTTCCTAACCATTTCCTGCGATGTTTGCTCTTAAATTCACTGTTCTCATGCAAAGCTTACGGCTTTCATGCATCCATTTGTGTGGATGAATACATGTTTTAGTTAGAATGATCATCCATGACAGCAAGACTACTAAACAGTTTTTTTTTTTATCCCTCTCCACAGTATTGGGTTAGCCAAGGCAACAAATGGTGCGACTTCTGCAAAATATTTATTTCAAATAATCCTTCCACAATCCGTAATCATGAGCTTGGTCAACGTCATAAGGACAATGTTGCCAAAAGGCTTGCAAACATGAGAAAAGAGAATGCTGCCAAGGACAAAGAACAAAAGGAAGCAGTACGTGCTATTGAGCAAATTGAGGCAGTAAGTAAATAAACTTTCTATTTGTCGCATCTTTGTTTGATGCATCTGTTTAAATTTCAAATGTTGGTAGTTTGATTATATGCAGAAGTAACAGAAGTAACAGAAGTACAAAAGTGAGCCTTTATGTACTCAAGTTTATGAATGCTTATGTCAACCTTATTGTTAATTATCTGCCCGCTTTGCATCAGTGCTGCAAAAGAACCAAACCGTTCGTATACATCCTTAATCTTAGCATAACGAAGGTTAGGATGTGTTGGTAGTTGAATTATTGAGTTGTGAAAGATGAAGCTAGTTCATGTTCTGAACGTGACCTGTTAATTTCATGTAGTTTCCTTAATGGAGTTCTTAAAAACTAATAGTTATATATTAAACTGCATTTCCCAGTATATGATATGAGCATTTGAGTCTGATGTAAGTCTAGAAAGAATGGGCACTGAAATAATTTATCATGATTGAGTTTACATACTAAAGGGGAGATGTTTTCTGGATATGGTTGTCCACTTATGGAACAAGTCTGCTAATCTTTGGTGACTTTCATATGTAATTGAGTTCATTTTATTTGAATTCTGATATGGATACTTTTGACAATGATAAAGAAGAGACATGAAGTTGCTGAAACTTTAAATAACAGGGTCAAGTGCCAAATTCATGAAGTTCACTTAACAAGAGACGGAATCATGCAAGTGTATGTGTATGACCTAACTATATTCGTTGCATATGAGCAAGACGAATAGTTTGTGCTTGATCATTGAACTTTTATATTTTTACATTTTTGTCATTTTTTTTTTCTCAATTTTGCAGAAAGCTAAGCGTAGTTATCAGAAGGACATAGCAAATTTTCGTGAAGCTAGAGATTCTCATGCACTTCCAGTTGATGTTCAAGAAAATGGTGAAGAGAGTAAGTACTGCAAAGTTGCAATTTTGTTAGTTTTCAGAAATTAGCCTCTGTATCTCTATCCAAAACCTTCAGAAAATAAATTCCTTATATTTGATGCACATATGAGCTTCTATTGACTTGCATGGAGAATATCATTCCATTGATGTTAGTTACAATTTGATCTACTTAAGTGGAAGGTTTATGTAATTGGTCAAAATATTCCGTGCATATTTATTATGCATGGGTGTTATAGGATAACTCAGCGTCAAGAAAAGTCAGCCCCCCTAGCCTTGATTGAATTAGGCTTCGCAGCGCCCTGAATAGTCAATAAGTTGGACCTTCCATTGTTCGGGACACTCCTATATCTGTGTAAGGGTTATATCAATTATTGGTTAGGGAACATGGGATGCGTTGTTCTTCTAACCACTAACAATTTCAGTTTGAGATCAGAAGGCTGGCTTAAGTATTAATTAGTTTCTGCTTTAGTTTTGTCGCGTATTTTCTTGTCATTTCCAAGTGGGAGAGCAAAGCTTTTTCTTTGCTTTGGTAAGAAACAGGAGATTCCAATAATAATAAACAAAGAGCAAAGGGGACAGGAAGACAAACATTTTAGGCTCAATGTTTCTTTGATCAACCAACGTATCCATTTGAATAATTTTTTTTTACCCTTTGTATGCCTGGTTCTGATCATTATCATTTATCATCATCTTGATCTTTGGTACTGTTCAAACTGACACAGCTCTCAATGATGACAGAATGGGAGCTTGACAGCACTTCAGGCTATTATTACAATGAAAGCAATGGTTTTTACTATGACTCAAATTCAGGCTTCTACTACTCCGATGCCATTGGTACTGAAATTGATTTTTGAATGATGAGCTTTGAACTTCTATCTTTCTTTCTATCTTATAGAATGCAAGCATTTGTTGCTTACTAAGTTAAATGTTTGCAACAGGCAAGTGGGTAACACAGGAAGAGGCACATGCTTCGCCTCAGTTCTTCTTGAACTCCAAACATAAGAAACCTGTTTTAGAGAAGCCATCATCGGCCTCTGCAAGTGCAGCTATAAAAGACAAAAATGTAGATAAAGGGGAAACTGGGCCTCCGCCGGGGTTGGTTGTTTCAGCTTCTTTAAACCCCAAGCGATCTGTTAAAGGTGCTCCTTCATCAATTGCTGTTGGTAAGAGGAAGAGGCCAGATGAGAAGCAAAAGGCCATCTCTGAAGAAGAAAAAGCTGCACTTAAAGCAAGGGAGGCTGCAAAGAAGAGGGTTGAACAGAGAGAGAAGCCACTTCTCGGCCTTTACAAAATGCCTTGAAATAGGCCGTTACTCTCAAGTAAATTTCTCTACCATCTCAAGTTCGCAACATCCACCCTCTTCCACCTGTAAACTGATATTTCTCTTTATGATTATATAGATTGCTAAACATGAGCTGAAAGAGTATTACTGTATGGAACTTCCCAAAGCTCTACCTGTTCTTCTATCACCCTGTTATTGTTATATCTTGCTGCTTTATTGTGGGGTTTACATGAATTCACCACCAGGAATATGTGGGGCTGATACAGTCTAACATTTGCTCCAACCATGTGTGCTTGGTTATTGAGAAGATGAGAAACATTTGAGGGAAGAAAATCTGTAGGCAATCAACTCACAGTCATGAACCGGTCTCGCTTTTTCTGTGGATCTGTTTGGTTACATTTACGACCGAGCAGAATCGTGTACTGTCAAAGGCATGGATGTGAAGGAATCTCCATAGTATCAGTTTTGACATTATCTCCCTGTTCAGAAACCAAGGCTTATACAAGGTGAAATTGCTGTTAAAGAGGAAAACAGAAGATACTACTTGTAGTATATATTGTATTTGGTAAGCAGTCACATTTGTCATTAATAATTCAGCCCATGCCTGGTTTTTCTTTCTATTCACAGGTTAGTTGAGAGCTTGATTTCTAGAGGAACTAATTTTTTGTCAGCTCATCTTATCACAAAAGGACTTCAACTGCTTTGTGCTGACTTGTTGTATAGAGTGTAATGTTAGTCATCAACACCTTATTTATTTCTGCATTTTCATTTCTTCTATGGTCAACCTACTTGACTTAAATTTTAAAGCTTTGCAATTGTGTTGTAACTTGTAAGTGATTCTCTCTGTTTTATCTCTAATTCTAATTCTCATTCAGGTAGCAAAATAAAGCACCATGACTTTACCAACTAGTTGAGGAGATCAAGTTGTAAATCCATATCTTTGTAGCTACTCTCTTGATGTGAATGTCTAGAATTTTCTGTCATAAAGATGGATATTATTTGTAAAACTAGTCCATGAATCTGTTGAATGCTTATAGCAACTACAGATTTTTTTTTTTAAAAAAAAAAGAATAAATAATGGAGATTGTGGATAGGTGGCAATGAGAATTTTATTATAAAAAAAAAAAAAAAATTATAAAGTTATGAGTGGGTGTGGGAAAATTTTGAATTCTTAGTTTGTTCTCATTAATGTGTTAGTTAGGAATACAGGCCTTTACTTCTTGGACCTATGGAATACAAATTTTTGCAGTTCTACATTATCCTTACACACCGAAATGCATATTTTTGTACCTAGTTAAATTATGCATTCAAGTAACAACTTAAGATGATTTTTTTTTTTTTTTTTTTTTTTGAGTATATCAACATTTGAAAGTGGGGGACTCGAACCTCTGACCTCTTGGTTGAGGATACATGTCAATTACCATTGAACTATGTTCGCTTTGGCGATTTGATTGATTTAGTCTTTATAACAATTTAGTTCCTGTACTTAAAAATTTAACAATTTAGTTTCTATGGTGGACATTAATGTTAAGATTTAATTAAATTTCTTACATAGATAGATTAATAAGCTAATTTGAGATCCAATATCTTTATAAGCTACAAAGTTTAATCATTAGATAATAAAAATCGACATTTAATTTTGATGATTTTTTTTTTGCGACAAGAATTAAATTGTTACAAATTTGAAAGTCACAAGGACTAAATTATTACTTATTAAAGTTTAGGGACTAAATTATTACTCATTAAAGTTTAGGGACTAAATTGTTACAAAATTGAAAGTATAAGAACTAAACTGTTACAAATCATAGTCCAAGGACTAAATTGTTAACTTTCATGAATGTTCAGGGACCAAAAGTGAAAAATATAGGTAAGCTTCAAATTTTTATTTTAAAATTTCCTTACATATTAAATTCTAATTTTTCCCACCACTTAATGTGCATTGCATGAAATACAAATCATTAAACAACCAAGAAGAATATATGATGTTTATATTTCCACATTTAAAAGTTGTCACCACAAGTTTGATGAAGAATGATGATCTCCCATTTTCTCAAAATAGTGACAAACTATGTGGCTACAACTATGATGATACAAACAATAATTTTTTGAAGTCGGTCCTATGACTTAAAATTTCATTTTTTAAATTTGATAATGCTTTTATTTTCCATTTTCTGATGTATTATTAACCCCCCTTTTTTTTCTTTATTAAAAAAAGGTTTTGAAGTTTTAGAAATAGATTTTTGAAAACTACCTTTCTTTAGTCTTTAAGATTTGATTGGTTGTAAACAAATACTTCTCCACATTGCCATAACATAATATTGTAGATGTGGGGTGGGATTGTAAAGCCTCAAGTCCAAGAATTGGAATAGAGTTTAGATTTGATACCTAATGGGCTCGACAATTTCTACAACGACTAGAGCCACTAGACCATCCAACAAACAACCACGAGTCATTTTACCATACTTTTTTTTACTCACATGTCTTCAAGAAAAAATCTTGAAGAAATCACCTAACATAAGATATCTCTTAGATCAAGCAGTCTAAGGAATGACTCGTCAAAAAAGCATGTGAGTGAAGACAAAATAAGTTGAAAAGACTTTATTGGTTTTCAGGGACAATCTTCACTCTTGCAAGCAACTCAATTGAGTAGATGGATGTCCATGGTGTCAGATTTGGATTTTGGATTCCAATCAAATTTTGAATCTAGGCCGTTATAGATGGTATTAGATTTCTTTCACTAATTTTTTGCTAAAATTTTCTCATATTAACTTTTCTAACTAAACACACTTTCTCTGACTAATCTCTGTCTCTCACTAGCTTCTCTCTGTTTATATATTCTCTAATTTTTCTACTCACACGAACACTTTACCTGATCTTCCTCTATCTCTAATCCCATGCGTATTCAACGTAAGTCCTTTCGGAACACACAATTTTTAAGACCTAATTTTTATTACATCATATCCCATAGAGATTATTTATTTATTTTTATACCATATTAGGTAACACAATCTCTCTTTCCTTTTTTTTTTTTTCCCACTCCCTCTCTCTCTCATCTCTATGAGTACTCATACATACAAACAAAATAACATATCTTTTCAAAAGATAAAATAAAATAAATTTTGGGGATTTTATTTTTAAAGAATAATATCATTGGGAGTTAATTATTGAAGGACCAAAAATGTTGTGCATATAAGGCATGTGGGATTGTTTTGGCATGCTTGTGGGTCTTACATTGCTACATTAATTTAATGTGTTATGTTATCACATAAAGTTTGGCCTCACTTTATCTCTTTAATTAATTGGGCTTTCACACCTCAAACTAAGTCAAAAGTGATTGGCCTTTTTTCCAAATTCTCTTTTTACATCACATTCCATTTTTTTCTTAAAAAAATAAAATTGTGTTTGATTTGAATTCTTACCCCAAATTGAATTATTTTTTTTCTTTTAATGAAAATTATATTTATATTGACTTTTGCTCCATGTTATAGAATTGCATCATGCATATATAATAAGTATATGGTTTAAATCAATCCATGTCACTCATTGTGCTAATTTAGTCAGCCAATCACTCCAAAAATCCATCAAAATTAATTGGTGACTTTAATTCTATGGATTATTTCATAATGATAATAACAATACTATGGATGAACATTAATAAACGTGACATTGACATATTTTGTATAAACATTTTTGAGAGATCTGAAATCTTTGAGATATTTTTTCAAAATTCCAAGAGAAATGGCAATATTGTATCTCATTTGCTTGCGAAAAATATGGGAGAAATTTGACTTCGAAGAATGGCCTATACACGTATATGGTAATATATGTATATCAAAAACGTAATTTATGTTAGATATATTAGTGGTGTGTGTATATATATAATATAAATTCATTGGTACAAAAATAGTATGTCAATAGTATATTTTATTAATGATATAAAATTGTAAATAAAGTATATACTATTGATATAGTAGTCTTTATAAATGATAAATGATATAAAAGTTGTATGTTAGTAGTTTTTGTTTTTTTTTTAAAAAAAAAATTGTATGTAAGTGATAAACTTATATATCAACGATTTGCTTTATTACATAAATAGTATATCAAATCAATGATATGTTTTTCATTAGGTATAATTGATGTCAACTTGAGTACAACTCAACTGATAATACATTATATCCTCGACCAAAAAGTTAGATGTTTGAATATCTACTCCTACCTGTTAAACTAAAAACAATAATATATTAAAAGGAAAATGGCATATCATTAAATGTAATACGAGAGAACATGATCATATTTACAAATTATTTTCCTTTGTAATAAATTTGCAAATATGACAATCAAATTTGTTACTCGTTCATCAAATACTTATCTTGATGTATACAACTAACTACAATACATGTTTTTTTTTTTTTTTTTTTTTTTTTTTTTTTTTTTTTTTGAGAAGAAACAGATTAAACAAACAAAAAACAATTACAATACATGTTAACGTTAACATATATGTACAAACTTGATTTAAGTTAACTATTTGTTTAACGCAAGGTAATGAATAATAATCAAAATGATTAATTTTTTAAATGTTTAGTCGCTAAAATAGACCAAGATAAATTGGTATTGAAAATTTTTCAAAAAAAAAAAAAAAAAAAAAAAAAGAATTGGTATTGAAAATTTGAAAACCAAAATGAAATTTAATCTTAATTTTTGCGGAAAGTGTACCTAACCTTTGCCTGAATTAGTTACTAGCTGGTTCAATAAATTAATAAGTAGACCAATTTGATACACAATTCTTTGAAAAATAAAAATAAAAATAAATTCAAATATTGAACGTTTAGATGATTTATTCAATTAAACATATTTATTTAAATTTGAATAAATAGAGACATACATAAATATATCAAGAAGCAAATTAGAAAATTAATTCCAAAAAAAGAAATCAAATTGGAAAATTATCTAAAAATCAACTAATAAAATCACACAAAAGTCAACAACATTGTCAATTTTATCGGGTTGGAACATAGACTTGGTTAAATGTTGTAATTTCCATCCTCTATTTAATTTTTGTAATTTTTTGTTAATTCAACTACAAACTTTAAAGCAAAAAAAAAAAAAAAGAGTAAAAATCTTCCTAAACTTATTAATTTCAATAATATCATACTGTTGCACAAATTTAATTTTAAGTAATGCACAAACTAACCACTAAATAGTTTTGTCAAACTCACAAATTTTAATCAAAATTTAACTCGTTTTTAATTGACATCTTATCCATTTTTTTTATTGTACATATACATTTTATAATTCATTGAAAATAGGTGAGAATACTTTTTTAACAAAATTTCAAACGATAAGTTATCATAGAGTAAAAATTGCAAGGCTAAATTATAAAAAATGCCCCTGAACTATGAGGTTTGTTTCAAAAATGCTCTGAACTTTCAAAAGTTTAAAAAATACCCCTGAACTTTGAAGAATGTTTCAAAAATACCCTGACTGTTAATTTTGGATGGAAACCGTTAAAGTTTGAGTTTCAAAAATACCCTTGAACTTTCAAAAAAATTTCAAAAATACCCTTATTGAAAAATGATTCTTCTTTTTTCCTCCTCTCTCACCGTAAATTCTTTCTCCATGAAAATTAATGCAAAACTTTGCTTATAAAGGTTGTGTGCAACTCAATACCAAATAAAAAAAAGACTTTGAAATCAAGTTTTCTCTTTTAAAAAGTGTAAAGAAGATAAGTGTGAGAAAACAACATATATATGTATATATATTATTTCATTTTTTGCTCTCTCTTTGTTTGTGTATCTTAACGATAAGACGAAGAAATGTTTTTAAGACGGTGAGTTTGGTCCAATTTATAAGATTAATCAATCAAAAGTTTTATATATGATTTTGTTCTTATTGATATTTAAGAATTGTTAGAATCCTTATACAACAATAGTTTCATTTATTTTTCGTAATAGGAATATAGAGAAAGCTACGAAATAATATTGAAAAGACTACCAACACAAGTAGAATTTCAAGAACAAAACAAAAGTCATCTTGAAGATTCGATACGAAAATCTAGCCAAGTGCTTTGGATGTGTTGAAAGAGAAAGAAAGCTCCTAGATTATGAATACATGACAAATAAGTAAAGTTTCTTATTAATTTTTGGAAGAATGAGTTAATTTAAGGTGGGAGAAGGAAAAAAAAAAAAAGAAGCATTTTTCAATAAGGGTATTTTTCAATTTTTTTTTTGAAAGTTCAAGGGTATTTTTGAAACTCAAACTTTAACGGTTTCCATCCAAAATTAACGGCAAGGGTATTTTTGAAACATTTTTCAAAGTTCAGGAGTATTTTTTAAACTTTTGAAAGTTCAGGAGCATTTTTGAAACAAACCCCATAGTTCAAGGGTATTTTTTTTATAATTTAGCCAAATTGCAACATCTTTTCAGTTTTAAGGGTAAAATTGTAACATTCATCTAAATTTATTAGGATGGAATTTTATAAAATTGTAAGGTTGTGGTAAAATTTGATACAACTTGATTAGTTTAGTGGTAAAAATAAAATTGTTTTTCCCCATCATTTTTATTTTTCTTTTAATTGTTTTTATCCTATTGATTTAACCTTCAATTCAGTCTTATAGGGTCCGTTTGGAATACATTTTAATTTAAATGTTTTTCAAGAATGCATTTTTTAAAAAACATTTTGTATAAAAATTGTTTAGAATTTAAACACTCATATGTTTGGTTGCATTTCCTCACAAATGTATTTATACACAAGTTATTGTTTACTTAAGAAGTCTTTTTTAAAAAGTTGGTTTCAAGTGTTTGTCTCAAAATGGTTTATTTATCAATCTCATTTTCTAATAAGTCATTTTTAGTGGTTGCCAAACACTAGAAATTTTTTCAAAATGATTTATTTTCAAAATTAAACACTTGAAAAGTTAAACCAAACACACCCTTATTCTGCAAGACAAACGACTGAGGAAACTCATTTTTCTTCTATCTAACAAGATAACGTTGTTTTATTTTTAAAATTCCTATATTTCATTTTTGTTTCATTTTAAATTTATTTTATTTTATTTTAAAACTCCTAATTGATAGACTAAAATGTAATGAGATTGGCCAAAATGAGCATATAGTTTGACGGTAAATAATAATAATAAAAAAAAAATTGCAACGAGATTGAGTTTAGTGTCTATTTGGTTTTTTAGTATTAAGAAAGAAAAGATATATATTTGAAAAATGGTTCTAAATGATCTTTAAGTTCATTTGAATATTAGTTGAATAATGAAAATATATGGTTAAATTATCAAAAATACCCTTAAACTATGGATTGGTTTCAATTATATACCTAAACTTTCCAGAGTTTCCTTTTAGTTCTCGAAGTTTGAAGTTTATTTCAAAATGATCATTGGAGACATTTTTTGTTAAATTTATGGACGGAAAATGATGTGTTTGCCTGTGTTTTTATTGTTTTGTCCACATATAATGTTCAAATATGTTCACATAAGCAACAATAGATGCAAACCCGTCATTTTCCATCAATAAATTTAACGAAAAAAATACATTCAAGGGTTGTTTTGGAACAAACTTCAAACTTCAAGGACTAAAATGAAACTTTTGAAAGTTTAAGAGTATAATTGAAACCAACCAGATAGTTCAAAGGTATTTTTGATAATTTAACCAAAAATATATTGTAGTAGTTAAAGGTGTTAATTGTAACTTTGTTGATTTGATAAAATATATTAAATTAATATTATTTTTTGGTGACTCGACTATGAGGCGTCCTACTTTCTATGAATGTTAAGCACCAACAAAATAACAAATATATATATTTTTAAGTGTAACGAAGAATATGAAGATTTAAACCTCTCTGACCTCAAAGGAAGGAAGGAGTATGATTCTAATACTTTGTTATTATTATAATATTTACATAATTTTAGCCAATAGTTGTTTCCATATAATTTATGTCGTACTTAATTATTTTTCCAACATTTAAAATTCATAAAACCATTCTTTTATTTGAAATTTATTATTAAGGTTAAATTATAAATTTAGTTCCTATAGTTTAAACTTAATTTAAAATTGGTCCTTTAATCAGGTCAAATCTCATAAATCATCTCTAACCCATTTTCTTAAATACCTGACAATCAACTTATTTTCTCCCAACCATAATACAATTAGCTAGCATGATTAACTAAATAGAAAATGCAAGCTCGTTACCATGAAAAAAAGAAACACATATCATATATTAAAAAATGTAATAACAAAAACGAGGTCTGAACAAATCAGAAAAGATCCAATCTAAAGTCATAGGAGCCAAATTGAAATTAAGTCCAAACTACGATAACTAAATATCAGTCCAAACCATAAAAGTACCAAATGGGAAATTTAATCTATAATGAATGAAACATAAGTCAAATAAATAATTAGGAAAAAGAAATCTATGATTGGTAAAAAGTAAACAAAAAATAGTTATAGGAAATCCATATAATTGATAATTGGAATTAGTTGAATAATTAATTGAAGAAGAAAGGCGTGGGTTTGGCGTGATTAAATGCTACACGTTAATGATTTGGCGTGCTCTAAAAAGCCTGCTTAATCCTTAATTCTACATTACTATTTTTCCAAAAAAAAAAAAAAAAAAAAAAAAAAAAATCTTTATTAATATATTATTTCCCACTTTTACTTTCGACTTGTCGTCAAATCTCTCTTCGCCAACTGCCTTCTGGCTTACTCAACTGTCAATGTCGTCTTCAAGTTGTCTTGTCGTCCTCCTTGTTCGTTGGTTTATTCTAAATTTCTAATTTGTATTCCATTCATGGATTATTTTAAATAAGGATAAATTTCAACTTTTACTGTTAAATTTGGCCAATAAGTCCTTTTTTTAAAAAAAAATGTTACAAATTTGATCCCGTAATTTAGATAAAGTTAGAATTTAGACATTGTAAGATTATTTTTGTTTAAATTTATGAGTTTGGAAAGATTTATTCCATGGTCATGATCAAAGGCTTAATCCATTGTATTGATTGGTCAGAGTTGGATTTTAGTTGAATTCACGGAATTTGAGAAAATTTCATGTTAAATTAATGAGGAAATATTATGGAAGTTTATTTAAGGCTAAATTATAAAAAATACCCCTGAACTATGAGGTTTGTTTCAAAAATGCCCCTGAACTTTGAAAAGTTTCAAAAATACCCCTGAATTTTGAAAAATGTTTCAAAAATACCCTTGCTGTTAATTTTTGGATGGAAACCGTTAAAGTTTCAGTTTAAAAAATACCCTTGAACTTTCAAGAAAAATTTAAAAAATACCCTTATTGAAAAATGCTTCTTTTTTCCTCCTCTCACCGTAAATTCTAACGGTTTCTATCCAAAAATTAACATCAATGGTATTTTTGAAATTTTTTTCAAAGTTCAGGGGTATTTTTTAAACAAATCCCATCGTTCAGGGGTATTTTTTTTTTTTTAATAATTTAGCCTTTATTTAACACCTACCAATTCTAACATATATCACATTTTAAGGTTTGATTTGATAAAATTCAAAAGTTAGGATAAAGGCTAAACTAATTTTTTTTATAAAAAAAATCGTTATATCATTTCTAATTTACAAGTGATTTAATAAGTTTGAATTTGTTAGACCAACATAAGCATAACTCAACTAGCATAAAACTTATATTAATGATCAAAAAGTCTGTGCTTTGAATCTTCGCTCCTCACATGTTGTAAAAAAAAAGTTTGAATTTATTAAGCTTAATGTTAAAAAGGTTGATGAGTTAATAGAAAATTGAGTTGAGGCATCATAGACTTCATTTTATGTTTAAGATATTATCAAATAATAGAAAAATTGACATATATTATTTCTTTTTTAAATAGTATCAAAAAAATGTTTTTCTTAATGGGGGCAAGTAAATTCTAGAAGGTATCAATTTTTTTGATGGGCTAGTAAATTCTAGAAGGACAATAAACAAAATAATTATCTATATATTGCATCACAGTATTGATCTTAATTTAATTGATATATGATTAGAAAATAGTTAACTTGAATTTTTTTTAATTGGTCTCGCTTTTAACTATTTTTAATATCAAACATCAAAATCATTGATACTATGGATATTATAAAATAACTTCCCTTAAGATTTCGTGTAAAAGAAAAAAAAAAAAACAATTAAAAAAAGAAACTTCCTTAAGCAAGCATTTATTTTTATATCCAAATAAACTGTATTTGATATAAAATAAATTGAAAAAAATAACGTTTACTGATTTTTAAATTATTTTTGTATTATTATGAAAATTCATTTTCCAATAACCGAATAATTTTTTTATAAATAAAATTATGAAGTCCAATTTAAAACTAATACAAAACTAGGAATAGGATGGATTAAATTATTTTCAAAAAAAAAAAAAAAAAAAAAAAAAAAAAAAAAAAAAAAAAAAAAACTAGGATGGATTAAATTTGGTTAAACTAAAATTTTTGGTCAAACATATGGTTCAAGAATGATGTAAATTTAATTTTTAAGTTAAAAAAAAATCCATTACATCTTTAAACCTAAATTATAATTCTATTTAGTCTATATCATTTATTTATTGGATTAATTTTGGTTGAGATGAAAAGATTTTCCTCATGAGAGTGATAATCATATTTATGAGAGATACTTTTAATTTTTTTTTCAAAAAAAAATTATGAGAATATTATAATAGATAAATATTTGGCTCCAATAAAAGATCAAATATAGATCATCATTTATCATTATAGTATTATGCACATGTATGAGACATTTTCCACTAACATTATTGGTATGTTGTTTATGAAGCATCATGCCCATTGGTTTCCAATGGTTCCCAATTAAATTGAATTATTTTAAATTCTCACTTTTTTCAAATTTTGTTCATTATTTTGTATAGGCTTATTATTATTCTCCTCTTCTTTTGTGTTGAGAAGAAATCATTACAACTCAATAGGTAATTATTTGGAGTAGATTTTCCTTTTAATAAGAATAAGGTCTTAAATGATTTACAGGAAAAAGTTAATTTTCTTCTTTTGTGTTTATATTGGAGAGTCAATTCTATACCTGAAGTCTTAATTTCATAAAATTGAACTATGAATTAGAAAATAAGTGGAAAAATCAGTATCCTCTTTAAAACTATTTAAAAATTCTAAAGAAAATGAATTAACAAGTCTCTCAAAAACAAACTCGTCCATACTATAACTTAGTTACAAAATTAAGTAGGTAAAAACAAAAACTACTCATAAAAATAGCATACTATATCTCCCATAAATCCTCTAAAATAATGGAGATCTTACCACTTATTCAAATTCAATATTATAACTTCATTATTAACTACGTCTAGGTTTTTTTTAGTACAACAAATGTGGGGTATGAGAATTTGAACCTTTGACCTCAAGGGAAGGAGTACATACTAATTACTAAACGCATTACCATTAAGCTCACTTTAGCCCACACTAAGTCTTAGATAAAAGATGACTTATGAAAGAATATTGATTTCTTTACGTTTGAGCTATGATCAGTAAACCTTTACACTTTGCTAAAGTGAGTATGACTCAACAGTAATTGACATGTATCCTATACTCGACCAAGAAGTCAAAGGTTCAAATCCTCCAACCCCAAATGTTATTGAACTAAAAAAAACTTTATGCTCTTCCAAGTTCCAATATGGGTCATCTTAATAAATAATATATAATTATCAGATGGGTAAATAAATACAAATTAGATGAGGGAGCAAGATTGTAAATGCAAAAAGAAAATAGTCAAAGTTTTGCATTTTATTGGGCCATGGAACATGATATGTATAGAGTTAGATAACATGATTTAATTAAGATTACATGTGGGATGTAATTAATACCAATTACCCCACATTTAATTACAACATCTAAGCCATTGGTACCTACTTTGTAGAATTTTCATGTTTAGGGCTGCCATTTTCTTCCCTATATGGTCCCATACACTTGTGGCTTCAATGCTCATGTCCCCTTTGCTCTATACATTGTACCATAGATAAAATCATTAGGTTTCATCTTAAAAATTTCCAAAATCTCCAATCAAACTATTTGTAATTTCTTTTCCTCCCTTACATCTTTATAAATTTGTATAATATGTCTTCGATGTATCGTAACCTGATTATATTTCTCTATTTAAGTCTTTTACGTCATTTAAAAACTCTTTTCAAAATCTTTAACTGAATCTTAAGAAACTACTTCAATTAATTATGTATCAACAATAGTAATAAAAATAATAATATTAAAAGAAAGGTTAAAAATCACTTTTGGTCCCTGAGCTTTCATGAAAGTAACAATTTAATTAGTCCTGATTTTTTATTTGTAACGATTTAGTCCTTGTACTTTCAATTTTGTAACAATTTAGTCTCTTAACTTTAATAAGTAACAATTTAGTTCTTGTACTTAGTTCTTGTACTTTCAAATTTGTAACAATTTAGTTTGTAAAAAATTAATGTAAAGATTTAATGAAATTTCTTACCTAGATAGATTAATCAACAAATTTGGGACCCAATATGTTCATAAGCTACAAAGTTTAATAATTAAATAATAAAAATCGTCATTTAGTTTTGATGATTTTTTTTTGTGACAATGATTATTGTTACAAATTTGAAAGTATAGAAACTAAATTGTTACAAATTTGAATATACAAGGACTAAATTATTATTTATCAAAGTTTAGGAACTAAATTATTACAAAATGAAAAGTATAGAAACTAAATCGTTACAAATCAGAGTTGAGGGACCAAATGGTTACTTTCATGAAATTTCTTTTAACCTAAAAGAAATTTGTTTGAATAAGGAAAATAATGAAGGGAAAAAAGCATAGCCTCCACTACATGTACTCTTCCCTCTCATCCGATTCACACTCTGATATCACATATGACAGTAATCAAACACCTATCATTAATTATTGATCAGTCGATTTCTTTATTACATTTTTAGTATTCTCTACTAAAGGTTGGCATCAAGGTTAATCCTATCCCGACTTTTGCCGACCATGACCAGCTATTACTCCTAGCAATTAAGACGAAAAAGATAGTTTCATTTGCTCCATACAATTTATAAGACAATTTCTTTTTTAAAAAAATCTGAGTCGAGGTGATTCTGAATCACGAGATGAGTAGATGTAACAGATCATTAGAAATTTGAATTGAAGTCACCTTAACTAGCCGAACTATGTACAGGGCTCGCGTTAAAATTTTCACCCTAAAGAAATATATATATTTTATCCACTGAGTATAATTCAAATGGTTACCGATATCTTAAATTTCATTTTCCTTTAGTTCATGAATCTCCTAAAACAATTGAGCTAGGGAAATATACAAATTACAAATTTTATCTTTTTCAAATAAAACATTGAATCGAATTAATTCTTTGAGAAAAAGAAAAAGAAGAAGAAGAGAATATTTCATGCACGTGTGAGAGAGCCAAAGCCTCTGGAAAAATTACGCTGCAAAGTGGAATTGAATCCCAAGCAGCCCAAGAGGCCATGCTTGTACGGCAAGCTCGTCTTCTTCCTCAGCTCCTCTGAAACTGCTCTGTTCGTTTTGTAGTGCAATTCGTGAGCTGAAATCGTTCCTCTCCTTCTCGAGCTCGACACCGATCCCAGGCTCTCCATCGACCGGAAGCTTGAGTTCTTCATCTCCTCCACCGCCTTCTTGTCCGTAGCTCGTCCTTCCGATGCGCTCCGGAAAAGTAGCAGGTCTCGGATTCTCCATCTTCTCTGGCCTCTGGAGAAAGAGAATGCGGAGAGGAATGAAGCGGATGAGGAGATTGAGTGTTTGTGGTTGCTTGTGGCGGAAGATACGGCGGATTTCGCCGGAATTTCTTGATCGGGATCGAGTATGATGTCGGAGACTCGGAGAGGAGATAACGATCGGCTTCCAGTACGTCTTATGGATGAAGAAGACCGCGAGGAGGCGGAGATGTTCGTTCTTTCTCTACCTCGATTTCGCTCGGTATCGGCGCCGGCGCTTCCGCCGGTTCTCCTTGTCGCCGCCTTCAAAGCCTCTTCGAATGGATCGGTATCTCTTCGCCGGTGGTGGCGAGGAGAGAGAGCTTCCTGAACCATTCTCTTTCCCTGCAGAAACTTAGATGTTCAGAAAAAATGGAGGGAACAAAAAACAGAGAGATCAAAATCATAGTTCTATTTTCGATTCAGCAACGAATTTCTGTTTTACCTGCGCCATTTTCGACGATCTCGGCGATCTCGGCGACGTCGCATTGGAAGAGACCGAATCAGTGGCACGATGGCACGGCGGAGGCTTCAGAGCCCTAATTTTACCGCAATCGAAGAGCTCCTCAGCCGACAAAGAAGTCCTCTCCAACTGTCCACTAAAATCGAATGCAAAATCCTCATCAGCAACGCTACTACAAACATCATCGCCTCCAGATTTCGCAATTCCAGGTATCTCCTCCCAGAGGAAGGGGATCTCCGAGGCGGACGAGCTCCTTCCATCGCCGTCGCCGCCGTAGGCAGAACCAAACTCATGGAGATCGTAGTAGAATGCGGCGGCGCGTGAGGGAGAGGTGGGAGCGCTGGAGAAGAAGAAGTTGCCGAAGCGCTGAGGGCTGGAAGGGGCGGTCATGTAAGGGGAAGAGCAGGCGCTGTCGAAGTTGAAGTCGACGGGAGGGAGCGGAACCGCCACTTCCATTGTGAAGGGGAGGAGGAATCTCCGAGAACCGGGCGTGGAAGTGGATTAGGGTTAGGTGGAAAAAGAGGAAGAAGAGAAGAATTTATAGCAATGGCGGATGGGAAGAGATTCGGGGAAGATGAAGAACAGAGAGGAAAGAGAGAGGAAGGAGAGAGAGTGGAAAAAGTTTGACGGAGATGTGAGAGAGAGAGAGAGAGAGAGAGAAGCCGCCTTATAACAAATTCCGTCCCCACTTTTCAAAATGCGACTCTGATTTTTTAAAAAAAAAAATTAAATGTGATTGCGTGACTAATTTAATTTGAGCCTAAATTGGGTTTTAATTTAATTGATGAATTAGAATTTTGTGGTTAATTTTGTTAGGGGAAATTTGTTGATTTTTTTTTTGGATAAATGTATGAATAGTGCTCATATTTGAAAAGTATCATATGAATGGGCTGAAATCAGTCCATATATTTCACTTTTGTCTAAAAAGATTGAAAATTTCATTTCAGTCCAGCCCGTTTTAATTAATTGGAGCCCATTTACCATTTTGACCCTCTGATATTAAAAAAAAAAAAAAAAAAAACAGAAAAGGTTAAAACGGATCGTATTTTGCATTTGAAAAAATCCCAAAAACACGCTCCCTCCCGAAAATGAGCACTCTATCGTCTTCTTCCTTTCGACTTGCCATTTTTTGCAGCACGGTCTTCTCCATTAGATTGAGGCCACAATTGTGATAATCTCAGAAAGCGCTGTCTCTGGCGGCGACAAGGAAGCTCACAGCGGCACTGCGACTGCGTTGGTCTCCGGTGAAGAAGCTATATCAAATGTTAATCGAAAAACCAAGGAGGATGTTTCTTGAAATATGTTATCATGTTTCTTCTGCCTCTTGATATTTTGCTTATAAAATAATGTTGCATTCATATCTTCCATATTTTTTAGTTTACTATGCAATTTGCTAACTTCTGCCTCTTGATATTCTTCTTACTTCTCTGTCCACTAAATCAAGGTTTATGAATTCAGCTATTGAGTTTATGAATTGAGGCCAATTTAAGTATCTCTACTGCATTTTCAAAGTTTTTGAATTCGGCTATTGAGTGAAAGTTCAGTTTACATGTATGAAAAAGTTAAATACCCGGTATGAATTTCTAAATACCGGGTATGGATTTTTAAATACCCGGTATGAATTTTGAAACTTCATTTTAGTTTTTTAGATAAATTCTCACTGGCATTCCATATTGGGTATTTTTATTTAGCTAACTAGCATAGTTATTTCATATGAGGTATGAAAAAATCGTTTATTCATAATTCTAACACATACATGATAATTTTGTACCGATATATACCACCTACAAGCACGTGAAATTCGTTTATTCATAATTCTAATCCATACATGATGATTTTGTACCAATATATACCACTCACAAACAAGTATGAAATTCTTTTTTTCATAAGTCGTTTATATATATATACCACTTACAAACAGGTATATAAATTTCATTTATATCCAAAAGAAAAAAAAGATACAAATATTGGTTGGAACAATTTATATATTATCGAATGAAAAATTTAATATTGCTAAGAATATTGGGTTAATGGAATTAATGAGGTTGAAAATTGTAGCAGATGACAAAATAAGCAACATAAACAATTTCCAGTGTTTAGAAGGAAATTGATAAAAATCGTATTTTTAAGAATATAGAAGCAGATGACAAAAACCAAAATAGAAAGTTAATAATATGGTAGAAAATGGTAGGAGAGAGCAAAAATTGGTTTAAAATTTGAAATCTCAAAATTCACCCAATTTTGGTTGAAATCTCAAAATAATGAAATTTGAAAATGTTGGGATTGCCAAAAGGAAATTACAAATTCAAAAGTTGGGACGAAATTCCAGATTCAACATAAAAATCTCCCTAATTTTTAGGGGAATCTTCGCCTGGGACGTAATTCAAGGAAAAAAATCGTAATTATATTTTATTCACTAAATTATATATTCTAATATATTATTAAATTAAATTTATTTCATCCATTAAATGAAATGGCATTTTGGTAACAAAATTAATCCAATTAATGTGTAAAAACCTACCAATAATAATTTAGATTATCAAGGACATTTGTGAAATTTGGTGATCAATTTGACCCACCCGCTATAATTTCTGTATAAGTTATGTAAAAAAATTATTACATTAAATTACAAGTTTACTTTGAAACTTTCAAATTTGTGTCTATTTAGGCACGTTTGATAACCTTTTGGTTTTTGGTTTTTGAAAATTATGCTTGTTTTCTCTTAAATTCTCTACCATGATTTTCATCCTAGTTAAGGTTACATTTGAATTTCTAGTCAAATTTTAAAAACAAAAACAAGTTTTTGAAAACATACTTTTTTTCCAAAATTGGACTTGGTTTTTGAAAACAAGGTAGAAGATTGATATTAAAACCAAGAATAAGTGAAAGTATGTGTGTACAAGCTTAATTTTCAAAAACCAAATGATTATCAAATGGGGCCTAGTTATTGAATTTTAAAAAGTATATCTAATAGGATCTTGAACCTTTAAATCTCTATCTATTTGGTCTATGGACTTAGTGTCTAATATGTCAGCATAGCTCAACTGACATAAAATACGTAGTCTTGATAATGAGTTCAAAGGTTTGAATCCCCCACTCCAAATATTATTGAACTCAAAAGGTGTCTAATATGTCCCTAAAGTTTCAATTTTATGTGTTTAATAGGTCTCTAGTTTTTCGTTTTATGCCTAATAGGTCATTGACTCATTTGTCGTTTGATAAAAGGATCTACTGGACACAAAATTGAAAGTTTATAATCTTATTAGACATAAATTTTAATTTTATATCTAATAGATCCGTTAATTTTTTAAAAAATTGAATATGTTAGAGATCTATTAGACACAAAATTGAAAGTTCAAGGATATATTAGACATTCTTAAAGTCTAGGGGACCCATTAAATAAAAAATTGGAAGTTCAATGACCTATTGTAAACTTTTTAAAGTTTAGGGACTAAATATACACGAACCTGAAAGTTCAGGGATTAAACTTGTAATTTAACCAAATTGTTAATATAAATTTGATATGTCATTAAATTGTTGTATTATTAACATATTTGGACACATGCGCCAGATAGAAGAAATAAATTTGTTGATGTGTGTGGATTGAACTTTGCTAATGAGAGGGGAGTCTCATGTGATGAGTAGGATCATGGTGAAATATTTATGGGCCCGTTTGGTAACGTTCTCGTTTCTTGTTTCCGTTTCTTCATTTTTAATAAAGAAAAATAGAATTTCATGACCCTAACACCTATACATTCAATAATAATAAACCTATATTCTTATTTATGTTTGGAAAAAATTGGAAACAAGAACAAAAAAGGAGAAACTAGTTTTAGTTGTTTCCAAAAGTTCTATACAAATTTTGTGAGTGTTTCTAAAAAATGAGAAACAAGAAACATACATAGTTATTAAATGCTTAGATTTCTTAATAAAATTAGAAACAAGAAACAAGAAACTATAACGTTACCAAACGGGCCCTATATGTCCAAATTACATTAATAAACTTTTATTTAATGATACATAGACTTTTTTATAACAAAATTTAACCATTTTTCATAAAATTGTCTAATTGAAAATTTATAATACATTAAAAGTTTATTGAGAATTTTAAAATATTAAGGTACACATTAAAAATTAGCTAAGGGATTAGAGATTATTTATTTATTATTATTATTATTTTTTTAATTTTTTAGTTCAACAACATTGGGGTCGGGGATTCAAACCTCTAACCTCTTGGTCGAGGGTACATACAAATTACCGCTAAGCTATGCTCACTTTAGCAAAGGATTAGAGATTATTTGGTATATCTAATGTGTTATTTGTTTATCATAAACTGAAGTATAGTTTTAAAAATTAAGTTTTCATTAAATTGCATTTATGGTTAAAATATGAATGAAGAGTCACATTTGGAGCAAATAAAGAAAAGATTTATTTAGTTATTGATTAATTTTCTTTTTTTAGTACAAGTTATTGATTAATTAGTATTCATATATATAATGTATACTTCATTACATGGAGAAAATGATACTTGTGTACAAAATTAACAAGTATTCTTTAATAGTAAAAGGAATGTCTCAACGAAAGAAAAAAAAAATAGTAAGAGGATTAAAAAGATCTTGTTAGAAATTTTGAAGATTCGATTATATAGATAGTAAGACAATAAATTATGTCACTTTTTTTTTTTTTTTTTTTTTAAAAAAAAAAAGCTTTAATGACAAGGACTCGTGCTGGAATTTTTTGAAACTTGAGGAACTAAAATTAGAGTATTTTAAATTTTAAGATTCAAAACGAAAATGAGAATATATTTTAAAAATAAACACTATATTTTAACCTAATTTATATTTTATTTATTGAATTAAGATAAAGTAATAAAATACATTACTTGGTCAATAAAAGTCTTCTTTAATAAGTTAACATTCGAATATAAATTAAACAGAAAAAGAAAAAAGAAAATTGGTCGAAGCTATAAGCATGGTGACCTCATGATTATTTTGTTTTTAATTTTTATTTTTAAAAACTAAGTTTCTTTACTAACCCTTTTTTTTTTTTTTTTTTTTTTTTTTTGCAATTTGCTTTGAAAGAGATGTTTTTAAAAATTATGGCCATCATTTCCGAACACCTCTTTTTACTTTTCAATATTTGGATACAAGTCCAAATTTTTTTTTAAATATTAAGAAAATTTCAATAAACAAACTAAAATAAATTTATTTTGGATGAATGATACCTAAATAGATTTAAATTTTTATGAAGAAAAGGGAGTTTGTGGATTTTGTTGATTAAATCAACCGACTAAAAAAATTTCAAAAAAAAAAAAAAAATCAACCGACTAAAAATGTCTAGAGTAGCAAATTTAATTAATTCAAATGGGCTTAATTAAAGAAAGAATTTGGAGAGAAACTTTAAAATGAAAATCTTCAAGTCAAATTAATTATGGAGTTTTTTCAATGTAAATGCCAACTTCTCTAGATGGTGAGCCACTTGATTATTGTTCTAGTTGTAAAATTGAAGGAGAAACCATTATCGATTCAAAATTTTGAATTGATTTCCATGGTTATAATCTCTCATTCTAATCATTTGAAAACATTTTTTTTTAGTTCAACAACATTGAGGATGGAAGGATTCAAACCTCTGACCTTTTGATTGAGGATATATATCAACTACCGTTGAGCTATGCTCACTTTGGCCATTTGAAAACTCATTAATAAATTTAATCTGTTATGGGTGAGATTGAGAATCCATGGATCCACTGTCCACGTGACCCAACAAATGATGAATCCCCATAGAGAGGTCTCTAAGGGCCAACTCGAGGAGGAGCATCGAAGACACTTGATGAGTGTGACCTACCAAGTTGGATACTTACCAAGTCGAGACACGTGTCCTTCCTCTCTTTATTTTCCATTGTCATGTCAGGTATAGCCCCGACAGTAGAACAATGAGGAAAGGTATAAATAGAAGAGACAAATCTCACTAATGAGGTACACAATAACTACCCTATCTTTGCTTGACACTATTTTATCTTAAGCACTAATTTAAATATTAGAGCGTGTTGAACATAGCACCACATCAATGTAAGCTTCTTCTTAATATGTTCAACCAATCACCTCGACGAAGACCCAATGAGGATTTGTGACCATCCCCTCAAGTATAATCCACTCTTTACCATTTTCTAGGGGGAAAAAATCATGGAGGCAAAGTTTTATATTCTAATTTGTTTCTTTTTTTATAAATATAATCTTTCCATTTTGAAGATTTTGCAGTGGAAAATTAGAGATATAATACTTTAAAATCTTGTATTTTTTAATACAATGGTCCCTTCTTCTTATTATTATTATTTCTAATACTAATGTGATCTCTTTAAGTAAATGGTTTTTAATTACCATAATTCTATGGGTATTTATATGGTAAAAATCACTCAGATATCTTTATTTGAGGTTTTCGTGAATTTGTATTCTAAACTTCAACTATATTTTCTTTATAGTCTGTCTATTTATACATAAACATACCTCTCTCTATCCTCTCCCAAATCTGTATCTCATCCTCTTGTTTTCATTCATTGTCCTCGTCTCTATTACTTCAAATAACTCAAATAAATACAATGATTTTGTCCATTTTGAAAAAGAGAATTTGCTTTTTACATTAAATACGAAAGGGAGGAAATTTGTGTAACGATTGTGATAAAGCAAACATATCAACATCGAAGTCTTTTGATTTATGTAAATATTGATTGTATGAATTAATATTTTGTTTGTTCATGATCATGTGGGTAGTTGTAAAGTGAAAAGGCAAAGCTCCAAACTCATTGCTTACTTTTAACACTGCATGCCAGCACCACATTGGTTTTTTCTTACTTTGGGACCTTCATCTTTGACTTTTTTTATATGATTTTCTTTTTTCAGTTTTTTCTGGGAGGAATATATAATTATATTCTTTTACCTTTTGGCTGAGTGCTTGAAAAATAGAAGACAATCTGTCCTTTTTTCATAAAGAATTCTTTCTTTTCTTCTTAAATTTTGTTTTTTTTTTTTAATTGGCATATGGTTTTGATTGTGAGATATGATAAAGACTTGTATCCAAATTACTTACACTATAAAAAAAAAAATAAATAAATAAATAAAAGACAACTTAGTTATTGCAAACTAAACAAAAAATAAGGACAATTGAAAAGAAAGTGTGATTTATCTTTACTTGTTTGTATATAAAAGTGCTTTTTGGAAAAATAAATTAATTAAGATATGAGACTTGTTTGTTTGGTAAATATTTTTTTAAATATTAGCTATAATTTCATAAAGAAAGATGAATATTAATTTTAAATCACTGGTTTTAGTTTCTAAACTTTAAACAAGTTGTAAAAGAAAGAAATTCAAAGTAAATCCTTTTAATTTTAAAAAGGTTACAAACGAGTGGTTATAATGGATTCTTTCATTTTTAAAATTTTAATTAAAATTTAGGGGAAAATGTGATATATAAAAACTTTTTTTGAAAAATGATTTTTTTTTTTATAAAAAAAATCCATATATGTATATAATTTCATGAGAAGAGGTGCATGATGAAATTAAGAAGTGTAATGATGAAAAGAAGACAAGGATAGGAAACCATGCCACAAAAATGTGATGCATCTATTTTGAAACAAAAGTACAAACAAACAAAAAGAAAAAGTGATGGGGTTGCTTGCTTCTAATTTGAATAAGATCTCCATAAAATTATTCATGCAAATTTAGAATGAAAGATTGAGTTTCTTATGATTAACTTTTCTTTTTCTTTTTCCACTTTAATATAAAATAAAATTCAATTATTCTATAGACTTTTCAACTGTTCATATTTATTGTGTGGCGTCTTAAAAAGGACAGGCGTGATTGTTGACGCAATATCAAAAGTACAAACAAAGAACAACTCGTAACTAACTTATATGCAAACAGATGGATAAGTAAATCAGTATCACACATATTGAGAGAGATACGGATTGTGAAAGTATAGAACACAAAAACTCAAAAAATTGATGGATACATTACAACAACCACTTCCCAATCATCCAAGTGTAACTTCCTTCTCAAATTTTACGAGGTAGTCAGAGATTGAACTCAATGTTCGATAAATAGAGACATAAAGGTACAGTAAAATTCTCGGTGGTTAAGCCTCTCAATACTAAGTCGACCTCGCTTTGAGCAAATCAACTAATCCTTTTTTTCAAAAACATATGGATCTAATTTGCAATTGTCGTTTTTATCATAACTAGTTTGATTTCCAATCATAAACCTGTAAATCAAATACAGACAGCTAAATTAACATCAATAACCTTTTTTATAATTAAAAAGTTTGAGTTCACACTCCTAATATTGTAGTTTTATGTTTGAGAAAAAGAATAAAAAATGTGTTTGGTGTTCATAAGAAAATGGAGAGTGATGGAGATGTTAAGGTCAATAGCATGAGGGGGGCTTGGGTGGTTGGTGCCTAAAAAGTCCACATTTTCGGCCCAAGCTGGCCTTTACTTTTTTCTGTCGGAGCTCTCATCTACCATTATTTATCTCCTACTTATTACTACTACTAATATTTAATTTCTACCTTTTTCTTATTTTTCAAATACTTTTCTCTCATATCTTAAAAAAAAAAAAAAATTAGTACTATGAATTTTCAAAAAAATACACGGTTATGATTTATTAATGAACTCTACACGATTGGTTTAACAAATGTATAATATGGTCAACATGAGCATAATTCAACCGGCATAAGATTGTTAAAAAAAAAAAAAAAAAAAAAAAAAAAAAAAAAAAAAAAAAAAACTGACATAAAGCTAGTATTAATAATTAAGAAGTCTGTGGTTTGAATCCTCCACCTCCACATGTTAAAAAAAAAGATAAAATGTCTACTTAAATAGACCTACGTGTCATATGTCTAGTTAAATAGACCTACGTGTCATATTTCATTAATTATGTATTTCTGTTGTTGATGTGAGAAAATAAGTTAATAGACCAATTTATACTCATGTTATTTAGATTCGTTTGGATCACCAATATTAAATATATAAGAGTTGAAAAGATAATGAATGTATTTGGATATGAAAAATAATTAATATCTAAAAGTTAAATGTGTCTCTATTTGTTTTTGTAGATTTTGTTTACGAAAAGATAATTTAAATTATTAGATTTGATTAAAATATTTATTTAAGATAATTAATTAATAAATAAATAATAACTAAAATTAATTTACAGATGGAGTAATTTTCTCTCCTCTTTATTTCCCCCAGCAAAAACGTCTATGGAAAAATAACTCTTTCTTCAAGGAGAGAATAATAAAATCGCATAGTTTGAAATATTTTTATCCTTAGATAATAATTATCTAGATTTTAAAAAGATTCACGAAAGAAACATGTTTATTTTTTATATCATTGTCATTTGTCAAATTGCATCTAAAAAGTAATGAAACAAATGACACAATCAATGAAATAAATTCTATTTTAATAGTAATGTCGATGCCAAAACCCAGACAGGGAGAACTCACCTGACTCTCACGTGTCACCAACAGTGAATTTGTTTGAAGAGAAAGACGTGGCCTGCAAAACAAGGGAAACCTGCACACACCGGTGTGGTGCTTGCCACACCGCCTCCTATTGGGTTTTTATGCCCTAAAACTCGTAGATAGTAAATGTAACATTTTACCGAACATTAATAAAATAGTTTATTTTGTTTGTATTTAGTAGATCTTGTCTTATTAACCCTAATCCAATAAACTAAACATCCTAGGCTGATAATATGAGGCTTGAACTAATATGTAGGGACATACGAGGATCAATGTTCAAGATTCAGCCTAAAGGGTCTATAGTATAGGGATAAGGCTGGGTACCTTATCCTGGTGACACTATGGATACGGCCCACTTTGTATTATGATACAAACGCTATGATCCAACGCCTCCATGTAGTTGACATGCGAGTGGGGGTATCCTATGCAATGAGTTTGCATAAGACCGGACCACGAAATAGTTAACCACTAACTGTAACACCGTTAGTTGGCTTGGTTTCTATTTCACTAGGATGACCTAGACAACTCAGTCTCAATCCTGAGTGGATTATGGACTCCTGTTCACGAGGAGTTGTCCTTTGATTTGTATGGGTGAGAGTGGCCAGCACGCCGACTCAATAAGCCTACCATTTTGGGGACAATACCGAGTGGGGAGCTGGGAACATAATCACACAAGATGGAATTCACTCCTTCCCGACTCTAGGGTAAGTAGAGGTGTGTTCCCTTAAGTGATGTCTCCGGGACTTGAACAATGGGCCCAACCCTCTCTATGGCACGAGAGGGACTTCTGTTTGTTGGCTGGACCTCAAACAGGTTGTTCATTAGAGGAGCACTAGGGACTTAAGGACAAAGATGTAAACTAGGGGTAAAACGGTAATGTGACCCAGCTGGGATACGAACACACGTGAAGGACTGACTTGTAGTATTGGTCGATATCCGTGGACACAGAAATATTCTGCAGTGAGAAGAGTGCAGCTGAGGGTCTTTAGTGGAATGACCCACAGTTAACGAATGGAGACTAACTTGGTTAATGAGTTTAAGCCGATTAGTCTCGTATCGTTGGAGCTTCTGATCTGTAGGTCCATTAGGTCCCACTGGTAGCTCGTAAAAAGACTTGAAGCAAACAAATATAAATTGTAAATTGAAAGTGTTCAATTTATTTGGGGAATCGTATAATGTATATTGATGCATTATAATATAAAGTTTATGAAACTTTATAATATAATTTTTGAATTAATTTCAAAAATTAATTCTTGAGAAAAAATATTTGAAAGAGTTCAAATAAATTTAATATGAATTGGATTCATATTAATTTTAATAAAATCCCTAAGATTAAATATATGATATTTAATTGGGTAATTAATTAATTATTTATTAAAATTAGAGACCTTTTCCTATTAGAAAAGAAAATATTTAAAAGAGTTCAAATAAATTTAATATGAATTGGATTCATATTAATTTTAATTTTAATAAAATCCCTAAGATTAAATATGTGATATTTAATTGGGTAATTAATTAATTATGGAATTAATTAATTATTAAAATTAGATATTGTTCAGATAATTGATTTGAACTTATTCCTAGACATTTTCCTATTAGGAAAATGTCTTGGCCTTTACCTATATATAGGACCCCTGGGGTGGGGTGAAAGGCATCCCATTGTCTCTCCTTCTCTCAGAGATTTCTCCCAAAAGACTCCCACAAGTCTCCTGCTTCAAGAAGTCTTAGAGATATACCGGTGTAGCCGATTGGTGGTGTTCGCACAAGAGGGTTGCTGCGTCTTCAATCTTATTGGCAAGAAAAGGCGAATTGATCAAGGCTTTCTACAAAAGTAAGTTTTCTATGAAATCCTTGATCACTAGGATCAATCTAGTTGATCTTTTAGCATGTTTATAGCCTATGTACAGCCCATTAAATATATATTTATTGTTGTAATATTTTGCAAATTGTATTGGTATTTCAATTAGAATCTAAGACTCTGAGTAGGTTCGGTAATACTTTCCGCTGCGTGGGGCTTTTATCCCTTCACCTCCGATGCTTAAGTCAGTAATCGGAGGGAATATAAGCAAAACCAGAGAGCTAGAGGAAGAGAAGAGAGAGTTTTCGGATCCCTTCTCCAAGGTTGAAGAAGAGTTTATATACATTTGCCTTTTTTTGGGTTCCTTGGCGTTGGAGGATGATTCGGGTTGAACCGGGGCAACCAGAGGACTCCAGGGACCGAGTTGAGGGGAGGGGACTCGGCCCGCACAAGCGGGCCGAGCGGGGTTGGGCCAAGGCCCATTTCCTTCGGCCTTGGCCCAACCCTATGGCCTGATTTCCCTCCGGGTTGTGTTGTCCTTTTCTGCTCCTTGGATTCCGGGATGGTCCAAAATTACCTATAACAAGTAAAACGAAGGTTAAAATATCATTTTAGTCCCTATACTTTTTAATAACCAAATTTAGCCTTTATACTTTCAATCAATCTTAAAATTAGTCTCACGTATCCAAATTGGCAAAATAATAACAATAATCTTTATTCAAGAAAATACACTATATGTGAATATGTTTTCCAAATTCCTAGAGGAATGACTTATATAGAGGCTAACTGTAGAGACTAATTTTAAATTTTACCGAGGGTACAAAAACTAAATTTAGATATTTGAAAGTACATGAACTAAAATGAAACTAATTAAAGTACATGGACCAAAATGATGTTTTAAACCTAAAACTAAAACAAAAATCATATTCCTTTCTTTCTCTCTTCTTATTCTTTTTTTTTCATCCCTCTAATTTTCCTTTTCTAACCTCACTAGTTTCACTCTCCTCCTGATGAATGGTTTCTAGCGATTGAAAAAGATTGAAGTAGGGGAAGAGAAAATAAGGGATTGATAGAGGAAGGAATAGAGACCATAGAAAAGACTTTATGTTACATAAGAAAAATAATCAATAATAACATAAATTATTGATATGAAAAGTCACATCGTAACCAGAACACGTCGTTGTTTATTAACTGTCACTTCATAATTTAGTAATGATCAACAAATCATCAATATTGCCAACCTAACATAAATAACATAACTCAACCAGTTAAAGTATTGAACATTTGACCTAAAAATCAAAGGTATGAGTCTTCATCTCCACATTGTTAACTAAAAAAAATAGAAAGGATAAAATACTAATTTTGGAACTTAGAAGACAAAATAGAAATTTGTCTCGAACTATAGGGGTAAAAAAAAGCTATTTCATCTTAATTTTTAACTCATTTCAGCAACTCCCTGTATGGCTGGCTTGGGGTGGAAATGAGTGAGGAGTTGGAAGCTAGCTGGATTGCGGATAAAACCATATGGTTGTCTTCATAGATTGGGGTTCGCGCTTCGTGTGGGGAAGAGTGTTGCACAATGGGTGGTGATTTTGGCTTATCTTTGAGTATGCCCTCCATGTGTGGAGGGTGTGGCTTTTATCTGATTTTCCTTTGTATTGTTGCTTTCTAAGAGGTTCTTTTGGCTTTATGAAAGGTTTTGATGATAAAAAAAAAAAAAAAAAAAAAAAAAAAAAAAAAAAAAAAAACTCATTTCTCAAATTTAAATTATTTTAATTCACTACAAGATTTTTGGTTTTTCTTCACGCCAAAAAGTACTAGAAGAAGCGCAAAAAAAAAAAAAAAAAACGCATTTGCAAAACCTCTCCTGATGGAAAAAAAAAACGGTCAATAGAAGCGTAGGAAAAAATTAGTCATTAGAGGTTTTGCTGACGTCAAAATAGCTAGCGTCGACAAAGGCCGACACATTTTCCTGTGTCAGGAAAAAATTGTTGAATTTGAAAACTCATGAACCAAAATGAAACCTAACCCAAACTTCAAGGACTAGAAGTTTATTTTTCTCTATTTTGTGAGGGAAAATATTAATTTTTAAAGTAATTTTTTAAGAAATCATACCCTTTTTGCAAAGGTAAAAATCATTAAATTTAAATCTTTATTTTTCCAATTCAAACCTTCATTGAATTAACACTAATAATAACAATAATGGGATATGAGTCCATTTTTTTTTTCATTTCAATTAATTAAAACATTACTTTCTAAAAGTTAAAAGGTTAGTATCTTTTTCCTCCTTTTCAAACTCTTTCTCTTGAGTATATTAATCTTCCTTTTTCATATTTTTTAAAGTTCAGCAAATTTAAAAATAAAGATTTGACCACGTATTGAGCTCATGTAAAAAATAGAAAATCGTTGTGTGAACTAAAAAATATATAAGAAAATTAGTAGGTAAATGAATGTGACGTTCTAAATACAGACCTCTATAGACTTGTTTGTGTTATTCTTAAAAGTAATTTTCTATTTTTAAAAATGTAAATAAAAGCTTATTTAGATCATTGTTCTATTTTTCTAATTTATTTGTTCTTGTAAGTTACTTCAATGTTTTTTTTATACAATATTTTATGTGTTCTCTTGAAGGACCTAATTTTTAAAAAAATGAAATTGTTCTCCTTTTTAAAATTATGGTTGGCATATATTGTTGATGGCAAAATCCGGACAGAAGACTCACCTGACCTTCACGTGCCACCAACCGTGAATTTGTTGAAGACAGAGAAGACGTGGCCTACAAGACAAGAGAAACCTGCACATCGGTGTTGTGCTTGCCACACCGCTTCCGATGCTTAAGTCAACAAGGAGATAGATAGGAAGCAATTAGAGAGCAAGAGTAAGAGGAGAGAGTTCAGAGAATAGAGTTATCCCCCATCTTCAAGGTTGAAGAGGGGTTTATATACCTTTTCCTTTTAGAGTTTTTAGGCTTTGGATGACGATTCGGGCTGAACCAGGTTGAACCGGGCAGCCAAAAGACTTCAGGGACCGATCGGAGGGGAGGAAACTCGGCCTTGGCCCAACCCTATGGCCCATTTCTCCTTTGGGGTCCATTATGGGTTGTGTCTTCAGTTTCGAGTCGTGTTGTTCTCATCTGCTCCTTGGATTCCGGGATGGTCCAGAATTACCTATAACATATATTAATTTCACTCTAGATTAATATTAATCTTTACCAATGTCAATCTGGATATAGTTCAATTATTTAATACATATACCTTCGATAAAAAAGAGGTTTGGATCTCACTTTCATGTGTTGAAAAATAAATAAATAGAACTTTGCAAATTTTTCTATCACTATTTTTAGAAAACAAAAAATATATTCTAAAATACTTAATCAATAGTTTCCCAAGCAAACTATTATATTTTAATTACTGTTAGAATCAACCGTTTATTGAAGCTTACATATCCAAAAAAATATATTATAAAACACTTATATTTTAATTAGTATTAGCATCAACCATCTATTAGCATCAAACATTTTTTTTTTTTTTTTGACAACCTTAACATCATCAAACATTTATTGAAGCTCATATAATTATAAGTTTGAATTTTGTTTTCATATTTGAAAAATTTTTGTATCTAATTCATTTTAGTCTCTAAATTTTAAATTATTTTATTTTAATCTTTCAATTTTTAAATATTCTTTCAAGATCCACCCTACAATATGGGATCAAAAAGCCAAAATAAATTATATTAGCCTTTATAAAAAGAAACCTGATTCTTGAACCCTTTTCTCACCCATGTCATATTAACAACCTTCCATTAATCATTTAACAAATACCTAAATTTACTTTAAAACCAATATCTAACTTTTTCATGGACATCTTTTATATAGGTAAATTAAACAAGCCTATGCCAACTTTATCTACTAAATAATTTATTTTTAAAAAATAGAATAATTTATTTACAAAATTAATTAGAATGACAAATGAAATTTTATACCAAGTTTAAGAATTAAAATAGAACGATTAATTGGAACCAAAGTAAGATAACATGAACCAACATGAGTATAGCTCAACTGACATAAAACATATATCCTCGAGATTCAAACACCCCATTCTACATATTGTAAAAAAAAAAGAAATTTGGAGGCCTAAAAAAGGATTTTAAGTCTATTTATATATCTGATAAATTAAATGTTAATTCAATTTTGACCAAAGTCAACTTCATAGCCACCAAACCATATAGATGTATATTAAAAAAATGACCCATTTATAACATGTGGTTGATTGATTGTCCTTGATCTTTGTCTTCTTTTCTTTTGAATGTCAAAGTTTTAAAACAGTTGCATGTGCAATTGTGCATCCACCAACTACCCTTAGAAAGAGGGTCAATTGTGAATATTCTAAAAAAATATGGGTCATGTAGAAAAGTTTAATCTAACACCTACCATATAGAATTTTTAGATTTTTGTTTTCTCTTTGAGACTTTAGGAGTAAATTTTGTACTGCGCTTACGACAGTGAAACAGTGATTGAACAATGGATCAACTACTGCCTGATCTAGTAGATGGGAAGTTTAAGGAATTTTTTTTAACGAGGACTTAGGCCAAATTTTTTAAAGTTTTGTTTTAGATCTTTTAAGTTTTTATTTCGATGTTGACATGTTTTTTTAAAGTTTATTTTGTATTTGAAATTTCTTGAAGCATTTGATGAGGGTTCAAAATGCATATCTACCATCATCAAACTTCTAAAATCTCATTGAAATAGCAAAATATTTTAAATAATCTCATTGAAATTGCAAAATATTTTTCATGTTTATTCAAAATAATCTATGTGAAAACATTGTTGTGATTGTTGCTTTTAATGAGTTATGTTTGTTGGATAATTTTTTTGAAGTTAGTTTTGAACACTTTTTATATGAAAGGATTCGTTTTTTTTTTTTTTTTTTTTAGAGAGAGGTTAGTAAATTTTTAAACCAAATTTTGAAATAGATGTCAACTTCACCTCGGTTTAAATTGACAGTTTTTTTTTTTTCCTTTGTTAGTTCAACAATTGTAAGGACAAAAAATTGAACATCAACTTTTTAAAATGAAATGACTTATCCATTGAACTATGTTCGGATTAGTTTAAGTTAACAAAGTTAAAAAGTAAACACCAACACATTCAGCTAAAAACATAGGTGAAATCAAACTTCCCCCTTAAAACTTGAATAAAAAGAACTTCTATATCAATCAAATGAAATTAATCACACGCTCTCAAAAAAAAAAAAATCACATACATTGGTACATAATACAAGATTAATATTAATAATAAATAAATAAAAGTGCATTGTGTTAAGAATGATAAATAATTAATCAAAAGAGCAAAAATCAACTTTCTTCGGTTCAAAGACCAGATGAAAAGCCAAAACAAAAAATGTATGTGGTCTTTACAATCCCCCTTCCCCAAAAAAAAAAAAAAAAAAAAAAACTATAATTCATACAGAAAAAAGGGAAAAAAAATTATGGAACTTTTCTCATGATTAGTGGTGTGTTAAAAATGTAGAATGCAACAGAGAAGAGAAGAAGTTAAAAGAATGAACTGAATATTACTGGGAAAAGAAAGAAAGAAAGAAAGAAATACAAAATAAAGATCTAACAACAAACAAATTGCATTGTGCCAAAGCCAAAATTGCAACAGGAAGGATGGCTCTATTCCTCCTCCTGTGATTACTTATGGCACAAAAATGATGATGCTATATATACAGCTTCTTATCTTGCCTGCCTCCTGAGTTTCTTCCGTTACTTCCGGTAGTCTGTGCGTAAAAAGTTCTCGTACCGGCTTCCCTGTATTGCCTTCTGGACGTCTTCCCAGTTCTCGATCTGCTTCGTCAATGGACCTCGGTGTATCTTCACCTGACGACTCTTCAACTTCCTCTGTGGAACCTTCAGAAAGTTTTGAACATCTCTTAATTTCTGCCACACAAGGATTTGGTTAGAAAATGGCTGTCCCAAAAAAGAAAGACCAGACACAGGAACTTGGTTCCGGGTTCGAGTAGTGTCTTACTGTGCGGTTCCTAACTACATCTTCGTAATACAACACAATGTGTCGGGTGCTCTTGAAGTACTCCAATGCTTTAGCTGTTGTCTCTTCTACTTGCCTCAAATTGTGTATCAATAGAGTGGCATTAATTACAGGCTTGTATTTTGCGAGTATATCAGCCTGAAACATTTCTATAACAAGCTGAGACCTTCCTTTCAACAATCTTCTAGATGTTTTTTTAGTGTATTTGAGGTTAACTAGAAATTTCCTCAAACTGATCAAGAAAAAAACAGATATTGATTGAGATAGAAGAGCAAAACCTCATGATGTGAATGCACGTGAGACTTGTGGGTTCCATTCAACAGCTTGGCGTCTCGATCGTAAGAATTTGCAAGTACTGAGATCATTCTGCGTAGAAGGTTTCTTCGGAATAGGAAAATAGCAGATACCCCGCGACGTTTGAAGTACTCTACTATTTCTACATGGTGCTGCATCAAACCCTGCAAAGAACAAAACAAGTTGCAACATCGTTATTTTCATCGACACAATCGAGAGCTCAAATAAGGGACATATCTCGGTTCATGGTAACGTTAGGAAAGGTTGGCCCCCCTCAACAAATATAAACACAGCATGCATATACAAGATCCACCAACACATTCAGAGAACTTGAAACTTTGGTCTTAGAAAATTAGGAGCAGATTTGAAGCTGACACATGTATCTTGAAGAATACTAAATGAGGCGAATTAAAATTTCAATCCCATGAGCAACAGATAATACTGTTACGAAGAAGAAAAAAACTAGTAACATAATCAAGGTCGAAGCCTACATTGACTCTATATCCAAAATGGACAATTTAACATTCTGATCAACTTAACTCTCCTGAGCAAAGAGGACCTCTAAACTTCCTTTTGTAAAACACGTCCAAAACTGTAAAAAGTTTTCATCAATTTTTTTCTCTGTCTTTGTTCCTAATAAGAAGCTAGAGTTCAACTAAAATGCATGAAAGTACCAAATTAGGTGTATCAAATGATCAAGGAGTCAACATGAGCATAGCTCAACTGGCATAAAGCTTGTACTAATGACCAAGAGGTCTATGGTTCATATCCCCCACACCCCACCTGTTGTCAAAAAAAAATCAAGAAGGAAAACAAAAAATCACGCACACAAGCCAGTAACATATCTGGCGTTGTAAGACCTGCCCCTATTTGATATTCCCAACAAATTGAATCTTGCTTCTTCTTCGTTATTCTTCCATGGAAATATTTGAACCTTGGCTCATGCCCCACCTCAACCCGTCTCAAACTTAAGGGTAAAGTACACTGCCTTATTTCCCTAAACAATGAATTTTGTTTCGAGAACATAACTCACAGATCCAGGTATCTTGAAAAACTTGAAGGGTGTGGGAGTTTTGTACAATTATCAACTACGGGACATGTACAAGAAAAACATCAACTCTGATAACTGAAGCATCAACCAATCTAAAGAATGCACCAAACACATTTAGCTACACAGTGAAAGTTTTAGTCTCTTACAACAGAAATGCAACGAATAGTGAGATGCAAATGCCAATCGGAATGAGGTAACAGTGCTCTAATGTTAGTTCAAGGAGATTTAGGAATAAAGACTCCATCCAAAAGGTGTGTGCTTATACGAATTTATGATCCATGTATCACAAACAAAAATGGACAGAGTGAAACTATCTAAAAGATCAATAATGAAAGATTGAATGAGACCTGTGAGATGAGAACATTCATCTACCCCACGGTCATAAGTTAGCAAAAAGGTGAATGGATAGCTCATTAGTAATTGATATGTATCATCAAACAAGGTCAAAGGTTTGAATCCCCACATCCTCAAATGTTGTTGAACTAAAAAAAAAGGTAAATGGATTCAATTTTAATATAAATATACCAGATGTCCACTCATACCACAAGGCATCACAAATCAAATTGAAACTGGGAGCAAGTCAAAATGGGTTATTATTTTAGTGAAATAAATAAGCAAGTCAACACCAGTGCTGCACATTACATTATGGCATACAATCTTTGAGCATCTCACTCAAAATTAACTTTTCACAGTAAAATGTTAAAATAAAACAAAATGAATTAAGAGTACAGTTCTTACTTGATTAAGCATCCACTTAAGGCCTACAGCTGCAGTGCACTCATTTTTCGAAGCACTAGTAAACCAGTCCAGATTGTAAATTTTATCCAATGTTTCAACAATGGTTGAAATATTACTTCTCCTAACTTTAACGGAGAATATCTCTCCATTGGAGCTTATGTTAGTATGATTATTTAATAATGTCTCAAACCAACCACTGCCTGATCTCTGCATTGACAAAATGGCAAAAAATCGAACTGGGTGGCAAGCGCATTCAGCCCTGGAAATGTGCAGAAAATCTAAAAGTTACCAATCAATTCAATTTTAATTTTAAGTCAAACTACAAAACGGGATACTTCTTTTACCTGCTATATGTTGTAGGTTTAGGAAAGTGCACGAAAGGAACATCCGAAGGATCAATCTTAGGCTTTGAACATGGCATGTCAATAACCTGAACTTTCAAAAATCCAACCTTCGATCTGGTGCTAATTTGCTTCAGACAAATTGAGCATATAAATACACCACAGACCATGGCAAAGACTAACACTATCATCCTTAGCATCAATGGGGATTTCTTGGGAACCTTTAAAATAAAAATCTCCTGCCATTATAAAAAGCACTTTATGCAAAAGCTACAGCCAAATTATCAGAGATCGGAGCCAAACAGATTCAGCTCCCAGACTTCAGATAAAAAAGATTGAACGAAAGTTAACTACCATAGCTAATTGGGTCAGCCTAGAATTACTCAAAAAGATCTTGGGATCCTTAAAAAATTGGGTTTCAATATTCAATCAGGAAATAAGTGCACTACAGTCCATGGATATTTCTTGTCATTATGGAAAGCACTGTGATGCAACAGCCATATCCTATTAATCAGAGATTAGACCCAACACAGATTCAGCTCCCAGACTTCAGATATAAAAGATTGAATAAGAATTAACTATCACAGCCAAAAGGGTCAACATAGGATCTCTCAAAAAGATCCTAGAACAGAACATGCACATTGTAGACCCCAAAAAATTGGGTTTCAATATCCAATGAGGAACAGGTGCAGAAGGGGAAAATAACAACATAATAACTAATTTTTTTTTCTTTCTACAAACAGAAACATTGATCCTCAAACTGGAACCCTCGAGATTGCAACTGAAACAGGAACATAGAAAATAACAAGAAAAAGAAAACAGAACGGGAAATCCCAGTTGGATTCAGTTTGAGCTCGAATGTAAAGACAAAATCAAACCCGAAATTTCAGGAATATAAGTTAGCTTAATCAACACGCAGATCACAGACTTTTTCACATGATGGAGATTAGATAAATAATTAATTAAAAAAACAAAAACAGGGCAATCTAAAAAAAAAAACCCAGGAAAAAGACAAGAAGACATGGATGTTAAAAGGGGTGTAATGTGTTACCTTGGTCAAGAAAGAGGGATCGTCCGCCATTGTTAAAAGGGTAAGAGGGAAAAGAAGGAAAAGGGCATTTGGGGAGCTCAGAATCTTCCTCGAGTCCCTTCTTCTCGCTTTCCCTTGATTTTCTTTCTGGGACTTTTCTCTCCCATCGCTCTCTGTCTAGCCTCAGTCAAATAACAGAAAAAGAAAAAAATGAGATGAAGAGGGAGAGAGAAAGAAGGGGAAAAAGGGAGCAAAAAATAAAAAGCAACGAAGAAAGAGAAATTTGAGAAAAGGGGGAACAGAGAAAAGAAAAATTAATGGGGTTTGAGGCTTTCTCGTGAAGAACGAAATGATTTTGAGCCTCGTAAATCTTCGACCGTTGCAACCTCACTTCAGTTTTTTTTTTTTTTTTTTTTCCTTTTTTTTTTTGGTCTTTGGCTCTTCGGATTTGCTCAGCCTTGGCTTGGAGTTGGACGCAGTCTTGTACGGCGCGGTGGCTGGTTCTTCGCCTTCTTTGATAACTAAAACGACAACGTTTCACTTCTCTCTCTTCTAGGTTAAAAGGGGAACTAAGAATCTAAGATGGGTAGCAAAATGTGTCACATTTGCAAATTTATTACACGAAAAATTTATTTTGTAAATATGATTTTTCACGTGGCTTATCTCTCCCGGTTAAATTACAAATTTAGTCTCCATGATTTGGAACGAGTTACAATTTTATTTTTATGATTTTTAAATTAGAATTTCTACCAACAAGAACATAGTTCAAGCCAAAGCGAGCTTAGCTCTGCGGTAATTGGCATGTACCCTCGACCATGAGGTTAGAGGTTCGAATCCCCCACTCCCAAATGTTGATGTACTAAAAAAAAAAAAAAAACATAGTTCAACGAACATAAAACTTGTACTTTCAACCAATAAGTCAGAAGTTCAAATCCTCCACCATATATATATAAATATGCATAGTTCAATTGACATAAAACTTGTACTAATGACCAAATCGTCTGTGGTTCAAATCTCCTTCCCACATGTTGTCAAAATATATATATATCACCAATAAGTTTGTTATAATGTCGTTGAATATAATTTCCTACATTTTTGTCGTTTTTGCAATATATTTTATCGTGTGATAAATCCGTTTTTATTTGCTTTAATTTTACTATTATTGCACAAGTAGTACTTTATAATATTTGGTAAATAAACTTTTTAGGATAGGGTTGGATCTATTTAGCTCCTATATATTTCAAGAGGTTGGTAATATATTATTGAAGTTTAAGGTTAGATTCTATTTAATTTTTGTACTTCAAAAATATATTGGTAGGCCCTAGACTATCATTTTTTTTTCTAATTCAATAACAAATATGTGTCTAATTAATTGATATGTGTCATTAACTCCATCAATTTAAAGTTTAACAGCCAAAATCGCGAAGCTTTACTTGGAAGAATAATACAATTAACGGTAAACCTAAAATTTATGAAACTAATATTGTCAATGACATGTTGGACATGAATTAAAAGTCCAAACACCATTCGTGAATTAGCTAGATTCATATCATTTTGAAAGTTTAGAGATCTACTAAAAAAAAGGTTAAATATTAAAGACCAATGGCCTTAATATTTTTTAGTTTAATTGTGTGTTTCAAGAATGCATTTAAAAAATAAAAAAAAATAAAAAAAATAAAAAAACATTTTGTATAAAAATTGTTTAGAATTTAAAACATTCATATGTTTAGTTATATTTTTTCATAAGTGTTTTTATATACAAGTTATTATACACTTAAAAACTACTTTTAAAAAATTTGCTTTCATGTGTTTCTCTTAAAATGGTTTATTTCTCAATCTCATTTTTTAGTCTCCGTTTGATGATAATTTTAGTTTTTGGTTTTTTTTGTTTTTTGTTTTCTGGTTTTGGTTTTTTGTTTTTTAAAAACAAAAATCATATATGTTTGATAACTATTTTTTGCTTTCTATTTTTAAAAAACTGAAAACCAAACTTGTTTTATAACCGTTTTTTGTTTTCATTTTTTAAAAAATTAGAGAGATAAAAAGATGTTTTAGAGATAGAAAAATGTGTGGAGACATTGAAAACAAAAATTTAGAGACATGAATATGAATGTTTTCGAAATAAAAGTTAAACATAGTAAATTTAGAGATGTGGAATAAAATATTTAGAGGGAGAATATTAACTAAACTCCATGAAAAAATATTAGTTGGAGAAAAAAGAAAAAAGTTAGAGTAGAAGAGATAAAATTTATAGAGAAAAATTAAATAAAAAGAAAACTTTTAGAGAGATTATTATTATTATTATTTGACAATATGTGGGGGTGGGAGGATTCGAACCACAAATCTCATGATCATCAATACAACTATATGCCAGTTGAGCTACTTTTAGAGAGATAGTAAGATAAAAAGTAAAAGATATATTAAAGAAGTAACGATAAATTAGAAAAATAAAAGAAAAAAGTTGTAGGGAGATAAAATTTAGGGATTTTTTTTTCAAAAGAAAAGTTAGAGATATGTTTACTAGGGAGATAAAAGTTGGAGATAAATTTTTAGAAACAAATGATTTGTAGAGAAAAATTTAGGGAAAAGAAAAATATTTGATTTTTAGAGAGAAAACTCAGAGAGATATGTTAGAAGATAAATATAAATAAAAATTAAATAAAGATTAAAAAAAAAAACTAGGTACAGATGAATTTTTTAGAAAGAGAGACATAAAAATTTATTTTGAGAACAAAATTTATATAGAGAGAAATTTTGTAGAGAAAAAAACGAGAGGGAGAAAAATAGAAAAGGGAATTTGTTGATAAAAGATATGTAAAAGAGGGGGAAAATGAGCGTTATGAGAAAAAAATTAGTTTTTGAAAAACAAAAATCTATTTTTAAGAACTACTTTTTTTTTTTTTTTTTTTTTGAAATTTGCTTATAATTTCAAAAACATTTTTAAAAAACATAAATGGTTATCAAACAAACTTGTTTTTTTTTTTTTTTTAATGAAAAACAAAAACATAAAATAGAAAACGAAATGGTCATTGAAATGATTCGTATAATTTTGAAAGTTTAGAGATCTAATAAAAAAATTGTTAAATATAAAGACCAATGACCTTGATATTTTTTTAGTTTAATTGTTTTTCAATAATGCATTTTTAAAAAATATTTTGTATAAAAATTGTTTAGAATTTAAAACATTCATACGTTTGGTTACATTTTATCACAAGTGTTTTTATATACAAGTTATTATACACTTATAACTACTTTTAAAAATTTTGTTTTCAAGTGTCTCAATCTCATTTTTTAATAAGTTATTTTTAGTGATGGTCAAATATTTGAATTTTTTTTAAACAAAATTAGTTTTTTTTTTTTTTCAAAATTAAACACTTGAAAAATTAAATCAGACATATCTCAAATAGATGAAATTCAAAAAGTTTTGGATCAAACTTATTTTTTTAAGTTTTGTTAATGGTCAAATTTCGCTTAGGAATTTGCCCTTCGCTCCATGTGACAATCAACAGTGAATTTGTAAATGAGTGGGAAAGACGTGACCTACAAGACAAGCAAACGTTGCACACCGGTGTGGTGTAGACCACACACTCCGATGCTTAAGTTAGCTTTAGCCGGAAAACACGTAGAGTGAATTTAGTGGCTTATTTTTCATACCTGTGAGTGTGCAGCCTCCCTTTTTTGTAGATTTCTTTTAGGGTTTCATTCTCCGTCGGGCCTTTGGCCCTCCCTCGGCCTCTCCCTTGGGCCGAGGCTGAGGGTCATGATATGGGGTCGGACTGTGTTCCGGCCCCTTGCCTCGTTGGTTGGGCTTGCTTCATCTTTGGGCTTGATGGGTTTGGACCATCCTATATAAAATACTATTGACTAGTTTTTGCCCATAACAAGTTTTATAACTTTAAAAATGTTTAATAAATCTACGAGCTTTCACTTTTTTTGTGAGTGAGTTTGTTCGTGTTAATTTATCCCACATTCTAACATTGAGGTTGATGAATCAATTTAAGAGTTTAACAAATGATCTTGAAAATTATATTTCAAAAAATGCACCATACCATATATTGGCTGGTTGGTAAAAATCGTACTTATGCACTGAGTACAAGATTTTTCTTACACGATATAAGGCCATTCGTGAAACTGAGTGGATTTTTTTTTTTTTTTTTTAATGACCATTTTTTCTTTATGTGGTTAGGAGCTTAGGAAACTTCAAAGCAGTAAAGTTTACTCCTAGTTTTTCTTCCATGCATCTCCATTCTTTTGTGCTTTTTTTTTTTTTTTTTTTTTTCCTATGGGTGAGAAACCAATTGGATTGCTTTCATTTTACCATCGAAAGTTCAAACAAATCAATGGAATTCAAATCGCTCCCTTAAAGTCGTTTTTCTACACACCCACATATTCCACATTTTTTTTAAATAATGTAATTTAAAAAACAAAAAACAAATTTATGGTAGTTTTGAAACTAATTCCAAATTTGGGGTAGCTAAATCGAGGTTAATTGGAAACAAAATACATTAAAAAAAAAAAATTGGCAAAAACATGCTCTTTTGCAAAAAAATTGGGAAAACCAGACACTTTTTTTGTCTTTATTTGAATCCGTGGGTTGAAGCCACGGATTCAGGGCAGCCCTGAATCCGTGGCTTCAACCCACGGATTCAACTTTTAGTTTTTTTTTTCTTCTTTCAGATTTCATTTTCTTGTTTTTTTTTTTTTTTTTTTTTTTAAAAAATTTCATTCTTTTTTTAAAAAAGAAAATTCTTTTCTTGGTTTTTTCTTCTTACAAATTTTGAAAATTAATTTTTATTTTAATATTTTGTGTTGTTTTTTTTTTTGTTTTTTAATGTTTTTATTCTATAAATCAAATTATTGGGATATTATAATCGATAACATAATTATAATTGGAAAATTATCCTTATAAATTTATAACATTATTGATACATTTTCAATCACTTCACATTTCGATTCGTAATTTTTACCAACTATTTTTTGTTTTTAAAGAAACTATACTAATAAAAATCGATACATCAAAAAATAGTTGGACAAGAAAAATTGGGATAAATAAGAATAAAATTATATTTTTTTAAATTAAGAAGGCGATAAAATTCCAATGTATTAAATTGGATTCAGGAACCTTTCAAACATTAATTGTTTGGTTTTCATATTTACTAATATTTTTTAATACTTTTATGATTAATTAATCAACTGTTATTAAACAGTATATCTACTATCAGTTTTGAATACAGCTACGGTGACTCAACTAACAGAAGTTGACTAAAGATTTTTATTCAAATTAATAAGGAAAAAAAAAACTTGACCACAACCACTCTATCATTTTGATAACTATTTGGTTTTTTAAAAAATGTGTTTGTTTTCTTTTCAATTATTTACCATGGTAATCTTTCTTAAGAAACATATAAATTTGTTGTCAAATTCTAAAAAACAAAAAACAAGTTTTTGAAAACTACTTTCTTTTAATTTTCAAAACTTGGCTTGAATTTTGAAAATATAGTAGATAACAAAACAAAAAAAACCTATATGTAAAAATAATGTCTAGATGCCTAATTTTCAAATTCAAAAAACCAAATTATTATCAAACAAAACCTAAAATATACATTTATCGCCTTCTTAATTAAAAAAATATTGAATTTTTTATTCTTAGATTTAAAAAAAAAAAATCGAAGAAATGAGAGTGTTTTTATTCTTAGATTTTTTTTTAAATCTAATTTTATTCTCATTTATCCCAATTTTTCTTGTCTCAATAATTTTTTATGTATCGATTTTTATTAGTATAATTTCTTTAAAAAAATAGTTGGTAAAAATTACGAATCGAAATGTGAAGTGATTGAAAATGTATCAATAATGTTGTAAATTTAGAAGAATAATTTTCCAATTATAATTATGTTATCAATTATAATATTCCAATAATTTGATTTATAGAATAAAAACATTAAAAAACAAAAAAAAAAAAAACAAAATATTAAAATAAAAATTAATTTTCAAAATTTGTAAGAAGAAAAAACCAAGAAAAGAATTTTCTTTTTTAAAAAAAGAATGAAATTAAAAAAAAAAAAAAAAACAAGAAAATGAAATCTAAAAAAAAAAAAAAAAAAAAAAAAAAAAAAAAAAAAAAAAAACTAAAAGTTGAATCCGTGGTTTCAACCCACGGATTCAAATAAGGACATAGGTTTTCCCAATTTTTTTTCAAAAGACCATGTTTTTGCCAATTTTTATTTTAAAATGTATTTTTTTTTCCAATTAACCCAGCTAAATCGTGTACACGAGTCGCAATTTAGCTAAATCGTGACTCAGGTATACGCTTTCCAGTGTAAATCGTGTACGTGGTACGCGATTTACATGACACGCCGTGGAGAGACACGAAACTCACATACGTTGTACGCCAGTTCGACGTTGAACTCGTGTACCATGTACATGAGTTTGGTGACAAATTCGTGTACCTTGTACGCGAGTTCACTATTTACATATATGTAAATCGTTTCTCAACTCAAGCTTCAAAGTATTCTATTGGTTCATCTTTTCAAAAAAAAAAAAAAAAAAAGTATTCTATTGGTTCACTGGTTTAAATTATGAGTTGAGATTCTAGAGTGCTAGCGATAAAAACGAGCTATGTGCTCATTTTTATTTTACAAAAGTTCCAAAGTTATACATAAATAAGGAAAAAATATTTTTATTGAAAAAGGAATTTCCAAATATGGAAATCGTGTACGAGTACACGATTTCCATGCTAACTCGTGCACAACGTACACAATTTTTACCACCTCACCGCCGCGTAGACCACCATAAACTGCATACATAGTACACGAGTTTGGTCATACCAAAAACTACTCTACATTTGTCAATACTTTTCTCTCTTACCTCAAATTTATAATTTTTTTTTACATTATTAAAATTATTTTTTAAAAAACTACTCTAATTTTGTCTTTTGTTTTTTTTAACTACATTATTGGTGAACTTTATCCCATATTCCACTCTCAATTGTGAAGATTTTGGAGCTTTTGGCTGCCATTTTTCCTTATAGTCAAACGACACAATGTTCTCTTCCGAGTTCACCTTGCTACCACCATTCTGATCACAAACTTGGACAAAAGGTGATTGGAAAACAAAACATCGAGACTTTGCTAACAATTTTTTCTTTCAGGACTTTTTTCCGATCACTTTCCTGTTGGGGAACGTTTCCCAAAAGGAAGAAATGAGGTGATAAAAACTATATATATATATTTTTTAAAGAAAATGTTTGGTCTTCTAACCTAAAACTCAATGGGTCATTTCCAACAATTAACCTAGTTGAGCTATGCTCAAGTTGACTATGTTTTACCACAGTTGCACTCTTCATCTCGAGATTGAAGCGATCAAGTAAAGTGTCAAACTCAAGAGACTAGATCGACCCAGTAAGGTGTCAAACTCATATTAGAGTACTTGGAGTAAAGAAATAGTATACACAAGAACCATTGTGGCAAACAACTTCTCTCTTATTAGATGAACTTTTGTTAGTCAATAACGTGAGTTCTTAGGTCTATCTTCAAAAATTTCCCTTTGACAAAACAAATAGTTCCAAAGAATTTGGCAAATATCTCATATCTCACTATTGAATTGAAAGCCCAATCAGCCTAATTCTCCAATAGAGATTAACCAGAAATTTTCTCAGGCGAGTTTTAGCGCCACTCGTAAACCTCCCATCCTCACACCCTCAGCCCTTTAAACCCCATCTCCATCGCTCTCTCTCTCTGGAACCTTCAGCAAAATTCTCCCATGGAGAAATCCGTTCTCCTCCGTTCTCTCACCTGTTCCTCTTTGGTCTGCAATAGAATCTTCTTCCGCTCAGCTCACAGCTTGTCTCGCTCTACATTGCCGCCGTGTTCGTCGTTTGTTCCGAGGAAATTGCACCGTCTCAATCACAGCCTCAGCAGACGCTCATTGCCCCGTCGTCAATGGAGATTACTGCCTGCTTCTTCGCCTTCTTGTTCGCTTCACTTCAGAAAACAGTTCTCTTCTCTGGCTCCCCGTGCTGTTGCTGCTTCCCCTGCTCACTCCCCTCCAGGTTTGAGTTTCATTTCTGTTTTGTTTTTTAATTCTATGACTTACCCAATTCGTGAAACAAGCAATTTCGAACTATGGCTCTAGTGTTCTAATTTTCTCTTTGATAGATTGCTGGAAATCTGTTTGTGTTTGATTGCGATAAGTGGACTTGGTGTTTTTTGTTTTTCTGATTGTAGAGTTTGCCGAAGTCTCCGACGAGGTGGCTGAGAAACTTGGATTCGAGAAGGTGTCTGAGGAATTTATTGGCGAATGCAAATCAAAAGCTGTGCTTTTTCGACATAAGAAGACTGGTGCGGAGGTGATGTCTGTGTCGAATGATGATGAGAATAAGGTCTTTGGGATCGTATTCCGTACACCACCGTGAGTATACTTTGAGTTTTGACTTTCCTGTTTGATTACTTGCTGGTAATTTTTGATGAAAACCAACTGATAGATGAAAGAACAAAAGAGGAGCTATACAAAGGGACGTGTAATGTCATTCTTAGTTGTTTCCTTTTAATCTTAATTTGATAGGCGTCTCTAAGTTATAATTCTTTCACAGGAATGATTCCACTGGAATTCCACACATATTAGAACATAGTGTGTTGTGTGGATCAAGGAAGTACCCAGTGAAGGAGCCATTTGTTGAATTATTGAAGGGAAGCTTACATACGTTCTTAAATGCATTTACATATCCTGATAGGACATGCTACCCAGTTGCTTCAACAAATACAAAGGTAAGTGCCGATATGCTGACTCACAAATAAAATTGTTGTGTCTGAGATGAGAAAATTGTTCAGTTTTCAGCGGACTGACTTTGTTTTATCCTTAGGATTTTTATAATCTTGTTGATGTATACTTGGATGCGGTCTTCTTTCCTAAGTGCGTGGAGGACTTTAAGACATTTCAACAGGAGGGTTGGCATTATGAACTAAACGATCCATCAGAAGACATATCTTATAAAGGTAACTTCTTGTTGCATATATTCATCATGGTGCAGTGCAGTATTCTCTCAATTGGCATGAGAAGAAATGCAGATTCTTTTTTCTTCACTAAAGCTTTCCTCTATGCTAGGGGTGGTGTTCAATGAAATGAAAGGAGTTTACTCCCAGCCTGACAATATCTTAGGACGAGTTACTCAGCAGGCAAGAACCATTTTATTGTTTATCTCATTCTTGGTTTTCTTTCCCCCCTCCTAAATTCTGGCACCCTTGCTCATGTTGTTCGTCTTTATGATTAGAAGATTTCAATTTTTTTTAAATCTCAGTAGATTAAAAAAAAAAAGTCCATCATCCAAAGCTGAAAAAATCAATGAAATTGTTTCTTATATAAAAAAAATCAAAAGCTGGAAAAAGAAAAAAAAGAAAAAAACAGAACAAGAAATCTTAGAATACTGGCTCTAGCCTCTAATTCAATGAAGATTACAAGGATAATGGAGTAGAAACTCATTTTGTCATATGGTCATAATGATCATGTACAACCTATTTTTGTAAGGAGTCATTTAGAATAGGGAAAAGAAGGGGAGAAATGCAACCCATCAGAAATTCAACTAAACACACTAAAGTAAACATAAAATCAAATAAGAAATATATGAACCAATCTTTCAAAAGCATATCCAGCTAGTATCTAGTAGATTTCAAGCCGATGGAGATGAGAGACAATGACAGCCCATTTGCAGTTTGCCATGTAGAACAATGCTTACTTGTGTTGCGGCTATTTTATCACATCTATATAATCTGGCCCAGAACAAGAGCCATATAATTTTTGAATGTTGAGACATGAAAAACAAATTTAAAATCTAACCTTCTGAAGAGCTCTAAAAGAAGGGAAATTTTTGGAATCTTTCCCAGAACAAGAACCACAACAAATTTGAGTGTTGGGACAAGGAAAGAGAGGTCTGGAATCTAAACTTCCAAAGGGTCCTGAAACATGATGAAATTCTGGATCTCACACAGTTCAAAAAATAGCTGCTATTAAACCCTCCTAGACTGAAGATAAAAGACTGTGGTTGCTTGATAATACTAGAGAGTTCTACAAATCCTTGTCCCAACACCTTGCAGCCCCTGTCCTCGAGCCCACTGGTTAAGGTGTGTTTGGAGGAGGAACTTTCCAAGGTCACATTTATCCTCCAGACTCTAGGTTGGAAAAGGTGAGCACAAACTATAAAGTGAAAGAGCTCTCCATTTTGTATCTTTTCATTGAAGTGAAAAGTCTGTCTCCATTAAATAAAATTATTCTAGAAAAAATTACACCTCATATCTGGTTGAATTACTATAATTTTGGACCGATTTATTTTGATGAGAGTTCTGATATGAAGAAGGTCTCTGGACTTTACCCTAAACTTTTGGTTTTGTGTATAATAGGTTCCTAAAATTTTGTTCTAATAGGTCCTGAAACTTCCATTTGTGTCTAATAGGTATTTGATCTATTTGATTTTTTTTTTTAAGAAAATCATGAATTTATTATATACCAAATCAAAAATTTGAGCTCTATTGACAGATTTCAATTTTATGTTTAATAGATCCGTTAATTTTTAAAAAATGTCGATATTTTAGGGACTTATTAGACATAAAATTGAAAATTTAAGGATCTATTAGACACTCTTAAAGTTTATAGACCCATTATACACATAATTGAAAGTTTAGGGACCTATGAGATATTTTTTAAAAGTTCTGGAACCTATTTCACACAAACTTGACTAGATTTGTAATTTAACCTTAAAAAGAAAAATAAATCCATTTTCAATGCATAGGAGTAAGTTGACAAAAATCTCTTGTTGTATATGTAGCTGGTTCATTTAATCATTGATGATTAAAGTTTTGCAGGCTCTTTTTCCAGACAATACATATGGAGTTGATAGTGGAGGCGACCCACGAGTTATTCCCAAGCTTACATTTGAGGAATTCAAGGTTATTTTCTTAGCATACTTTTATTGGAGTAGATTACAGAATTTTCATTTCAATAATTCTAAAATAAGAAACGGGGCATGTCATTGTTGAAAAGAACAAAGAAAGTACAATAGATTGGAGCTTATAAGAACGCTCTCCAGTTGGATAATAACATGAAAAATGTAAATCGGTTGCAGCCACTTTTTAAGATCTTTTTTGGTGAATGCTTTTCATGTGGCCTCTGGGTTGATATCTGTTGTCTTGTGCATGCCATTTGTTGAAAGTTGGTTATTTTTTAATCTTTTAAGTTTTGTTCTCTCTTTCTCTCCCCATGTATTTTTGTTGGGGGCTTGGTTTTTTTTGTATGCTCTCATATATTCTTTCATTTCTCTGAATGAAAGCGTGGTTTCTTACCAAAAAAAGAAAAAAAAAAGATTTTATATAAGAACTATATAGTATGAACCACATAAGAGAGAACTGCAGAACGATCAGTTCTTTCTAAATGTTATGCCTTTTTTTTTTTTTTTTTTTTTTCTTTTGAGAAACAATGATTTCGTTCAAGGAGGCAAGAAGCCACAAGAAAACAACCTAGGGGACAAAGGGATAAGGCATCCCCTCTCCCAATAAATGTTATGTTATGCCAATTGATGACCTCAGTTATCAATTATCCTCTCAATTATCTATAGACTGTAATTTAAGGAGGTATATTTCTATCTTTAAGGGACTTTTGGTATGCAGTAATGAAATGAGGGAAGATGGGCATCGTAAACCTATGTTATTACTTATTAATGGACATTGTTATTTAATTTCTTTAATTCTTAATTAGAAATAATTGCTTTTAAATTTAGTATGAAGTATTTTTTAAGGAATATGAAATAAAGAAATTTAATTTAACATTTAACTTTATACGATTTATTAAGCCACATGACAAGCAAGGGCGACTGTAAGGATTTCCTCCAAGGGTGTTGAATTTTTGTTATTTGTTGTTTTTTAGTTGGAGTAGGATTTTATCAATCCGTAACTATCATTTTGTGCGAACTAAATATTTAGCGTACTTATTTGTTTAATTAACTTTATAGAGCTAAAACCCAAGGATAACTATATCTGATTAGTTGAAATTCCAAAAGGATTGGACTCTCTCTTCAACAATGTGCATGCACGTATGTATGCTACCTTTCCCATTGAAGTTAAACTAAAAATCTTATCTCTGCCCACGCATATTTCTTTACTTCCTGTTTGGTTTATCTTTAAGTTATATGTTCTCTCTCTCTCTCTCTCTCTCTCTTTTTTTTGTTTTTTTGTTTTTTTTTTGTTTTTTTGTTTTTCTTATTCTTTATGCCTGCAGGAATTTCACAGTAAGTTTTACCACCCAGGGAATGCAAGGATCTGGTTTTATGGAGATGATAATCCTGTTGAACGTCTACGCATTCTTAAAGGTAATTAATGGAAAACAATAATAATTTTTTTTTAAAGAAGGCAATTAAGTTTTCTTGTCCATCATTGTTTTTATTTTAATGCAGTGCTTGAAATTCATAGATTTTTTCTTAATAAAAAGTGCGAACTTGTAGTTGTAATATTATAAACATAAGTATGAATATTCTTGAACCTGGTTATCGTTGACACTTTTGCCTTTAAATATTTCTTTCTTTCAATAAAACTATTTCTTGCCAAAAAGCATGAATATTACATTGTTTTTATTTTAATGCAGTGCTTGAAATTCATAGATTTTTTCTTAATAAAAAGTGCGAACTTGTAGTTGTAATATTATAAACATAAGTATGAATATTCTTGAACCTGGTTATTGTTGATACTTTTGCCTTTAAATATTTCTTTCTTTCAATAAAACTATTTGTTGCCAAAAAGCATGAATATTACATTATTTTAATGAAATCCACAACCTTACTTAAACAAGATATGTTCTATAGGTTGTACAACCGTGTCCTTGAGTTCTAAGGAGACATTATTTTATTGAAATCTAGTTTTTATTTTTAAAAAGTCCACAAACGTAATGTGACACCTACATGCACACATACACACAAAACTCTCATTAATTTGAAACACTAACAATTTTTTTTTTCCAAGAAATTTCCTTTTCATTCATGTTGATATTCACACTTACTATATTTTAATTCGTTGAATGACATAAGAACACAATTTTCTTTTTTCAAGAAAATTCTTTTTCATTCTTTTTGATCTTCACAATTACCATATTTTAATTCGTCTAGTGACATAAGAATTTTTCTTGTTTAGATTACAATATTAATTTTCTATATAGTGTGTCTGTCTCAGTGTATATGTAAAAATTTCACAAGTCATATTAATTGAAAAACAAGAATTTGGTCAGGTTTTAAGGCTCTATTTTGATTTTTCCCCCCTTCTTTTTTTGTGCATGTGTGCGCATGTGTGTGTGTGGTGTGTGTGTGCGCGCATGTGTGCGTGTTTGTGTGTGTCTGTTCGTACGTGTGCGTGTGTTTGTGTGCGTGCGTGAGTGCATATGTCTGTGTGCATGCGTGTGCGTGTGGTGTGTGCGTGCGCGCATGGTGTGTGCGTGTGTGTGGTGTGCGTGCGTGGTGCGCGCGTGCGTACGTGTGTGTTGACTACTTTAGTGTGTGTGTGTGTGCTGATTAATTTAGTGTGTGTGTGTGTTTTATCAAGTACTGACTAATGTAGTCACCTCTTTGCCTCCATCACAGAGTATCTAGATATGTTTGATGCAAGTCCAGTTTCCAACCAGTCTAAGATTGAGCAACAAAGGCTATTTTCAGAGCCGGTTAGGATTGTTGAGAAGTATCCTTCTGGTGATGGAGGTGATTTGAAGAAAAAGCATATGGTCTGCGTTAATTGGTTGCTTTCTGAAAAGCCCTTGGACTTGGAAACTGAGCTTACACTTGGGTTCTTGGACCATCTTATGCTGGGAACTCCTGCTTCTCCACTGAGGAAAATCTTACTGGAGAGTGGTCTAGGAGATGCCATTGTTGGTGGTGGGATTGAAGATGAGCTCTTACAACCACAGTTTAGTATTGGGTTGAAGGGTGTTTTGGATGATGACATTCCAAAAGTAGAAGAATTAATTCTAAATACCTTTAATAAATTAGCTGAGGAAGGTTTTGACAATGATGCAGTAGAGGCTTCCATGAATACCATTGAGTTTTCCCTGCGGGAAAATAACACTGGATCTTTCCCTCGAGGCTTGTCACTTATGCTTCGATCCATTGTAAGCTATAACCCAACTCTATTTATTTCCTATTTTAATCATCAAATTCATTTTCAAAGTTCGTTGGCTTATAATTCTTTAAATTTAAAATTAACAGGGTAAATGGATTTATGATATGGATCCATTTGAACCATTGAAGTACGAAGAGCCTCTGAAGGCCTTGAAAGCCAGAATAGCTGCGGAAGGACCCAAAGCTGTTTTTTCTCCTTTGATAGAGAAATTCATCTTGAACAACCCTCATCGAGTAACTATTGAGATGCAGGTAAAGTATGCTTAATCTTTTCCCTCAGAATTTCATTCACTTTGTCATTAAATTTGGTTTTATTGGTTTCCATTGTGCCCTTCCTTTGACAGCCTGATCCAGAGAAAGCTTCTCGTGATGAAGCAGCTGAAAAAGAAATCTTGCAGAAAGTTAAAGAAAGCATGACTGAAGAAGATCTTGCTGAACTAGCACGTGCTACACAGGAATTACGGCTAAAGCAGGAAACACCCGATCCACCAGAAGCTTTAAAATGTGTTCCTTGCCTTTGCCTTGAGGATATTCCTAAAGAACCTATTCGTGTTCCAACAGAGGTAACCACATCAATCCATATTTGAGTTCGGTGGAAAATCTGGATTATGGTTTAGTTTCTAATCTCTTACTCTTTAATATAATCTACCTGTAGATTGGAAATGTCAATGGAGTAACCGTTTTACAACATGAACTCTTCACAAATGATGTTCTTTATTCTGAGGTTGTTTTTGATATGAGTTCACTAAAGCAGGAGCTTCTTCCTTTGGTGCCTTTATTTTGGTAAGTGGTGGAACTTCGTTAGTATGTTTGTCATTGCATAAATCTTTTAATTTTTAATTTTTATTTTTTTTTTAAATTTCAACAAATTGGAGGTGGGGCATCAAACCTTCCATTGTAACAGGAAGGAATGTAATAGGTGCCTTATCCACTAATCAATTCTCAGATTGACAAATAGCTTTTCATTTGTATTCTTAATTTTGAATCGTGCAAAAAATCAATGACTGAAGATTTCTTGGGTGCCTCATCACGAATGCAATTATTAATTTGTTTGATCCCTTCAGGAAATTCAAAAGGCAGATGTGAGAAACATTATTTTGGCCTTTTTTAGGGGATTTTGCTAGAAGATGTTGCATAAAGAGATCACCATAGTTTGAACTTTAAATCTTGTAAGCTAGTCCGACATAAGGATGGGTTTTGCAGGCAATTAAAGTTTATAAGAACCTGATGCAGAACAGTTGCAAGGATGGGAGAAAAATAAAAACAAGAGAATTTCAAATTCAGATATAGCAGTTCTCTCCTCAAAATAGAGTTTCATATAAATATTGCAATTGTACCCAAGAGATTCAAGATCACAGCCCAGGATAAAATAACTTTTATCTTTGAGCTTGTGACTTTTAGAGACACGTTGTATTCACAATAAGAGGGAAAACTTTATAATTGCTGTACTAATAAAAACATTGTCTTATATCAAAAGAGATGATAAACAGAACATTCTGTTTATGCACCGTTGATGTTAAAATAGATAGAAATGTTTTAAGCTAGTTCCTCTCTACTTTCAGTAGTCAATTGTCTTATAGATGATATCAATCATTATAGCGGGTCTTGAGCATTTGATCGAATTTGGGAGTGGTTTGGTCTGAGATTCTGAATCACAACTTTCCTTACCATTCTATGGAGTATATGTTTTGACTTTCAAATGTTCTTTGACAGTCAATCATTGTTAGAGATGGGCACAAAGGACTTGACTTTTGTGCAACTTAATCAGTTGATTGGAAGGAAAACTGGTGGGATATCAGTTTATCCATTTACATCATCTATACGTGGCAATGACAAGGCATGTACTCATATGGTTGTCAGAGGCAAGGCTATGTCAGGATGTGCTGAAGACTTATTCAACCTGGTATATAACTTCAAAACTTGTTTGAGATTTTTTTTCTTTTTTTTTTTTTGAAAAAATTTTAAATATGCACTGCATATATTCTTTGGTCTATTCATGTGGAAGGCCATCTACAAACAAATTTGTCCTTTTATTTTCACATTTCAATAATGTGCAGTTTTTTACTGCGTTGTAGTTGAGCCACTTGCCTTTACTGTTGACTTTTAATTTACAATTCAAAGTTAGCTGCTTCCTGATAATCAATAGACTAAAGAGTCCGTTTCTTTTTATGCTGTAGATGAACTGTATTCTTCAAGAAGTGCAGTTTACAGATCAGCAACGTTTTAAACAGTTTGTATCTCAGAGCAAATCACGAATGGAGGTACATCAAATAAATGAACGACTAAAATGGCCATACCCAGTGATATTTAAAATACTAATGTATATGTGATATCTTTCAGAATCGGTTAAGAGGTAGTGGTCATGGAATTGCTGCTGCTAGGATGGATGCGAAGTTGAATAGTGCAGGATGGATCTCTGAACAAATGGGTGGTCTTAGGTTGGGATTTTTTTTTTCCCGATATTTTCATGGATTTTTCATTCTAGTCTTTTTTGGTGCTATAATGTTGACATGCCTGCTACTTGTGGCCATTTAACTCTTTATAAGGTAATAAAACTCTTTCTAGGATTAGTCTCTTTTCATTTATTCAATGAAAGTGTCGTTTCTTGTTTAAAAAAAAAAAACTCTCATTGGGATTTGACATATGGTCTAACAATTCATCTTATGGTTTTTAATGGGAAGAAGAAAGCGAAGCAGAATTAGCTGAAAATGGTATTAATATTAAGGACAATTACAAGTTTTCTGAGCACTTCGAGAAGCTTGCCTTCAAACTCCTACAAAGTACAAACTGTTTCTAGAAAATAATTGGCTTCAAACTCCTCAACCTCTTGTACTAGAACTACTTCTCTAACCAACTTTGGCTAATAACTAAATGTGTCCCTAATATCTTAATAAGATTTCTATTGTTTCTCCTAACAATGTTCCTAACAGTTTTTCCTTGGGCTAAATGAGCTTTGAACACAGAATGCATATATCATCTTATTTGAGATGTTCCAGAAAAGTAGTAGATTGATATCCACCTCCTTTTCTTGTTTTGTTTATCGTATATAGTTATCTGGAATTCCTGCAAACTCTTGAAGAGAAAGTTGATCAAAACTGGGCTGAAATTTCTTCTTCACTTGAGGAAATCCGCCAATCTTTACTTTCAAGGAAAAACTGCCTAGTCAACATTACTGCTGATGGCAATAATCTCATAAAGTCGGAGAAGTTCATTGGCAAATTTCTTGATTTGCTTCCTAACCAACCTGTCATTAAGAGCAGCACTTGGAATGCCCGGCTTTCTTCAGATAATGAAGCCATTGTGATACCTACTCAGGTAAGCATTCTTTTATCAATTTATTTCGTACAATTTTTTCCTCAACTATTTGTTAATAGCTACCTCCTCCAGGTTAATTACGTTGGAAAGGCAGCAAACATTTATGAAACTGGCTATCAACTTAACGGAAGCGCCTATGTTATTTCAAAGTTTATTAGTAATACTTGGCTGTGGGATCGCGTTAGAGTAAGTGGAGGTGCTTATGGAGGGTTTTGTGATTTTGATACTCATTCAGGTACAAGATTGTGCTACCATCTTTTTCGCCATTGCATTTAACAGCAATAGGTAATCTTAACCTATTTGAATTGAATTTGCAGGAGTATTCTCCTTTTTATCGTATCGTGACCCAAATTTGTTAAAGACACTTGATGTTTATGATGGAACTGTTGATTTTCTACGTGAATTGGAATTGGATCGAGATACTCTAGCGAAAGCCATAATTGGAACCATTGGAGATGTTGATTCATACCAGCTTCCTGATGCTAAAGGTTACAGTAGGTATAGTGACACTCTGCCTTGGTTTCTCCTCGTCCTACAAAAAGTCTGTTATTTTGCAATGCTTCCAGTTGCTGTAGTTAATTAAGCTTTTGTGATCAAACCTCGCATATAGAAGTTTCTATGGCATATTTTACTTTTATCTGTTATATCAAGATAACAGGAACTTGTATTTAGAAAAAAAATAATAAAAAAATCTCATAAAAAGGAACTTGTAAAAAGTAGCATCCAGGAAAAACAGAGAACGAGATGTTCCTCTTGAAATACTGTAGCATGTGGGCATGTTGCTGATATTAAGTTATTATAGCATTGTGTAATATGAATATTGGCTGGATACGACTGGGTAATCTCCAGTGTCCTTGATATGCTAAAAAACATGGACACATAAAGACACTTAATTGTGTCTTGGTGTATTTCTGAGCTTTTGTCTCTCTATAGGATGTCCTTTTTTTTTAATTTTTTGGTGGTTGTGCGTGGAAACACTTTTGTATGTCCATTCTGTTTGAATTATATTTACTCTCTCTATTTTTATCTCTTCAGCTTGTTGCGGCATTTATTGGGAATTACAGAAGAAGAAAGGCAAATGAGACGGGAAGAGATATTATCAACCAGGTAAAAAGTGACTCACTGGGAAATGTTTATTTTAGTAAGCATGCTATGAAACCTTACCCTCAGAAAAACTAATTGGCTGTGCTCAAGGGCTAATTAGTTTGCAATATTTTGGCATGAAAATTATTTTAATTTATCATGCCATTGAAAGAAGTCAATCTTTAGCCAGGTTACATGTTATAAGATTTTAGAAGTCCTGTTTTCCAATCTCAATTTGCAAATCATAATATTTGATCACCATCATTCAGTCTTCGCCTTTCACTGTCATCCACAGACGTGGGATTCTTTCTCTAGCTTCGATACCTTTGGGACTAAGAGGTTTTTTATATTTATTGACGACCACTTCCTGTTTGTGTTGGATTTATTTTTTTAAGGCAAAATCTGCCGTCAAGTTTCAATAGTTTCCATCGTGCTGTAAAATATGGGTTTTAGAACGGAAAATAGAGTCCTTGGAACCAAATAAAGGGTGGAATTCTCCATCAGATCGTTCATCAGTAATCTAAGCAAGTCTACCACCCAAATATCTTTGCTTAGGTCACATTCTTCTAATAATTTATGGTCTTGCAATACTTGATCTTTTGGATATTCCAATATTATTATGGGATAAACCTACTCTACTTGTGCCCAGTGTTTCACAAATTTCATCTTCCAAAATTCCATACATTTGAACTCCTCAAATTCTAGAATTAAAAATTCACCTTCCCAAATCTCTGCTCCTATAGTTCAATTTGCAGCAAATTCTATTGCACAACAGGTTGAAAAAACTTCATGGTATGGGTTGGGTGAATTCTTACTACAAAACTAGTGTTGAAAATTGTCGTTAGCATTTGACATTTACTTCATGCTCGCATTTCCGGGAATATAATATTTAACGAAAGTCCTCTTGTCATTTTTTACTTTTAATTGGAGAGGACGATAGTAGTGGACTGTTGTTTCACGAATAACTAGGATTTGCCATTTAGTTGAGACGATCGGATTCTTCTGTTTGTAGTTTAGGCTCGGAAATCCCAAATGTGAGGATAAGTTATTTTATTGTACTTAGTGAACAACTGCTAGAAAATTTTGATGCTTTAAGCCTATATTATCCTATTAATTTTTCATGTATGGTTTATTTTGGTCTTAAAAACATCCAAATATTTTATTTTAGTTCATGAACTATGGTCATACTGTTAATCTTTCGTATAATCATTTAACAGAAAGTTGACACAACATATTGTTTGTTCGTTTACTTGATGAGTTGATGCCTATGCCGAAAAATATTTAACGCTAAATGTAGTAGGTCATGTGTGTCAGGTTTTGAAATGAATCAAGTGGGGAGTGGGGGTAATATGTTAGGTAGCAAGATTGTTTGTTAGGAAAAATTGGCCATTAGATCAGGGTAGGCAATATTGTGATAGTGTGTAGGCTCCCTTACTCAAAGAAGGGGAGCTGTCCATTGTACAGTTCTTTGTTTTTAACATCTCTGTACAAGTTCCAAGTCTTTATATTGGTTCTTATTAGATATGTATTAAATAATCAGCAAAAAGTTAACAAAGTAGGGATAATATAGTTTTTCTTGATCTAAAATCAAATAGAAGAATGAAATAAAATAAGTACGAAAAACTATGGACTGGAATAAGATTTAAACCAATTTCGATTATAACAAAGAAACTTTCAAAATTATATAAAGGATGATAACCATCTGGGATTGATCTAGTGGTCGATAAGGGCCAATGTAAATAGTTAAGGACTTAGGGAATGAGTTCAAGCCATAGTAGCCACCTACCTAAGTTTAATATTCTATAAGTTTCCTAGGCAACCAAATGTAGTAGAATCAAGTGGTTGTCCAGTGAAAATAATCAAGGTATGTTCAAGCTTGTCCGGACACTCGTGGGTATCAAAAAAAAAAAAAAAAAAAAAAAACTGTACAATGGACATAATGTTTCTTAAAGTCGTTAATAGACATGCGTAATCCATTGTTTTCCATGAGAAAGATGATCTCGAGAGCATTTTTAAGAGAAGAATTAGTTATTGCAATTATTTTTTTATAAATGTCAGATATGTTGATTTTGCAATTGCTTATTACGAACTATCTTTACAGTCTCCCAAAGAGAGCAATTTTAAAAGGCTGTTTGAAGTTTGAACCTCATTTAGGGGAACTGACTACCGAGAACCTCATTCTAGCTTTGCAGTTCTTACTTCTTAAGAGCTTAGATCACACTTCCTGAGTCGATTTTCGAAACAGTAGTCTACCTAGAAAGATCACCAAAAAAGTTCATAAATTCTGTTGGTTCACAGTTGACATTGTTCAAGTTACCCTGGATGTAAAGTAACTGATTCTGTACTATTTTGCAATGTTCATGACGACTGATACCCATCTCTCTTCCAACAGCTTGAAGGACTTCAAGAACTTCGCCGACGCACTCGAGGCAGTCAGAAACAAAGGAGTGATAGTTTCAGTTGCATCTCCCGAAGACGTCGAAACTGCACACAACGAATGCCCCAGCTTTTTCCAAGTGAAGAAAGCCCTCTAAAAGACGACCCTCCAAGCTCCATTGCAGCACAACCCCACATCCAAAATCTACAAAGAGACCAAAACAGATTACAGAGAAAGAAAAACAAAAATGAAAGGTAACCAGCATTATGGATTCATTTTCCCAAAAAACATTACATTCTTTCAGAAGAATTGAATAGGAGGAGACAAGAAAGTTAATATTTGAGCAGCGGGAAATGATTGTTGTGTACGGAACATGGAGGATTTGATAGTTGAAAGAAAGGAGTTTTTGTCGTGTTTACTTAAATGCTGTTTACTGATATGAAGAACAGAAGGAATGGTGAATGGTGATGTATTTAATTCTTGCGTCTCCTCTATTCACTTGCTCTCAATGTTTATCAGGTTTTCTTGCTCTGACTTTCGCCCCCTTTCAATTTAATCAATATAACACCATTCATTTCATATTTTAATTCACTTGCTTCTTCATTCATTTCAACCTTTAAATTGAATGATACATATGAAAATTTTCATTAATGGCTGAGGGCTTTTTCCTTTTTCCAAGTAAATCTGACTTGCTTTTATTTCATCTAGGTGGAATTATAACTCTAGTATTTTCTTTTCACTTGTTTTAATTAGATTAAATTATCAAAAATTGAACTTTGGGGTTAACTTTCAAAAGTTTTATTTTAGCTCTTGAAGTTTGAAGTTTGTGTCAGAAGGGTTTTTGAAGACTTTTTTTTTTCTCGTTAAATTTATGGATGGAAAATGACGTGTTTGTATATGTATTGTTGCTTTTGTGAATAGATTTGAACACATACATGGAAAAATCAATATAAACACATGCAAACATATCACTTTTTGAAACAAACTTCAAACTTCAAAGGACTAAAATGAAACTTTTGAAAGTTTAGGGGTATAATTGAAACCAATCCATAATTTAGGGGTACTTTTTATATTTTAACCTTTTAGTTATTATTTCTATTCATTGATTAAAATTTAAAATTCAACTTGATAAGTTATTTGTGATTACACTTTAGTTATGAATTATGACACTTGAAAATTAGTTTTAACCCTTTTCTTAAAATAATAATAACAACAATGATTTAGAAGTTTATTTAAATATGTTTGTGATCCATGTGACTTTCTAGATTCCTATGTCATTAGGATAAAATGTTGTCACATTCATACATTATTTGTCATGTTGGATTTATATTATTAGTAGGGATGCCTACTACGTTTAGTAAATTTATATGAATGAGTTGAAATTAGTGTTTGGTATAGAGAACAAATTTGTGGTTTAACTATATTTTGACTAGAGAAATTGCATGAGGTGGCAATTAGGGTTTTTCTAATTGCAAATATAGCACAATGTAAAAATAATAGCAAATATGGAAATTTATTGGAATAAAATTTCATAATTCTTGTTTTACCTCTATTTAATTTTGAATTGTGTGCGAATTCTACCAATTTCCGTAAATTCATTTCTATCAGTGTCTATCACTTATATACTTTGATAATTGGAGCATATTAGTATCTATGATCGATAGATTTTGATAATTGGAGTTTATCAGTGTCTATCACTGATAGACTCCAATTAATTGAAGTCTATTAGTTTCTATAGGTGATAGACACTGATAAACTATCATGCCGATAGACTCTGTATGATCATTTCTAGCCATGTCTATCACTAATAGATTCTGATTATCGAAGTCTATCAATGTCTTTCATTGTAAACTCCGATTAATCGAAGTCTATCAGTGACTAGTAGTGATAGATACTGATAAACTATCAATAGACTCCGTATAATCCTTTCTATCAGTGTCTATCACTGATAGACTCTAATTAATTCGGTGAATTAGTGACTATCAATGATAGACACCGATAGACTATCATGCTGATAGATTCCGTATAATCATTCGAAGTATATCAATGACTATCAGCGATAGACACTAATAATAGTTGTTGATAAAAAGGGTATTCTTGTAACTTAACGTCACTTCGTGTTATTTCTGTAAATAGTTTTACTTTTTGCTGTTTTTGCGATATGTTTAGTACTTTTTGCTATTTGTGGATTTTAATTATTTGGTTAAATAGTAAAATAAAGGATGTTGTGATATCACTTCATCTATCTTTGCTTTTTATATATATGCAATCATATGACATTTAGGTGTCATGTTGACTTTCACATTGTGCGATAATTTTTTATAGGATAATTAATATCGAAGATCAATTTGATATTTTTCTAAAGTCGTAATAAAAGCATATGGTATGAATTGAGTAAGTAGTATTAAGAAATATAATTTAACCTTTTCTTTTTGTTAAAAAAAGAAGGAATTATTTGTTTTAATTTAGGGAAGTTGTTTTGATATACTTAAATTCCAGTCCTTAAAAAGGATGAGTCTATAATCTAGATTTGTAACATTAGGGAAGGTACTAACTTCTAAATGTTTAAGAAAAATTAATTGAAAGGTTAAATTATAAGTTTAGTTCCTAAACTTTTAGAGTTTGTATCTATTTGTTTTATGAACTAAAAGTGTCAAATTAGTCCTTGAACTTTTAATTTTGTGTCCAATAAGTTCTTAATTTTAAAAAATATCTAATAGGTCCTTAAACCTTCACTTATGTGTCTAACAAGACCCTTAACTTTCACTTTTTGTCTAATAGTTCATCGACTTATTCAACATTTTTAAAAATTCATAGGCCTACTACACACAAAATTGAAACTTTAGAATCCCTTTAGACATAAAATTCAATTTTATATCTAATAGATTGATTAATTTTAAAAATCCCGAATATGTCTAGGATCTATTACACATAAAATTGAAGTTTAGGATCTATGAGAAACAAAATTGAAAGTTAGGGATCTATTAGACACTTTTTAAAGTTTAGAGACCAAATAGACACAAATCTGAAAATTCAAGGACCAAACTTGTCCTTTAACCTTAATTCAAATATAATGGACATGATTTTGCTTTTTCTCTTAAGAGGCCGTAACTTAGACTAAATTATTTGACTTTTTTTTTTTGGAAAAATAACTAAATTATTTGACTTTTAATATATATATATACACACTCCTTTATAATACACATGGAAATTCAAATTCATCATAGTTTAGAAGAGGCAGAGGCTCAAATCAAAATAAAACTTTATGATCAATAAAATTATTTGGACCATTTTATAGAAAAAAGAATTGTAATTACTTTAATTAACTCTCAATGAGAATCCCTCTAAATCCTTTCAAAAAAAAAAAAAAAAAAAAGAATCCCTCTAAATTAAATGTGATTATTATAAAGGTGAAGATGAAATATAGTATTGGAAGAATAAGGGAATGGAGTCATTCGAAAAGGTATATTGCAGTTTATTTTGTTTGGTAAAACTTAATATTAAAAGGAAAAATAGGGTCCACAAAGGTAGGAATCAATACAATTTTCTTTTAGGGAATTTCACTAACTAATAACTCAAGAATCATTTGGACTTCCATTCTCATTTCTCCAAGCAAACACATCATTAAAATGTATTCTCAAAAAAAAAAAAAAAAAAAAAAAAAAAAAAAAAAAAAAAAAAAACATAATTAAAATGATTTGGGCAAACAAACATAAATTTATTTATTTTTTTACCTTCACTAATTTATTTTTGGGTGGCAGTAAATTTATTATTATTATTTGGAATTAAACAATAAATGGGTAAAGATTTGATTTTTTTTTTAAGCATTGGAGATAAACCAAAAAGAAAACGGATTAAGAGAATGAGGAGGTAAGTCCTTAAGAAGAGCATCGTTCACCCTAGGTGGGTGGTCTTCAATCCAAATTTTCGATACTTTAGACCTTCGAGCTTGTTCAGCAAAGTCATCTGCAACCGTACTTTGAATCCAACCAGTGAAAAGGAAGCCCTGAATTAATAAAGTCCTAAATTTCATTCAAGAATCTATCCTATCAGCAACTCACAGATAATGAGATAATCCACCTCTGTCCAAAAAGGTTGGATACCTGCCTCTAGCTTTAAAGACTCCCTCAAGTAAGGGGATTGTTTCTACTGGTTCAATTGAAAAGATTTGAATTTTTTACTTTTTGGTTGAGGTATAATATCTTAACTAATTAAGTTCAGTTAACAAAATTAAGATTTGAATACTTCAATCTCTTTTTTTTTTTTTTACTTAAAAAGCTTATAAATTTTACAAATTATTTCAATATTAGAAACAACCCACCTTTTTAGTTTTTCATATTTGGAAAAATATTGAAGAATCAAATTTTTTTTCCCTAATCACAAGTAGTTCCCCTAAATCCATTTGAAATGTCACATCTCAAGAACTCAAACTTCTTACTTTAAAGAAACTATATATTTTTTTTTTGAAAAGAACTTTAAAGAAACTAATTATAACATAATTAGATTAGACTTTTGATTACTTCTTGTCTTACAAGCTAAAATTAACTTTCATTTATTTTATCTTAAAAAACAAATCAATAGAATTATTATTATTTTAAAAAATAAATATAAAAAAAAAGGGTTGAAATTGTTATGATTATGAAGAAGGTTGGAGGATTCGTATTTCCAAAAGCTGCCCAAAATCTTCGCAACGACTTCGTTAGAAGCAATAAACAAAGTAAAAATCGCGCTTCGAAGATTGACGAATCTCAACCGTTGAAACAACATCGCCGGCTCTCCGTCACCGTCGCCGTCGCCGGTAACCATCATAAGCGGCAACAACTTCCCCGTATTCCTCTCGGATCTCTCATCCTTAAGCCGTCTCTCGCTCTATTTTTCTTTTCTCTCTCTAGAAACTAGAAATGGTTTGGGAGCGGCCATGAAAGCAGAGTTCGAGTTGGAGGTGGAGACGGCGATGGGCGATTGTAAGCGAGTTGCGGTGATGACAGCGGCGAGTAATGCTGGTTGCATGTCTAAGAGGAGGAGAATTGCCGGTTCGCCGGACAGGTTGCGGCCGTCGGCGTCTGTGTCTGACCTCGGCGATCGTTGTTTTTGGTTGGGGAATGCGACGACGTCTCTTTCGCGTTTGGAGAAGAGGAATTCCCTTGGCATTGTCACTGGAGATGAGATGTGTGACGGTTTTTCAGAGGATCATTTTTCGGTTTCTTGCAGCTCCGGTAACGACTGCGGGAAGGCCTCCGTCGTGAAGGACGCCGTGAAATTCGAAGATCTGGAGGTGAATTCCGAATTCTTGGTTGAGGAGTGTACTCTGTTCTTCCCTTGCGTTTGAATCTTTTTCGTTTGTTTGGAATTTGGAATTTGATTTTGAGTTTCTCTGTTTTGGTTAGCGAGAAAATAGAGGAGGAGAAGTAGAAAAAATGTTATTAAATTTAACCGGTTCATAACATGTATTCTAGATTTTGCGTTGAAACTGAATTTAGATGAATTGTTCTTCAAATTTCCGTGACTTTTTCCTGCAAATTTTTGCAGTGATGAACAGTTCGTGATTTGTTTGTTCCTTCGTTGTTTTATTTAATTCGATTCAACTCCTTTTTAAATAACGACCGTTTCTACAAAATGTCTGTTTAGATTTTGAGTTTGTATGTGTCTTCGATCGTATTTATTGACATTTATCTTCAATGCGCCATAGCAGCAGACCAAGAGCTTCGAAACCGTAGAGTCGACTCGCGTTAACGGCATACAAAGGTTCATTGCACTTTACTATCTTCCTTTAATTTCCCCTAACGAAACGGATTCTGAAACGCTTCGTCTTCTCTTTCACTGTTTCTCACTCTGTTTGATGTTTAATTTCTGTTTTAATTTTAATTTTGACTTGAATCTCTTCAGAGAGAGCACTCCAACGAGCAATCTTCACGGAGAATCCGACGAAATGGACTCTCCGGCAACGAACTTCTTGACTGAAAAACAGAAGCCAACTGATCGTCCGATGAAGACGCCGCCGATCTCTGAGATTGAAGATTTCTTCGCCGAGGCCGAGAAGTACGAGCAGAAGCGCTTCTCAGAGAAGTGAGTACAATTTTTCCTCACGCATGATAATCATCTTTGCTTTGGCGCACTTTAACAGAATGTAAACCTAACTAACTTTCAACTTCTTCTTCTTCTTCTTCTTCAATTGATTTCATTTTTCGCTTTCCGTCTTGTGTACAGGTACAACTTCGACATAGTGATGGATGTGCCATTGGAAGGGCGATACCAGTGGATTCGTCTGAAGCCATGAAAAACCAGCTAACCTCAAGCTAAGACTCACGCCGGGATCTGGATTTCTCGAATTTCCTCTCACATAATTTCCCATAAACATCGAACTCTTTCCTTTTGGAAGTCTCTGTTAGTTTCTCCTTTTGTACAGCTTTCAACTCCCATAAAAGAAGCTTCGAAACTAAATCTTTTTCAGTATACACACACACACACACACACACACACACACATCCATAGAAACCACCGCCCTCGCAGCCGCCGCCGCCGCCGTCCTCCTTTTATCACTTTCTTTCAGGAACTCAAAGCTGTGTTGTTGTGTCTTTCATCCATAATTGAGCACAGATTTCTGTAATTCTCACTTTTAATTCACGACAAATGTTGGCCATGTTAATCACAGTTCGTTCTTTTGTCACTTTTTGAGCTTGCGTTTTGTATAAGAAAAGTGTGTTTTGTTTGAATGCTTATTTTTCTGGGAAGAAAAAGAAAAAAAGAAAGGGAAAACGTGTAATCTCCTCCCTCTTGCCTATTTCTGAATTTTGTGTTACGGAATTGATGTGCTGTTAAGATCTGAGAACTGTTTGTGGAATATTCTTTCAGAGTAAAAACAGGATATGATTCTCTTAGCGTGGACGGCAGAAAGATGATGAACAAGAAGAAGAAAGAAGGAGAGGAAGCAATTTCTGGGGACCATTTTGGCTCAACACAAAGTCCCAATACTTTCAACTGTTCCAAAGGGTTAATTTTGATTCACCCTTCAACAGAAAATGGAGAAAGGTAAACAATTCTTTGTCTTTGTTGAAAAATTTTCTATTTGGGGTGAGACAAAATCTAATCTTTGGGGCCAAAATTTTCACTCTTTTTACAGCAACTGGAACTTCTTTTGTCACCTGTGATATTGTTGCATTTGTGGATTTGTGTTGCATTTAAGATTAGATGATGAAATATGTTCTCATCATATATTGTTCTCTTTTTTACTGGGATCAAATTTTCCAAAAATAACTATTGATCTTTCACACTTCATAATGACTCAAAAGTTTATATATGATTCTAATGATTTGTGTTATTGATATCAAATGGGTTAAGGAGAATCATCTTTACACTTGGATTATTTTGATTAAAATATCATTTTGGCCCATATACTTTGTGTTTCGTTCCATTTTAATCGTTATACTTTAAAATGTTTAGTTTTAGTTTTAGTCATTGTACTCCGAATAAAGCTTAAACTTGGTCTCTACCGTAGTTTATCGTTAACTTTTCTTTTTTAAAAAAACTAGTTTCTATTCACGCTAATTCTATAAATTTGGAAATATGCTTATATTATCTGTTTTCTTGCATAAAAATTATTATGATTATTTAATCAATTTTGAAAAAATAACTTCAAACTATGGGTAGGGACCAATTTTAAGCTTCAAAGACACTAAAGTGGAATGAAACACAAAGTGCATAGACCAAAACAATACTTTAATTAACTCATTATTTTGGTGAGTAAAAAATTTCCACTTTTTACCCCGTTTTAGTGGTGGTGAGGAATGAGGTAATACAAAAGGTAAAAGTGAATATTTTTCTTATAAAATATCATAATATGTCTGGTTAGTTTCAGTCTTGAATGTAGTAGAATGTAGTAGGTTTAGGTGGTTGTACGAATGTATACGATAATGGTTTGCATTGTGGTGTATTAAGATTTGAGGTTAGTCTATCCATATATTGTGGGTTATTTTATTTCAGAATCCCAACATTAAAAACTTTGCAACATTCCCTAAATTTCCAGACATCTTAGATTAGTTTGAAAGTAGTATGATTTTTTAAGATTTTGGGGTGATAGGATAAGATTTAAGAGGCTCAAATTTGAGCAAGTATTTATTTGATTTTCCATTTAATTCACCAAGGCAGCCTACTTTACAGGGTGGATAATGAAATTGGCAGAATTTGGGTTGTGGTGCTACACATGTCAAATCATAAACAAACTAAGAAGACACATTTATCTTGTCAAGTTTCCAAAGCACACTTGTTTATTTTTTCCTTTCACAATTATTAATTGATTCAAAATCAAAATTCTCTCCTTCTCTTTCTGCTGTGAAATCAGATAACTTCTCTTACTTGTAAATGTTTTTTTTTTTTTTTTTTTTAATTTTTAATTTTATTTTATGGTCATTAAAGCTTATTGTTGTAAATATTAATTTTGGTTAAATTATCAAAAATACCCCTAAACTTTAGGGTTTGTTTCAATTATGCCCCTAGACTTTCAAAAGTTTCAATTATGCCCTTGAAGTTTCAAAATTGTTTCAAAACTACCCTTGAAGGCTTTTTTTTTGTTAAATTCATGGATGTAAAATGACGTGTTTGCATATATATTGTTGCTTATGTGAATAGATTTGAACACATACGTGGAAAAAAAAATAAAAACACATACAAACGCATCAATTTTTGTCGATAAATTTAACGGAAAATGTCTCCAAGGGTAGTTTTGAAACAAATTTGAAACTTCAAGGGCATAATTGAAACTTTTGAAAGTCCAGGGGTATAATTGAAACAAACCCTAAAGTCGAGGGGTATTTTTTATTGCAAAATATGAACCAAACAACCATAATTAGGCTAAATCTTGCTTCAACTTCAATTGTATTAACAAGTTACACTAAAACACCAGTAAAACGATTGGAAGAAAAAAAAGTAAAAATCTTGTGCTGGGAGGGTGTTTTCAAACAAGTTTTTATTTTTATTTTTATTTATTTTTATCTTTTTTTCTTTTTTAAATCATCCTTAAATTAAATTATTAGAAATTATAATTGAGTGATATATATATATATATATATATATATATATATATATATATATATATATATATATATATAATTCAAGAGCACATGCGTTATTTGTTTATTTATTTTTGGAAGAATAACTTGAAATAATTATTTTTGTAAAATAGTTCATCGCTGTTCTTTTATAAGAAAAATCCTACGTATCTTTTTAAAACATTCTTTTTTAGTTTTCTTTGTTGCAGTTTCTTATAGCATATATTTTTTTTTTTTTTTTTTGACAAAACTTATAGCATAATAATTGAACATTTTCAAGTAACATCGAATTGTATATTATTTAATTCCATAAATTGTTTGTTTAAAAATACTACTTAAGTCAAACTAGATATTGTATTTAGCCTAGACTAAATAATGTTTTAGTCTTTTTTTTTTCTTCAATTTAATCCCTTTTATATAAACGTGTTTCAATTTAATCCTCGCCATGAATGAATATTGAAATAAGTACACCAATAAATTTACATGACATATTTCACTAGAGTATCGTACATGAGATCTTTCACACCTCATAGGACTAAGAAGTTCCTTCCTTAACCCATCCATTCTGAAAGAGTGACTTTGACCAATTTAATCATGCTTTTATTCATTTAGATTAGATTAGAAATAGAAAATAGAAATTAGAAATTGGGTTCTTTTAAATCATTTTTATTTCTATTTACTTATTTTCCCTTTCTTTAACGAATGAGCAAAAATTTAGAGGAAAAAAATCATTTAAGAAATTAGGTTTTCTAATTCCTCCAAATTTCTAAGAAAATAGTAGAAATTTTGAGTTATCTTTTTCCTAGAATGCAACAAATCTTATTAAAATTTTCATTTCAATATTCAATTTTTTTTTTGACAATATGTGAGGATGGGGGATTCGAACCACAGACCTCATGGTTATCAGTACAACTTTATGCCAATTGAGCTGTGCTCTTGTAGTCATTTCAATATTCAAATTGTACCATCGACTAAGAGGTTAAAGTTCGAATCATCTACTCACAAGGTTGTTCAACTTAAAAAAAAAAAAAATCAATATTCAAATTTGCCTGCCTAATTTCAACTTTTATGAAATGAAAACGAATAAATAAACATAGTTGAAAAAAAAGGAATTAATTTAAAAAAAAAAATGGAGTGTGGAAAAATAGAGAGGGCGGAATGATGCAGGAAAGAGGTATGCACGTGGAGTGGTGTGGGGGTCTTCCCAACGCCCCCTTTGCTTTGGATCTGCTGCCCCAACTTCTTTCCCTAATAATTATTCCTTTTTTTATATATTAATTAAAAAAAGCCACAAATAGAGAAAAATAAAATAATTTTTTAAAAGATGAGAGAGAAAGTGAGATTAGGAGACAGAATGTTGCTTTTTAATGAAGGAGGTTGGTTCCTTCCTTCCAAATGTTTCTTTCTCACTCCTAACCACAAAAAAAAAAAAAAAAAAAAAAGGTTTCTTTTTTCTCACTCTTAGTTTCTTTCACCTAACCTAAATTAACACTCTTCACCAAACTAACTAACTATATATCTTTCATATCATTTACTCACTTCAATATATTCCTAAATTTGCTTCATTCATCTATTTATAACTTTCCATCCTAACTTTCAATCATTCTCACTACTCACTATTAAATGATATCTATTTTATACTTATAAGTTTGGTTTCTCAAATTTTAATGATATATTTAATAAGTCCTTCAATTTTAAAAATTGTCTCAGTCTATTAGGTCTTTCGACTTTCAAACTTTGAAAATAGAACAAAACTAAACTTTGAAAATAGAACAAAACTTGGCTATATATCAGTATGTTGGGGATCTCCCATTAAAAAGATAAGTAGAGACCTCACAATTTATCTTTCCTAGTTGTCAACATTTTAATGGTGGTATGTAAGGGAGATCCCTATATATCGGTATGCAGCCAGTTTTTTCCTTGAAAATATATGTGATAATGATGCATCTTTGAGTTTTCAATAATTTTGCATAAAAAAAAGTTAGATAACATGGGGTTCCTGTTTAAAAAAAAAAAAATATATGGGGTTCCATCTCAAAACCAACTGACAATGAGTGGGGTGACCATTTATGCCCCCTCAAAACATGGTGCCTTTTTGGGTTCACCATTCTTGGTTCGGATCCCATTTTTTTTTTTACATTTTTTTATTGGATCGAATACCCGTTTGGGTCATATTAGATAACCTGAGGTTCCATCTCAAAACCAATTGGCAATGAGTGGAGTAACCCATCTATCTTATAACTTGTGAGGTCTCCACCTATCTTTCCAATGTGGAATCCTCAACATGTCCCCTCAAGATGGTGCCTCTTAGGTTCATTATTCTTGGATCGGATCCCTTTTTTTTTTCTTCGATCGAATTAATATCCGTTTGAATTTTATTGCCAATTGGTTTTGAGATGGAACCCCATAAAACCCAAACGAGTATTTGATCCAAGAAAAAAAAAATGGGATCCGATTCAAGAATTGTGAACCCAAAGAGGCATTATCTTGAGGGGGCATGTTGATGATCTCACATTAAAAAGATAAGTAGAAACCTCACAATTTATAAGATACATGAGCTATACTCCACTCATTATCAATTGGTTTTGAGATGGAACCCCATGTTATCTAATATGGGAGTCCATGAAACTGAAACGGGTATTCGGTCAGAGAGAAAAGAATGGTGAACCCAAAAGAACCATCTTGAGGGGACATGTTGAGGATCTCACATTAAAAAGATAAGTGGAGACCTCCCAATTTATAAGATAAATAAGTTACTCCACTAATTGTCAATTGGTTAATTTTGAGATGGAACCTCAGGATATCTAATAACTCATTATTAGACACCATTTGGAAGTTTAGGAATTTATTAATTACAAAATTGAAAATTTGGGAATTTATCAATGAAAATGTAGGGATATATTGATCTACTTTTTAAAGTAAGAACTTATAACTTGATCAAACTTGGGAATTTATCAATGAAAATGTAGGGATATATTAATTACACTAGTTAACATCCAGTTACAGTTGAATGATCAAACTTGTAACTTGATGTTAACTAGTGTAATGTTATGAATGTAGAGTTTCCTTTTCTTCTTTTTTTTTTTTTTTTTTTTTTTGAGTTCATTACTTGACTTAGATTGAAGATATTCGTTTGAGTTGTGTTCAAATTGACTCGATTGTAGTCGATCAATATTGAGTTTGATCAGTTTGATTATTAGGATTATGGTTAAATAATATTCAATTTAATGATGAAGGAATTTTCTTTTTTCAAAACAATGATTTTCTGTATTTGTAAAACTTTTGCCAACCAATGATTCATCATTAGATTAGATACCTAATATAAAATGTTGATGATAGTGGGACCAACGAAAAAAAAATGGCCACCATTATATCTTTGACAAAATGATTCACTTATATATAATATAATATGCATTATCAACACAAATTAACCTCAATAATATTTATGTTAGATGTTAAATTGAGATCAAGGAAAACAATAAAACCTAAAGATTATATTTCAAAAAAAAAAAAAAAAAAGAAAAAAAGAAAAACATAGAAACATAGAAACACCAATTAAATTAAAGTTTTAATTTAACCGACATTAAGTTGTCTATGTTCTTAAAACTTTTTTAAAAAAAAATTCAAAAAAAAAAAACTTTTAAAAAAAAATCCAATCATGTTATTCAATTTTGAATAATACTTTTATATTTAGTTTTTATTATATTTTTTAGAAGAATTTAGTTATTATTATTATTATTAATAATATTATTAATGGAATATTGATGTGATGTGATATGTTTAATACATAAATTCTAGATGGGTTGGCAAGGGTATAAGAGACAGATTGAAAAGAATAACAGTATTATTTTAGTACTAATCTATAATATTAATTAATCTACTAATTAATTTTTGGAATATAATTCTTAGAGAGAGAGAGAGAGGATTGTTTGGAAATTTGGAGTCAGAGACTTGAAAAGCACAAATGATTTTAATAAAATAAAGAATTGGGGTTTGTAATAATGTCACCCATTTTGTTGTCAACCAATACTCTTGTTTCTACTTCCCCAATTACTTTGTTTTATACTATTATAATTCAAATATGTTAAAAAAGATTTAAAAAAAAGGATTATAGTATATGATAATAATGTTGGTTTTTTAATTTTATATGAATTTACTTTTGGATTAAAAAAAAATCATATACCAATAAAAATATTCTTCTATGTATATTATATATGTTGGAATTTTGTTCTCTTCTTACTGATGCAGGACATTGTTCGCATTCTTGACAAAATAAATGCGATAACTAATACTTTCACTTTTAAAAGATATCGCTAATGTCCAAGACTAGTTAAGTTATATTCTAATCAGCTTGTGTACGAGATGATATTAGTAATCCTAAATTTTCACTTTCTTATTAGGTTTTTTTTTATTATTATATACATGTATATTTCCATTGATTGCAATAATTTGACTTTAAAATATATTTAATTAATTAATAAGTTTAATTGGTCTCTTGTACTAATTTAATAATTTGGACATGTGCCACCCATAGAAACTTGACCTACCCTATACGTGAACCGATTCAAAACAATTATTTATATATCCATGAGTTATGATAGAAAATGGATCTCATTAAAAATGACACTGTATTAATAACTACTCACTATATCAAAAAGTTCGTTTTAGAAGTTTTTATCAAGTTTTTATCATCATTCATACCTAGGATAATAAGAGCCAACAAGAGCATAGTTCAACTGGCATAAAGTTGTACTGGTAACCACGAGGTCTGTGGTTCAAATCCCCCACCCCCATATTATCAAAAAAAAAAAAAAAAAAACCCTAGGATAATAAGAACATAATTGAAAAAACTCAATAAATATTTAAAATTTTCAAAATAATTTGAAAATGACAAATACATAATAATTGCTATTTATTCTGATTATATATATATATATATATATATATATGAAATGAAAAGAAAGTGAAAGACATTTTATATGGAGTATATTTCTTATTTGAATTATATGGAGTATATTTGTAATATTAAACAAATTTGAAAAGGATATATAAATCTTTCTATCATGCACAAGCATTCCAACATATTTTATAATTGAAGCCCTATATATATATGTTTTTATATTTAATTATATGAAAATTTATTTACAAGGGATAAGGATGTTACCAATAGCTTAATTTACCTGGAAATAGAGAAAAATGCACAAGGAAGAAAAAGGAGAAAATTCCAAAAATTAAGTAATAATTTAAATGGTTGGAGAATTGTTGGTGTATAAACTTAAGCCTAACACTCATCTTTTTGTCAAATCAATCATTTTATCTGTCTGAGAATCTATGTTTTCAATTTAACTTTATGAATGCATTGGATTTATAGTAATAAATTTAGTCATTAAATTTTGAATATTGTATTTATTTGATCTTTAAATTTAAAAAAAGATCAATTATATTTTTAAAACTTTAAATTATGTTCCTATTTATAGTAAATAAAATTGTTGAAATGACAGAGATCAAATAAATAAATTTTAGATAAATGGATATGATATGAAAAATAATCTAACAAAATAATATTTTTCATGTCAGAAGCCACTATTGGTTTTTTTTTTTTTTTTTTTTTTTTTTTTTTTTTTTTTTTTTTTTTTTGTAATAATTTTATTTTCCATAGATTATTGCCATTTTAGAAAATCCTGTTTTTGCAAAATAGCACGGCCGTATATATTTATTTCTCAAATACCCTCCAAATCGAAATAGCACTACCGTCAACATGAACGTAGTTCAACTGGCATAACTCTTGTACTAACGATTAAAGTTTTGTGATTCGAATCTCCCACCCCCATATATTGTCAAAAAAAAAAAAAAAAAACTACTGTCCTCCTATGATAATTTTTTCAACCATAGATTATTAATTAAGAAGTATCTTTTACGCGAGACAAAATTATATATATATAAATATCTATTTTAACTATATTTCATTCAACAAATGATTTAAGATTTTTTTTTTTACTCTTCCACAAAATTTCAGAAAATTTTCCATAAAAGTTGGCATTCAGTTTAATTAACTTAATAAGTTAATTCAATATTTGCAAACACGTAAATAAATGTTTTAAGCCTTAAAAGCATACTACCATTTTCATTTTCCCTTTTCAAATATAAAATCAAAATGTAAAATATATATATATACACACATCAAATATATATGTATAGTTTCTTCAAAATATATATATATATATATATATATGTATAATTTTTTTAGTACAATAAATATGAGAATGACAATTTTTTTTTTAGTTCATGAGAATGACAATTTGAAGCCGTCTTACCTCAAGGAAATGAGTATATATGCCTTAACCACTAAATTATGTTTATGTTAGCTATGCCTCAAATATTCAATTAGCCATATTTGAAATATCGAAAAATTTTGACTACTTTTTATCAGGGTGTAAATAAAGTAATCTAATTAACAATTTTCGAATTCACAATTCAAACAATTAGATTCGTTGAGTGTCCACATTTACACTCTCATCGGTCAAAAGATTTCTATCTCAAAATATAACCACCTGATTATTTGGAGGCACGGTATTTGCATGACTAATTTTTTTGACAACATGTGGGGTAGAAGATTTGAACCATAAATATTAGTACAAAATTTATGTAAGTTGAGTTATACTCATGTTGGGACTCAAGACTAACAACTACTGCTCAAATGGTTAACATTTAATGATATAAATGTTTAATTTCAAATTCATATTTCCATTTAATCCCAATTTGTGTTTCTTAGTTCTATGTTTAAAAACAGACAACTAAATGCTCATGGGCTTGCCAAATAAGCCCAAATGACATTGGGTAGTTAAATGGGCTTAACATAGCAATATGCAGGGCCCATTGAGCCCAGGCCCAACCACAAATCTACTTCTTCATCTCCTCTGTTCACTGGTTAAATAGCTGAGCCTGAAATGGCTTGGTTTGAATTCAAATCGAAGTCCAGAGCTCTGTATTGGCGCTCAAAAATCTCTCTCGAGGGCCCATCACCAGCAACTCGAAGGGAACAAGAATCAGTTCAGCGAGGGAACTCTACAACCGTCAGATTCTTGCTTCAATCTCTTCTTCTTTTGTTCTGTTTGCCCATCGAGGGATTGAAGAGGGATCTTTTGCAGCTGTTTGGATTCCAGGAAAATGGTGGAATCGAACCTCACTTACGAGGAATGCCGACGCCAGAGGTTGGAGGAGAATAAAAAGAGGATGGAAGAGCTTAATCTCAACAAGCTTGCCGATGCTCTGAAATCTTCCAGCCCTAAATCCTCTCCGGTAGGTTTCCGTTGTACTAAATACTTCATAATCCAATGTCTTCCACCATGAAAATGGATTTAAAGCTTGATCTCTCTCTATTTCTCTCTATTTGGGCTCTGGAAGACGAAACAGCTAAAGCGTCCTCGCCAGCAACTCGATATCTCGTCATTCAGTGTGAGAAGGTCCAGCCGTTTTGCGGATAAGCCCCCTCCGAACTATAAGGAGGCAAGCTTTGAGCTATTCGTTTTGAATTTGACGCCATTTTTTTTTATTGGAAATGTTCAACTGGAGAAGGAATGGTTTAGTCTTTGAACAGTGGCCACTTTGAATGTTATTTTTTTCTCACTGAAATGACACGTTTATTTAAGCCTATTCAGTGAAGAAAAGTGTAGTTTAATCGGTGGTCAGTTTCTAACTTAAGCATTTTGATTAATTATTTTGATGTTAACCATTTTGGATTGTTGTTTTTCTTTCTTGGTGGGCTTTTACAATGTAGCTTAATGCCCAGATCTCATTGCCCTGTGCAGGTGCCCATTGAACCACTTCCAGGTGTCAGAAGGTATGGAAGAAAGTTCAGTTTCAAATTACTTTGGCTTAGACTGTTGTCTTTTCACTTTAAAAAACGACAATAATTGAACTAACAGGACTTATCAACGGAGAGATCTGTTGAGTCGAGTTTATGCTTCACACGAAGAAAGGCAATATGCTATTGACAGAGCAAGAGACCTTCAATCTGGTCTAGAATCTAGATACCCAAGTTTTGTGAAGCCCATGCTTCAGTCACATGTTACCGGGGGATTTTGGCTGGTCAGTTTATGATATTTCTGATCAATCTGCTTCTCTTTTAGCATATCATTTATTCAAAGCTTATAATTTGACAAAGTATATTAGGCGCTCAGTTCACTGATGTTGTCTTAAGAAGTTTCTTACAGGGTCTTCCAGTTCACTTTTGCAAGACACACCTTCCCCATGAGGATGAAATGGTTACTCTAGTGGACGAAGATGAAAATGAGTTCCAAACAAAATACCTTGCTGAGAAGACGGGTCTTAGCGGTGGTTGGAGAGGGTTTTCCATTGATCACCAGTTAGTAGATGGGGATGCTTTGGTGTTTCACTTAACTAAGCCAACTGAATTCAAGGTGATTACATTGAAAGAAAATCCATTGCCTGATTGAAATTGAAATCTTCTACATTGGCTAAGCATCTTTTGATGTGATTCCAGTTTTAAAAGGGTCTACGCACAATGAATCTAGCACATTTAGTTTGAGGTTTAGGGCATGGTTTTATTGTATGCCAGAGAAAATAAATTTCATATCTAAGGGAGTTAAATGCAAGAGTTGAACAGTATTAGCTTCTTCAAAACATATAGGAAACCCATTAAAACTTTCTGTTGCCATTAGAAGCACCTTAAGGCTACAGACAAGGGAAGGTACATTTTGGTAGTGTGGGGTGGGAGGATATTCAAGCCTGTTGGTAAGGATTCTTGACCATTTTTATATTTCTAATTCTACTCACTTTTCTTCCTCAAGAAAGCATGATGTTAGAATTATAGATGATAGGTCGACATAAAGATTCTCCTCTCTTAATTTAACTAATCATTTGTCAAGCGCGAGCTTTAGGTTGAGATAAATATTAAGTTCAAAATCTTGAAATCTCACAGAAATGACTGAAAAGATTCTTCCCCTTTCAAGTTGTGAACATCCCTGCTCAAATTCTGTCTGAAAGTTTGAGTGATAAATATCTTTACCAATGACCATAGCTTGCATTTATAGGTATACATCATCAGGGCATACAATTTAGAAGACAAAGAAGATACCAATGACATTGAGGATTCCGATGTCACCCAATTGGAAAAGAGTGGCAAAAAAACTACTAGATCAGCAAGTAAAGCAGGGCGTAAAATCAAGGCAAATAATTCTGAAGATAAAGCAGATAAAGGCGAGAATGCTGATGTCTCCCAATTGGAAAAAAGTGGCAAAAGAACCACTAGATCAGCAAGTAAAGGTTTGATTTTCATATAGATCTTCTATTGTTTCTGTATCATGAGATTCATAACCATCTCACATGTTTTTAAATGGTAATGGATGTCTGAAAAGAGACTCAAACAATTAGAGAATCTATGATCAGCTTTCAATTTTCATTTCTGATATTCACAGGTAATTTGTTCCTTTTTCTGGCAGGGAAAAAGTAACTCAGGCTTTGCCTCTGCCACATGTGGTTTTATTAGAAGTATCCAAGGCATTTTGACTAAAAAAAAGGGGAGCTTTTCAGAATATTTTGTCAGTCTTAGCTCTCTCTGGACTGTTGTAATTGTAACATCAGGATATATGAATGAAATGACCCCTGTATTGATGATCTGGAGCAACATCTCTCTCTTTCTCTTTGATGAATTCTGGATGGCTGAGTTTCTGGAAATCATGCAAAAAAGTTGCAGGTTAGTCAAAGAAAAAGGAACTTATTTGTTTTCACCCCTATTAGCTGTTCATTATAAATGTTCATGAACTCTCTAGGTAGAAGGGGCAATTTGAGAGATTTTGGTGAAACTTGCAAGTGCTTCTGATTTGGCATTGAAAGGCATGATTTTGAATCAGGAAAACCTTAGGCTCTATTAGATAATTATTTGGTTTTTAAAAATGGTGTGTGTTTTCTCCCCGTTTTTCTACTTCGGTTTCATGTTTTTTAAGAAAACATTTGAGGTTTTAGTCAAATTCCATAACAAAAACAAGTTTTTAAGAGCCTCTTCTTTTTTAGTTTTTGTAAACTTCAACTTGGATTTTGAAAAATAGGTAAAAAGTATAACAAAACAAAGAAACATATTGGTGAGAGTAACATAGGTGGAAGTAGTGTTTATAAGTTTAATTTTCAAAAACTAAAATCCAAAAATCAAATGGTTGTCAAACAACACTTTTTTTTTTTTTTTTGAGTTCAACAACATTTGGAGGTGGGGGGATTCAAACTTCTAACCATTTGGTCAGAGGTACATGCTAATTACCGCTGAGTTATGCTCACTTGACCTAAACAAAAATACTTATAAACTTGTTTGTAACATGTGACGACCTTTCATAATATCAAATATATACACATATATATAAATTTTTAAAATATCAATTTTAGTTTATTTCAGACTTTAAAGAAGTAACCATTTTTGTCATTTTCTTTATTTTGATTTTCACAAATTAGCTACATAGTTTTGAGTTGTGTATTAACAGGTTAATGTAAGCATGTACATAAACTATACAGATTAAAATCAAGTATTAGGTAAAAGGTAAAGGAATTTTGGGTGAAAAAAATAATATAACGAAGACTAAAACGGTCATTTTCTTAAAATTCATATATTAAAATAGACAAAATTCAATGACTAAAATGGTTTTTGAAATTTAAAGTCTAAAATAGAAAACTTGGAAGTTCAAAATAAAAATGGCTCACATACATATCCACTTTGCCTTTTGAAGCATTTCAATCAATTGGAGCCGACTTTTTTTTTATTATTATTATTATTTTCAACCATAGTGAGGTTGATAATTGGTGTCTTATCCACTAAGCTATACTCGGATTGACAACTTTTTATCCTACTTTAAAGGAATATTATAGGTTGAACAAAGAAAGAAGGAAATGTTATTCTTTTTTCAGGGAAGAAGATGTAATATTTGATGTCATGTTTTATATTTAAAAAATATGATTCAATAATTTATTGATAAAGTCCAGTAAAATGCTCTATTCATAAAGATAAATAAAAACAATAGTTTGACATGTGATAATAGATTAGGTAAAGATGAAGGTAATACAATATATGAATATTTTTTTTTTGAAAAACATAATATATGAATTTTATTACTTATCCAAATTCAAAATTTAATAGCAACTCGGGTATGATTTTGATTAGTTGTGAGTACTGACATAAACTCTTGATGAGGATGTCAAAAGTTCGAATCCTGCCTCTTATGTATTTGTTGGAGTAAAAGAAAGTTCTAGATTTAATAGGAGTTATTTTTTTCCTTTCATTAAAATTTAATAGAAATACTATGGCTTTAAAATATGAAATTCATATAATTATTTCTCATATTTCATATAATTTGTTAAACATATTCTCAAAAAAAAAAATAATAATAATAATAATTTGTTAAACACATTTCTTTAAAATTGGGCAACTTAAAAAAATGGGCCCAGGTCGAAGCCCAGACCTGAGCCCAGTGTAAGTTTCTGAATGATACTTGTCTAGTTTTTTGTCTTCAGCGCTTCTCAAGCTTGCAGTAACTGAGGTTTCTCTGAACCTTTTCTTAGGGTTTAGGCCTTCTCCGATCAGAAATGGCGTCTCTCATGGCGGTCCGACGTGCTCGAACCCCCATTCTTATCTCCTCCTTCTTCAAGGTACGGTCTCCTCTCCCTTCACGTTTCACCTTCTCTTGCGAAAACCAGACAGAGACTCTAATCAAAGCCCTAAGCACCTCGGCAATCCCTAATGATTTCTCAAATTTTCCTCCCCCGCCGCAACAACATTCTTCATCCGACCCTCGATATCATCAGGGCCAGTGGGGCTCGCCGAGCCAGGTTCATCCTCCGAGTGGAAATTTTAATAACCAGTCGTTCTCGGAGTTTCAGAATCGCGACTATGTTCAACAGGGAAGCCCTAATAATCAAATGAATTATCGGGGTCAGAACCACAGCTCTCACCCGAATCCTGGATTTTCCCGGCAGGGTCAGAGCTATACTCAAACCGGTAACCCTAATTCGTGGAATCCTCCGAATCGGAGCTACCCGCAGTATCAAAATCCTCCGCAGCCGAACAGTCAAAATTTCAATTATCCGCAACAAAGAGGGCCAAACCAATGGAACAATCAAAATCAGGGATACCCTCAATTTGGAATGCCTGGACAGCGGAACCCACAAGTTGAGAATTCTAATCAGTTCAATAATCAGGCTGAGATTCAAGGGCATAGTCCTCAAAATCAAGCACCAAATGCCCTTGTGTCTTCTATTGATGAACTGCGGCGCTTTTGTGGAGAGGGGAAGATTAAAGAAGCTGTTGAATTGTTGAAAGAAGGCGTTAAAGCTGATGCTGATTGTTTCCATGTGTTGTTTGAACTATGTGGGAAATCGAAGTCATTTGACAATGCTAAAGTTGTTCATGATTACTTTTTACAGTCAACTTGTAGAAGCGATCTGCAATTGAATAATAAAGTGCTTGAGATGTACGGGAAATGTGGAAGCATGAGTGATGCACGGAGAGTGTTCGACCATATGCCTGATAGGAATATTGATTCTTGGCATTTGATGATAAAAGGGTATGCGGATAATGGATTGGGTGACGAGGGTCTGGAGTTATTTGAGAATATGAAGAAGCTTGGGTTGCAACCCAATTCACAAACTTTCCTTTTTGTAATGTCGGCTTGTGCTAGTGCGAGTGCTGTGGAAGAAGGATTTATGTACTTTGAGTCGATGAAAAATGATTATCATATCACCCCAGACATGGATCACTATTTGGGGCTTTTAGGTGTTCTTGGAGAACCTGGACACATCAATGAGGCTTTCAAGTATGTCGAAAAACTTCCCATGGAGCCCACTGTTGAGGTATGGGAGACTTTGAAAAACTATGCTAGAATTCATGGAGATGTTGATCTTGAGGACTATGCAGAGGAGCTAATTGTTGATCTGGACCCAACGAAAGCTGCCTCTAATAAGATACCTACACCACCTCCCAAAAAGCGATCTGCAATTAGCATGCTTGATGGGAAGAACAGGATTGGTGAATTTAGAAATCCAACTCTCTACAAAGATGATGAAAAGTTGAAGGCTTTAAAGGCAATGAAAGAACAAGGGTATGTGCCAGATACTAGATATGTTCTTCATGATATTGATCAGGAAGCCAAAGAGCAGGCATTGCTGTATCATAGTGAACGATTGGCGATTGCATATGGCTTGATCAGTACTCCGGCACGAACACCTCTTAGGATCATTAAGAACCTACGGATCTGTGGTGACTGTCACAACGCCATCAAAATCATGTCTAGGATTGTTGGGAGAGAATTAATTGTAAGGGACAACAAACGGTTCCATCACTTTAAGGACGGTAAATGTTCTTGTGGGGATTACTGGTAAACCCATCATCCTACAACACTCCACGACATGTACTTGATGAGTTAATCTTCCCTATAGGAGCTCGATGTATAGTGTCGAAGCATCAAAATCGTTTTGCGAATCCAGGAACAAGGTACCGATTGGAGATGAGCCAGCCATTGATTTATAATGTACGGTCTGCCTATACTGATGTTTAATCATTCGTCTAATCATCATGTTCCCCTTTTCCTGCTGTTCCTTGTTGAACTGAATTCGAAAGTGCTAGTTTTCTTCTCTCTGAAAGATGACTTGTAAGCATTTATCAAAAAGAAAACATCCTAGTCGCAAACCTTGAATTCTTTCTTAAGTTTTTCCTGGTTCCAAATGTGGCAACTGTTTAAACATTTTAAGAGGGACATGTTATGGATTTGTTAGTAGTCATACTAGTTTCTTTCGGCCATCTATTCTATCTAATAGATATGTCCTACAAAGCTTCCATAGAACTTATCTTTTAGCATACCTTTACTTTTATGATTGTTCTAAAGACCATGAACAGTACTTTCTGCTGCATTTTATAAACATTACAGGTCACACCCTCTATGATTCTCTTCTTCCACTGAGTAGGGATTGTATAACTGGACGCTCTCCCCACAACAAAAATTCATTTTGTTGCTGCACCGAGTTTCCATGGTCTCCACCAGTTTACTGCAAGAGTTTATCCTTGAAAGGAAAGTTTTTCCTTGTCATTTACTGCAGGTCTGTATCTATTCTTAAATTATAGGTTTAAATTTCATCCTAATCCGTTTGTTTAATTTTGCTACTGGAAATTATTATGTACTCTTGAGAATTGTTAATTTCTCTGATTTCTTTTTTATTACTTGAAGTGATTTCCATGCTTGCATTTTCCTTTGGCCAAAGTGACCTTTTAATCTCAAATCATAGGCTATATATGTATGTAATGTATATAAAAAATCTTGATGTGGATTTGATTCTTGAAGATTTAAAATCTTATCAATGTCTCAAACTTTTCGTTTATTTTAATTTTTAAGAATATAGTTGGTGCTCACCTGTTTTGGAGAATGAATGGTTGTATGATGAGATCTTATGCTTGATTGACATGTTGAAAATGATATTAGAGTATCTAACGACAATGCCAAATAATACATTGATTTGTTTACAAAATTATTATCTAGACACGATTCTTTTAAGAGTTATTCTAATTTGGAACCATCATGGGTTAGCCTTAATGGTCAATAAGGACCATAGAAAAAAGAAAGGACTTAGAGGGAATGGGTTCAATCCATGGTGGCCACCTACCTAGGATTTAATATCCTACGAGTTTCTTTGACAACCAAATGTAGTAGGGTCAGGCGGTTGTCCCGAGGTGCGCGTAAGCTGGTTCGGACACTCACGGATATAAAAAAAAAAAAGAGTTACTCTAATTTGGAAAAGAATGTAATACATTGGTAATACCTCATGCTTGATTGACATTTTTTTAGTTCAACAACATATAGGGGCGAAGGTTCGAATATTTGACCTTTTTGTTGAATAATGTGTTTAGAAAAAGTCATTTAAGATATTTAATTTAATGTATGTATATATAAAATCTTGATGTTAATTTGATTCTTTAATTTCTAAAATTTTATCAACGTCTCAAACTTTTTGGTTATTTTAAGGATATCATTAGTGTAGACATGAATGGCGTATACGTGATCTTATGATTGTTTGACAAAAATAATATTAGAGCATCTAATGATAATGCCAAACGGTGAACTTTGACTTGCTTACAAAATTATTATGTAGAAAGGATTTTTCTAAGAGTTATTCCATTTGAGAATTGAATGGAATACAATGTAAGACCCTACGCAAGTTATTTAATAGTATAATGGTATCAAAAGGACTTTGACTTACAAAATTATAAGATCTCTCCCTAAGAGTTCCTCTATTTTCAAGAAGATAGGTGTTAAGTTTGCTTTCAACTCTTGGAATAAAGGATGAAGTGTTTTATTCTGGGATGACTATATAAAGGCATATTTATGAAACTCATCAATTTTATTTTTTTTTTTCCTTTTTTTCATATTTCTTCTATTTTCATTTTGAAAAATATAAAAAATGAAAATAAAGAAAAAAAAAGAAGAAAAGAAAGAAAAAGAGGAAACAAATTTTGGTCGTTGAAAAATTTGTCGGCAACCGCCGGATTAGGGTTAGATGAAGAAGAAAATGATGAAGATGGAGTTTGAGGTTGAGGAAGAAGATGGAGATGGTGATGTAAATGGAGGAAGAAGATGGAGATGGTGATGTAAATGGAGGAAGAAGATGATGAAGATGAAGATGAAAATGGAGGAATAAGATAAAGATGATGGAGATGGAGGAAGAAGATAAAGATGGAGGAAGAAAATGAAAATGAAAAAGAAGGAAAAAAGAAAAAAAAAAAAAAAGAAACAATAATAAAATAATAAAATATTAGTTAAAATATTTTTTATTTAAAAAATTCAAAAAAATATTTTTTTAATAAAACCTAACCTCCTGGGCCAAAAGTGTATTTTCCCAAAAAACTAATATGGTTTTTGAACTAAGCCCTCACAATTTTTTTAGGTCAAATTTCTTCCCTACTTTTGAAGGTTAACCAACCTAAGAAAAAAAAAAAAACATTCAAACGAAATTGTATTTACCACACTCAAGTTTATTTCAAATGATTTTATTGATTAAAAAAAAAAGAAAAAAACTAATATGATTTTTGAATGACAATACTAAAAGTTAACTAATGTGATTTTTCTATACCAAATCCTAAACTTTTTTGTTTTGTAAAAAAAAAAAAAATAATAAACCATAAATCAAAGTGAATCGTATATCCTAAAAAAAACTAAAAAAAAACAGTTGAACCTTTGATTCAGAACTCCATGTTAAAACAACCCCAAACACAGACTATTTTATCCCAGACTAAACTAATCTGCATCCCAAACACCGATTATTTTATCCTAGACTAAAATAATCTGCACTCCAAACATAGACTATTTAACTCCACAGATTATAAAGCGCCCCAAACAGCTCCTAAGAGGTTTGTAATTCAAATTTCATCACTCCACATGTTGTCAAAAAAAAAAAAAAAAAAAAAGTCAATGTCGATTGAAATATCTATATTTCATCCCTTTACATAAGAAAATGAACAAATATTCTTGAAAAAAAAAAAGCTATAAAAACTATTCAATCAATTAATCAATATTTGATTCTTCAATAAATTTATTAGATTTTTTTTAAAAGCATATATTGTTGATCATTTTCCTTTTTTTTTATTGGAGTTCAACCACACGAGCATGTGAGTGGAAATTCAAACCTTTAATATTTGGAAAAAACTTTGGCGGTATATCTCTATTTCTTAGTTGTCCAAATTTTAATTAGGGAGATATATATAAGTATGCAGCCAAATATTTTTCTTAATATCTAGTTGATATATGTTTGATTGAACTAGGATGATTTTTTTTTTCTTCATATTTCATCATATATCGGAAATATTAATCGATTCTTTAGCTCATCTATAAATCTACGAACACAGTCCACATTCACAAACATTTTAGTTCTTAAACTGAAAGTATGATTATGAAGTGGCTATAATTGCAAATTAACAGAGCACTTAATTTACATAAAACACTTGCACAATCCACCAAACTCCATTAAAGAAAGAGCTCTCCTAAACATGCTTTCCAGAGCGAGTCATCATGGTCATGAACTCATCAATGTCCACCATGCCGTCGCCGTCGCTGTCCACCGCCCTCACCATCCTCCGGCAATCCTCGATGCTACACTTTTCCCCCAATCCCCTCAACACTCTCATCACCTCCTCCGCACTAATCTTCCGATCCCCATTCAAATCGAATGTCTTGAAAGCAAATTCCACCTCTCTCGCCTGAACTCCGCCGCCACTCCGGTGAACCTCCATGAACTCGTTCAAGTTTATATACCCATCTCCGTCCGCGTCCACCGCCCTGAAAATCTTCTGCACCTCTTCCATGGAGTTCCCTCTCCCCAGCGCCTTCAGAATTCCCCTGTACTCGTGCTTCGAGATCCTCCCGTCTCTGTTCGTGTCGAACTTGTTGAAGATCTGCTTTATCTCCTCCGTGCTTGGCTGCAGCGCCCGCCGCAGCCCGGAGCCCTGCCGGTCCTTGAACGAGAACAGCCGCGAGGGCTCCCGGAGAAACTTTTTCTTCGAGACGTTGTATTGCAGGTCCAGCAGATTCGGATTCATCGGCATCTTCTCAGCCCCCTTTTGTCTGTTGGGTTGCTCTGTTTTTCGCTGAAACAGAGGAAGATTGCGTTGAAGTAATGAGAACTGGGTTGCTCTGTTTTTTGTCGTTGAAACAGAGGAAGATTGATTTGAGTGCTCTGTTTTTTTTTTTTTGTCGCTGAAACAGAGGAGATTGGTTTTGAAATTTAAGACGAACCCTGAAGGATTTGAAGGGCTTAAATGGTGGAAATGGAGGAGGAGAAGATGAATTTTGATTCGTTGAAAACTTGTGGTGGTGTGCGAAGCAAAGTGGAAGCTTGGAAAGTGTGCGTAGAGAGAAGGGACAAGGAAGAACAGAATATGTATAAAGGAAGAGACCTAAAAAACAGAGGTAGAAGAAAGAAAAGAATGTGATTCTCTTTGGAAAGTTTCTACTTTTTTTTTTTTGTCCTTGTTCATCTTCTAAACTTGGTTTCTATTTCTATGGCTGCTATGTTCAATTTTTACCCTATACCTAGTTTGATGAATCAAGTTTTAAGTTGTTTGGCTCGTGTTAAAAGATTGATATAAGATTAAATTTATCGTAACCTATCGACTTAAACTTTTGAGTTCATTGGTAATTTAACATGACATCAGTTTTGTGTTCAAATCTCTTGTAACGTCATTTTCTCTTCGATGGTTTAGAGGTTTGCTATTTTCATTTGGATGTTCGGATTTTTGAAGAAAGAAATTGTGGAAATTTGAGTTAGGTGTAACTTTAAGAAGTTAATATATAGTTTAAAAGATGTGTTTTACCATTGTTATTTTATGTAATATGGATCTACATAACTTATAAACTTAGCAATTCAATAATTAGAGATAAATAAACTCATCGGTTATTAACTTGAGTTATATAACTTTAATCCATAAGTCAAATATTCTTTTACGATTTTTTTTCAATAGGTGAGAGTAAGAGATTCGAACCTCATACCTCTAAATTAAATTACATCAACTTACTGTTTGAATAAGTTGTCAAATTAATATCCTTCATTAATTTAGTTACTTTTTAATTGTAATTAATAGGGCATTTTTCTAGTGACTTGGCAGCTCTTTTTTCTTTTTGTACTATTTGATTCTGTGGGTGGATTTGGATGTTCTTGGGTTTAGGATTTGGTTATTTTTCTTAGATATTTTATTGTTTGGGTTTATGGAATTACCCTTTTTTTTTTTTTTGTAATATTAAATTTGACTCATAAATGAAGTAAAGAATATATCACAAAATTTTAGACTAGTACAAGCTTGTGACAAACTAAGAAGTTTAGAAGAGCAAGTTGACAAGGAATATGTGAAAGTGAGTGTGTTCTTAGTGATCTCAAAAGGAAGCTTTGGGAATAAAGTTTACTTTTTGAAGAATGTTTGAATAAAATATTCTTGTGGTTATCATCTTTCATATGCACCAACAAGAAGGAATGTTTTTTTTTTTTCCTTTTCTTTTTAGCTTTTGTTAGATCAATGAATTTAAACATGAAAAATAGCTTACTTGCAATAAACATTGAGTTTATAACCTAGATGCTTCAAATCCATGTATGAAGTTTAAAGTTAAAGTTAGCAAGTGTATTGTTTCAAACATTATGGAGTGAGTTCCTTTCCATGAAATTTATAAATCAATTACTGTCTGTCTTTAGACTTTGAATTATGTTTATCTTTATTCATTGTCTGAACATTAGTATATATAGAATCTTAGCTTTTTTTTTTTTTTCTTTTTTGATAACTATCGATATCTAGTTGAACGGGTCACAAGTGACCTGATAAATACACTTAAGATTGAAATAGATTTGGGAAGCGTGATTAAATTGGACAAGTGATAGGAATCAATACTTGAAAAGATGGGCGAATATGTACCTTATATCATAACTAGCAACTTTATTAACCATTGAAATAAAAGGAAAAAAAATCATTTCAAAAAAAAAAAAATAATAAAAGGAAAAAAATCAATTTATACTCCTGAACTTTGGAGATTGTATCGATTAAAACCTTAAACCAATAACTGTATCAATTTAAACTTCAAACTTTCATAAAGGAATCAATTTAGACTCTCCATTAGTGATTTCTAACTATTTTCGGTTGATTTCATTCAAAATCAACTCAAAATCACCTTAATAAGATTATGCTTCTCCAAAAAACCTATCAAAATAGCAAGAAAAATTATTATGTAATTCTTCCTAAATAAGTAGAGACAATTAGAAGAAGGCAAGAAGATAAAAAACCACTCATACTAATCAAAACATGCAACTATCCATTTTATTTTAGTATTTCTCTCAAATATTATGTAAATTTTTACATTTAGTGGAGATAGCAAGCTTCTGAAGTGGAATAACCAACCACAGGCCAACGCGGGCAGCGAGGATTGAATCCGGTTAGGACATGCTACCGATCCAACTGATCTAATTAATTCAAAAGAAATGGTGCTTGGGCAGTGAATGGCGGGGAAGCCGAGAGTAAGTCCCTGGATGTATTCATTTCTGGAGAATTGGTTAAGATCGATACTGTTGACAGGTAGTGCAATCCAGGCCATTCAGGAGAAGCTGGGTGACATCATCAAACCTTCAAGAAGAAGACAAAAACGAGAGACTCGGGGAGAGTGCAGACATATCCCATCTATCTTTACTGCTTTCCAGTTGTATTTTGTTGCTTTTCAGCTTTCTTTATGTATATTATTGAGTGCTTTACTTTTTCCTTTTTTTTTTTGCCGATTACGAAGAGATAAAGATAAGTGGGGGTCCTGTCCCACCATATCTTATCGTAATCTTTGCTTTTCAAAAAGAAAGATTCCAAAGAGATAAGATGCCAGTCAGGGGTCCTGTCCTGTCGGCCACTCTTGGAATTATTTCTCTATGTACTCAATTTTTGTTGTTGACACGTGTATTAACCTGTATAGTGATTTGATATCCGTGCGATGCACGGGGCAAAATCAAGTCTCTATACATATGAAATTATATGTATCTTATGCTTTCTATAAATTTCTTAATAGCAATTAGGCAATTACCAATCAATCAATCAATTAGATGATAATATGGAGATAACTTGATTCTCATACTACAGCAAATTCTGCAACAATTATTGCAGAAATTCTGATAATTACAAAGCCCCTTTATCTTTAAGTTACACTCTAAGCTTTATATATTCTCTTCCATCCTTTGAGATAGCCATATAGATTTCTGATTCTACAACCTAAAAATAAATGGACAGAAACAGAAAATAAATCAACAAACATTAGTTCAAACTGTATAGTATTATATATAGAGAGGGAAAGAGGCTGGTACAGAAGCATTTGTTAATGGAGCCAAACTTGAAGAACTAGGTTTTGTTTTCATACTCGACGTGTATGCCTCGCTTCTGCAGTGCTTCGATAGCTTTCGACTTCAGATCATTATTTTGGAGAAATCTGTAGACACAACACAAAATAAAGTCATCAATCAAAACCATAGAATCATCTCTTGAAACTATGTGGAGGGAAAGGGAACAATGTCTTTTACTCCTCCATAGTTCAACATTTCAGTAATGAATATCGCCTCCTTCACTTCCAAAACATGAATAAACCCAACCGTCATCAAGCCATCGAAAACCGGTGAAAACGAGTAAAAGTGCATACGTATAACGACTTTGAGCTATTTTATTACGTCAACAATGTTTGAGGATCAAGGTGAAGGCTAAAAATGAGTCCGAAGTAAAATAGTTTAGTTTTAAACTTAGTGAGGGCAGTTCAGATGAAGAATGGAGATAATGTATATTTAATAATCAGAAGTATTGCAGCTACCATGATACCACTGAGTTTTTCTATCTACTCAGCTAATCTTCTTGTGTTGTTCTATTGTATGTACAAAAGAAGCAATAATTCCAAGGTACAGTCGTGGCCGAAACTCACATTTCACGAATATGTGGAAGCTTGGAGAGCGAATGAGGAATTGGCCCATCGAATTGGTTCTTTTCCAGATGCCTTAGTCAGCAAAACAAACAGAGTTAGAAAACAGGTAAGAGAGTTCACGATAAGTAAACGAGGTATCGACAGAAAAACGTACAAAGTTTGTAGCTCCTTCAATGAACCCATTTCTGGAATAGAGCCTGAGAGTTTGTTGTTACCAAGCCAACTGCAAAAGCAAGTGCAGCCCATTCAAGAAGTAGGTTTTGAAGTATTAGATAGCTAAGTTTGACAATGGAAAAAACTTTTCACTTACATATGAGAGATGGCTGTTAAATTGTTTATGCTTGAAGGAAGTGTGCCAGATAACCCAAAGTTTGTCAAGTTCCTTCACAAATATTAAAAAAAGGGAGAAAAAGTTCAAAATCCTATTCTTAGTTCATCCAAACCATACATAAAATGAACTCGCTTCGCAAGAAATCACAAATTCATATGTTGGCTTCTTGAGTCGAGAACACTTACAAAGTGACAACTCGAGCAAGTTTTCCAATTGAACAAGTAACTCCACTCCACGAATTATCCTTAGGCAAGCAAGGATCGCCACTCCAATCGTGGGGCGGGTTGTTGAGGCTTCTTGCCAAGTCCTCCATTGCCATCACTGCCAAATTATTGAAAGAAAACAACAGAAGCTTTGTCAAACCAAGAAGAAGAAGAGGAAGAAGAAGAACATGGATTCGTTTCTTCTTCCCCGTATTAATATCAACTTGAGTGAACGGTTGACATTTTATGAATATAAAAGAAACGGACAACATTTGTTAAAGTTGATTATTTCAAGTTACATTATCCCAAAGAGAAGCATATGTTTATGAGCAAAAAAGTACCATCTCTAGTTAATGTCCTTCCACCTAGAGGAAAAACCTGAAGGATCTCAGCAGCATTAATCACAGGGCCAACAGGGATGTTATCTCCAGGAGTTAATTCTATGTGGGTCTGTCCAGATAAAGGCCATTTCGCACTGTAAACAGTCACACCATTAGCAGTGGCATTGAGGTTTGCAAAGAAAGTCTTGCCATTTATAGCAACACTAAAGACCCTCCAGCTATACGGACTTGGAGACCGATTGTCCTGAAAGTACAGCGAGATGTAGTAGTAGGCTGTTGGAACTGGGAATGGAGGCCAGTTGATTTTGAGCGACTTCCCACGGCTGGTTGTAATGGCGGTGTTAAAAGCCTTCATTGGTGGGAGATTCCAAAAGTTTGAAGGAGTAACGTTGCCTTGGCATGTTACCAATGGGTTCTCATCAACAAATGGGTGCCATAGCCGGTTGAATCCATCATCTGGAAAGCTAACTCCACATTGAAATTTCAAGCACCAAAAGTTGATCAAAAGGTTAGAGACATCTTCTTCATTGAAATTACAAGTTTGTAGGAGAAGTTGAATTCCCTTTTTCAAGTTCGTTCATCAAAACTTTACATAAAACCCAACATAAAAAGAAAAGAAAGAAACAACTTTAGGCATATAAAACAACAAAGTTTAAATCTTAATTTATTCCCTAAACTTTCAAATATTCTATTACAATCTCTAAATTTTACATAAAATATCATTCTATTCCGTACAAACTTTGCATAAGAAAACCTGTCCCCTAAACTCTACATGTGACTTGGTAAATGGACAAAAGAAGTATCAACATCAAGTTTCAACTAAATAATTTATTAAGAGGACCAAAGACAATGACTAAACCAGATTTTTTTATATGGAAAATTGGAAAAACTCAAACTAAAACAGAATGTTAAATTGCAGCAACACCAAGACTATTTTCAGACGTTTTAGACTCATGAGCATCCACAATTCCTATCCAAACAACACCCATTCCAAATCATACAAATTCAAATCTAGGTCTTCAACACAAGAAGAAAACCAAACAAAAATCAATCAATCCAGAAACAGAGGAACCTCAGAAACGAAGAAGTTAACCTACCCAATGATATCATAATCGCGCCCAAAGCTACTTCTAGCAACCAAACTCAGAGCATAGTTCTTGAAATCCGTGGTGTTATAAACAGAGTCCTCCAAATACTCCAACTCCAAAGCCGAAATGAAAGGGCTCGAACTCGCATCCGTATGCTGATTCCTCGCCAAGCAAACGCTCATCATCTTCCCCATCGCCACCACCACAACCTCGTAATACGACGACAGCCCATTGGCGTAATCCTCCGTCGTGTTGACGATGCTCCATTTGGTCCCTTCAACAATCTGGTCGAACACCGGCGGCACCTTTCCGCCGTCGTATCCGCCGTAGTAATACGTCGTCCTCACAAGATATTTGCCGCCCTTAACCACCGGAATCGCGTAGCAGTATTTCCGGGCCGATTTATCGGGAAAATAGCGCAATGTCGTCAGAATCGACACCAGATTTGGATCTTGGAGCTTCGTGGTGTTTCCGACGGAGGTGAAGCCCTCGTCGGTGATATACTGGAGGTTCCCGACGGTGACCTTGGCTTCCAATTTGCTGGCACCGCAATTGAGAAGATACCCTGCAAAGATTTGGGGGAAAAACGAGATGGGGTCAGAAATTTGTCGATGAAATCGTGGATTTAAAGGGAGTAATGTGAAATTGGGGGGAATGAGTGAAATGGGTACCTCGAGGACCGGGTTGAGAGGCTGCGGAGAAGCGGAGGAGGAGGAGGAAGAAGAAGAAGATGGAATTGAGAAGGGCCATTTTGTATTTTTTGGATTTTTTCATTGAATCTTTTCGTGGTGGAGAGGGGAATTTTGCTCCACCAGAAAAAGATGGGTCTCCTTTTTGGTTGTTCTGTTTTTTTTGCAGGTTTTTGTTGAGGAGAAAGGAGACAGAAAGGAGAAGGGAAATGGCGATTTTGGCTGAAGCTTGACGAAGAACTGACACGTTCGCGATTGTACGATGAAGATTGAACATTTTGAAATAACAAAGTTCTTTGTCGAACGAATAATCAAACCAGCGCCTGTAGCTCAGTGGATAGAGCGTCTGTTTCCTAAGCAGAAAGTCGTAGGTTCGACCCCTACCTGGCGCGATTTTCTAATTTTGTTTCTTTTTTTTTTTTCCTTTTACTATTTTTGATTAAAATGTAAAATAGTTTCTATTGTTTTGAAAATATGATTAATTTATTGAGTTAATTGGTTGGAATTATATGAATGTCCGGTTTGATGCAATAAAAAAAAATATAATTAACTTCTTTTTCTTGTTTTGAAAATATGATTAATTTATTGAGTTAATTGGTTGGAATTATATGAATGTCCGGTTTGATGCAATAAAAAAAATATAATTAACTTCTTTTTTGTTTAAGAGAAAAAATAAATTAACTTCTATTTATTCCTTTTGTTTAATCAATTTTAATCTTCAACATTTAACTTTATTAAATTATTGAAATTGGAATTTATATACGTGGTGAAGTTATTAACTTCTCATAAACTAAATCAAAAAATTGGATATAATCTTTTTTTTTTTCCTTCTTTATTTGAGTTCATAGGGATTCAAATTTTACAAAGATTTTAGATTCAAACTAGTTTGAGCTATGTTGAAGTGAGTAAAATCACATGAACTAAAAAAATTAGTAAAATCACATGAACTAAAAAAAATTAGTAAAATCACATGAACTAACAAATAAACCACACAAAATTTAACCAACAGAAAGACTAGACTAAATTATGCAAAAATAAAAAAAAATAATAATAAAAAAATAAAAAAATAAAAAAATCCGACTATGAAAAATACACTTGAACTTTAGTTGCAAAATTGAATTGTTGTCATGAGGTTTATTCCATTTTAGTCTTCATAGTTTTAAATATTCAAATTTAGTCTTTTACTTTCAATTAATTTTAAAATTAGTTATCTTTAGTTTGAAGTTAATTATTATCTAACTTTGTAAAATAATAATAATTATTTAATGTCCATTGAAAAAAATGCATGATGTGAATATGTTTTTAAAATTTGTAGAAGAAAAGGTCGATATAGATTAACTGTTTTTTAAAATTTTAATCATATAAACTAATGGGTAGGAACTAATTTTAAGATTTATTGAAAGTATATGGATTAAAATATAATAAATCAAAATGATGTTTTAACCTAACGTTTGAAAATCAGTGAGATAATATAGAAAGGAGTGAAGGGTTTTGAACCTCTGACTTCTTGGTCAATATTGGTACATGTCAATTAACCGTTGAGCTATGCTCTGGTGAGTAGAAAGCTAGTTGGAGGGCACTAATCAAAATAATGCTTATTACTAATTACACAAAAGAAAAGGCCAAAATATACACAAAATAGTAACTGATCTTTTAGCTAATCTTCAATCTGGATCTTGATAAACCATTAAACTATTGTTTTATTATCATATTTAGACAAAGGACAATATCACTTTTTTTTTTTTTTTTTTTTTTTTTTTTTTTTTTTTTTTTTTTTTTAAGAAAAGTGACAATGTCACTTAATGCTACTTGATACATAAAATTTAATGCTACTTGATTCATAGAATTAATTTGACTATCAATAAAAATATGTAAAGAAAAATTTCTAGTATTGTGGTACCATCTCCATTATTCACAACTTGACACGATATAAGTGACGTATTATTTTATTCTATGAATCTTAAATTGTTCTTAAATATTGTTGTTGTAACAAGCAACTAATGAAGGTAGTATGGGAAAATCTCTATAGACCAAAGTAGTTTTAGAAATTTTTCAAAGGTGTGACTATTCACAATTCTTTGTCAACGAATTAATAGTTTATTAAGTAAAAATATATTGATGAATAAACATATAATTTCGTTAAAAAAATAATTTTTTTTACTAAAAATTTTGTTTTTCACCAACCTAAATACTTTTTATCAATGAATTTCCCTGCGTCATAAAAAATTCGGTCAAAAAAGTACTTTCTTAGTGTTTGCAAGGATGTTCACCATGCAAGATGTGACAAAGATGGTTACTAACACGTAAATAGGTTCTTATGTAGTTTTCACACGGTGGAACAATGTTTGATGTGATATTGATAAATGAATTGTATTAAGTTTATTTTTGAGTGGATGAATTTCTTGTCTCACCTTGATCGAGCTATAGTCAACTAATTAAGTTGAGTGGCTTGCTCACATGTTTTGACTAGAATTTCCTGATATTTATTAATTGAGCTACGACAACCCACTTCTTCTAATTGGACAACCAAGTAATTGTTGTCTTCTCATCTCACCTATTAATTAAGATATGACCCACTTGATAGCTTATTATTTGTCAGTCTGACCAATTCAATCTACTTGTACTCACTTGATCAAGTTGGCAACCCATGATCCCCTTATTAATTGGGTTATCCCCTCACTTAATTGAGTTATGGTTCACATAATAGCTTTTGATATATCACTTTATGTTGATGCCTCTTGAAAAGAAAAATTAGGAAAAAGGGGGTGGGTTGGATTATTCGTGACTTGAATTGGTCTCTAATCGGAGTAGGTTGCAGACAAATAAATCGGAAGTGGGCAATCAAAATTTTTGAAGCAAAAGCAATATTGGAGGGTTTGAATGCTTACATTAATGTTGTGGAGTTGGAAATGTTCGAGTTCAGGTGGTTGTTGGTTGTGGGAGTTCGTAGTCAATGCGATTAACCGAGAGACTGTGGATCTTTCAAAAATGCCCTGGTTGTTGGAGAGATTGAGGAGTTGCTTCCAATCGCCAGAGCAAAGCAACGACATAGTGCACAACCTTGCGTATGTGGCAATCTCCCATGGAAATTTCACTCGTTTTTTGGGCACCTTTTTAGCTATTTTTTGGTCTTTTTTTTTTCTTTTTAAATTTATTTACTTTATTTTTTTTTTAAAAAAAATGGATCTAGAGACGAAATTTATAATTTAAATGTATATAATATTTTTTTAAATTAAATGCACAAAAAGTAAACATAACTTTACTGTTAATTGACATGTACCCTCAACCTCGAAAATTCTCACTAAATGGTTGTTAATCTAAAAAGGGAAAGTCATGAGCCTCAAATTTATGTCGACATTACCAATTAAATAATTAATACAATGCTAATGGCTTTGTTTTGATTTTTTTTTAATTGTTCTTCTAAAAAAAATTGAATTTTATTTTAGAGTAATTTATCAAACAAAACAAATATATATACCCAATAGAATAGTCTCTTTCGTAATCTAAATAACTAGCAGCCTGTGCATTAATTATTTGAAAAGAAGGATAATAAAAAAGAAAATGATCAAGGTTTATCCAAAAAGAAAAAAAGAAAGTGATCAGGACCCAAAAAGAAAAAGAAAAAAAAAAAAAAGTGACCAGGCAATTTTAAAAAAGAAGATAAATTTAATTTAATTTAATTATAATAAATAAATGAATAAGTAAATAAATTTAATTAAAAAAAAAAAAGAAAAAGGAAAAGGTTGGTGTCGCGCCTTTTTTCTTTAATATTTTTCAATTTTTTACTTTTCTCAAAAACCCCTTTTTTTGGGCTGAAAATAGTTTGAAAGAAACATGAGAGTGATTGTGGTTTGAAAGAGTCAAAGGCAAAAAAGATGATAAGGCAACGGACATATCAACCGAACATCAAAGTAGCCGCTGTGCTGTCGTCCTTACACTCTGACCGCGTACCTTCTCCAACTTTTCAACGTCACCGAGTACATAATCATAACCCTCCAACAATCATTTCCTCTACACTTCTAAAAATCTTATTAAATTTATAATTAAAACTACTTAATTTCCATTTTTATCTAATATTTTTTTTAAATTATATTTATGGGAAAATCTTAGTTTTACCTCTGTGTTTCATTAGTTTTCACTGAATTTTAATCTTAATCTTTTAGTTTTACCTCTGTGTTTCATTATATTTAGGAATGCTACCAAAATCTCACATTAGTTTGAAAATTAAATTTGTTGGTGGATAGCCAACAAGAGCATAGCTCAACTGGCATAAAGTTGTACTAATGACCACGAGGTCAGTGGTTCGAATCCCCCCACTCTCAATATTGTCAAAAAAAAAAAAAAAATTGTTGGTGGATATATAAATATGAATGGAATGAAAACATCTCCATTAATATATATGAGCCATTTTAGGTAAAACAAAACAAAGTTGTAGGGACTTCAAACTCAAAGTAAATAATATATCATACAATTGCAGAAAAACGGGAACAACCCATTGTCCATAACCAGTCAAATTGTAAAATAAAGAGGGGGAGAGATATGTATGCTGAGTGAATTTTAATCTTATACTTGTATTTTAATTCTCACCATTTATCTTTTCAATGTGGGATCTTCAACAAATATGAATCACTTAGGGTGTGTTTGGTTTAACTTTTCAAGTGTTTAATTTTGAAAAAAAACCATTTTGAAAAAATTTCTAGTGTTTGACAACCACTAAAAATGACTTATTAGAAAATGAGATTGAGAAATAAACCATTTTGAGAAAAACACATAAAACCAACTTTTTTTAAAAGAGTTTTTAAGTATACAATACTTGTGTATAAAAACACTTATGAGGAAGTGTAACCAAACATATGAGTGTTTAAATTCTAAACAATTTTTATACAAAATGTTTGTTAAATAATGCATTATTGAAAAACATTTAAATTAAAATGTATTCCAAACGGACCCTTAATCTTTTCCATTGAATCTACACCTAGTGACCTCCCATCCATGTGTGACAGAGTCTGCATAAATAACTTTTAATCCTAAAATTTCCATTTAGGTTAAAAAAAAAAGAGAATAAACTTATAAACAATAATAAAAATAAATAAGATAATTAAGATACCATTTTGATCCTCGTACATTGATTTCATTCATTTTAGTCCATATACTTTCACTAATTCTTAAAATCAGTCTCTTCATTATTGGTTCATTGCTAAATTTTTCAAAAAGAAAATATTTAGTCTCTATTAATTCTCCCTTTATAAACTTTGGAAACATATTCACATAATGTCTTTTATATATATGGTATGAAAATCACTATTATTATCAAACCAATTTCAATAAAAATTAACAACTTTACGACCTAATTTTAAGATTTATTGAAAGTACATAGACTAAAATTAGACATTTGAAAGTATAATAACTAAAATAAAATGAAATTTTAAAGTATAGGGACGAAAATAGTATTTTAATTTAAAAATAATTTTTAGGAGAGAGAATATATATATTAGAGTTGAAAATAATTAGAAAGAAACGTGAGAGTCAGTATGAATAATGGAAGAGTGAAGACAAAAGAAGTTGATAAGTCAAAAGACGTATCTAAGAAACCCGAAGCTCTGAAACGGCTTCTGACCTTAGACTAAAGACCGCGTAACTACCAAAACGGTTCAACCTCACCGAGTACAAGAAACCTCCAAGAAAATCCTCTTCACTTCATTAAATTTGACCAACCAATCATAATCATAATCATTTTCTCTCTGTTTTTTATTTTATTTAATTAAATCCTTAAACCCCTCTTTTTATATATTGATTTAAGCACAGGCTAAACGTGAATCCGTGTTAATTCTTATTTAATTAACCTTAAGACCAAGAACTAGTCCAATTCAATTAAGCACGTGGTCACTTCCAGTACACGTGGCACGACGTCATTGCAGGGTTTTGGATATTGTAGTATTATAATTTAGGAAGCTAGCTCGTGGGGTTTGAAAAAGAATATTATTGGATGTTTTTATTTCATTCTGATTTGACTATTGTACAACTTAATTCTAAACAAATAGTTTGACCATAAATTTAAAAAAAAAAGAAAGAAATTCTTTCCCTATTGTTTAAAAAATTGTTGGAAGAATTTTCTTGATTTTCGAGTTTCCGAATTTCAAATTTGATTTTACCAGCTCCGGGATTGACCGGAAAAATCCATGATCAGTGTTTGAAGGTCGTCGTCCTCGTCGAGCATTTCTGGGAATACGACTTCGTTTTGAATAATCTCCATTTTCGTTGACGACGAAGTCCTTGGAGCTACTGCTGCTTCATTTTGGAAGAGAGTAGAAGTGGCGGCGGTGGCGGCGGCTGCGGTGGAGGTGGAAGTGGAAGTGGAGGCAGCCGGCGGGGAGTAATTGAATGTCATTAAGGAAGTGTCAGTGGAGGGGAAATTGAGTCTGGCACGTGGGCCGCGGAATTTAATGGCGGCGGCGTCGTAGGCACGTGCGGCGTCCTCGGCGGTGTTGAAGGTGCCAAGCCAGACCCGGGCGGCACGTTTCGGGTCGCGGATCTCGGCGGCCCATTTTCCCCATGGGCGTTGCCGGACGCCTCTGTAATTCTTCTTCTGTCGCCGGACACGGCGGCCGGAGTTGTTGCTGTTGGCGGTGGTGGGTTGTTGGTGGGAGGAGGGAGCGGAGAAGAAGTTGCAGCCCAAGCAGCCGCTGATTCTACAGACGTGACAAGTGTCGAAATCAGAAGAAGGCGGGAAGACGGCGGCGTCATTAGCGGAAGGGAGAAGGAGGCGGAGGAAACGGTCGTGTTGGAATTGGAGGCCATCGGCGGCGGCGCCGGAGACGACTTGGGTGAGAGCGTCGACGATGACGGAGAGCTCCTGCTCGTCGGTGATGCGGCGGAAGGGGTGGAGGCGGTCGGAGGCGGTGACCATGGCGGCGGAGGGGGCAGTGGAAGAAGAGAGTGTTGAGTTGGAAATTTGAATTTGGATTTGATTAGCGAAAGGAGATGAAATTGGTGGGGGAGGAGTGAGAAAGAGAGGAGTATATAAGAGAGAAGAGAAGGGGATGACATGGCAGACAGCTGGCACACCGTTAGGACACGGAGATAAGGGAGTGCACGTGAGGAATGGGTCGGATGAACGTGAGATATGGGATGACGGAAGGGGGATTTTCGATTTTGTTTGCGAGCTAAAAAACAGCTGGCGAATATTGGAGCACTTCCAAGTACGCTTCGCTTCCTGACGAAATAGTACGGTTTTCTTTTTCTTTTTAAAATTTTTAAATGTTTTGACCATTAATTATTTACTAGTTTATATCAAACTATTGTCAAATCACTATGTTTAGTATTGGAATTTTCATGTTTGTGACTAATAGGTTTGTGAATTTTAAAAACTATCTAATATATTATTGGACTTTAAACTTTGTGTCTGGTAAACTTATAGGTTTAACAAGTGTCATCAACAGATCCATTTTTAACTTGTTTGAAGAAATTGATCAAGAGGATCAAAGAATCACCTGAAATCTCTATTGTTGAACAACCGTATGAAGTTCACTCCTTAGAGGGCTCACGGGAATCGGGATGGTGGAAGCTCAATTTAGATGTGTTGTGTGGATTGAATCCAGCAAGAAAGGCGGTTTGGGTTAGGTTATTCGTGACTTCTCTGCAGTGGCGGATCCAGAACTTTATGTTAGGGGGGATTAGGGGGGGCTTGATATAGTTTGATATCAATTAATTCAATAGAAAATATTATTAACATTCTTTAGGTTAAAATAGCGCTGGTGCGTGGCGAGGGGCTTGGGGTGTTAATGCCAATGAAGCACGACAGACTCATGAAAAATTTAGGGAAACTTTTTCTACTAATATAATATACTGTAAAGTTCAGGAGGGGCTCGACCCCCCCTGGGCCTACTGTAGCTCCGCCACGCTTCTCTGGATTTTTTATCAAAGCGGGTTGCACTCAAGTAAATCGAAAATGATCAATTAAGAATCTTGGGTTAGGTTATTCATTAACCTTTTTTAAAAAATTAATGAACCTACCAGAGATAAAATTGATTTTTGAGTCTAATATGATATTAAATTTTCAATTTTGTGTCCAATAGTTTCGTGAATATTTGAAAAAAAAAACTGAATAGTTCAAGGACCTGTTGATACAAAATTGAAAACCCATCATAGACTTATTTGATACACAAAATCAAAAGTTTAGAGACTTGTTATAAAACTTTTTAAAATTGAGGGGCATATTTGACCCAAATTTAAATATTTAGGGACTAAACTTATGATTTAACCAAAATTATTTTATAATTTAAGCATATTCCAAAAATCTTGTAAATATCCATTTTCGAAATCAAATTTCTTAAGCCTGGTTTGATAACCATTTGAATTTTTGTTTTTTATTTTTGAAAATTAAGCTTAAAAACATACTTATAAGTTTCTTAGTTTTGTTATCTACCTTTTTTTTTTTCATGTTTTAAAAAACCATGTCAAATTTTGAAAACTAAAAAAAAAAAAAAAAAACTAGTTCGTTTGATGACTATTTGATTTTTGGTTTTTAAAAATTATGCTTGTTTTCTCCCAATTTCTTTATAATGATTTTTATCTTTGTGGAGGATAGGGGTGAGCAATAGAAGCAGAAAAACCAAGCCGATCGACAGGTTATCGAATCCGATGCTCTGCATGTGATCAACTGTTTATCGGGGAAGTCGAAGGATCTGTTTGAGATTAAGAATCTTTTGGAAGCCAGCACAGTGTTCAAGCACTGCTTCCGTGAAGAGAATCGAGTTGCCCATCGCCATTTTTTTCCTATAAAAAGGCATACTTGCGTGCTAGTTCAGCTATGCTCTTGTTGGTATATGTATATATATGTATATATGTATATACATATATATACACACACACACATATACATACGTATACATACATATATATGTATAGATACACATATGTTGAAAACGTGTTTGTCGACTGCAAGCAGCAGCCTTGGGAAGACCATCCGTCGAAGGTCTTATCAAGGTGTAATTATAGTTTTTAAATTTTTAATTTTTTTTCTTTTTCAATTTCTTTTGATTTTCCTCCCATTTTTCCACATTTTTTTTTCTAAACTCCTTCGGACTTTCTTCTCTCATTGTTTCTCATCTTCTTTTCTTCTTTACACCTTCATTCTTCTTCTTCTTTCTTTTTTTTTTTTCTCTGTTTCATCTTCTTCCTTTCTTCTCCATTTCTTCTTTCTTTTTTTTTCTTTCTTTTTATTCTTCTAGATTCTTCATCTTTCACGCTGTTAAAATGCCTTGGATATTATCACAGTGAAGAAGTCAAATTACTGTAGTAAAAAAAAGCCTTCAAATTACAGCTGAATTAAATGGCACTGTAGCCATTTGCATTCTGTTATAACAGTTGACAGGGAATCTCGTGGAAGCCATGTGCCATGTGAGGGCTGAGCTGAAGGGAATAAAAGTCCCCACGCAGCGGAAGCGCATCGATTGGACCTTACCCCGTATATTAATTAACATTAAAATACCGTTACGAAAACTCAAACAAACTTTAAACACTCTTTAAAGTTGCTGGAAAGTCAGTTTAAACATGCTTAAAAATAAATCTAAATTTATTTTCATGCTTTTCTAGAGAAAGAAGGAAGAACCGTTACAAACCTTCGTTGTAGACTTGACCGTTCTTCGCCAACGACGCTCCACGAACGAAAACGCAGCAGCCTCCTTTTCTTGTGATCGCTGGAAATTTCTCCTTTGAATGACACAATAACCACAGAGGTTACACCGGTATGTCTCTAAGTCTAGGAGGCAAAAGACTTGTGGGAGTCTTTCTCTAAGAGGGAGGCTAGAGAGAATTCTAGGTCTTGTCTTTGAGAGTCTAAGAGCAAGAGCAAGAGTGTCAAGTGTCCTGGACCAATTAGGTCTAGTGTTCTATTTATAGAAGAGAAGCCATGAATAAAATATTCAATTAAATCAATCTTTTCCAAAATTGATTCAATCTTATTCCTTAATTAATCAATCATGATCCATCAATTCCACAATTGATTAATCTTTTCCACAAATGACTAATTACTTCCATAAGTGATTAGATCATTTCCATAAATGATTAATCACTTCCTTAAGTGATTAATTATTTCCATAATTGATTAATTCCCACCAATTAAATATCACATATTTAATTTCCGGCCTAGAATTAATTAATTTGCCCAAACACATTTTAGGCCTTAAATTAATTAATTCATTATTTGAACTCTTTCAAACTTCCATAAATTTATATTTGAATTTCTTCAAATATTAATTTCTCTCATAATAATATATCAATATATATTATATTTGTTTCCCTTAGTAAATTGAACATTTTCAATTTACATTTATTACTTAGTTGCCTCAAATTACTTTATGAGCTACCAGTGGGACCTAATGGACCTGCAGATCAGAAGCTCCAACGATGTGAGATTAATTGGTCAAACTCATTAACCACATTAATCAATATTCGTTAACTGTGTGTTCATTCCACTATAGACTCACAGTTGCACTCTTCTCACTACAGACATATTTTCTGTGTCCACGGATATAGACCAATATCGACTAGTTAGTCCTTCACGAGTGTCCGTAACACCAGCTGGGTCAAATTACCGTTTTACCCCTGGGTTACCTCTATTTCCTTAAGTACCAATTCTCCTCTAATGAACAACCTGTTTGTGGTCCAACCATCAAACAGAAAACCCTCTCGTGCCATTGAGAGGGTAGGGCCCTTTGTTCAAGACTCGGAGTAACCACTTAAGGGAACACTCATCTGCTTCCCTAATGTCGGGAAGGAGTGAATTCCATCTTGTACGATTATGTTCCCAGCTCCCCATTCGGTCTTGTCCCCAAAGTGGTAGGCTTATTGAGTCGGCGTATTGGCCACTCTCACCCATACAAATCAAAGGACAATCTCTCATGAGCAGGAGTCCATAATCAACTCAGGATTAAGACTAAGTTGTCTAGGTCGTCCTAGTGAAATAGAAAACCAACTAGTTAACGGTGTTATAACCAGTGGTTACTATTTCGCGATCCGGTCTTATGCAAACTCATTGCATAGGATACCTCCACTTGCATGTCTCCTACACGAACGCGTTGGATCGCAGCGTTTGTATCAAATACAAAGTGGGTCGTATCCATAGTGTCACCAGGATAAGGCACCCAGTCTTATCCCTATACTATAGACCCTTTAGGCTGTTTCTTGAACAATGATCCCATATGTCGCTACATATAGTTCAAGACTCATATTACAGCCTTGGATGTCTAGTTTATTGGATTAGGGTTATTATTAGGCAAAGACAAATATAAAATTAACTAATAACAATTAATGGAAAAATATATCAATATTATTTCATTAATATCCGGTCAACAGTTACATTCACTATCTACGAGTTTTAGGGCATAAAACCCAACATGAGCAGGTTTCCAAGTCAGGTCAACCGGTAATAACAGGTTACCATCTTCTCAATAGGGATTATCACTCTAATTTTCTGATTCATTCTCTTAGATTGCAAAGAGTGTGCAAGAGAGAGTGTGTGAGGCAGTGAGTGCAGAAAACAGAGAGAGTGATAGTGAGTTGGGTGTGTGATTGCTTGTAATTGGGTTTGTGAGCTGCTATATTGATCTCTTAATAAAGCTTGGGGTGATCTCTTCAACAGTGGATGTACACCATCTTGGGTGGAACCACTATAATTTGTTGTGTCTTTCAATCTTCTTAACTCTCTTCTCTGAGTATCAGTATCGTGGTTGAGCTCACTGAAATAATCGATTTCTTAATCGGATTATAACAAGTGCTATCAGAGCCGCTGGGTTGATCGAATCTTCTTTCAGAAACAAGGTTGGTGCAATTCGATTGAGTTATTTCTTGTTTACTAATTCATCTATTTTTCCTGAAGCTATGGGTACCAGGTTTGAGGTAGATAAATTCTCTGGTAAAGGTGATTTTGGATTGTGGCGCAAAAAGATCAAGGCGTTGCTGGTGCAACAGAAAGTGGCTAAGATCTTGGATGATCCAAGTACTCTACCAGATACCTTCACACAAGAAAAAAGAGATGAGATGGCCGAGATAGCTTTCAGCACCATGATACTGTACCTGTCGGACAATGTACTGAGACAAGTCAATGAGGTAACATCTGCTGCTGATTTGTGGAAACGACTAGAGGAGTTGTACTTGACTAAATCTCTGCCTAATAAGATTTTCTTGAAAGAAAGGTTGTTTAGCTTTAGGATGGATCCTTCGAAAGCAATAGAGGCGAATTTAGATGAACTTAAGAAGATAACTATTGACTTGGCCAATATAGGAGAGAAGATCAGTGATGAAAACCAAGCTATCATACTTTTAAATTCCTTCCCTGAGTCCTATAAAGAGGTGAAGAATGCGATAAAGTATGGTAGAGATTCTTTGACTTTAGCTGTCGTGTTAGAGGCTTTAAGGTCAAAAGAACTTGAACTCAGAAGGGAAAAGAGAGATGGTGAAATTCTTTTGGCTAGACGAAGATCCGAAAAGAAGAACTGGAAAGGAAAAGAGCAAAGAAGGAGATCTAAGTCAAAGCCTAAGCATAAAAGATGTTATACTTGCAACAATGAAGGTCATTACAGGAAAGATTGCCCACAGAATAAGAACAAGGACAAAACTGAAGCCAAGAAGGATGAGGCTGAATCTGCAAACGGTATGGAGGGTTATGATTTGGCAGAGGTCCTTATGGTATCAGATTTTGAGGTTCAGAATGAGTGGATTCTTGATTCCGGGTGTTCATATCATATGACACCAACGAGAGAATATCTGTCAGATTTTAAAGACATCACTGGTGCAAAGGTTCTACTTGGGAACAATGAAGCATGTATGGTGCAAGGCATTGGTTCAGTAAGGATCAAGGCACATGATGGTCAAGAGAAAATTCTAAGTGAGGTAAGATATGTACCTCAGCTAAGAAGAAATTTAATTTCTCTTAGTGAACTTGACAGATCCGGTTTCTCTTATAAATCAGAAAAAGGTTCTCTGAAAATATATAAGGGTTCACTGTTGAAACTGAAGGGAATTCTAAAGAATGGCCTGTATGTTCTGGATGGAACAACTGTTGTAGGGGAAACTTCTGTGGTTTCTGAGGCAGCTACAAAACACACAGAGATGTGGCATAAGAGGCTGGGACATGTAAGCGAGGGAGGCTTTCAAGCACTCTTCAAACAAGGTTTGATAGGAGATAAAAAACTAGCAGATTTGCCACTCTGTGAACACTGTGTGATGAGTAAGTCTACAAGGGTCAAATTTGGCAAAGGCAAGCACTCTACAGGGGCAATTATGGACTATGTTCATTCTGATATGTGGGGTCCAGCAAAGGTATCCACGCTGGGAGGTGCCAGATTCTTTATGACAATAATAGATGACTACTCAAGGAAGGTCTGGATTTATTTGCTAAAGAATAAAAGTGAGGCTTTTGCAAGGTTCAAAGAATGGAAGATGTTGAATGAGAACAAGACTGGTAGGAAGCTGAAATGTTTGAGAACAGATAATGGGTTAGAGTTTCTAAGTAATGAGTTCAAGGATTTCTGCAAACAAGAGGAAGTTGAGAGGCACTTGACAGTGAAAATGACACCTCAACAGAATGGTTTGGCAGAACGTTATAATCGAACTATCCTTGAAAGAGTCAGGTGCTTACTTTCTAACGCCAAACTCCCTAAGATTTTTTGGGGAGAAGCTGCAGCCACTGCTTGTTATCTAATCAACAGATGTCCTTCCACGGCTATTGGGTTGAAGACACCACAAGAGATTTGGACAGGCAAGCCACTAGACCTTAGCAATCTTAGAGTTTTCGGATGCACTGCTTTTGCTCATGTAAAAGAAGGGAAGTTGGAGCCAAGAGCTGTGAAGTGTATATTCCTAGGATATCCTCAAGGGATTAAGGGATATAAGCTGTGGTCTTTGGAAGAAGGAAAAGGGAAGTGTGTTATCAGCAGGGATGTGGTCTTTAATGAGCTAGAAATGTCATACTCATTAAAGAAAAGTGCTGATCAACACGAAGAACAAGATGGTTCTTGCAGTTATGAAATTGTGACTGAGAATGCTCAAACTGAAGTTGAGCCCCCTTCAATCCAAGCCACGAATAGTACTGAAGGTGTTAATTCAGGTAGTAGAATTGATACAGAAAGTACAGATGCTACAACAACAACTTCAAGCTCTGACTCAAGTCCCATTCCTCAGCAGCAAAGAACTTTAGTTGAAGACGGAGATTTTAATGCTCAAACAGATGTTGTTCAACCAGAAACAGTGGAGCTTAATCTCCAAAACTATCAGTTGGCTCGTGATAGAGGAAAAAGGAGCAGTAAACCACCAACCAGGTACGGTTATTCTGACTTAGTGGCGTTTGCTTTGAATTGTGCAGGGGAAACGGATGAAGAGGAGCCACTATCATATATAGAGGTTGTGGAATCATCAAATGCAATTCAGTGGAAGCAAGCAATGGATGATGAGATAGCATCATTGCACAAGAATAACACTTGGAACCTGGTTGAAAGGCCTCCAACTCAAAAGGTTGTCCAGTGTAAGTGGATATATAAATTTAAACCTGGGATAGATGCTAAAACAAAACCTAGATACAAGGCTAGGTTAGTTGCTAAAGGGTATACACAGCAAGAGGGAGTCGACTTTAATGAAGTTTTTTCTCCGGTAGTTAGACATTCATCAATAAGAATCATATTATCTCTAGCCACATATTATAATATGATTATTGAGCAGATGGATGTGACTACGGCTTTCCTACATGGTGAATTGGATGAGAAAATTGATATGAGTCAACCTCAAGGCTATAAGGTACCAGGTAAAGAGAATCATGTATGTTTGCTAAATAAGTCTTTGTATGGCTTAAAATAGTCCCCTAGACAGTGGTATATAAGGTTTGATACATTTATTTTGTCTCAAGGTTTTCTTAGAAGTTCTTATGATGCATGTGTCTATGGAAAACAAGTTGAGAATAATGTATATATATACCTACTGTTGTATGTTGATGACATGATTCTAGCATCAAAAGACCCCGATGAGGTTTGTAAGTTGAAAGAGAAGCTAGGTTTTGAATTTGAAATGAAAGATTTAGGATCTCTAAAGAAAATTCTTGGCATGGAGATCAAAAGAGATAGGTTGAAAGGAACAATGTCTATAACTCAAGGAACTTATGTCCAAAAGCTGCTAAATAGGTTCAACATGGTTAATAGCAAAATTGTTAAGACACCTATTTCACCACATTTCAAATTGTCAGCACAACAGTCACCTAAAACAATAGAAGAGGAGTCTGAAATGGATAATGTTCCGTATGCTAATGCTGTGGGTGTATAATGTATCTGATGGTCTGTTCTCGGCCAGATTTGGCACATTCAATGAGTCTAGTAAGTCGGTTTATGGCAAAACCAGGTAGACCTCATTGGGAGGCAGTTAAGTGGATACTTAGGTATCTCAAAGGAACTCCAAATCATGGTTTACAGTATGGTAGAAGTAAGACTAATATGTTGTCTTTGGTTGGCTATACAGATGCTGATTATGCAGCAGACTATGATAGAAGGAGATCGATATCAGGGTACATCTATACACTGTGTGGTAACATCATTAGCTGGAAATCATCCTTGCAGTCTGTGGTTGCCCTCTCAACAACAGAATATGAGTATATAGCAGTTGGAGAAGCTATAGAGGAAGGATTGTGGTTAAGGGGCATGATAAGTGAGTTGATAAATGCAGACCAGGTTCCTCTACTGTATTGTGATAGCCAAAGTGCTATACACTTGGCTAAGAATCCAACACATCATGAAAGGTCGAAACACATCGATGTGAGGCACCATTTCGTTAGAGATGTGTTAGCAAAAGGGGACATGAAGCTGAACAAGGTGAGCACATCAGAGAATCCGGCAGATATGCTCACAAAAGTCCTACCTTCAGCAAAGTTCAATTACTTCTTGAGCTTGCTGAATCTTGAACCTGGCTAAGTGAAAACAGAAGGAAGAGATCACCCAAGAGATAGTGATAATGATCAAGGCAAGTGGGAGAATTGTTAAAATGCCTTGGATATTATCACAGTGAAGAAGTCAAATTACTGCAGTAAAAGAAAGCCTTCAAATTACAGCTGAATTAAATGGCACTGTAGCCATTTGCATTTTGTTATAACAGTTGACAGGGAATCTCGTGGAAGCCATGTGCCATGTGAGGGCTGAGCAGGTTTCCAAGTCAGGTTAACCGGTAATAACAGGTTACCATCTTCTCAATAGGGATTATCACTCTAATTTTCTGATTCATTCTCTTAGATTGCAAAGAGTGTGCAAGAGAGAGTGTGTGAGGCAGTGAGTGCAGAAAACAGAGAGAGTGACAGTGAGTTGGGTGTGTGATTGCTTGTAATTGGGTTTGTGAGCTGCTATATTGATCTCTTAATAAAGCTTGGGGCGATCTCTTCAACGATGTACACCATCTTGGGTGGAACCACTATAATTTGTTGTGTCTTTCAATCTTCTTAACTCTCTTCTCTGAGTATCAGTATCGTGGTTGAGCTCACTGAAATAATCGATTTCTTAATCGGATTATAACACACGCTTTCTCTTTTTTCTTACTCTTTTTTTTCTTTTTTCTTTAATCTTCTTCTTCACGTTGCAGTCTTAAAACCGACATTAACCGACCGACCGTCAATGGTCGTTGGTTGGTTGACGTAATCTATTCCTTTCAAATCGAAAAAATCGATCGTCAAAAACTGACATGTCAGTAATCGACGTCGGTTTGAGTTGAAAACTGACATGTCAGTAATCGGCATCAGTTTGAGTCCAAAACCGATGCCGACCGACCGATGATCTCCCTAGTGGAGGACACATTTGAATTCTTAGCCAAGTTTCAAAAACAAAAAGAAGTCTTTAAAAACTACTTTTTAGGCCCCGTTTGATAACCATTTGGTTTTTTGTTTTTGGTTTTTGAAAATTAAGATTAAAACACTTCATGCACCTACAAGTTTCTTTGTTTCGTTATCTAACTCCTTCCCATATTTTCAAAAACCAAGTCAAATTTTGAAAACTAGAAAAAATAGTTTTAAAAACTTGTTTTTGTTTTTGAAATTTGACTAAGAACTCAAGTGTGTCTTTAACAAGGATGAAATCATTGTAAGGAAATTGGATGAAAATAAACATAATTTTCAAAAACTTGTTTTTGTTTTTGAAATTTGACTAAGAACTCAAGTGTGTCTTTAACAAGGATGAAATCATTGTAAGGAAAATGGATGAAAATAAACATAATTTTCAAAAACCAAAAACCAAAAACCAAATGGTTATCAAATGGGGCCTTAGTTTTCAAAATTTGATGTGGTTTTTGAAAACATGGAAGAATTGAAGGTAGATAACAAAGCAAAGAAACTTGTAGGTGAGGGTAGTGACTATAAGTTTAATGTTTTGAAAACCAAATACTAAAAACTAAGGTCCCATTTGATAACCATTTTGTTTTTGGTTTTTGGTTTTTGAAAATTTAGCCTATAAACACTATTTCCACTAATAAGTTTCTTTGTTTAGTTCTTTACATTATTCCCATGTTTTCAAAAACCAACTCACGTTTTGAAAACTAAAAAAAAATAATTTCCAAAAACTTGTTTTTGTTTTTGGAATTTGGCTAGGAATTAAAATGTGCCCTTGACAAAAATGAAAACAATGGTAAAAAATTTGGGAGAAAACAAGCTTAATTTTCAAAAACCAAAAACAAAAAACTAAATGGTCATGGGCCTAAATGATTATCAAACGGAACTGTAGTTTTTAAAAACTTTTTGTTTTTTAGAATTTGGGTAGAAAGTCAAATGTGTTTTTAACAAATATGAAATCATTCCAAGAAAATTGGGAGAAAACAAACTTAAAATTTTAAAAACCAAATAATTATTCAATGGACCTTAAAAAATTGTTGTGTTGGTCTCTCACAGAAATGAAAGGTTTGGACCGGTTGGTATGCAATTATTGTTTCCTTATCCAATTCACCAAATCAAATGGGTTGATTGAATATTATTTATATTTTAAAATTATTTTTTGAATGATATGATCCAAACAATATTAAATCCTAACGCAATATTTTTATGTCTTCAGCATGTCCATATTTTATATTCGAAATTAGAATTATACTTAAAAAACATAAAAACTATCTTTTCAAAAAAAAAAAAAAAAAAAACCATAAAGACTATGATAGGTATACCCTTTCAAGTTATAATATCATTTTATATTTTTGTTAAAATTAAAACTGATATAATATCTTCTCCAAAAAAAATATATATATATATATATCATAATATATCATAAATTATATAATACCTTAAAATGATAACTATATAAACCCCTCATTAACAAAATACATCTTGATCAACTCTTTAAATTAGGGTTAAAGGTACATTTGGTTTAACTTTTCAAGTGTTTAATTTTGAAAAAAAAAATATTTTGAAAAAATTTCTAATGTTCGACCACCACTAAAAATGACTTATTAAAAATAAAGCATTTTAAGATAAACAATTGAAACCAACTTTTTTAAAAAGAGTTTTGAAGTATACAATAACTTAGTGTATAAAAACATAAATGTAACCAAACATATGAGTGTTTAAATGTTAAACAATTTTTATACAAAATGTTTTTTTTTAAAGAATGCATTCTTGAAAAACATTTAAACGTATTCCAAAAGCACCCTAAAGTTTTAATACGTATAAAAACATTAAAAACATTAAAAACATAAAATAAAATCTTAAAATCGCTATTCATATTTCTTCATTGAATCTCCCCTTTTCATATTTCTAGTTCCAAATCGTTATTAAAATGCATCTTAAAATCTTTAATTTATATTCTTCCATGTATCTTTTTCTTGTTGATTATTGTTTCCTTTCTATACATCTCTTATATATATATATGGTATTCAAATTGAAACGAAATTCTGACCAGTTTAGTTTTTTGTAACCCATTGTTTTCTTAAAACTCTTTTATTAAACAATTTAAAGTAAATAAAATAATTTTTGTTGATGATCAAATTTCGCTAGGTAAATTACCTTCGCTCCACGTGATAATCGACAATGAATTTGTTTGAAAGCGGGGGAAGACGTGGCCTGCAAAAGAGAAAACCTGCACACCGGTGTGGTGCTAGCCACACCGCCTCCGATGCTTAAGTCAGAAAACGGAAGGGAGAGCTAGAGAGCAAGGGAAAGAGAGTCGAGAATAGAGTTCGGGTCCCCTTCTTCAGTGGCGAAGAGGGGTATAAATACCTGCTCGTACTCCTAGGATTTTTAGGAATTCGGAGGCGTTTCGGGACAAACTAGGCGAAACCGGGGCGGCTAGAAGCATCAGGGATCGAGACGAGGTGACCGAGCTCGGCCCGCGCAAGCGGGCCAAATGGTCGGCCTCGGCCTTGGGCCGAGGCCGACCATATGGGTCGGGCCAAGTTGGCCCGGCCCTTTGGTCCGTTCTTCCTCTGGGTTGGTCTCCCAGCCCTATTTTTGCCCGGACGTCCTCGTCTGCTCCTTGTGCGTCGGGTGGTCCAAAATTGCCTATAACAATTTTTAATTTAAATTATATAAAATTTAAAATAATTATCCTATAACAAATTTAGAAATGAAGTAAAATATAGAAATATATAAATAATATGTTTACTTTTGTTATTATAATAAATTACAACAATTTAATATTAACAACCTTAAAATAATAGTATTAATATACCAGATATTATAACACCCTTCTTTTTAATTTCAAATTGAAATCTATCAATACTAATTTACTTTATATTACAACAAATATTTCTAAAAAGACCGCAAACAATACTTATTTTAAGAGCTACAAGTACAACACAATCTCAAACCAAATATTTTTTCTTTTTTCAAAAAACACTAAACACTTGTAAAAAAAAACTTCGTTTCACAATCATTTGGGCTCCGTTTGATAACGATTTGGTTTTTGAAAATTAAGCATATATATACACACCTACTTCCACCTATAAGTTTCTTTGTTTTAGTATCAATTTTCTTCCTTGTTTTCAAAAACCAAGTCCAATTTTGAAAACAAAAAAAGTAGTTTTCAAAAACTTGTTTTTGTTTTTAGAATTTGGCTAGGAATTCAAATGGATCTTTAACAAGGATGAAAGTTATAATAGGGAATTTAGCAGAAAACAAACATTATTTTCAAAAACCAAAAACAAAAAACCAAATGGTTATCAAACGGGACCTTGGTTTTTGGTTTTTGAAAATTAAGCCTACAAACACTATTTCCATCTATAAATTTATTTGTGTTGTTATCAATCTTCTTCTCGTGTTTTAAAAAACCAACTCAAGTTTTGAAAACTAAAAAAAGTAGTTTTCAAAAACTTGTTATTGTTTTTGGAGTTTGGCTAGAGATGCATATGTATCCTTAACAAAGATGAAACTCATTTTAAGAAAATTAGGTAAAAACAAGCTTAATTTTCAAAAACCAAATTGTTATCAAACGAGAGATCTTAATATTTCTGGTGGTCTAATGAGCAGAATTCTTTTTTTTTTTTTTTTTGAAAAGCTTAGCAGAATTCTTTTTAACCTAGGATGTATGCTATTTAGGTAAATTGCATTCGGAAAAAGAATTGAAAAATTGCTTAAAATAACAAATATATTTTATAAAAATGACCTAGAGTTAAAAAAAGTTCTTTTTTTCTTTTTCTTTTACTTTTACGATTCGTTTGTACCATCAAATACCCAAATTTTCCCACCTCTGTCATCTCTAGTTTTTCCTTCTCTTTGATTTTTTTTTTTTTTTTTTTTTTTTTGTCTTCTCAATGTTCTTCTTCTTCCTCTTCTCTCTTTCATCTCACTCATCCATAGCATTGAGGATGACCCAAAAATGGGTGGTATGTAGAGTGACAAAATATATACTACCCGTTAGAAGGGTGATCTGGATTGTGGTTTTCTTGTGCAAAGTTCTGTGTAACTATGTGTGACCTATCAAGTCTAACTCAAGAAAACATAGTCTTGTTTTAAATGGTAGTTTGTTCACTCGATGTAAAGAAAGATTTCTTCCGACCTTGAGAAAATAATGAAGAGATTCGTGGTCCAAAAGTACCATATCTTAGTGAAAATAGTTGCATGCATATTCAATGTATCTTGCTAATAATACATAATCTGATATAACATTTTTAGTAAGTAGCTACATATAGTACTTATCCAACAAAAAGGCATCGAAATATAGGGTTAAGCATATCCTTCGTTATCTTCGAAGTATAATATTATGAGTTTTTTTTTTTTTTTTTTTAATTATAAATAAATCATAAACTTCCATCTAGTTGGTTATACTAATGTATATTATTTTCCTGACCCACATAAAGCTAGATCTCAAACAAACTGTTTATTTACATATGAAGAACCACTATATCCTAGCAGTTTATGTGGTAGAGACAATAACAACCACTTCCTTAAACCATGCTAAAATCATGATGATTCTTCATGAGACTAGGCGAGAATGTGTGTAGTCAAGATCAATGACTCAACATATTCGTGAAACATGCGCATTATTGTCTTCAAACAAAGATCGTCCAACAACATTATATAAAAAGTAATACAACATGTATAACTTAAATCAAAGGATAATATATTAAAGGAGATAGAGCAAAACATATCTCACCATAAAGCTCTTTTACACCCATAATCCTGAAGAAAATAATGACAATATCACTATTCAACAAATTTCTTCCAAAGACAACTTGACAGACTTATTTATGAAAGCATTACCTACATGTAACATTTGAGAAGTTACAGGTAATGACAATATCACTGTTCAACAAATTTATTCCAAAGACAACTTGACAGACTTATTTATGAAAGCATTACCTACCTGTAACATTTGAGAAGTTGGTGCACAACATTGGACTACTTTGACTTAGAGATCTCAAATGATGTTTCCATAAGTGGGAGTAAATATCAACATTAAATATTTTTCCTTGACTATGGTTTTTTCCATTGACTTTTTTTCAGTAAGGTTTTTAGTGAGATGGTTGTTAAACAAGTATATGAATAATGTACTATTTTTCCTTCATTTAATTTTTCTAGTAAGATTTTAACAACACATATATTTTATATACAATGGATATCTAAGGGGATGAAGTGTTATAATTGTTATTGTTTAGATATTCATAAGTTTATTTTCTCCATTCGACTCATATATATCCATCCCCCATTATACTCATTTTCCTCCCTGACTCATTAGAAGATGGAGATGGGGAAGGAAGATGGAGAAGAAAGAGAGAGAAAGAATTAAAAAAAAAAATAATAATAATAATATTTTTATATATTTTTATTTAAAAAATTAAAATTTCATTTTTTTAATTAAAATAATAGTGCCACGTCAGCTTGTCGTTAGGGTTTAACAGAAAAATGGACGGCAGGGACCAAATTACTCCTTATCTCAAACCTCAGGGGTATTTTTGTTGAGTTGGAAAACTTGGAGACCAAAGTGTAACTTAACCCAAACCTCAAGGACCAAAAGTGTATTTTTCTCTATAATTAAGCATATTCTAAAATAGTTTCTCCCAACAACAATTATTAAGATAAGCAATAATATATATATATATATATATATATATATATTTGTGTATAAAATAAAATACTATTTTGAAAGAAGGCTCGTGCTAAACGAGATTCTTAAGTCAGACAAATCCTTTCATTATTTTAATCAGTTATACATTCTTAAGACTTAAGAGTTAATTAAGATCATTTGTATAATTGTATAGAATAAACAAATAAATAATAAAATCAAATAAAGAAAACTATATTTAAGAAAATAATAATAATCTGACGGCGGCAAAAGAACAGCTGACTTCCGGCGAGGGCCCTACAGGTCAAATCGGAAATGTCTGATCTGAAGAAGTATGGAACCAAAATAGAATCTTCCAGAGACAAGGAATTTGACTTTTTCTTTCCTTTTTTTTTTTTTGTTTAGATGTTTGTCTTCTTTCTTTTTTATATATATATTAAAAAGTTTAAAGATACTCTAGCTTTTGGGATATGAAATGTGCTATTAATATGATAACTGTATATTGCTTCTGTGCTTTTTGACCTGGTTTTGTGAGTTTACGTGTCTGTTTTCCCTTTTCTTCCCTTTTTCTTTTTCTTTTTTTACTTTTAATATTATTTTATTTTGCCTTTTGAATTTTCAGTGTACTTTAATCTTGAAACTAAAAAAAAAAAATGATAACTTTGATTTGTATGTTATTTTACATTTAACAAAGGGATAACGAGTGACTTCGAATATGTGTATCAACATCACAATATATATGTTGTTAATTAGGAATACATTTTATATAAGAATTGAATAATCCTAGCAAACTAATTTCACTTTAACTAGCTACTAATAATTAATGTAAATAATAATACAGAGGTTGTATATATAACACCAATTTTTTAACCATAAAAGTAAACCAGATGAAATAACATATATAAAGGTTCTTAACTAGTGTTAGATTGTTGGTAGCAATAACCTCAAATTAACAAAATGTAACGCCCGTAATTTAAGAAAATTTCATATTTCATTAGTTTTGGAGTTAATTTGGAGTTGGAGGGAAATGTAAAAGAATGAAAAATTTGGTGAAATTTTAAAATGTAAGCTGGAATGGCAATTTCGTAATTTAATGGTCTTTGGAGCCAAGCCAAGCCTTTTAAAAAGGGCTACACACAGCCCTAGGTCATTCCATTCTTTTTTTCCCCTTGTTCTTCACACGAATTCAACCACCACTCTTCCCTTTTCTTTTTCTTCTCTACCTGCTGACAGCAGTCTCCAAGTCCTTCTCCTCCGGCGACGCTCCTTCTCCGGCGACAGCAGCAGTGGCCGACGCCTCTTTGTGGATCTCTTCCGCCGGCAAGCAGGGTGCGGGCGGCGTTTGGGATCGAGCTCCAGCGATGGTGGGGCGTTGCAGCGGCGGTAACGGCGTGGGTCTCGCGCGTCTTCTCTCCGGCAGCGCAGCGGCTCACGGCGGCGCAGCGGGTCTTCTCTTTCAGCAGCAGGTCGCGGCGGCGCTCGTGGATTCTGGCAGCAGCAAGCTCGAGCAATCCGTGGTTGGTGTGCAGCGTGAGTCTCGACAGAAGGAAAGTTTTCCGGCGTGGGCAGAATGTTGCAGCGAAGATTGGAGCACGAACAGCCGCATTTTGAGGCTTTTTCAAGTGTTTTCCAAGTTGTTGGAGTCGAACTAACGAAATTGGACTGACTTTGTTACCCGACCAGCAGCTGTAGGTGATGTTTAAGTGGGATTTTGAGCGATTTCGGCATTGGCGTGTGGTGATTCAATTGGAGGATTAAAGTGGATTTGAGACCCGAACAGCAAGCGAGATTCTGTTTTATGTGGTTAAGGACCTTGGAGTTAAAAGAATTAATTTAGTTCTGTACAGAACATTTAAGCCGAGGTAAGTGAACTTACTATTGAACTTTTTAATTGGGTGCGCGTGTTTGATCTTTTCTAAAATTCTCGTGTTTATGAGTTATTCTTGAAATTATTATTATTGTTTAAAAGCATGAGAATTATGCATGAAAAATTTATATTTTTCATTATGTATGAGTTTATGAAAATTATTGAAAGCATGAAATCCATTATCATTGCTTGCATTTGTTAATGTTTAAAATAAATGAGTTGGTGGTCTCTTTTAAATTCCATTAAAGGGATGAGTTTAAATTAGTGTACATGAAATTGATGTACGTTCGGAGATGCCTACACAGGGCTTAGGGACATGAAATTGATGTATCTAAGTTGAGGTTTGTGAAATTGACGACCTCGAGGTTTCGTGAAATTGACGGCCTCCGTAGGAGACATATGAAATTGATGTGTCTAGAATATGCATGAAAGTGATGCATATTCTCTCTCAGTAGAAAGACACATGAAATTGATGTGTCTAGGATATGCATGAAATTGATGTATATCCTAAGTTTAAAATAAAGTTAGAGCCACCAAAAATTATATTTATTGTTGATTTATAAAAATGTTTTTAAAGCGTGACCCAACCTCAATAGTAGGGTTACTTACTGAGTATTTTAAAATACTCATTCTTTTCAAAAATATTTTTTTTCAGGTAAAGGCAAGGGCAGATGAAGGGCGATTGATGAGAATCCGATAGACAGCCATGAGAGGACTTGAGTTCATATTTTATTTTTCTTCCGCGTTAAGAACACTGTTTTACTTTATTTGAATTGTAATTTTGTTTTAAGAAAATTTATAGAGGCCTTGTACATTTATGTTTTAGGATTTGTTTAAGCTTATTTAAAACCTTTGAAATTAGGGATCCCGAATAAAAGTTTTGTTTTAAAGATTTTGTTTTAAATTAGTGTTTCTGTTACAAATTATCTTCATTTCAAAAGGCCTCCAAGGCATGCATTGTCGTAACGGTCTCTTTAAGGCTTTTTAAGAAGTCGGGTTGTTACACAAAACCTCAAAATCTTGTGATAGAGTTAATAAATAGTCGAGATAGCTTATAAAGCGTTGTCCTGAAGACAGTTATTTGCTTTACACAGTTGCAAGCAGACTACAAAGACTCTCTCAACTGGTATAACGACTAATTCCGACAGAACAACAACCTTGAACTACTTGGATTTGGCAGAATTCTTGGATACTTGGTCTCAACTCAATTCAAGATCAAAAGAAAGAAATAGAGGAGAGTACTTGAAATAGGATAGAGATGATCCAAATGAAGAAACAAGTTGCTATTTATAGACTAGTAACGTGTAATTCCAAAAAATAAAATAAATAAAAATAAAAATAAACATTAAAACATATGTCAAACATAACTCAATTGAGTAATTACTTGCAAAACTCAAACATAATAAGTTTAGCTTCCATATGTTAAATCTGTAAATAAAACATCAATCTATTTTGATTTTTTTTATGAATTTAATTTCCATATATCATTTTTTTTTCTCACATTTATAATAGTATCCAACGTATGTATATATATTAAGGTCATAAATCAATTAATGATCATTGTATAGATTAATATTAAATACCATAAGGGAGTGACCAAAATGATTGTCTATGCAATTTAATTATTATTATTCTTTCTGAAATTTTAATATAAACTACCAAATAACAAGTATTTACGTCAAAGTGAACATAACTCAACGGTAATTGACATATACCCTTGATTAAAAGAACAAAGGTTCAAATCTCTTATATTTCCGAATGTTGTTTAACTCAAAATAATAATAATAATAATAAATAACAAGTATTTCCATTTTGAATCTATTTTTTAATACCACATCTTCGTAGATTTATCACTTTTTCTTTTCACAAAAAGGTTTGATTGAAATACATCCACACCTTAAGAATAACTAGTTAAAAACATGCATGTGATGCACATAAAATTTCACTATTTTAATCGAAAGTAAAAAAAAAAAAATATGATGGTATGATTTATATTAATTTAGAATTAATAATATGAAATCTTTGGAACAATTTTTTTTTTTAGTGAGATTTCAAATTTGAATTAATATACTTTTTTTTTATTGATTTAAATAGTAAATATTTGACCAAACGTAATGAAATAGAGAAAGTTGATAAAGAACAAATGGATAATTGAAATTAAAATAAAAGTTGTAAAGAAAAATTTATAAATAAGTGATACAAGATGATAGTTTATTACTTGAAAGGTAATTCTTTGGTATTCTTCCCAGGGCCGGAAGAAAAGATAGAAAGAAATATAAAAAATATACTTCATAAAAATTATATAAATTCAATTTAGGAAAATTGAAATACGTATTAATAAATTAGACATTGATTAAAGGAGAATGATATCTTTATAATAACTTATGTACTGATAGTTTCTTTCAATACATGGATTGCACCTATATATTGAATGAATGCACTGACTCAATGTGTCACCTACTCTTGAATAGTCATGTCTCATTAACATAAACTATTACACCTATTCAACTTTAAAGTTTTTTTTTTTAATATATTTGTGTTGATGGTCGATTTTGGTCAGAGGAAACTCACCTGACCTTCACGTGCCACCAACGGTAAATTTGTAGATGAGGGGGAAGACGTGGCCTGCAAAAGAGAAAACCTGCACACCGGTGTGGTACTAGCCACACCGCCTCCGATGCTTAAGTCAGAAAACGGAAGGGAGAGCTAGAGAGCAAGGGAAGAGAGTCGAGAATTGAGTTCGGGTCCCCTTCTTCAGTGGCGAAGAGGGGTATAAATACCTGCTCGTGCTCCTAGGGTTTTTAGGAATTCGGAGGCGTTTCGGGACAAACCAGGTGAAACCGAGTCGGCTAGCGGCATTGGGGACCGAGAGGAGATGACCGAGCTCGGCCCACGCAAGCGGGCCGAATGGTCAGCCTCGGCCTTGGGCCGAGGCCGACCATATGGGTCGGGCCAAGTTGGCCCGGCCCTTTGGTCGGTTCTTCCTCTGGGTCGGACTCCTAGCCCTATTTTTGCCCGGACGTCCTCGTCAGCTCCTTGTGCGTCGGGCGGTCCAAAATTGCCTATAACAATTTGTAAAGTAAAAATTTGAAGAACCATCTTCATTGTCCTAATATTTCTTAATGAATATCTTATCTCGAAGAGTCACAATCCCAAAAAGTGAAGAACCACTTCCATTGTACAAATTTCTCTTAAGAGACACGAAAAACTCAAAAAAGAAAAAAGGGAAAAGAAAAAAAAAAAACTATAACATGATATATAAATAGAATATTTAAGGAACAGTTTGTTTTTTTCTTTTAAAAAAGAATATTTAAGGAACACATGGGAAATTGTAAAAAGTGAAAAGGAGTGTGGAGGCCGTGTATGTTGTGGATTGTGATGTGAAAACCACAAAAAGTGAAAAGCAAAAAGAAAAAGAAAAAGAAAAAGAAAAAGGGTTGTTTGTCATTTATTTATTTATTTATTTATTTTTATTTTTTGAGAAAAGTCATTTATTTATTTATTGAGTTCAAAAAGTTGTTTGTAATCAAGGTATCAAATTTTCATCGACATACCGACATTTCAGTGGAAATGTCGGTATGTCGACCATGTCGACATTTCCAAGGGGGGGAAGTTTCGATCTTCCCCCCATGTCGACGAAATTTCGTCGAAATCTCGACATTTCGGCGATCGCCGAAATGTCGAGATGTGTCGATTTTTTTTTAATTGTTTTTTAATATATTTTATAGTTTAAGTTTTAAGTTTGAACCTAAAGTTTCATAACCTTCCCTTGTCCCAATGGAAGCGCGCGTGGCTGACATTTGTGTGGGTTAGAGTTCGAATCCTGCCTAACGTATTTTTTATTTCATTTTTTTCTATTTTTTTAAATACAGTTTTTTTTTAACTTTTATATATATTTTTTTTTATTTTTCAACCTCCATTTATTTAAACTTTTTATACTTTCTTCTTTTGCTTTTCATTTATTAAATTTTACATCAAAACACTACAAATTTTCAAATTTATTTTTTAATGTTTACTACAAAAATAATTTTTAATTTATTATTTTAAACCTCCATTTATTTAAACTTTTTATACTTTCTTCTTTTGCTTTTCATTTATTAAATTTTACATCAAAATACTACAAATTTTCAAATTTATTTTTTAGTGTTTACTACAAAAATAATTTTTAATTTATTATTTTAATTTTAAATTTCTATTATTTTATTATTTTTAGCATCTATAGATACTTTCATTTCATTTCAACTTCTTCACGCCACAATTCTCAAATTCTCAATTATAATTTTACATTTTTATTATTTTATTATTTTACCATATTATATAAATATTCTCATTTCATTTTAATTTCTTCACACCTTAATTCTCTTAAATTTTCCCAAAATATTTTTCAATTACTTTCTTAAATTAAGAGCTCTAGCCTTCTAGCTCTAGTTATCTATCTTCACTTGTTAAGTTAAGTTTAAAGGTTTTCATGTTTCTTTACCTTTAAACTTAAATTTTCATTTAACAATTCAAATAATTTTCATCAATTTTCAAAATTCTTGCACATATCGACATTTGAATCGACAATTCCATCTAAATATTATCTTACTTTTTAGATATGATGATAAAAAGGGATCCATTATAGTCTAATTAAACTACAATTAAAGTTTCATTGACTAATTCAAACAATTTCCATCAATTTCCATGATTTCCGTAAATTTTCCCGGAATGTCTCTCGACATTTCCATCGACATCGACATTTTAAACCTTGTTTGTAATGAAAGATTCATTCTGAAACTTTCTTTGCCATTTTAATGCCCTAAAAGTTGTACTTTGTACCAACCATTTTCTGTCACACCGAAAGACTTTGGAAATTTCATTGCACCAACACCCTTTTTTTTAGTTATTTCATTTTCTTTGAATGAATAATCATTTCAATTGATTTCATATTCATCTTCTTTCATGATTTATTTTGTAATAATAAAATTTGTTTACTTTTTTTTTTTGGAACGGGTGAAGAAAGGGTCTCTTAATTTAAAAGACTAGTTAAAATTTTAAGAATTTATAATTTTGGAAGGTAGTGTTTGGTAACCTTTTGATTTTTGAAAATGAAAATTATGTTTTTTTTTTTTATTTTTTTTATTTTCTTATTATGGTTTTCAGGTTTGTGAAGAACACATTTGGATTATTAGTTAACTTTCAAAAATAAATATAAGTTTTTTGAAAACTAATTTTTTTTATGCTTGTTGAATAACCATTTGTTTTTTGAAAATGATGTTTATTTTTTTCTCAAGTTTCTTACAATGGTTTTCATCTTTGTTAATAACACATTTAAATTCTCAACCAAACTCCAAAACAAGTTTTTTTAAAACTATTTTTTTAAATTTTTTTTCAAAACTTTACTTTGTTTTAAATATATCGGAAGAATTTAGATAACAAAAAGAAAAAAAAAAAACTTATAGGTGGAAGTAGTGTTTATAAGCTTAATTTTCAAAAACAAAAAACAAAAAATCAAACGATTATCAAACAGACCCTAAATTTTTTAAAATGAAAAATTATGGGTACAAAAAGCTATAATGTAAAATATTCCCCTCTCCCTTTAAAATTTTATGACTAATTAGGATTTTTTATCTAGTTGTTAAAGATATACTTCAAGTGCCAACAAGAGCTTAGCTCAACTGGCATAAAGTTGTATTGATAACCACAAGGTCTGTGGTTCGAATCCCCCTCCCCACATGTTGTCAAAAAAAGATATACTTCAAGTTATAGTCAGATTTTAAAAGCTAAAAAATGTTGGTCTTATTTGATAATGTTATAGTCTAAAGTTTGTATTTGGTTTTATTACAAGTTTAGTCTTTGAACTTTCAATTTTGTTTCTAATAGGTCCCTAAACTTTAAAAATGTCTAATAGGTTCTCAAACTTTCAATTTTGTGTCTAATAGGTCTTTGGCGAGATTTTTAAAAATTAACCAATCTACTATATATAAAATTGAATTTTATGCCTATCGAGACTCTAAATTTCCAATTTTGTATCTAGTAGGTTTGTAAATTTTAAAAAATGTTAAATATGACAAGGACTTATTAAATACAAAATTAAAAGTTGAGAGACCTATTGGACATAAAAGTGAAAGTTCAAGTACCTATCGGATACTTTTTAAAATTCAAGGACTTATTGGAAATAAAATTGAAAGTTCGAGGACCTATTTGAAACTTTTTAAAGTTCAGGAACTAAATTGACACGATCCTAAAAGTTCAGGGACTAAAATGTAATTTATCCTTTGTACTTTTATAAATAGTAAGCATGTTTAATAATATTTTGTTGTCTTTATCCTTACCTCTCAAAAATATTTTTGAAATCTTAGCGAAATTCCATGGATAAAATTAAAATTTTGGGAATTATTATTTTAATTCTTAAATATAGTTGGTATCTTTTTTTTTTTTTTTTTTGAAATTAAAATATAGTTGGTATCTTATAGATGATTTAAAGCAAAGAAACGGTTGGCTAACTAAGTCCTATGTGAATAACAACTTCTTTTAAATTATTACCAAAATTTAAAAGATGAAAACAAAATTTTAATAAAATCTCAAATATAGGTTGAATTTTAAAAACATTTTAAAAAATGACCTAAATATAAACTTTTATTACAATGGTGTCTACCAACCAGAAAACTTATAGAACAATCTACACATGTGTCTGCAGTCAATGCCATATATGAAATTCACTTCACTTTAACAATTTGTATATTCTATGTTTAACCCAAAAAACAATAATAAATATTAAAAAAAAAACAATTTTAATCAAATGCCAGCCAATAATGGAATATATTGAATGTGTACCAAGTTATTTATTTTTGATTGAGTTCAACGATATTTGATGGTGTGGGAATTAAATCTCTGACTTCTTGGTCGAGGGTACGTGTCATACTCATACCAAGTCAGAGTTAACCACTATATTAATCAATAAAAATAGTTTTTCACTTTTTCTAAAAATTATATTATGGATTTGTTGTTTACCTAAGTTTAAAGCTTTATAGAAAACTATTTATTTCACTATTCCTTAAACATAAGTATTGATTTTAAAGGTGGATAGGTCTAACCTGATATGTAATGACCATCATTCTTATTATGTTTTCCGACTTATAATTCTATATATATATATATATATATATTTTGGTCAAATAAAGGCAGCAAACAATCGAACAAAGTTACTTGGTCGATTAGTATCGATTATGAACACAAACCAACACCAAAAATCGACCATCGACTTTTATTACATAGAAGATGATGGGTTTTGGGAATGCTTGCAAAATAACTAGCCAACGGTTTGATCGGTTCGGTTTAACGATTTATATGCAAAGTTTCATGGATGATTTGATAAACCCAGCAGGGTGGCACGTTTGGATGGGAATTTTGCTGACCCTAAACACAATACAATAGGTTTGGGCGGAGGTCAAACACATCAGGGAATGAAGGAGAGAGCTGAAGGAAAGACAGATTTTACTTTTTTTTTTTTTTTTTCTTAATACGCCATTAAAAAAATATTTTTTTCACACCAATATCAAGTGGCATAAACTAATGACTAAAAGGTATGTGGTTCAAATCTCTCATCCAGCATCCAGGACTTGAGATATGAGATGTCATATAGTAAGATTATAGATATCATATTTCGTTCTCCAGAATAAATCAAAATAAAATGTCGTATAATAATCAAAACAGATGAGTATTTGCCAACAAGAGCATAACTCAACTGGCATAAAGTTGTATTGATGACCACGAGATCCGTGGTTCAAATCCCCCCACCCACATATTGTCAAAAAAAAAAAAAAACAAAAACAGATGAGTATTTGCAGCACAACACAATAAAAAAGAAATTCTCCACTTATTTCGAGTAATAGAGAGTAATGTGTTCGAAGTAATTTGAACAAATTTGGTCTTTAAGCTTGCCTTTAATGGCAGTTTTTATTTAATTTTTAAATTTCAAAAAGTTTCAATCACATCTCATCTCAAAATTATAAAATTGAGTTGAGTTCGTTTTGGTCATTTTCGTTAACAATGTTGACTAAATAGTGGCATGGATTACCTGTCGGATACCTGTTGACTTATTCGTCACAACAGAACAAACATCATGAGAAAAGTGAAAAATTGGACTAAATAGTTCACCCAATCCATAAGAGACCCTTAAAATGTAGCTTAAAAAAGAAAGTATATTGTAGCGCCAGTTTATTTTATTTATAAATCAATCAATAGACATGTTAATTTAACCAACAAACTCCCCCACCAAAAAAGAAACAAAAAAACCTAACTAAAATGACTCAAAAACTGAAATCCCCTGATGAGCTAAGCATCCAAAATAAGAACATAATAGCTTTTACAGATCTAAAATAACCTCAACAAAATCAAAATCTTCCAGCTCACACATGCCAACAAGTTTTCAAAAAAAAAAAAGTAGAGAAGGAAACTCCAAATGGACTAATAGTAATAATAGTTTGGCTTGAAGAACAAGAACAATTACTTTACTGGGTAGTAGGCGAACATTCAATTTTCCCTTTTGAAGATTGTCCCAAAACATTTGCAGTACAAACAAGAAGTTCGTTATATATGAAGGCACCTTCTTTCACTGTTCAGAAGAATATATTATATATATTATATTCTGGCCTAATATGATGCTGCTTATTGCAAAACCTCAAAAATCTCCTAAGAAACCAAAGAGCAAAAAAGTGCTACATAATGCAACAGACTTTCTGTTTTCATTTTGGAATCTCTCAGGTTTTCTTCGCCCCTCAAATCTCCTAAACCTCTACCCTCCACTCCACCCCTACAGAAGGAGGGTCGGTCTTAAACAAAGGAGAATCTTGGAAAACAAGTATGCACCAATCTCCTAATTTATAAACCAAATATATTGACAAGTGATACGCTCAACGGCCATACGTGTGTATCCCTAACCACTAAAAATGGAAGCGAAGTGAGAAAATCAAAGTAACTTCTTTAACCCGTTGGACCAATGTAGACAAGAAATACAAAAGTAATTACCCCACAGCTATAATCACGAATGAGAGCAAAAAGTACTCTTCAATAGATCTTTCATCTAATCCTCGTCCTCAGAATCTGTAAAGAAAATACAAGAGAAACATTTTAATATCATCAAATAAAACCATGACATTGCCCCTTTTGAAAAAAGAACTTAGGAAATCAAAAGTATACATTTATCTTGATCAATCAATCAATGTATCTTTCTTAATCTAAAACTACTTTTAGAAGTAATCATAATATTTGTTTGAATATTAAACGACATATATATGTACTTCTTTTTGCCAAAAAAAAGTTGTAGAGCCTGTTTTAAGGTGTTTCCATTAAACTGCTTTTTAGGCTAATATAATCATGCTGAAACTCTTTTTATTTATGAAAAATAAAATCAGATGAATAACCAATATGTACCAACAACTTGTAGGAAATTATGCTACATTAATCTAAGACAGGATTTGTTGGAGGGTTCCCCTTTTCTTATTTGATCAATGAGAAAATGGAAGTGCATTCAGTAAAGTTACATACCAGATCTTATATCCTCTCCAACTTTTCCCCTATTTTTCAGCTGTCTACTGATCATAGAGCATATGAGTAACCACCAGTATATGTGGAACACAAGTAACATCAACAACATCGTGTTGAAAACATAGTATATCAATCTGGAATTCACATCTGGTAGCTTCAAGTACTCACAGAGATCATAGCTGAGATGTATCAATCAAAAAATCAGATAGGCAAAGGAGCAAGTATTGTGCCGAATCTTCAAAGATAAAATCAAACACCAGAAGCACAAACCTCGTTGCTTTTATAACCCAGAAGGGAAAGAATATAAGCCGCAATATGAGCCATGAAATGGCAAAAAAACCAAAGAAAACACTTGCTCCAAGTTCTTTTTCAGAATATTTAAACACCTTGGCAGCTTCCATGAAGACGTCACTTGCATCATGGAGTGCAAGAATAACCGATCCAATCTGGAAAAATCTGCAGAATTGAGTACAAGAATCCTGATTTAAAATTTTATCTATTATTATAATCAGTGTACACATTCATCATAAGAAATGCTGAGAAACAAAGAATAGTCAAGCAATTTCTGGCTACACACACCACCAAAAAAAAAAGCAAAAGAAAAGTCCAGAAGAGGCTTTAAAACAAAATATTGACCCATGAATACACAAATATAAAGTTATGCAAATATGTGCATAACTTTTACACAGTTACAGCGACATCAACATAATTAAAGAAAACAGAGGGTTACATCCTAAAGAGTGGGGAGGGTGAGTGGTCCCTGATTAAAAGAGGTTACAGAAAACAACCATAATCAAGGTTAAAAAAAACTTGTAGAGCCCTAAAGTGAGACTATAAGGTGTGTACACTATCCCAAAAAACATCTAAAGACTTTTGTTTGTCATTAGAAAGAAGATTTTTTTTTAATAAGTAAAAAGAAGAAAGAAAAACTAGCTCTAGTAGGGAAACTCCAAATCAATTTCATATTTGCATTACTCCCTATATCAATCATGACACTAAGTGCCACCATGGCAGTTGATATCTATATTCTCGTTGTTAAGGGGTTACTATTAGTATTAACTGTCATCAGGTCTACAGTCAAAATCCAGAAAAAAGGAACAAGCATCCTATTATCAAAATTTTAGTGGAAATGTGAAGCCCTTAAGTTTTCTCTAGTTTCTAAAGAAAAACAAAAGACTACGTAAGATCCAAAAAAAAAGAAATAATAATAAAATAAGACAAAAAAACTCAAATAGAAATATCTCCTTGTTCTCATATCATGCTCTAATTTTATATTTAATGATATATGACAAGAGTATTGTCCTGCAAACTATGTAAAAACATATTTCAATCTTTCAATAACAGTATATGAACTCAATGCATAATCAGGATGAGCAAGACGACAATAATAATGCAGGATTTTCATAGAATAAACTTCAATTCATAAAGTTTTCTTCACCTGTACTAGAATGATAAATGTCAAAGTAAAAGGTAGAAATAAAGTACTATTTAGAACTATGTGTGTGTGTGTGTGAATATATATATAAACATAAATGACTCAAAATAAAGATCAGTATCACGTTATATGAGAGAGAGAGAGAGAGACAAGGCCACAACATAACATTTGTTCTAATGGAATAATTCTAATAGCCTTCAATAGTCACAGCTTTGAATCTTTGATCTATTCTATATCAAAAGTTACAAGGTGTTAAGACTGGTGGCCAATTTTCTCCCAAGGAAAAAAAAAGTAAAGCCCAGAAACAATATAACTAAGCCCACGAAAGCATAAGTAGGAAACAGACTCTGGCACAATTTCCCCAATCTGTGTAATGGCCACCACCATATTTCTAGTTATTACTAAACACTACTAGCTATGCTGAACTTATATAAAAGAACTTTAAAATACCTCGTAATATATGAGTATCCGATCAAGATAACAGTAATTACATGATGAGACATCATGACGGAGAAATCCTTTCTCCGAGTCTCCCATATAAGAAGTGCGGCAATGCTATACAAGTAGAACCCACATTGGCACATATAGAACAATTTCAGAGGAAGTCTGCAAAAGAAGTGAAAGGGATCAGTTCATATGCAACTAAAAATCTTTAATTCATCTGAATGTATACCTTAAGAATAACAATAAACTAAAGTTAGAAATAAAAATTTCAACTCCTTACTATTAGAGTTGCGATAGTAAGGAAGAAGAAGAAGGGAGGAAAGAGCCCAAATGCACTAATGAAAGAAGGAAAGGAAGTCTAACAAAAAATATTGAGAAGTAATCTAGATGGAAGAGGATACCAACCCGCTTCAAGCATTTCTATCTAATCAATACAGCAAGTTAGATCCACCAGTTGAAGAAAAGATGAAGAGCATCAATCAAATTAATATCAAAGCATGTAAACCACTCACTGCAACTCCTGATTTGGCCAGCCTTTAAAGTATTGATTTGAATCTCTAAACCATGGTTCATTGTATGCAATTTTTAGAATGCATATTTCAACGGTTCCATAGTATGCTAGTTTCCACATTGATTCTGAACATTTTACAACCTTCGACTGGGTAGCCTCATCAAGTTTAAGTGGAGCAGCTCCTTTGCTCAACAGCCAAATTGCAAACCTCTGAAAACAGAACAAGTTGAATGACATTATTAGTTCCTCTTTCTTAATAAGTAACAGTGAAATCTTATTGACAATGCAAAAGAACCAAGTAGAAAATGGGTGATAAGGAATCAACGTATGAAGTTAAGAGAATCACAAAAGAGTTCCTCCAATTGGCAGTGACTAAAAAAAACTGTAGTTACAATATGCTTTGACAAAGGAGCTCCAAAGAGAAGCTCTACAGTGAACAATAGTTTCCAATCACACTTTTACTTTTAACTGAGTTTTTCACATTTCATTTAAAAAAATGCTAAGCAGACAACAACGTGAACTTTAAAAGTCAACCAAATATGTTTACATTTATCCAAACAAAAATACTAACTGAATTTTTTTTTTGATGAAAAACCATGCTTTCATTGAGAAAAAATGAAAGAATACAAGGGCGACAAAAAAACCAGCCCACAAAAAAAAAAGAGAGACCCCATTAGATAAAGGGGCTCCAATCCAAAATAATAAGACCTATGGGATAATTACAAAATAAGCGCGTCACCGACGCCCAAAGAGAAACGTTATATCTCACAAGAGACCAAACCTCGGTCGAGTCCCTCTCAAACCCTCTAATATTGCTCCCTTAGCTCTTTTACAGTTGTTCATTTGCTCTTCTCATCATTTGAGTGCATCCTGACAGTAGGATGAAAAGCACGAAGCTTCACTCAATAAAGACAATTACCAATAAAAGATGATGCCATCTCAATCATCCATTTGGAGATAATAGAGTGTGGGCTTTGCATTCTTTCAGAAGAAAATAGGAGAAGAAGAAGAAGAAGAAGAAGAAGAGAAACTCAAGGACAAGATGCTGTCATCGGAATCATCAACTTGGGGATTAGTGTGCACTCTGCATCTTTTTACAAACTTTACCGTTTGACCTTCACTAATTTAACCTCTTCCCCATCAAATGCCTTCAACTTTTTCCATAAGTTGAACAGTGAGAATACTGTAAGAGGTGGGAGAATCATCACGTTGCGCACTACCTAGTACCTAGAGCTCGACCTCTACCATTTTTCTTTTATCCTAGTTGCATTCTTTAAAAGGAGGCTACCAAAGATTGGAATAATTCATCTGGTGAAGCCTTTTTCAACCAACACTTGGGCTAGATTGTAGTTCTAGTGAGATGTGGAAGGAAATCTTAGTTAACGCCATTCTTTTGTGGAAGATTTCTCTGGCATGCAGGTTTCCTGAAGATTTTAAGGAGTCGCTTAGAAGAACTTGGATGATCTTTTGAGGACAAGTGTCCAAGGTGGGGAGGAGGTTTGGAGTCTAACCAATTCAAAGTTTCCCTTTAGCTACTCTTGTGATGCCTCTATTTCAGTTCTTCCGTGGCCCTAAATAGAAGCCAGTAAAAAATCCTTTTCTATTGACCATTTTTGCTGTTGGAATTGAATGCCATCTGAAATTTGGCTAGCACGACAAAGGTAGAATTTCTAAAATTTCATCATGAAGACTAACTGAATTCCTTGCTTCATAAATATGTTAACATCCATATGTGTTCATTAAAAAAATATTTTTTATGACGTCTTCATTGAAAATTATAGACACAACAAATCCTGATACCTATTATTTACAACTGAATATTTCATGTCTGGTTAAGACACCGAGGCAGTGCCACCAGATGCTCTACAATAAGACGACCAAAACTGTGTAAATGTTGATAACACCACATATTAAGTTCAGTCTTCACCCAGAAAAACATAACCTAGCTCTTCCTTGTCTTCTTCTGAGAGAAAAAAGATTGAGTACGACATTCTCAATGTATCACTTAGAAAAGAAATGTAACAAGCAAGTAGCACAACCAGCGACATGTAAAGTTATCCATCTCGTCCTCAATTCATCACATTTTCCGCCATCGCACAAACGTTACAACCAATTCATCCAGGTGAACAACAGACCACAATACACAAATTCCTACATAAACGCACATATAACTTTCCTACAACGAATGATCGGAATCCATATCCAAAAACAAAAGCACGTCATTAACAAAAGCAACCGAGAAACAAAGATTGCAGTACAAAAGAGTCAAAAGAAGCAGAAAACAAATGCAATTTGAAAACTCACACGAAAAATGAATCTGTCGAGTAGGAACCTCGCCGCATAGAAGCCGAAGGCGAACTGGACGGCGATGACGAAATGCAAAGCGTCTGGCGCGCTACTGTGGCCCCATATCGAGTCCATTGCAGGTATAATTTAAAGGAGAAGCATGAAAAACGAAGAGGAACAAAAAAAAGAAAAATGTGAAACAACCTAGAATTACAGCAGCGAAATCAGCGAGCAGAGCGTAGAAAAATGTTCCTCCGCAGAGATCTAAGTTTGCCCTAAAATTTGCAGAGACGTGACGGAGGAGTGAGAGTGAAAAAGGCAGAGAGAATTCAGAGGGGGAAGGAAGAATTGGAGGAAGAGAATAAGCAGGAAGTGGAGGTTGAGATCTCGTTGTGCATTTTTTTTTTCTTTCTTTTGGTTCTTCTTTTTTATTATTATTATCTTTTTATTTTTCCTCGGAATGATACGCGATTGGGGATTAGCTCATTTTTCCAGTTCTATCGGCTCAGCTCGGCTTGGCTGCGACGTTGAGGAATAAAGCGGCTTAGCGGCTTGGTTAATTGAGGAATGCGACGTGGCAACTGTTCAGATATTGTGGTCTAAGTTTAATGATGTGATTAATTCGAGCCAATTAAAATTTAGAAGCTAATTGAGTCCTTTTTTAAGTAAAAATGATTGGTTATAATTTGTTAACAATAATACTCGCTTGCATACCTACTCGTATACCTCGTTAAAATCTTGACAATTAATGGTGGTGTTTTTCATTTGTTAATCGAAGGTGGATAGTGTCATTAACTCAGCGGTAATTGTGATATGTACACTTGATCAAGAGGTCTGTGATTCAAATCTCCCCCACTCCCAAGTGTTGTTGAATTAAGAAATATATATGGGTATTTATTTTGATTTATTATTAGTCATTAATTAATCATTTAAGAATGATAAGGTATGTAGCATTAAAGAACTATTGATGAAGCATAATTTATTGTATGAATAGAGAGAGTATGACAAATTTTATGAGAGTGACATGTTACTTCACGTGTTAAATATGTTAATAAAATAATAATGTGATATATAAGTTTTTGTCAACTATTTTTAACAAAAAAAATATATTTAATGGAGCCAAAGTGAGCATAGCTCAGTGGTAATTGACACCTACCTTCGATCAAAAGGTCAGAAGTTTGAATTCTCCACCCCAATTGTTGTTGAACTTAAAAGAAAAAAAAAAACTAATAGCAAATCTTTAATACATTAAAGACAAAAACGGATAATTTTAAAAGATTAAAGAAATGTTTTGAATCACCTAACAAATATAGGGTCTTGTTTAATATATTTATCCAATTTTAGAATTAGTTGGAAGGGACAACATCAAAATCATTATGGATTTTTCAATTAATTATGGCACGTGATACCTTATAAATTTAATGATGTAAAAAATACACTTTTGGTCCTTCAGGTTTGGGTTAGGTTTCATTTTGGTTCCTGAATCTTCAAACTCAACAATTTAACCCTTAAGGTTTGGTTTTAGTTTCATTTTAGTCATTCCCTCCATTTTTCTGTTAAAAGTTAACAGTTTGCTGACGTGGCACTATATTTTTTTTTTATTAAAAAAATTATTTTTTTATTTTTAAAAATAAAAAATAAAATATTTGTTATTTTTATTTTTATTTCTTTCTCTCTCATCCTCCTCCTTCTTCCCCTCCACCCTCTTCTTCATCCTTTTCTTCTTCTTCTTCTAGTCGCCGGTGACCGCCTCCTGTCGGTCACCACCGCCACTGTCTCACCAGAATTTTTTTTTTCTTTTTTCTTTTTCTCTTCCTTTCTTCTCCTTTTCTTTCTTCTCCTTCCCCTTATTTCTTTTCTTTCTTCTTCTTCTCCTCTTTTTGGAACGGGGAGGGAGGAGCCTCCTCCCTCTCTGGTGCTAGAATTTATGGGGTTTCCCCCTTCGGTTTCTTTCTTTTTTTTTTTTTTTAATCAGTGAAAAGAGGAGAAGAAGAAGAAGAAAGAAAAGAAATCAGGGAAAGGAGAAGAAATAAAGAAGAAAGGAAGAGGAAAAAAGAAAAAAAAGATTGGCAAGCGGCGGCTGGCGACGGTTGCCGGTGGTGGTGATGGGTGCCAAGTTAGTTTAGGGTTTGATGTGTGCAGAAGAAGAAAATGGAAAGAAGATGGATGAAGAAAAGAAAAGAAAAATAATAAAATAATAAATAATATTTTTATATTTTATTTTATTTTAAAAATTAATTAAAAAAATATATTTTTTAATAAAAAAATAAATACCACGTCAGCCATCTGTTAGTATTTGATCGAAAAATTGACGGAGGGACTAAAAGCGTAACAAAATCCAAATCTTAGGGACTAAATTGTCGAGTTTGAAAACTCACCAAAATGAAACCTAACCCAAACCTCAGGGATTAAAAGTGTATTTTTCCCTTTAATGATTTAGGTTGGAGCAAATGTACATTTGACACTTTTTTTTACTTTAAAATCGTTTGATTATGTACCTAACATTTTCAATGGTTTTAATGGTGTTTTTATAGGATATGGGATATTGACTAAGAAATCAAAACCCCACAATTGAGCCAATGAATTCAACTAAAAATAAGCTGAGAGAAAAAACAAACAAATAACCAATAAGCTGAGTACATTTATTTATGTGGAATAGTGAGCAATCTAATTTTGAGTTTTTGAATTCTCAATTCATAAGAGATCAACTTAAGACTGTTTGTACCAAATTTGAGGTGCTTGTTTAAGTCCATAAAATACTTTCTTCAGTTTGCATACGTGGTTAGACCTTTTTTGATCAAGAAAGCCCTTAGATTGTAGCATGTACACATTTTCTCAACTTCCGATTCAAAAAGACATTATTTATGTCTAGCTATCTAATTTCTCACTTCTTTGCCACTGCAATAGTCAATATAATACAAATATAGGTTTTCATGACGGGACTAAAAGTCTCATTAAATCCAAACCTGGATGATTTTTTTTACAACATGTGAAGGGTAAGGGGACTCGAACCACAGATCTATTGGTCATTCGTACCAACTTTATGTCAGTCGAGCTATGCTCATATTGGCAATCCAACTCTAGATGTTGATGGAAACCTTTTGTCACAAGTTTTGCTTCAAGTCTCCCCATTGCTCGGCCTGGATTGTATTTGGTTTTGAAAGTCCATTTCATTTAGTATGATATTTTCCAATCTCTCAATTTTTAGAGTTGTTGCTACAGATCGAGGCACACTAAAATTCACATTAGGTCTTGATTTTGGACTTAAAAATGCCCCTTTTTTTGTTTTTTTTCCTAGACATTTTTCATTAAAAATTCCATATTACTTGACATCTTTTTATGGAAAAATGTCAAGTATTTAAAAGTGCCAAATGTCAAGTAATATTGAATTTGTAGTAGTGTCTCTAAAAAATACTAGTTGATCATGTGCAAATCAAGTGGGAACAATCATGTGGATTTTGATATCAACATATGCATATTCCATGAATTATAATATATACACACTCACATAAATAGGGGTGTCCATTTACCTTGCGGGGAATAATCCCCTTGCACAGGGAATGAGAAAGGGAGTGGGGAGAAACTTTTCCCCATTCTCTAAACGGGGATAGGGAATATATTCTCTAAACGAGGATGGAGATTATATAAACCGTCCCCGTCCCCGACCCCGACCCCACCCTGCTCTTTTTATAATATATATATATATATATATATATATATATATATATATATATATATATATATATATATATATATAATTTATATTATTATAATATTATGGTATAATTTGTAAGTATAAATAGTAAAACCATAGCTTTGTTGTTGTTGTAATTTTTAATTTTAGACTTGTTATTTTATTGTTGTTATTATTTTAAAATTTGTTATATTTGAGACTATGTTGTAATTGTGTAATATTTAAGTTGAAAACCATATTGTAATATTGAAATTTAAACTTTTAGAAATGATGTTTAAAGATTTTAAACTCTATCATGAAATATTATTGTTCTTTTCCTTGATTGACATTTAATAAAAATTAAAAAAAAAAAGGGAAATTGGGGAACAATTCCCCGCGGGGAACTCGATCCCCACAAATTTCCAGCGGTGAATCCTTGCCTCGATCCCTGCAAAATTAAATGAGAAATTTTGCGAAGACGGAGAATAATTTAGGGCATGTTTGGTAGGCAATCCGGATTCTGTTTTATGTTTTCAGATTCACTGAATTCAGTGAATATGCGTTTGGCAGATGTGTTTTTGAAAACTGTTTTCGGATTCTGTGATCCAAATAGTGGAAATTCTGAAAACAACTTTTTTATGTTTTCATTGTATCCAGATTTTGAATTTGAAAATTTTAAATGCAGAATTAAATTTAAAAAAAATCAAAACTTTAATAAATTTAGTATTTTCATGTTATAAACTCAATTCATTTTTGTGAAATTAAAATTTGTATAATATAATGTATTATAAATTATATGATATTATAAAATAATAATTACACAAAATTTATAACATATAAAATGTTTATAAATTAATTAATAATAGCTTATATTCAACTTAATACTTTAATTGATAACTACAAATAGTTTATAGTTTATAATTATATTATCAAACACATTTTGAACAATTTTTGAAATTGGAATCAAATTTCTGAATCTGCTACCAAACACATATATGAAAACATGAAATACAACTCTGTTTTCATTGAATCCCTTGTTTTCAAATTTCTGTTTTCAGATCACCTACCAAACGGACCCGTGAACATCTCTACCCACAAACGAGATTCATGAGTTTAAAAACAACATAAGAGCAACAAAACGATCAAAATCAAGATCGAAATCGGTAAGTTTGGAAAGAATTATTCCATGGCCAATTTTATGCAAAAACTTTATTTTTAAGTTTTTCGAGATTATTATATCGCTTTTTGTTCAATTTAGTGGGGTTTTTTTTTTTGAGAAGTCAATTTAGTGGGTTAATAATGAGTAGAAATGAACCTGTCACAATCCCACTTATTCTATTTTACTATTTTTATTAGTTTTTAGTTTTGTTTAGACCCGTTTGATAACCATTTGGTTTTTTGTTTTTTAAAATTATGCTTATACACACATACTTCCACCTATAAGTTTTTTGGTTTTAGTATCAACCATCTACCTTGTTTTAAAAACCAAGTCCAATTTCGGAAAAAAAAAAAAAAAATAGTTTTTAAAAACTTGTTTTTGTTTTTAAAATTTGGCTATGAATTCAAATGCAACCTTAATTAGAATGAAAGTCCTGGTATGGAATTTAAGAGAAAACAATCATAATTTTCAAAAACTAGAAACCAAAAACCAAATGGTTGTCAAACGAGACCTTGGTTATTTTAGTTTATTTGTAATTCAGTGCATTACATCGAGTGAATTCCTATATTTTTTCATTTCATGGGTTCCCACACTATTCTTAAATGCTTCTAATGAACAAATCTTAGTTGCATACTGGTATGCAGGGATCCCTACATACCGATATGCAACTAAGTTTTTTTTTATAATGAACAGACGTATCGTAGTGCTAGAATTTTTCGATTAGAGTGTAGAGTCTATTTTTTTTTTATTCTTTTCACCCAATAGTATAGTGAAATTCGTCAAGACAACTCCACGACAAGCGGCAAGCCGAGGATGGGTTTAGTCACCGCCAAATGCCAGTGCGGCTGCGAAATCAGCTCACAAAAGCACCAACTGTGGTGTGCTTTGAATCTAGCCGAGTCCACCGAATCAAAACTAGGTTCATTTTAGTATTCCACTATTGCTTGGATCTAGGAGATAATGAAGAGAAGGTCTACTTTCAAAAAGCTATACAAATTAATGAATAATACATTCACCATTTGAGGGGAATTGATCACAATGGGGGAGCAAACAATATTTTGTCCATATCCCCACATTTGTTGTTTTAGGGCTTATCACCACGATTAGGATGTCCACGGGACGAGGTGGGGGGAATGGCTTCCTCGTTCCCGTCCCCGCAAAATTCCCTGTTAAATTTCGTAACTTTGTAGTTTGGTTTCTCTGTGGAGAATTATTCCCCATTCATTTTTTTTCTCCATTGAATCAAATAATTTTTTTGATAAATTTTCAAATCGTTAACTTTGTATGGAAAATATTCATTAATTTTCAATTAGATAGTTAATTATTCACATAAATTCTTCATTTAAATAGTTAATTTTCTTTTTAAAAAAATCTCTTTTTAAAGAAAAAATTCTTAAATCTCCTATTATAAATAAAATAATATTTCATATCAAACTATTTGATAATCTATACATATAATTCAAACGTTTAAACCTAATAATTCAAACATATCTAACTTTCTAAATCATTAACAATAAAAGTTATTATATATTAAACACTCTTTTCAAAAATTTGCTTCCAACTGTTTCTCTCAAAATGATTTATTTCTCAATCTCATTTTTTAATAAGTCATTTTTAGTGGTCGCCAAATACTAGATTTTTTTTTTTCAAAATTAAATCCTTAAAAAGTTAAACCAAACATATCCCTTAAAGTTTAAGGGAAATGAAACTTTTGAAAGATTAGGGACATATTAATTGAAACCAGTGGCAGATCCAGACATTTTTGGGGCCTTCATTTAAATTCTGTAAAAGTAATTTACAAGTAAGCAATTAAAAAAAAATCGTAAATGGAAATTTAACTACTAATTTAATTCATTGCAATTGTCGTCAGAAAATTTTAATATTATGAAATTAATTTTTAAAAAATAACGAAACAAAAATTTTAAAATATTTCTATCAATTTCCATTTATATTTGATATAAAAAAAATTAAAGAATGAATTAAAATAAAAATTATAATATTATATATTTATTAGGGTAAATTACTAGTTTAGTTCCTGAACTTTCATTTTTGTCTAAATAGGCCCTGAAACTTTCAATTTTATGAAAATAGATTTTCGAACCTTAAAATTGTCAAATAAGTTTCTAAACTTTTAATTTTGTCTCTAACAAGTCCTTAACAATAACAGTCGTATTAGACACAAAATTGAATTTTCTGTCGAACATAATATTAAACTTTCAATTTTATGTTCAATAAATTCATAAGTTTAATTGTTTCAAAAAGAAAAAAAAATCCAGAGTTAAAAAAAATGTTGAATAGGTCGTCAAAGACTTATTAAATACAAAATTTATGCTGAAGAGTGGGAAAAAAAAAACACAAAGACCATGTGCATTCTTCAAGATTCGAAGCACAGGCCGCACAACCAAGTTACAATTTTTCTTTAAAGTACAAATTTTTATAAACTAATATTAAAAACTTTAAGTTTAGGAGGGGCTCAAACCCCCTTAGACCCAACATAACTCCGCCGCGGATTGAAACCTATCTCAAAGTTTTTGTATAATTTAACTAAAAGTAAATATCTTGAAATGCCAATAATATATTATAGGTGAAAATTTTCGATATAAAAATCAATGATATCAAGACCAAGGTTTGCTAATTTAGCATGGTTTTAGGCTCGCCACCTCACATGACCAAGTAATTGGTATATTTACAAAGCAACCCCTACTTTTTTTTTTCTTTTTTTTTTTTTGACAAAGCAACCCCAAATTGAAAATGACTTGATTTATTGAGATAGGAATGGTAATATAATACTAGAAAGTCCAATTAAACAAAATATTGGAGAGCTAATCAAATGGAGACTAAAGAAAGACTAGTCAACAAATTAGACAAATGTGACAATGCTAAAATTGTCTAGTCAAATTAGGCATCCAATAGTCAATTTGAATTGATGACAGCAGAGAGGGACACACAACCAATAACAATACAACCATGAGTACAAATGGTACCAGTGTTTATGTGTCTAGTCAAAAAGAAATTCAACCAACTCGAGGTAATTAATGTAAGGAAGATATACTTGATAGCACAATTTGCACCAGCACCATCCTCCCTAACACATTTTTTTTTTTTTTTTTTGAGTACATCAACATTTGGGGGTGGGGGGATTCGAACATCTGACTTCATGGTCGAGAACACATACCAATTACCGCTGAGCTAAGCTCGTTTTGGCCCATCCTCCCTAATACATTAGGCTTTGAGATATTAGATATTACATATGTCGTTATGCCGCATGTAACATTGTACCAATTATTCAACTACAATTTTAGTTGTAATGATTACATTTCTCATCTATTATTAATGAAGAGGGAAGAAGGACCATTTGAAGTACATATTCATTGTACCAAAACTAAAACATTGTTTTACACCATACACTCTAATTTACTTTGAGCATTAGAAGGTGATTGACACACACGATACATGTGTCCATCGACTCTTTTCTCACACGCTTTTTGACTATCTCTTTCTCCTTTGCTCCTCAAGTATTATTATATATCGCGCAATGACTTCATCAAAATAGTTTATATCCAAATAGTTATGTTGGTGTTTTTAATATTTTATTGACATTTAAAAATAGCTATAATATTAATAATCACTCGTGTTTACAGGGATAATGAATACAAATCACATGTAACCAACATGAGCATAACTCAACTGACAATAAAGATTATACTAATGAGAATATATGTGTAGATGACTCATTTGATGAGGCCAAAATGAAAAATGTCCTACATTTTCAAATACCATTTTACTCTATCACAATAATTGGGGAAGAAAATCAATAATCCCTCTCATTGAATAATGGATAAAAACTCCCCTTATATACAACATGAATCAGTTAAATGATAACTGAAATAATGGACTATTAAAACAAACTATTAACAATATGAATGTACAATATATGTATTATGCCCCCCTCAAGATGGACTGTGGAGATTAAGAACACCCATCTTGACTAATATTGTATGAAGAGAAGTTCCAAGCGGTTTAGTGAACATATCGGCCAACTGCAAATGAGAACGGATGGGAAGGAGCTTCAAAACACCAGTTGCAATCTTGTCACGAACAAAGTGACAATCAATTTCAATATGTTTAGTGCGCTCGTGGAACATCGGATTGTTGGCAATAGCAATTGCAGCATGATTATCGCAATAGACGACAGTAGGGGCATGAGGAACAATGTGGAGATCAGCAAGCAGCTGCCTCATCCAAGTCAGCTCACTCGACACAACAACGAGGGCTCTATACTCAGCTTCTGCGGAGGATCAAACTTTGAACGACCGGCAGTTAAGGTAGACGCATAACATAAACACCCAAAAGATCGAAGATGAGTGTAGTCAACTGCAAGATTGTAAAGTAGGGTGTAAGGGGTCTTATTCTGTAGCAATGGTGCAGGTATTCGATTGACAAGATAGGATGCAGTCAAAATGCAATCCCCCCAGAAGCGAACAGGTACTTTGGACTGGAAAAATAATGCTCTAGCCACGTTGAGAAGATGTTGATGCTTCCTTTCAGCCACTGAGTTCTGTTGTGAACGTTCGACACATGAAAATTGGTGGATAGTCCCTTTGTCAGCAAAGAAATCTGTGAACTGAAGCTCAGGGGCATTGTCCGAGCGAAAAGTTTTGATGGACTTGTTGAACTGTGTTGCAATGAGGTGAAAAAACCGAGGGACAATGGTAAGAGCATCAGATTTGGATCGCATTAGGTAGGTCCATGTGTACCTTGAGTAATCATCTACCAATGTCAAGAAATACCTAAAACCATTGTAGGTTGGTGTTTTAAACGACCCCCAGACATCATCACAATGGATTAAGTCAAAAGAAGCAGAACCAACATGGTTGTTAGAAGAAAAGGACAATCTCCTTTGTTTTGCAAGTGGACAAACATGACATACAACACATTCATCAAGAGAACGAAAATGTAATTCATTTTTCAACAAAGATAAACGTTGGTATGAAGGGTGACCAAGACGGTCATGCTAAATGGAAACACTGATTGAACAGATAATTAAGACTATTATTAGATGTAAATGGCTTTGTTCACACGTAACTTCGAAGATGGAGACACGTGGAATAAACGTATATTTGTATTAATATTTGTATGCGTGTGGATGTACAATCTCTAATGTTAATCCTCTGATTCTCTCTCTTGTGTGTGGATGTGTTTCACTCGAGGGCTGGAACGCTTGATCTCGAGTCTGAAGCTTCAATGGATTCTTGAAGCTTGAAGTCTTCTAATCTTGAAGGAGTCTTCAATCTTCAAGAAGTGTTCAGCACTTTGAAACTTATGGATTTCAAGGAGTCTTCAGTCTTCAATCTTGATGAAGTTTCTTTGAATTCTCTGACTCGGGTTTGGAGTTTCAAAATTCTGACCCCCTAAAATGGAAGAGAACCCCTCTATTTATAGAGTTCTCGCTGGATGGGCCCTGTTGACTTTTGGGCCAACAACTTGGGCTTGGGCTTTATTGGTCTTGGGCTCAATCATTTAGTCTTGGGTCTGATTCATATTTGACCCAAAACCTTATGACCCAAATATTTAAAAGACCCAAATTTGATCCAAATAATAATGATTTTTTTTTAATTAATTGGTCAAATTAATTAATTTGATCAAAACAATTTAATTTTAATTAATTGATCAAATTAATTGGCCAACTTTGTCTTCAAATTAAATTTGGGACACATGTCAATTTATAATTGGTCCCAAATTTAACTAATTATAATTTCGTCATTAATTTCGTGTAATGACGTGGCGATTTGTGATTGGTCAAAATTTCTCCTTCAACAGGCTTATCTGTCTACAACAATATGTAGAGCCCATGAGATGATTCAGCCTTGCCAATCATCATCGATCGGCTGGAGTCCTGTATTTCGCAAGAAGTTCCAGAGAAATTAATGGAAAGGTCTCTATTGTTCAATAAGCAGCTTACGGATAGCAGGTTGTATGTAAACTGAGGAACAAAGAGAACATCGTGCAATAACATATGGTCTGAAATTCGGATATCTCCAATGTAATCAACATTCAAACGATGAGCAGTCGGCAATATGACAGAGACACCAGATACACGACGCCAATTGTGAAAAGACTCATCACAGTGACTTATATGTCTAGAAGCTCCGGAGTCTAATATCCAAGTATTTGTTTCAGTAGAAGCTGATAAACAAATACCTGGAACATGAGTAGTCGAGGAAGCAGCAGCTACGGTAATTGAGTCTGTTTTGGCGGCTTGAAGGTGAGTATTGAGCATCTCGATCAGCTGAGTGTACTGAGTCGAATTTAAACTGGAGAAAAAGTTCGACTGAGGCTGTGACACAACGTTAGCTTCTCCTGTCTTCGGTTGAGTGATTGCATTTGTAGAATTAGATCCATCAGAACTGGATGAATTCCTGAACTTGTATCCGGGAGGATATCCATGTAATTTATAACACTTGTCGATCACATGGCCTTTGACATTGCAGTGAGTACAGACGGGCCTCTGGTTTTCCTTCCTTCGAAAACGATCAGCATTCTGTTTCTTGTTGGCCTCAATGACAAGTAGTGCCATCTGGTCAGAAGGATGAGGCGTAGGTAAGACACCTACAGATCTCTGGTGTTCTTCTTGTATAATCAGAGAAAAGACCTTGGTGATATCAAGAATTGGATTCATCAATAAAATCTGGGCACGAACACTCGAATATGAATCACTGAGTCCCATCAAGAAGATCATGACGAACTCGGATTCCATGTGTTCGATGATTGGTTTAATTCCGCCACATGTACAATCGTGAACTGGCCGATAATCCACAAGATCCTGCCAAATGGTCTTTAATTTGGTAAAATATGCTTCAACAGACATCGTACCTTGAATTGTGGTTACTAATTCTTTGCGAAGCTGATATATATGCTGTCCGTTACTCTGTTTGAAGCGCACATTCAGTTCATCCCAAACTGCCTTCGCTGATCCTGTATAATGGATACTGGCCGCAATCTCCTTGTTGAAACATGGTTATTATCAGCCCATTATTTATGGCCCAGCAACTCTCACATTCATTTATTATGTTTAGTCATAAATATTTGATGGGCTTGTGTATGTATTGAGTTGAGCCCATTATACATCTCTAGTAGGGTTTCAAGAACTTGTATATATACTACTTTACATTCTGTATCAATACAAGTGAGAATACAAAACTTCAAGAAACAACTTTTTAAACTCTCCTTGGAAACGGAATTTAAGATCCAAGAAGTGATCACATCATTGTTGCACTTCCATGCAGCAGACTTTCCTTCAGGTTTCTTGAGAGTGCCATCTATGAATCCTTCCTTATTCTTTCCTGATAACGCAATCAGCATAGCCTTTCTCCAGGAACTGAAATTGCTGGCTCCGAGCAAGGGCTGTGAAACCAAAACAGCAGAAGAGCTATACGAGTGATGAAGATGAAATGGATTGAGCAGAGCATCAATCGACGAAGAATCATCGTTTCCGCTATGATTCAACAGAGAAATCAAGAAAAGCGAAGAAACGAACGAAGCGCGAAGAAGAGCACAGACGAGGCGAAAGAATGGCGCGAATCAAATTATCGCGAGAACCTGGAATTGGATCGCGAGTATTCGCTCTGATACCATATCACAATAATTGGGGGAGAAAATCAATAATCCCTCTCATTGAATAATGGATAAAAACTCCCCTTATATACAACATGAATCATTTAAATGATAACTGAAATAATGGACTATTAAAACAAACTATTAACAATATGAATGTACAATATATGTAATATACTCTCTATATGAAAACACACATTTTTCTCTCATCTCGTTTCTCTCTCTTGTTTCTCGCTCAATTTATTTATTCTCCATTTTTCTCTCTTTTTATTTTCTCTCTCTAGAGAGCACACAATGAGAGCGAGAGCTGGAGTAGCTAGAGAGAGTGAGAAGCTAGAGTAAGAGGTTGGAGAGAGAGTGAGAAATTGGAGAGAGAGCGAGACCGAGAGTAGGGAGAGAGAGAGCGAGAATTTGGAGCGAGAGCGAGAAACTAGAGAGAGAGTGAGAGATTGAAGTGAGAAATTGGAGAGAGATTGAGAGGCGGGAGCGAGCGAGAGTAGCGAGAGAGAGTAAAATGATAATTTTACTAAGATGCTGATGTAAGCAAAATGACATATATCCTTAAATTGGAAAGGTATGACATTTATCATTTCCTCCTATTTTAAATGGTCATCTGTACAAAAAAAAATAAAAAAAAAAACCCTATACTAATGACCAAGAGGTCTGTGGATCGAATCTTCCACCTCCAAATATTGTAAAAAAAAAAAAAAAATACACATATGCAAATTTTAAAAAAATGAGGTGTCTCCTTAGTGAAGTAAATTAACAAATGGTTTACTGCCACGTGGCGACTCGAGGACCATAAGCGGTGGGCCCGCGTGAAGATTTCCACAGACAGCGATCCACGTCAGAAAATTAAAGGATGTCTTTTTATTTTGCCAAGTCCTTATGGAAATGGGTGATAGGTCGGTTTTATTAGAGTCCATTTTTTATGATTGGATGCTCTCCAAAACCTGTCCCATTTTCAAATAATTTGTTAGCAAAAATATCTACCAAGTATGAAATAATTTGATGTTACACCCATTAAACAAATTACTTTTTGAAAGTTGTCCTAAACTTTTAAGTAGTGTCTAGTTAGACTTTTTTTTTTTTTTTTAATAGACCTCCCAAATTTTAAGATTGTGTCTATTTATCTCTTTAAGTCAAATGATTTCTAATAAACTTTTGAATTTTCAATTTTATGTATCTAACATATATGTGTATATAATTGATTAGTTTTGGAAAGATTCATAACATAAGTGCTAAATTGTCCAAGTTAACTAGAGTCTATTAGATAGAGAATTGAAAGTTGAATAGTATATTTTAAACTTTTTCAAATATAGAAACTATGATAAAAGTTTAATGACCTATTAATACAAAAACTAAATAGACATGGCTCCAAATGTTCAAATACCAAAATTATAATTTAACTTTTTTTCCATCTAAAGAATGATAAACTTTATAAAAAATATATTTTTTTAGTAATTACGAAGAATAAAAATATCAATTTAATAATATATATTGACGTTTTGTTAATTTTTGTTTTAATAATCAAATATTATATTCACCAAATAATTCTGGCTAATTTTGGAGTTACTGTATAAAATTAGATTATTTATTATAATTTATTTTTTCCATTTATATACTATTGTTTAGACAACATGAGTGAAGTTTACTGGTTATGTCATATATATCATCAACCAATACAGTTCAGAAGTTTGAACTTTCATCCCCACTTTATACATAGTTTGGTTTTTTAGTTGAAGTGTTCAACAATATTTGGGAGTGAAAATTCGAACCTCAAACCTTTTAGTACACATATGCTTTAACAAAAAGCAGCTATATTACTCAAGTTAGTCTCATGCTCCATATATAGCTAAAAAGAACCGAGTATTTTTTTAAGTTTAAATTAGTTTGAGATTAAATATTCGGCCAAAATTTTGTATTAAATTGTGATTTTTTTCCTTTAAATATTCAGCCAAAATTTTGTAATTAAATTGTGAGTTATGCTTAGGTTGACAAAAATATTGTGTTGAACTCATCCTAAATAATTAAGTCTCTCTAAAATAACTCAATGGTTAAAATATTAATAATCTCAATTATAAGTTAAATTTAAATTACCATACTCTCTCATTTCTACATATGGTATGTTTTTTTTTTTCAAATAAGCATCAACATTTTTCATTTATTAAAAATTACACTATTGTATGATTTTGAACTTTTTTCCTTTAAAGTTTCTATATTGATAAACATTATATCAAACAAAAATTTTAGAGTCCTTTGGTGGTCCTAGAGATGATCTCTTTTGCCTGTTATATTGTATTTTTTATATAGTTTATAATTTTAGCAGTACACCATGACTATAATGTGATCAAATTCCATTAAAAAGCTGGTTTTTTTTTTTTAAAAAAAAAAAAAAATTAATGTAAGTTTTTCGTAATTTTGTCACAATACAAGATTAAATTATTTGGACGGTGGATTATTATATTCTTTATATATATATATATATATATATATATATATATATATATTTGAGAAATCTTATACTCTTTTTATATACTTGATTATTCAAGATCAAAAAGTCCCTTTTTTTCATTTCATTGTCTCATCGAATACATCTTACGTTCTTAATACAATAATAACACCCAGCAACGACTCTCGTGGGAAGAGACAACAAATACGAACCCCTTCTTTTTTTTCAATACTCGAAATAAAATCAATACAAGCATTGATTGAGAAGACCCCATGTAAGGAGGAAAGAAAAAAAAACTAGAGGTTTTAATTAGGGTTTTGGTGAAGAAGGTAGAAGAAGAGCATTAATTTATAATATAGGTTGGAAGATTTTATAAAATGAAAGTATATAGAAAAAGAGAGAGAGAGAGAGAGAGAGAAATGAAAGGCTATTGGTTGGTTGTTGTTTGTTTGAAAAATCTAGCCGGTAGCCCGTGGACAGGCACTGGGAATGGCCCATATTGAACCCCGCTTTGTGATCCCACAACTTCCCACCTGCAAACGTAACACAAATTTATTTATTTATTTATTTATATATTTTTTTCTCAAAAAAAAAAAAAAAAAATGAGTCGTTCGTATTTTGTCCAGTTCAACAACATTTCGAATGGAGAGATTCAAACTTTGGTCGTGTCAATTACTGCTGAGTTGTACTCACTCCTAGCTTTTGTCATAGTGTCATTTATGATTTAGTAATTATATTTATGTATTTTTATTAAACATGGTGTCTATTTAAATTATTGAACTCTGAATTGTATCATCTATAAGATGTTGAAACATGTCATTTAGTTCAAGTATCTTTCTGACGTATAGTATCGATGTGATCGAGATTAATGCGATGGAAATGTGATGTTAGCGTTTAGATAACATTTGTAATTCAACCTATATTGGGGTTTGAATTTACCTAAATTTGGTAATGAGATGATGAAGTAAGATGAGGATCTCCAGCTTGGCAAGTTCATTTCCAGGGCAAGAGTGTACTCCATTGCCAAATGGCATGAATGTATTGGGCCTTGGAGCCACCTGCATCCCCACAAGAAAGCTAGGTTTTTTAGGACAACAAATTTTAACCTTTAATTATTTTTAAATACAAATAACTTTTTATCAAATTTAAGAAAAGTTAATTTAGCATCTCTTTTTTGACTTAAATAAAATTAAAAAAATAAAAAAGAGAATATGAATATTGAAAGCTTACCTCAAATCTAGAGGGATCAAAGATTTGAGGATCAGAGAAGTAGTCAGGGTTGTGATGAATATTCCTGAACAAGGGCATGACCTTCCAACCCTTTGGTATTAGGTACCCTAAAGATTTAAATATTAAATTTGGTTAATTATTCATTTTTTATTAATTAAAAATTAAAAATAAAATGGTAGTGAAATGACCAGAAAATCCATGGAATATACCTTTATATTCCACATCAACCACTGCCTCCCTAAAAGTGAAGGATATGATGCTAGCCATCCTCAAGCTCTCTAATACAACCTGAAAAAAAAACATTTGCATATTATCAACATATTTATGAACTAAACAAACATAAATAAAAAGTTAAAAAAGAAAACATATTTTTTAGTTCCTATATTTCTAATGTTAATAGATACTCTCAAAAATAAAAATTCTTAATATTATGAATTATTCTTTTATCCAACCCTAGATTTTAACTTTTGTCCTGATTTAGATACACACTTAGAAACTAAAACCATTGAGATCACTTAAAAATAAGATTAAAGAAATAGAAAACAAAATTGATATAGAACAAGCTTGAGTAAAAGTTCATCGATGTTAAAAACATTTTTCACTCAAAATCATAATACATGTTTGGAAGTGATTTTGAAATAGCTAAAATCACTTTTGTCATGTTTGAAGTTGAAAAATTGATTTTGAATTATTATAGACATATTTTGGAATGATTTTGAATATGAAAAATGTAATTTTAACATGGAAGCACAAAAGCAGACATACCCTATGAGTGAAGGGCATGTCCTTAATCTGATCCCAAGACAGAGGCATCTTCCCCTCTCCATTCCTTCTATAAATCTCCATCTGCTCTGCCTGCAAAGGTTTACACAAATCACTAAAACGACCACGTTTTGGTTCATAATTCCTCTTCCAGTTAAATAAAATAAATAAAAATCCGCACCTTGACAGTCTGAAAGAGCTTCAAATTGTCATGAAGATACTTGAGAATCCACGTGAGCACACTGGCGGTGGTGTCCTGAGCCGCAAAGAGAACTCCGATGATGTTGTCGGCAATCTGATCTTCACTCAAAGCTTCGCCATTTTCATCTCTGAAGTTCAAAAGATGACCCACTAAATCTCTCTCTCTTACTCTTTTTTCTCTCCTCTCCAATATTATCTCTCCCAGAATCTCCCTCAGCTTCTTCCTCGCCTGAAAAAAAACATTCTGGGTGTCTCAGAAATGTTCAAAGTTTGTGTCTTTTTTGAAAAAGATTGGACTTTTTTGTTTGTTCTTACTGATAATGCTTTTGAATATACTGTTCCTGGAAGCCTGGTTGGAAATGAGTTGTAGCCTTTGTCTAATATGCAGTAGTTTTCTTTTAGCTTCTCGCTGTAGTGGCTTTCTAGCTTTCCGAACACCGCTACAATTCCCACCTCGAAAGAAAACTGTCCAAGAAAAATGGAAGAGATTGGTTCAATTTTGATGACACAAAATAAGAAGCTTCCAGAGTTTTGGTGCAGGAAGAAATATAAATATTCTCTAATGTTAAATGTTCGGTTGAGTTATGTTGAGATTGACAATTATATTAAAAAAAAAAAAAATTAAAGGGTTTGGTTATCGATGGGTGGGGGGAGGGACGGACCTTTTTCATTTCATGGAAGGTGTTGATGACGTGGCCGGCGGCGGCCCAAGAATGGGCGGCGGAAATGGCGGCGGCTTCGATGAGAGGAACAAGGTTTCTGAGGCGTTCAAGAGAGAGAGAATTTTGGACAAGCTTGCGGAGGTTGGAATGGTAATTTCCCTGGTGGAAGAAAAGCGCGGCCGGTCCGATCATCGTCTCTTTGCTTTTGGGGTAAGTCGGGCGGAATAAATGGGCGTTGGTCACCAGAACGAACCGGGCCGCGGCGGCGCTGGCCAACATCACACAAGGACATCCCAAAATATTGGTCTTAAAAATTTCTCCATATCTGCCACCAAAACAAAAAACCCAATTAGAATTTCAAATTTTTATTTTCTTTGATCGATGAAATCAAAAGAATTTTGTGTGTGTGTGTTTTTTAAGGAACCTTCTCTGTTTTTCTGAGAAAAATAGGTTGGGGTCTTGAGAATAGAGTTGCAAAGTTTCTCCAATCCATGGCAATCCCATGGAACCAGGAGGAAGCCTAAGAGATTTTTGGGATTTTTGGGTTTTATTTCTCTTGAGAAATGAAAGGAAAAAGAAAAAAGCAGAAAGAAAGAGGAATATTGTTGTTAAGTACAGAGTAACAGACAGAATCTCCATTAAAAAAAAAATGCAGCAATCTCTCTGTTTCTCTCTTAAGAATTGAAGGGATCTTTTTGTTTTTGGAATAAAGAAGGGAAAAATGAAAAATAATGAAAGGTGTGAGAGTGAGTGATGTTCTTTTTGTGTGGCAAAGTTGAGAGTTTTTTTTTTTTTTTTTGTGTTGTGTTTGTGAAGTGAGAGTGAGGGAAATGAGTTGGGGATTGAGGGTTTAAATAGAAGAAAAGAAGAAGTGGGGGGAAGAGGAAGGATATAGGATTTGGGAACAGACAAATTTTGAAATTTTTTGGTTTTTTTTTTTTTTTTTTTTGGAAGACAAAATCTCCCAATTGTTTGTGCTGGATTTTGTATTAAATTATTAAAGTGATATGTGTATGTATATAGCCCTATTTTTCTATAGTCAACTTCCTTATGTGAATCCAAAAAACAAATACACCAATGGGTTTGTAACATTTTAATTTTTTAAATAAGTAGTCTGAGTCTCATAGTCTCAATTATTATTATTTTTTCTTTTCTTAACTTACTTTGATAACGGTCAATCTAAACATAGTTTAATTGGTTAAATATATTATATATTTAATTAAGATGTTAGATATTTGACTCTCAACCGCTATTTTTTTTTAGTTCAACAACATTTTGAGATGGATTCAAACCTCATACTTTTTGGTCTGGTCTCTCAACTCCTATTTGGTCCCGATTATCACTGAGCTATGCTCACTTTAGCTTTTAGTAATATTTTTTTTCTTATTATTTCAATGTTGGCTTATTAAATGAAAGATCATCGATGATTTGAGATTAGAAAAGGGACCCTCTGTTTTTTTTTTAATTAATAATTGATTGATTAAGATGGAATTCAATTTGATCACATTTAGCTTTAAGGAAGGAAAATAGTTCCCTCATTTAATGATATGCATATAAAATCTAGAAAAATCAAGAAAATGATATGTTGAAGTTTTATGACAAAGTTGAAAAAGAGATATATATTTTTTTTCGAGAAAATTCTTTCTTCTATATTGTAATATGAGATCCTTCTCTATTACAATTGTGGGACCGACTTAATAAAAACAATAAATTTAACACAATAAAATATAAGGAAAAGAAATTTCTCAATATATTTAGTAGTAAATATAAGCACTTATATATATTTTTTTTATATATTTTTGAAATGGATGAATGTAGATGGTCCAAAAGAAACATGAATGCCGTCCAAACATTGAGAATCCAATTCCCAAATTTAATGGGTGTCCACAGCACTTTTCCCAAGGGATTTCAGTGCTTCCTCCCACGTCAAACCAAATCCTCACCAATCACATTTTACGTATCGATTAAAACGTTAGATGTTCGAATCCTCTCTATCTTACATGTTATCGAACTCTCAAACCAGAAAAAAATAAATAAATTTAATGAATAAGACATTTATTATCTTCATAAAGTTGAAAGTTCAGTTCTCACCTACATTTGACATAAACTTAAGGTAATGGTTTATGCCAAATTTAATTTTATAACGTCTCCTCACTTTTGAACGTGAAAATGATGATATTAACGAGAAAGGAAATGAAAATTAAGGAGTTCGAACATAAGATCTCTTGCTTTGATATCAGGTTAAATCTCCATTGAACCAAAAAATTTAAGTTAGTAAGTTAGATGAATTTAATTTCTTAACATGGACAAATAAATGAAGTCTATCCATTTCATCCGATTTATTATTCAATTATCTAACCATCTGTATGACTCAATTAATTACTTGACACAATCGTGACACTCTTTCTAAGCTTAAAAAAAATACCTTCACGTTTTGAAATAACTTGATCATCAACTTATCTATTCAGTTTTTTCGTCCAATCAAAATGGATTGCACATTGAAAAAATGAAAAAGAACAAAGAAAAAAAAAAAACTCTTATTTATTGGTGAGTAATTAATAAATTTTTCTTCAATTTTTATTCATCCAACTCATCCATTCATCTATGAAATTATGAAGATGGTAATTTTATTGGTATGGAGTTCAAAAGAGAAGATTTGCCTGCATTTATCAAAGAGAGATATTCTTTTTATTTCTCTTTGATTCTGATCCCCACTCTGTTTCAAAAGTTGGTGGCAGCCACAGTTAATGGCTAATGGATGATGGTAGGTGAAAATAAATATGATAAACTAGAAAAAACAAGTTTCGTCTCGGTATCGAAAATTATTGAGGTCTTGTTTGACAACGTTTTTGTCTTAAAAAATGTGTTTGATAAATCATTTTTTCATGTTGGTTAAAATTACAAGTTCAGTTTTTGATCTTTCAAACTTGTGTCAAATAGGTCTCTGAACTTTAAAAAAGTATTTAATTGGTTCTTGAAACTTTCATTTTTGTGTCTAATATGTCACCGAACTTTAGAAAGTGTATAATAAGTCTTTGAACTTTCAATTTTGTATCTACTAGGTCATTGACTTATTCAACATTTTTAAGAATCCACAAACTTATTGGACTAAAATTGAAATTTTAATGATGTTTCCATTAGGCACAAAATTCAATTTTAGGTCCTTAATAGATTCATTAATTTTTAAAATGTGTTGAATATGCTAGAGATCTATTAGACACGAATTAAAAAGTTGAAGGGTCTATTTGATATTTTAAAAATCCAGAGACGTATTAAACATAAAATTGAAAGTTTGGACATCAATTCACAAACTAATTGTAATTAACTTTTCATTTTCTTCTTATTTTTTTAAAATAAAAATTTGTAGTTTCGCTTCAAATTTATTTTTCTTTTTCTTTTATAAAGAAGTAATAAAACCAATAATATAAAATTGAAACATTACCAAACAATCTCTTCAAATGTATGGGAAGTGTGAGTATTATTCCTCCTTTCTCAATAGGACAATCCATCAAATAATGCATTTATATTTTCACTCTTTCAAAATTTAGCAAAACTTCATTTTGAACTTATACATAAAATAGAACTCTTACACAATGGTTAACCATAGCATAGCATCAATTAAATAATTTTTTTTGTAATATAATGCTAAAATAGAAAGGTTACAACTATTGTTGAATCAGATGACTTGTTTGTGAAAAATGGTTTGATGGTTATTAGTTTCTTCAAAACTTCTCTAATGTGTTGGCTGCCTAATTTAGGAAATGATGAGGAACCTCTTTTTGGTGTTTAATAGTTTGTCTTTCTCATTTGCTATTAATCAGAGGCTTACTTTGCACACTGGAACGCTCGACCTGCTAACCTAAGCATATGTTAACTGACCAGCTAACCTAAGCATAGGTTAACTGATTAAGATATATACCATCAGTAAAAAGATCAAAGGTTCGTATTTCCCACTCCCATATGAAAGTAACTACCACATCATAGTTTATTTTTTTCTTTTTTCTTTTTTTTACAACATGTGGGGGGTGGGGGGACTCGAACCACATACCTCTTGGTCATCAGTACAAGATTTATGCCAGTTGAGCTATGCTCATGTTGGCAACTACCACATCATAGTTACATGCGTTTCAAATTATTTGATTCACGATCAAAAGGTATACTCTTATCTCTCTATCCTTTACTTAACAATTGATATGAAAGTGACAATGGAGAGAAAGATGGTTGATTTAACCAATACAAGAGTGACAAAAAAAGAAAAAAAAATAGATCTGAGAGATAGAAACCAGAAGCTCATAACACTGAAAAGAGAAGTCTCTCGAACATCTAACAATTATACGAGTAATAGTTTCGTATATCTAACCATTACGTAACCAAGTATCGAGAAAGAAATATTTAACAGATACGAGAGTGGTCAGGAGAGTGAGAGAGAAATAGAAGGAGAGTGTAATTTGCACATGGAAAAAGGAAAATAATGGATGAGCAAAATGGGACCTTTTTCATGTCCTTTGCCCAAAGGAGGAGGAAATGGAATATAAGCAGACAACCTATACCATGCCAAGTCCTTGCATTTATTGTCCAAAAGGTTAGGTTGGTTGCTACATCATTTTCTTCTTTTACATTAAATGTTTTCTTTTTTACCTTTTTTCATTTTTACTGTTTCCTTCTTTGGATAACTTCATTTTCTTTGGTTAATTCTAGAACAATGTGTAGATATATTAACCTACCCCTCTTCTTAACCTACTTCGGACTTTTTAATTTGTTCTTTTCATCTTCGTCCTCTTTTTCGAATCTTATGAATAATTATAGGAAGAATATGTATATGAATCATAGATTGATTGGAAAATCGTGATCGTAAAATTAACGAATGGAAGATAAATGTTATGGGAATTATTAACGTATAGACTATAAAGTTTATTGTTTTCTTTCGATGTTCTTTTTTTCTTTAAAGCTTAATTGAGCTTGCAAATTCTTATTGTATATGGTGCACTCTAATGTGTTACTTTTCTAAAAACTATAGTTGGATTCTTGACTAATACTTGTGGTTGGAAGGATCTTACTAAATAAGATGAACTAGAAAGAGAAAACTCTCTCCTTATTTTTTATTCTCTTTACATGCTTGGAAATGAATAAGTGAACTTTTTCTTATCTAGTATCATGGTTAAGTGACAAGTTTAATACCTAGAGTTCTGTTTGATCATAACTATTTGGCTTTCGATTTTTGAAAATTTTGTTTCTTTTTTATGTTTTCTTTACGACGGTTTTCATTTTTCTAAAAAAAACATTTGAATTTTTAACCAAATTTCAAAACGAAAAAAAGTTCTCAAGAACTACTTTTTTTAGTTTTTTAAATTTTGGCTTGATGTTGTAAAATTAAAATATTAGTAAAAAGTAAGAAAACAAAACAAAGAAATCTTGGGTGAAAAAAGTGTCTATAAGCTTAATTTTCAAAAACCAAAGCCCCGTTTGTGAATCATAATTTGGGTCCTGTTTGATAATCATTTGGTTTTTGAAAATTAAGCTTATAAATACTACTTCCACCTCCAAGTTTCTTTGTTTTGTTATATATCTACCTACATCCCATGTTTTTCAAAAACCAAGTCAATTTTTGAAAACTAAAAAAAAAGTAGTTTTCAAAAAGTTGTTTTTGCTTTTGGAATTTGGGCTAGGAATTCAAGTGTGTCTTTAACAAAAATGAAAACCATGCTAAAGAAACACTCTTCCACCTATAAATTTATTTGTTTTGTTATACATTTTTCTCATGTTTTCAAAAACCAAGTTAAGCTTTGAAAACTAAAAAAAATAATTAAGTCACTGTTTGATAACTAATTGGTTTTTTTTTTTTTTTTTTTGGATTTTGAAAATTAAGTTTATAAACACTACTTTTACTTATAAGTTTCATTGTTTTATTATCTACCTTCTTTCTATATTTTCAAAAACAAAGTAGGCCTCATTTGAAAACCATTTGGTTTTTTTTTTTTATTTTTTTATTTTTTTTATTTTAATTTATAAGCTTATAAACACTACTCCCAACTCTAAGTTTCTTTGTTTTTTTATCTAATTAACTTCTTCCCATGTTTTCAAAAACCAAGCCAATTTTTTAAAACTAAAAAAAGTAGGTCTCGTTTGGTAATCATTTGGTTTTTGTAAGCTTATAAACACCACTTCTACCCTACAAATTACTTTGTTTTTCTAATCCTTTCTTTCCATGTTTTCAAAAACCAAGTCAATTTTTTAAAACTAAAAAAAAATAGTTTTCAAAAATTTGTTTTTGTTTTTGGAATTTGGCTAGGAATTCAAATGTGGCATTGACAAAGATGAAAACTATGGTAGGGAAATGGTGAGAAAACCAACATAATTTTCAAAAACCAAAAACAAAAAACCAAATGGTTATCAAACAAGGTCGTAGTTTTCAAAAACTTGTTTTTGTTTTTAGAATTCGGTTAGGAATTCAATTATCTCTAACAAAAATGAAAACCATGCTAAAGAAATTTAAAGAAAACAAGCCTAATTTTCAAAAACCAAAAACTAAAAACCAAATGGTTATCAAACGAGAGGTTGTAGTTTTCAAAAACTTGTTTTTGTTTTTTGAATTTGGCTAATATAATTTCATTAACAAATATATGTAAACAATGGTAAGAAAATTGGGAGAAAACAAACATAATTTTCAAAAACGAAAAAAATCAAATGGCTATTAAACATGACCAAAATTTTTCAAAACTTGTTTTTGTTTTTTGAATTTGTATAAGAATTCAAATGTGTCCTTAAGAAAGATGAAAACAATTGTAAGGAAATGGAGAGAAAACAAAGCATAATTTTCAAAAATCAAATGATTATCAAATGGGGTTAAATGGTTATCAAATGAAGATTAAACTTTTAGATTTGTTTTGATAAAGATCCAAACTTAAAAAAAAATGTCTAATAGGTCTTTAAGCTTTCAATTTTGTGTGAAACATATTCCTAAACCTTAAAAAAAAAAGTTTTGATAGCTTCCTGATTTTTTTATTTTTTATTTTCTATCTACTAAATCCTAAAAGTTTCAAATTTTTATCTAATAGGTTTTTTTGGTTTTTGAAAATTATGCTTGTTTTCATTCAATTTTCTTATGTTGGTTTTTATTTTTGGTAAGAAAATATTTGAGTTCTTAGCCAAATTCCAAAAACAAGTTTTTTGGAAACTACTTTTTTTAGTTTTTAAAACATATAACTAAGGTCCCGTTTGATAGCCATTTGGTTTTTGGTTTTTCGTTTTTGAAAATTATGCTTGTTTTCTCCCAATTTTCCTACCATGGTTTTCATCTTTGTTAAGGGCACATTTGAATTCCTGGCCCAATTTCAAAAACAAAAACAAGTTTTTGAAAACCACTTTTTTTAGTTTTTAAAATTTGGCTTGGTTTCTGAAAACATGAAAAGAATGTATTAAGAAAACAAAGAGATTTGTAGGTGGAAGTAGTGTTTATAGGCTTCATTTTCAAAAACCAAAAACCAAATGGTTATTAAAGTGGTCTAAACAAATAAATTTAAAGCTTAAATTTCAAAAACCAAATGGGTTATGGACCTTAGAAATTTATTATAGTTAAAAACCTAATAGAGACAAATTTGAAAGCTTAGAATTAAACTTACAATTTATTTCCTGAAATGTTTCTACCAACCCATTATAAACTATAATATAATTATACTTTTGTTATTCAGATTTTTTGTTTTGACCACATCAGGGATGGAGGATTTCAACCTCTAACCTCTTGGTTGAGGGGATATAAGTTTTGAACTATGTTCTTTGTTGGCTTTTGTTATCCAATTTGATCCAAGTGAAAAGCCGTAAAATAAGAAAATTTAAGAGAACAAAATTGAAGATAACTTATGGGAAAATACTTAGGCTACTTAGCAATGTGATGCACGATTTGCTACCTTAAGTGTACGAGCCAAGTTATAATATAGTGAATTTTAATTTGAATGTCGTCCTCTGGATTGAGTTTCTAAACAATTTAATTACCGCAAATACTCTAATCCAATTTTATTTAGGAAACAAACTTTAGTGACAAAGAATGCAAAAGTAACACAAAGCAAAAAGTGTGACAAACAATTGATGGCAAAAATATTAGGGAGTTGATTTCACCAATTGGGATTATGGATTAATTAATGGATAATTAACATGCTATGATTCATAAATCTAGGAAACTACAATCATACATAATCCTCTCACATGCAATGAACCCGATATCCCTATCTAAATTCATTAACATGCAAGGCTTTAAGGTTTGTCCTTTTTAACGATTTTTAGAATTATCTATTATCTCTCAATCTCAAGATTCATCCTAGTCATGCATAACGATTTCTAAGCTAAATCCTCTCTCCCGAGTTAGACTTAAACACAAACATCATTCAATTCATGGCCGGTAAATTGAAAGCATTAAGAACACATTTTGCATAAATGAAATCATAGCAAACATCCATAAAATCAATCCAAAAGTGCCCAACGGCTACATCAATCCCTAAGATTAAAAACTTAGCTACTCATACAACGCGTTACGATATAGCAAAAGTCTAAAACAACCATTAAAACTAACTAAAGTAAGAGGGAAAGAAGATTAAACGCTAAGTAGCCGAGACCGCGCGTCCCCGTCACGATCTCCACGAACAAAGCCTTGAATCCCGCTCCTCTTCACTTGCTTCAGCTTCCACAGAAGGTTTTTCTCTCCACTTGCTTCAGTTTCCACAAAAGGTTTTTAGTCGGAATTTAGGCCAAAATTTCATAAAAAAGAAGTCCACTTTTCAGCCCTAATCGCATTCTATTTATAGGAAAAAAAGTCGATAGCGTCGAGACGCTATAGGCACAGCGTCGCGACGCTGTCGCTATACCGAACATTCTATAAAGGAAAAATCTGAGAGCGTCGAGACGCTATGTCATAGTGTCGCGACGCTGTGACATTTTGCCACCTGATTTAAATGAGAAAAGTCCAGCGTTGAGACGCCTAGAAGCTAGGGTCTCGACGTTGGTCTGCGGATTGCACTCTTCAATGGGCCCTTAGCTTCGATCCACTCCGTTTCTTTGGCATCTTTTTGCGTCCCAAACACTCGATCATTCCTAATTTCTCAATTTAGCTCCAAAACATATTGCCTACCTACAAATAAAACACTAAAATGCATAAATTTGGCCAATTAAATATCAAAGACTAACTAAATTAATTAGGGAAAAAATAGCTAGCTATGCTCGCTATCACAATGATGTGTAGGTATGTTGACAATTACGAGAGATTTTTTTTTTCTCATTTTCTATCTCTCTTATTTGTCAATTCTAATGGGGTGTGTAGGGAGATCCTCACAAGTTTTCATGTAGCCAAATATTATTCAACTGCGATTTTTTTAGTGTGGTATATGAGATATTAATACTATTTCTATTCTATTCTTTGATATTTTTGTATATTTAGATAATGAGTTACTATGTTTATTCTTAAAATGGAGAAACAAAAAAGAAAAAATAAATAAATAAAAAGATGATCAGTCAGATACTACTCTTCATTTGAAAAGTATGTAATATACTATGCTTTGTAATTACTCCTCTACGTTTATCGAATGGGTAAGTCAAATTTATCTTTATCTTTAAAGTTCATGCTTTTTTAAAATTATACCCTAAACTATTTTTTAGGTAAATGATTAAATTGATATAATTTCATTTAATTAGTTGAGTTGTTTCCAGATATTTCTTACCAAATGTGGTCATTATTTCTTATTTAGGTAAGACTTTTAATGAATATTGTATTTTGGTTCCAATAATTTTTGAGTTCAATTATAGTTGAGTTGAGAATTCAAAGCTAACACTTTCATCAAAGATATAATGTCTTAACTAATTCAACATTCAAGTTGACGGTTGGAACACTTAATTTACTATTTAAATCTAAATGTTTTATTAATAAAAAATTTAATATTGAACCTAATTTGGTGAATAAAACACATATTACCATTTCAAACGTGGATAACTCTAACATAATTTTTTTTTTCTGGGTTGGTAACTATTATTTATAAATAAACAATAAAATTACAAGTTTGATTCTTGAACTTTAAGTGTTACTACATGTTTAATAAATTCCTAAATTTCAAAGTGTCTATCAGATCTCTAAAATTCCAACGTTGTGTATATATCAAAACTTTTGAGTATTACATGTCTACTTAAACACTCCTAAATTTCAAAGTGTCTATATAGTCTTTAAACTTTCAATTTCATCTACATACCAAAGCTTACATTTGTTATGTTCTAGATTCCTGAACTTTAATAAACGTCTCACAAATTAGATATTTTTCTTTTTAGTACACCAACGAGAGATTCATCAGACAAAAATTTAACAGTTGAGAGACGAACGGGTAGACACAAAATTAAAAGCTCGACAACCTTAAAATTTAGAAAATCTATTAAAAACAAAATCAAAAGTTAACGTAAAATCGACATTCAGAAACGATCACGAACTCTTTTTGAACACAACTCTAAAAGTTTCGAGACCGAATTCGAAAAAAAATTAGGCATTGGAGTTGGAGGGGCAATGTGTCACGTGGCATGGGCCCCAAAAATGCAGCGGCGGTGCATTAGGGCTCACAAGGTTGTCATCTGGACGTCCCGTTGTGATCTCCTGATTTTAAAGATCCCATGGTGAAGCCAACGTCAGCCCTTCTTTCGTGGGTCCACGTCGGTGCCCCAACTCACGTAGAAGCCACCACGTGGAACCTTCTCGAACGCTGGGCCCCACTTTCCTTTTTACTTGATTTTTTCTATTTCACGTCAGCTCTCCGTCGCAATCGCTCGTAGCTGGACTCGCCACGTGTCCTCATCTGCGTGGTTGGCCAAGGGGCTGGTACTCTGTGGGACGGCACACCCCAAAGCCACCAACGGTCACCGTCTGATAAACATTTGTGGGGCCCATCCCAAATGTTTATGTACTTCATTGTATATTTTATTATTGTAAAATATTTTTACTTAAAACTTAAAATACTTTTTTTTTTTTTTTTTTTGTCGAGTTTCATTTTATTTTAATTTATGGACTTTTAAAGGTTTAAATTTAAGTTTAAAATTGGTCCTTTGCCATTAGTTTCAAATTAACTTTTATTGAAATTGATTTAATAATAATAATTTTCATGAAAAAAATCTTAAAAAAAATTCACGAAAAAAAATATACAATGTAAATATATTTTCAAAATTTATAAATAGGAGACTAATAATGACTTTTTTTTTTTTTTTTTTTTTTTTTTAGAAAAGTTGACAATAAACTATCATTTGAGATCAATTTTAAGTTTTATTGAAACTAGAGGGATTAAATATGGACATTTGAAAGTACACAAATTAAAATGAATTGAAAACCAAATTACAAGGATCAAAATGATACTTTAACCTAAATTTGTAGTACTATCCTAGGTTGAAATTTTTTCTAAATATACTACTTTCATTTATTATTGTTGTAAAATAAGTATTTAAAAATGGTGTGTGGTTTATGGAATAAAATAATATAACATCTTTTAGCATGTTAAATGTTAAATGAAAGATGTATATAGATGAGTAGTACTAGAAATTTTTTTGTATTATTGTGTATTTATATTTTCATTCCTTAGGTTAATTTCTTTCTTTTTTTTAAAAAAAAAAAAAAATCACACACAATTTAATTTCTATGTTGTCTTTGTACTTCTCCTTCTTTCTTAAGTTATTATTTTTTTTTTCAAACAATTGTATGAAAATCCTTCATCATGAGGTTGGGAAATAAGAGAGTTATTACTATGAAAATGTTTTTTTTTTCTTTTAATTTTTTCATTTTTATATGGATGCATCTCAAGTTCTTAACCACATGCATGGAGTGATATTGTCTATCGCATCAGATTTTAATGCAAAACAAGTTTGGGATACCTTTTAATTATTTTTTTTTTTTAAAAATAAATTTGAAACACTTTTAATTAAAAAAAATGATTTGAATTAAAATACTTATGCATTTGGTTAAATTATCTTAAACCGGATTTTAATTACAAGTTGATTTGGTTATACTGTTTTGAAAGTGATTTTCAACCCATCACTTTAAAAATACTTTTTCTTTAAAAAATCAACATTTAAGTATTTTCCAAAAAATGTTTTAAAATCATTTATTAGGGTCCAACCATTCCATTTTCTGTTTTCTGTTTTTGTTTTTCATTTTTTAAAAATAGGAGTGTTTGATAACCATTTCTGTTTTCTGTTTTCTGTTTTTTAAAAACGTTTTTGAAATTATAAGTAAATTGTCAAATAATTTAAGTGATTTTCATTAAATAATAAAATTGTCAAATATTTGGAGTTTCTCCTTCACTCAATTAGGCATGACAATGCACCTCTATTTTATATAATTGTCTCTACTAAATTTGTATAGTACAATTAGTCTCAATTGACTTCTTTTGAGTCACAACTAATAACTTTGTATTAACCAATAAATGATATGCAATAAAATTGTCTTACATTAGTTAAATTACAAATTAGTCACCAAATTTTGTACAATTATTGGCTTGCCAGGTATATGTCATGTCTAATTACACTATGTTTGTCCAATAGGTACATTATCATTATTAGTTGATAATACTATTAGTATGAACTACATGAAATCAAAATTTAAAATTTATAGTATAAAGTCTTAGCATAATTGAAAGTTTAAAAACTAATTAGACATTTTTTTAAGTTCAAATATCTTATTACAACTCTGAGAGTTAGGACTTACTTAGGTTTGCAATCTAGATTTTAATTTATATGTTTTCAAATTCACTAAATACAACGACCATGCATTTGACAGATGTGCTTTGAAAACTATTTTCAAATTTTTATGATCCAAATAATGGAAATTCTTAAAAAAAAAAAAAAAAAAAAAAACGACATTTGTTATTTTTTCAATGTATCCAAATTTTGAATTAAAAAAAAAAACTTTAATAAATATGATATTTCAACTTTTTTTTTTAGAACAAGTACATAGAAAGGGGCTTAATAATCAAGGTTTATAATATAGTATTTTAGATTATAAACTCAATTAATGTATTATGATTTATATGATATTTTAAAATAACAATTATACAAAATTTATAGCATAAAACATATTCATAAATTAATTAATAATAGTTTGTAAATATATATTATCAAATACATCATGAACATTTGTTTAAATTGAGATCAAATTTCTACCACTAAATACATATCTAAAAATGTTTTCATTCGTTTTCAAAATTTTGTTTCCATATCATCCATGAAACGTACCCTTAATTGAACCTAAAATATCAAGCTCGATATTTCAAACTTTAGAGTATATATAGAAATCAAACTGGTGCATTGTTAAAAATACGTTAAATTATAAAAAAATACTCTTGAACTATGAGGTTGGTTTTAATTATACCCATAAACTTTCAAAATTTTTATTTTAGTCATTGAAGTTTGAAGAACAGCCATTGAAACCTTTTTTTCGTCAAATTCATGTACGAAAAACGACGTGTTTGCATATGTATTATTGTTTTTTACGAATAGATTTGAACACATACATGGAAAAAAAAAAATAAAAACACATGAAAAACATATCACTTTTCGTCCATAAATTTAACGGAAAATGTCTCTTTAAGGATTATTTAAAGTTAAAAATAAAATAGATGATGTTTTTGGTGGACTTTTTTTATTAATATTATAATTTTTTAAACTTATTAGAGTAATAAGATTATATAGAAACTTATTGTTTCAATATTGTTGTTTTTTTCCAGCTGGATTATCCACGTGTCAACTTTCGGTTCATTTGTTTAAAAAAACATATTTTTTTTATAGGTCATCTTTTGAAGAGACGACCTACAAACGGAATTTTTTAAAAAAAAAAAAAATGGCAAAGCAGATCGTCTCTTCAAGAGACGACCTGCACACATAAATGCTGTATTATTGGATTTAGCACAATGGCAGGAAAAATACTTTAATAATACTAAATCCAATAATACTTTAATTTTGTGTGCACTTTTTTTTTTATAAATTCTGTTTGTAGGAGACGACCTACCAAAAAAATTATTTTTTTTTAAACAAATGAACCGAAAGTTGACACGTGGAGACGACCTATCCAGCTGGAAAAAAAACAACAATATTGAAATAATAAGTTTCTATATAATCTTATTACTCTAATAAGTTTAAAAATTATAATATTAATAAAAAAAAAAGTCCTGTTTTTGGTTATTGAGTATAATATTTATGATGAAAGCAAAGTTGGAGGAGTCTGCAAATACCGATTACTCTGCAGATTCTAAGAACCGAAACAAATTGTATGCATTCATTCCCTTCCCAATAACAAAGCCTCCATTTTTGTGGCTTTGTGAGCTTAATCTACATTGAAAACGGCGTCGCATACATACAAACAACCACCCCCCCTTCCTCTTCTTTTTTTTCAACGCCAATAATTACTCGATAAAAAGTTTCCAATCTTTAAATTATAATCTCGTAATTCGTACAAATCCCTACATCACACACTTTTACCCCAAAAGTTGTACAAAATTGGATTTTATCAATTTTAAAAATGTTGGATGGTTTCCGTGTTTCAATTTTGTGTCTAATACATCTTTCATATATTTAAAATTGTTTACGGTATCCCTATTTTTACACCTGCGTTTCAATATTAGATTTTTTTTTAATTTAATTTTGTGCACTTAAACTTTACATTTAAAACTTATATATATATTTTCTTAATGATTTGTGAATAGTTGAGAGTGTTCTTATAGTTGGAGGAGAGTATTCTTTTTTATAGGTATTAATTCTTTTAATTATCTTGGATCTTTTAAATAGTTAGATCAAACATTTTGTTGCTAAGTTTGAGTATTTATTTTTATTTTACTTTTTTTTTTTTAATGTTTGATTTAGGGGTGTTTGGATTGAGGGGTTGAGTGGAGTTAATAATTCTATCCAATTCCTTGTTTGACCTAAGAACATATAATACCCAATTTTTTTTTTTTTTTTTTTTTTTGAGTATATCAACATTCGGAGTGGAGGGATTTGAACCTCTGACCTCATAGTCAAGGGTACATGCCAATTACCGTTGAGCTAAGCTCGCTTTGGCATATAATACCCAATTGTGAGACTTACAAAGTAATTTACTCGTATTTCAATATGACCCACAAATTTATTTACTCCTATTCTAACACTTTATTGTGGGTCCTACATAGCTATTAACTTCTCCCCAAATTTCAAGACAAAACAATTCTAGATTTCATAATTCCAACTTCTCAATCAAAACACCGAAATATTACTTTGGACTATTTTTCATGTTTTATTGGTCTATTTTCTATGATAAGATTTTTTTTTATGTTTATTAAATTGGAAAGTTCATGAACATTTTTTAAATTTTAGTCTGTGGTGGGGTGGGGGTTAGTTGTAACCACTACTTCAAGTTTGTTCACTTCAAAGAAATAAAAAATTTAGATTTAAAATTGAGTCTTCTAATAGGAAACTAGTACTCAATAAGTTCTTGATGGTTAATGATTTCAATTTTTTTTTGTTTTGTTTTTTTTTTTAGTATGCTTTCTCACAATTTTTAATAAGCTTTTTATTTTCTTATTAAAAAAATATTTGAATTCTAAACCAATTTTTTTTTAAAAAAAAAATACACAAAGTTTTTAAGAACTACGACATTGTTTAGTAAGTCCCCGTTTGATAACCATTTGGTTTTTGGTTTTTGAAAATTATGCTTGTTTTACCATATTTTTCTTATCATGGTTTGCATCTTTGTCAATGACTCATTTAACTTCCTAGCCAAATTCCAAAAACAAAAACAAGTTTTTGGAAACTACTTTTTTTAGTTTTTAAAATTTGGCTTAGTTTTTGAAAATATAAGAAGAAGATAGATAACAAAATCAAGAAACTTATGTGTGGGAGTAGTGTTTTTAAACTTAATTTTTAAAAACCAAAAACAAAAAACCAAATGGTTATCAAACGGGGCCTAAATATTTTATTTTTGAAAAATGTGTTTGTTTTCTCACCCTTTCTTTAGTACGATTTTCATTTTTGTTAAGAAAACATTTGAATTTTTTATCAAATTTCAAAAATAAAAACAAGTTTTTAAAAACTATTTTTTTAAAAAAAAAAAGTTTTGAAAACTTGGTTTGGATTTTGAAAAGATTGGTAAAGATTAGATAACAATACAAAAAAAATTCAGGGACAGAAGTAGTGTTTATAAGCTTAATTTATATATAAAAAAAAAACAATCAAATAATAGTTATCAAACATGACCTACTTTTTTTAGTTTTCAAAATTTTGACATAGATTTTGAAACATTTTTCAAAAGTAGGTAACGAAACAAAGAAAACTATATGTGATAGTAGTATTTATCCTATTAATTTTTTTTAAAAATATGTAAGAATCTTCTTTGGTAGAAAAAAAAAAAAAATGTGAAGGTAGAGTTTTATACCTCTCGCTTCAATGAAAAAAATAGAATTGGTATATGAAGTAGCATGAATTACTTATACCAATTATATAACATATAACATATAACAAACCAATTAATTTTTTTTATCCTTTTCTCAAAAAAAAAAAATAATAATAATAATAATTATTATTTTTTTTTATCCAAAATAACCGATTAATTTCGTCTTATTGTTATATTATATTTAACCACGTTATTGTTTTATTTAGTATGTCCCCCTCATTTCTAAGTAACTTAGAATAACTAATTTAAAATTTTTCTTTTTTAGTTCAATAATAATTGGGATGGAGGGATTTCGAACATTTGACCTCTTGATCGAGGGTACATGCCAATTATCTCTGAGCTACGCTCATTTGACAAGTTTTTTCGGTACATGCCAATTATCGCTGAGCTACACTCACTTTGACAAGTTTTTTCTTCTTTGATACATTACTTAGAAGTAACATATGGACAAAATTGATATTACGTATTTGAATATTTTACCCTTTATTCTGATTGAAACAAAGTCAGGCACAAGATCAACTAGTAAATAGATCTTATAAACTCACAAGTTTCAATGTAAGTCTATCATTGGTTTTGTTTATCATTGTCTACCCTCTGTTTTTTTCTGGACAACATGTGGGAGTGAGGGGATTCGAATCACAGACCTCTTGGTCATTAGTACAAGTCTTATGTCAATTGAGCTATGTTCATGTTGGCGTCTACCCTTTGTTTTGTAATCCATTGAAGTGTAATGAAAATTAAAAGTTGCCATGTTTATCCAAGTCTAAAATCGAATGCAGAAAAATAAAAATGTAATGAAATTCATTAACTTTGTCACTTTAATGCTAATGTATAGTATAGAACATCCGTTGTATTATTTCAATCAGATTCAAGTATAGTGACACAAATGTTAAAAATTCAAGTATCCATTAAAAACTTTCTAAAGTTATATGGACCAAATAAGAAGAACCTAAAATGTTTGAAGGTGAAACTTATAATCTAAGAACCAATCCAAACATAATTTAGCAGATAATGCAATACACTAATTATCATCCCAGAGATCAATGGTTGGATTGCTTGAAAAAAAAAAAAAAAAAACTTTTATAAGGTAAGAAAATAGAGATAGAAAACCCAAAAAGGTCGGCCGGGGGGTGGCGCATGGAGATGATTTGAGCCCATTCCCCAAACACACAAATAATGGCAAAAAGCATATTGTTGAATGAAGATGACACCGATGGGTTGGGCTCCTCACTTCAAAATTCCCATTTCTCTTTTTCTGTTCCAAATTCATTTTCCTTCTAAAATTAAATAAATAAATAAAACTTCCATAATGTTTTTGTTTTTACAAATTATACTTCTTCTTTTTCTATTTTTTTTTATCTATCTACATTTTAAAATAATTATGGTCAAATATACTTCGAGAAAAACCAGATGTAATATGAAGTTAAATAAGTGAAACCAGTATAATTAAAATTCTCTTATAATCACTTTTAACATTTGAAAAAATCAATCTCAAACACGGTTGTAATTTCTAAAGCTCTGATAATGGATTTAGGATTAATATATTTTTTATCCCATAGTCTTTTTATTTATTTTTTTTTTTTTTAATGAGTTGTTGTTATTTGAAAGGTTTCGATTTAAATTATCATAAGCTAATTCAAACACTCGTTAACTTCGAGAATATAATTGAAAAATATCAAAATGTAAGAGACTAAATTAAAAATTTTGAAAGAGTAGAAGCTGAATTGGAAAAAAAATCCAAACATATCAAGGATCAAAACATATATTTAGCCATGATATTCTTCTTAGACTTTTGCTATTGAAAATTAAGCTTACGAAAATTACTAACATTTCGTGTTTAACTTCAGAAATTTTAACTAAATATCAACACAAATGAAAAAAAAAAAAGTAAAAACATTAATTACCATCTCAAAGGTCAATGGTTCGATTCTTCACTCCTACTACTATTGAACTAAAAAAAATATCTTGTAAATATTTTTAAATTTTAAAATTATTTTGTAATAAAAAAGTGTAAAAATATATATATTATTATTATATATACAAGTAATTTTTAAATTTAAAAGAAAAAAAAAGTGTTGTGTTGTAAGGGTATAGGGTAGGGGCTAGAGTGCCCATAAAATAAAAGAACAAATCACAATCACTTTACCCATCATTGCAGGGTTGAAGAATAATATTATAATGGCCAATATGAGATCAAACACATAATTTTCAAAATCTTTGGAATCAGAGATTGCTTTTGATTCTACATATCTTCAATTCCCTCAACATTTTTTTTTTCAAATTTCCCCTTCAAGTTGGTTCTCTCCTCAACTTAATTTTCCTTTTTATTCTATTTTTTCTAGGAGTGTTTAATTTTATAGGTTCTTTTGTACGCAAGAATTATAGGCATAATTTAATGTCGTGTTGAATTTAGAAGACGTCTTTTTCATGCCCATGTAGCATGAGAAAATGAGCCGTGTAATAAAGTCTTATATTGCATGTGTGTCAATGTAGTATTTATGAGGTGATGGATTCAAATAAAATAAATATAAAAAGAGATGATTAAAAGGTCAAATTGAGTATAGTTTAACGGTAATTGACATGTACTCTCGACCAAGAGATTAGAGGTTCAAATCTTCGGGTCCCCTAAATTTTATTGAACTCAAAAAAAATTAAAATTAAAATTAAAATTAAAATTAAAATTAAAATTAAAATTAAAATTAAAAGGAAGTTTTATTGTGACAATACAATCGCTATTTGTTTCCAATATTTTATCACTTTTTTTTAGTAACAACCAGTAACCAATTGCTTATCTTGAAACACAACAAAGTGCTTACAACCTTAAGAAAAATTGTCATATGTATGGTGTTGCAAATAACCATTATTGGTAATTGACATTCAACCCTTTCTTTCATTGATATAATTTTAATTAAAAATCATGAATTAGTCTCAAATTAAAACACAAGTAATGTTAATTTTTTATTCGTAGGCATCTTATTTCGGTCAACATGCATGAACACAACCCTATAGTTAAGAAATCTATTTATTCTTTGGAGGTTGAAAGTTCAAATTCTCATCTTCACATTTGTTATACTAAAAATATACACTTAAATTATTATTTTTAATAGTTAAAGCAAACTATGTGATTTCGTGAATCTAGATATATCAGCTTCGAGACAAAGTTTGGAACCATTAACAGGGTGGACATAGCTCTCACTTGAAATGACCCATAGGATTTTGATGTCCACCTCTAAGCCATTGTGAAAATGATAAGGTGTATTGGTATATTTCAATTAGGATTCTAGGCAACATCCACATTGAGCTTCATATATATTAATTCTCTATATGGGGAAGAATGTGTTTAGTAGAGACTAAAATTGATTGGATTTCAAACTTTACCTCTTTTAATTAGAGATGCTTTATAATGGTTGCATTAGGAAAATTCAAGAGATCTTAGACAATAATTCATATAATTGAAAAATCAATGACAAAAATGAGAATTATTACATTTATGGCATCCTTAAAATTATCAATTCTTTTGGTCGAATAAAAAATAGAAAATTATTTATCCAACTCTATTATTTTTTTTTTGTTAGTATAACTAAATGTTGTTGGGCACCCTTTGCATAAACACTTAAGGAAACACGAAAGACAAAATCAATCAGAACCTAACGATAACGTTGTTTCCTTAAGACAATTTTGTTCTCTCTATGGTGCTCAAGGTATCACAAACAATTGTCTCTCAAGATAGGACAAATTACCCACCTATGAATGTAGCACTACAATCATAGGACTCTCGGACACTAGTATTTAAGTAATCGTACAAAAAAGTAGAAGAAAACTTTTTGAAAGAAGAGTTTTCTGTATCTTGTGTTCAAAACTCAAAATAAATCACATATTTATAGACTATGGGTTGTAACCTTTACATAGGGTTGTAACCTTTACAAAAGACACGTCCTTTCACATAGGGCTGTAACCTTTACAAAAGACACGTTCTTCAAATAGGGTTGTGTCCTTTACAAAAGACATGCCCTTTCACAAAAAGTTGTGATTCATCATTTTATTAAAATAATTTTATTCATAGATCCAACAAATGTGGGGTATGAAGATTTAGTATAACTAAAGTGTGGTATGAGGATTTGAGTAAATATAGGGAAGAATGTGTTTAGTAGTCTTCCCTAATCCTATTATAGGATAATATAGTTGTTTAAAATATATTAGAAAATATGGAAAGTGATGGTCATTTAGTATAACAGGATAATGAAGATTTAGTATAACATATTAATTATCGTTGAACTGTGTTCGCATGTCTGTCCACTGTCCTTGGATCTTATGATGGTCATTTAAATAAAGTGAAATTTTATTTTTGCAGTATTCCCTAATAGGATTAGGGGATAATATAGTTGTTTAAAATATATTAGAAAATATGGAAAGTGAAACGACATTGTCATAAACATGTTTGACTAAAAATCAAGGGACAATATTTTTTAGATGAGACATGAAATCTAGTTAAACGTAACACATCTCTTTAAGATATGTTTTCTACTTTGCATTACAAATAGGCACATGGTCGGCAAAAATTCTCTCAAGATTGATTCTAGAATGTGAGTGTGTGTACAAATATATTATTATTAGTAAATAGACCACTTAGAAATGAGCTTTTTTTTTATGTAGAAAATCCATTTATAAAAGTGAGTTTAAGTAAAAAAAAAAAAAAAAAAAATCATATTTAAAAAGATAAAGAAAAATGAAAGCATTTAATAAACCATCAATTTTTATTAAACCCAAGTATTCGAAGTCATCAAATATTTGATGGTTTTAATATATCATTGAGTTTTTACTTTAAAGTTTCACCGTTCATCTTTTATTAGTGACTATACAATATGACAGAAGTGTAGAGAACATAAAAACATATTCGTTTTCTGTCATTATAAAAGGACAAAAATCAATTATATTAGTTTATAAAGTACTCATAATGAATTTGAATCTTCTCACATATTCTCCAGATACCGTTTCGAATTCTCTACCCCACCATCTTTATTCCAGAAAAAAGGAAAAATAAAGATCGAGAATACAAAATCAAATCCATTCAAATATCAAATGTATCCAAAGAAATGACTATCATTGTCCGAACAATCATTCCTTTGATGAAAATGCATGGTTGAATAAGATGTTGAGTTCATCCCCACATTCCATTTGAGGACAATAGATTCTAATGTTGTTTGTGTGTTTCTTTTATTTAATTTTCTTCTTATTTTTTACTCTTTTAAGTAATATTCCATTTGAACTTTGTGTGTGTTAGATCTTCAAAATCCCTTTCAAAAACAACAACTGAAGTGAAGGCATGCATGATATGATGATAGGGATCTGATCAACATAGTGCCTCATTCTTTATCCCCAAAGAAGCTGCCATAATATATATTTTGTGCCTATCCTCTTCTCATTATTATTTAACTGTGCTAAGTGGAAATTTAACATGTTTGAAAGCAACATGTTTGTTTGGAAGAAAAAAAAAAAAAAAAACCAATTTGCTTTCAACTTTTCTTTTCTTTTTCTTTCATGGGAATGGATTCTTATCTCATGCACTCATTAAAACTTGTGCCTTTAGATTCAGACCCTATATATGTGTTTGGCACAACTTGAGATGATGTGTAAAAGACCAAGTGATATATAATAATACAACCCAAAAAAAAAAAAAAAGAGTTACGTTCTTTATTTTCCATTTTAATCCAAGCTACATAATTATTATCTAATCTAGCAAGAATGCTTTTTATTATTATTTTTTTCATCAGTTCAAGGATTTTGCAGCTATAATATATGGTAAAAATATGGAACTAAATGCTATGAACCCTTTTTTTAATCAGTTCAAAGGCTTTTGCCAACTAAAATATGGTTTAAAAAAAAAAGAACTAAATAATGCTTATATGAACTCCATTTGTATACATGACTTTTAAAATGTGATGATAGTGATCAAAGAAAACGAATTCGCCGAAGAGTGAGAGTAAGGCGTCTGTTGCTGTGAACATAGCTTAGAGATTAATATATCCAGTTCTTCTCTTAAGATCGAAAGCTCAAATCTCCACCTTCATATTTGTTGTACTAAAAAAAAAAAAAAAATGTTGATTATACTTTACTTGAAATTGAGTTCGTGAGTTTGGAAAACCAACTATAATTTATCAAATAGAAAGTTTCTGTTTTACTCACATGTGAATGTCTTCTAATGAAAATTACTTTAGCTAGACAAATCCCGCAACCTCGAAAGATAAATCCAATTTAAAACATCTCTTAACTCAATTGAATCGTCCGACTCCCACTTATGAGAACAAGAAAGCTCTCCCCCACGACACATTAGAGGACGAGAATTTTGTGCAAAATGAGGCATAGGGCACACATGCTTGGACATGAATGATTGCTAGAAATATTGTGAAAAAGATGATGCTAAGTTGGAAAGGCAAATTATATGATGATATCCTCCAAAATGGAATCAGATAGAAAAAGAGAGAGAAGAAGTAAGTGAGGGTATGCAAAAATTTGCTTTCTGATAAGGATGTGACAAATGAGTCAAGCAAATCAACAGAGGGAGATTGCCTTCAAGGTGAATGAGTGAGTGATTTTTAAATAGTGGATCATAATTGATATTAAAATTTAAAAATTCAAAAATTCAAAAAAAAAAAAAAAAAAAAAAAAAAAGTGGGGATTGGGAATCAAAATCCACACCCACCCACCAAATCCCTAGCCTGGAATTTTCCCAGGAAACAAACAGAAAGTTCGTTTGCCCCCACCATAGATATGCTCCAAAAAGCTTTATTTATTTTTATTATTATTATTATTTTTGCTTTTGAAATTCTTTGCCATTTTTGGAATATACGGCGCTAGAGAGAGAATTCAAACTAATATTCAAATTCAATGAGTTTAGTTCTTCTTACATTGTTATCCAAACAAAGTTTCATCTTTCTTTTTTTTTTTTCAAAATATTTTTATATTTTTATTTCAAGTACAATTGGAGGACGGAGATTTTTTTTTTTTTTTTGGAAATAATTGGAGGACGGAGATTTGAATGCGGAATAAGATCTTTTGAATAGAGATAAAGTGAGATATTGCGATGGTTGTCAAACCTAATCCAAAATTACTATTAAGTTGAAGTTGTCTTTGGTACTTAAAAACGTTGATGACTTCGAAATTTTTTATTACTCTAGATTCTATATGCATTATAATTATAAATTTATTTGGATTGGATTATTTTTTTTTCTTTGAATTCAACAACATTTGAGGTGGAGCCAAAGTGAGCTTAGCTCAGAGATAATTGACATGTACCTTCGACCAAGAGGTCAGAGGTTCGAATCCCCCTACCTCCAAATGTTGATGTATTCAAAAAAAAAAAAAAAATTGAGGTGGAGAGATTCAAACCTCCAACCTCTTGGTCAAAAGTATATATTGATTACCGCTAAGCTATACTTCCTTTGGTCACATGAATTCTTCTATTTTTTTTTTTTTAAGAAGGAAATCTCCTAAAATTAATTTGAGTTAAATGGAATATTTTTATATTTATGATCTAATTACATAGGCAATATATATTTTTTGATCTTATTTTATTCGAAAAATGTTTTCTAGATGTTTTTTTTTTCTTTGATGAGTTCTAGAATTTCTTTTATCAAATAATTTAGGGAAAAAAGTTACTTGATTAGTCTGCTAAATAAGTTTTCTACCTAATTTGTTCGGAAAAAGGTTAAGGTAGAAATGCATTTCCAAACATACCCTTTTTATTCTTGTGTACGATTTCTTCCAAATACATTTTTTTAGAATATAGCAATATATAATACGATAAGATTTGGACTTGAAGAGTTATTAATATCTTGACCTTTGAGCTATGCCCGGGTTAGCATCACTTAGTGTTACTGATCTTTTGTAAATAAATAAAATATTAAGATCAAGTTGAAGTGCCAGATGTTCACTTCTTTGATCATGTTTAGAAGAAAGTCTATTTTTTAATGAACAATACTTAGCTATATACTTTGTGTGTAAGTACCTCTCTACACACCACCGTTAAAATGTTAACAATTAAGAATGACAAATGAGGGGAGGGGTTCAGATGGGAGATCCGGGATGGATTCCTCCAATTTTGCCTAATTGCAAACTCAATACAGATGCAACAAAAAGCCGAGAGACCCAAACAAGTAGTATTGCAACAATAATAAAAAAAATAGTAAAGGTGAGGTTGATTCATTTTGTGCAAGATGTCGACTCATTTGAGGCCATGGCAGTTAGAGACAGCTTATTGCTGGTGAGAGATGTAGGTTTTTCGAGTCTGGAGGTTGGGACGGATTCAGCCCATGTGGCGGCGCTTCTTTGCCCGGAGTTGAATGATTTATCTAAGCAGCGGCGTAGGTAGCATGGGCTCGGGGGGCTCGAGCCCCCCCCCCCTCAACTTTTTCAAATATTATATTTATATTATAAATAGGAATCAAGTACTATGTTATGGAAACGTTATAATGGCACAAGCCCCTCCTGGTAAACTCCCAGTCTCGCGTACAAGCTCCACGCACGTGTGTAGTCCCTTTTTTTCCCCCTCTTCTTTTTAGTTTTTTTTCCTTCTTGTTTTTGTTTTGTATTTTCTCTTTTCTTTTTTCCGTATTCTTTTTCGTTTTTTTCTCCCCGTTTAGTTTTTTTCTTTCCGTTTTTCTCAGTTTTTTTTTTCATAGCTTTAAAATAGTTTAAATTAAATTTTAATTTTTGTATTTACAAATATAAAATAATAAGAAGCATATGTATTAGAGTTCTTTCTCAACTTTATTTTTAAATTTTCTTTATATTTTTTTAGTCAAATAAAGATGGAACAATACAAATATTTTAAAATTTTAGTATATGCTTTTGAATTAAAAAAAAAAGTTCAATTTAATGTCTAATAGATATGTAACCTAATAAACTAATAAACTGTGAGGCTTTTTATTTCAAAATTCTATTAGATACAAAATTAAAAATTCAAAAACCTATTAGATAGAAAAGTGAAAGTTTAGGGACTTAGTAGAAACTTTTTAAAGTCAATGATTTATTATGCATAATCTTGAAAATTTAATGACTAAATTAATAATTTAACAAATTTAATATCAAAATATACGAATTGATATTAACATATATCAATGTGTTTAAAATCTTATTTTGGTTGTTGTACTTTGGGTTTTGTTTCATTTTAGTCATTGTACTTTGAAATGTCCAATTTTAGTCTAAGTATTTTCAATAAAATTTAAAATTGGTCTCTATAGTGAGTTTATTGCTAATTTTTTCTAAAAATATTGGTCTCTATTAGTATTTTTTTTTTTCTATAAAGTTTAGAAATATATTCACGTTGTGTCTCTTATTGTATGAAAATTATTGTTTAACAAATTTTGATGAAAATTAACTTAAACTTATGGTACGACCAATTTTAAGCATAGACTAAAATTATTTTATATAGCCCCCCTCACATAAAGTTCTTGATCCGCCACTGTATCTAAGATTGGGGTGTTGGTGAAGGAGATAAAACAGATCTCAAGCGAGATGGTTTTTTACGATCTGTTTCATGGTGTCGGAGAACTGCAAATTAGGTGGAAACGCAGCGGCCAAGCTCGCGATGAATCAAGGAGTTGATGGGGTGTGTGGCTAGAGGATGTTCCGACAAGTTTAGAGTCTGTATATGGTAAGGAGCTTTTGGACAACCCTTCAAGTCTGTCGAGAGGCTCTGTCTATTGCCTTCCTTAATTTGTTATTCAGTTTTACCCCTTATAAAAAACATGTTAACAATTAGGAAAGATTTTAATAAAGTGTGTAGGAAGATTTTTACATCCAATATGTAGTTAAATATTGTTCTTTTTTAATAGGTGGTTCAAAAAACCAGTATAAAAGATACTTAAAATAAATAAAAAACAATCAGTTTAGAGAGAAAAAAAAAAAGAGAGAGAAAAGATAGAACACACTGCATTGGTATTTAAATTAATGTTTATAAGGTTAATTTTCAAAAACTAAAAACCAAATGGTTATCTAACAGAGTCTTCGTTATTGCTATAATTATAATTAATAAATATTTAGTTGAAAATCACCTTTAGTTTGAGTTTCTAACTTTTTTTTCTTACGATTTTATTCTCATTTAATATGATCTCTCCATATTTTAATTCTTCATTTTGAATTTATCCCTTTTTAATATACATATTTTTATTTAGGACAATTATCCCCTATATTTATGGTAGATCTAATTTTTAAAAATATATTATTTTAATTATTACAGGTAATATTTCATAATTATTATACAATTATGATTTTCGAAAATAATTTTGCCCCTGTCGTCCGTCCATATATACTTTATATATAATATATATACCAACATTTTTTTTGGCTCATTATAGCCACATATACTGCATTTTTTCCTCATACATATAGTTGCAAAAACAATAATATAAGTGATTAATAAATTAATATAATTCAACATATATTCTATGTTTATATATATTATTCCACCTTACAAAAATATGTATTCCACCTATTATGAATTTCATCATGTACACTCCGTAAATTTAGTCATTTTTAATTTTTAATATACTAAATAATATATGAAATAAATATACTCTCAATCGAAATAATATACCAAAATATACCCAATATATGAAATATATATACCCACAATTGAAATAAATATATTAAAATGTTAGTCGAGTAACAACATGGTTTCAATGCTCAATCCAAACTAATTAGGACACATACAATCTACAAATTAAAAAGAAAAAGAAAAAAGAAAAAACAAGATTGTTTATTTTTGGAGATAACAAAACTTTAGTTTGATGTACACTAGAATTTTTCATTGAGTATTTAAATCATACATAGGATAGTAAAAAAAAATAAATTAAATTAAATCATACATAGAACATAAAACATATACTATACAGAAATCAATATTGCCCACAATTATGAAAAATCTCTCTCTTTATTTTATTTTATTTTAAAATTTTGAATTTGCATGGATTATAAATAACTTAATCAATGCTACCCACTAATTATGAAAAATCTTTCCTTTTATTTTTCATTTTTTGAATTTTTAAATCTACATCAATTACAAAATAACCTAATCAATGCTACCAACCATTATGGAAAATTTTTTCTTTTAATTTTTAATTTTTAAATTTATATTAATTACATAATAATTTAATGAACACATGTGCAAATTCAACCCTATTTTGGACTAGGTTTCAATTGGCTGACAAAGTTTTTTTGAAATTTGGACATTTATATAATTGAAATGGGCCCAGTGGCCCAAATATAGTGCAATTTAGTGCGGCCCAGTTGGGCCTTTTCATCCTCTCAAATCAACAACTGCCCCCAACTTCACAGAATCATTAGGTAGAGATGTTTATGATAGGAAAATTGTAATGGGTGGTTAAATTCTAATGGTTAATTGCAAATATAGTAAGTTTTACAAAAAAAAAATTGCAAATATAGCAAAATTTTTAAATCGTTTTTTTAATTCCCATTTTGCCTTTGTTTTATTTCTATCAGTGATAGATTTCTATCACTGATAGAATCTATCACCGATAGAAATTTATCACTAATAGAAACCAATAATGTATTTGATAGAAACCAATAGTGTATTTGATTACGTGATAATTTTGTACATATCCTTTTTTTGTTTTTTTTGTTTTTTTGAGGTCTCCCATTCTTTAAATTTCAACTTCCATTTTGTGTTTTTCTTTTCTTCCGGTTCAATTTCCATGTTGTTTTCCTTCAACATCTATAAAAACAAAATCAGTGACATAAGTTTTAGAAACAAAAATGATAGTTTTCTATCAGTGATATAAATAATTTTCTATCAATGATAGAAAGATAGTTTTCTATCACTAATAGAAATCAATCTTTTCTAAAGGTTTTATATTACTGATAGAAATTTTCTATCACTAATTTGAACAACTACAACCAATCACCTTACTAAATCTACCAGTGACAGAAAACAATAGCAAATTCCAAACAAAACGCAGAAATAACTGATAAAATTTTATCACTGATAGAATCTATCAATGATAGACTTGATAGAAACGGGAAGAAGGAAAAAAACAGGATGAATAATTACAAACAATCACCTTACTAAATTTATCAGTGACAGAAAACAATAGCAAATTCCAAACAAATCGCAGAAAATAACTGATAGAATTCTATGACCAATAGAATCTATCAATGATAGACTTGATAGAAACGGGAAGAAGGAAAAAAAAGATTGGATGGACTGGGTAATCATGTCAGATGGGCTTTTTAGTAATTTAGATGGGTTGGATGTTAAAGTTTGCTATTTTTGCAAATATTTTAATATGTTGCTAATTTTGCTATTATTTTAGTTGAGTTTGCTATTTGTGCAAGTAGTCCATTATGATATGTGGTACTAATTTTTATTTTTTTGATAAGTATGATATATGTATTCATTGTTTGGTTGTACAAATTATAATTTATATGCATAATTTATATTTGTACTTTGATTTAAATGTGTTATACTTTTATATATAGTTGCTGTTGTAATGTCAAAAATACCTTTTAAACTAAGAATCACATAAAACAATACTTTAGTGAGACTAAGGGCATGTTTGGGAGTGATTTTAAAATGGTCAAAATCACTTTTGTCATATTCAAAATCACTCCGAAACATGTTTTTAATAATTAAAAATCAATTTTTATGGTAAGAAAATGACGTTTAAAATTGTATAATCAAACATGAAATTGATTTTAAATAATTAAAGGTGTGTTTTGGAGTGATTTCGAACCTATTAAAAGTAATTTTAGTTATTTCAAAATCACTCCCAAACATGCACTAACCCCTTCAAGGAGTTCTTAGCCTTAATAGGTAAAATTTTTAAAAAGCTTGATGATTATCATCGAAATATTGCCATTTTGTCGATGATATTTAGGGAATATCGATTTTTTCGAAATGTCCACCATTAATTTTGAGGTAGGTTTCAATTATGCTCCTACACTTTTGAAAAGTTTTATTTTTATCTGTGAGTTTTGAAATTTGTTTTAAAAATACCTTGGAGACTTTATTTTTCTCTTCTTTCTTTTAAATAAGATTAAAATTGGTGCTAATGTGTAGAAATTGAAAGGCATATATGGCATCATCTACAACATTATTCATGTAATTTCTTTTTTGGATAACATGTGAGGTGGGAGATTCGAACCACAACCTCTTTGGTCATTAGTGAACCTTTATACCAGTTGAGCTATGCTCATATTGGCTTATTCACGTAAATTGATATGACGGTTAATATGTACAAATTGTTTATATAAATGATTGTAACAATATCTTTTGAGATGAAATAAATGATAACAACAATCTTAATCTTCTAAGAATTGTGAATTAAAAAAAAAAAAAATATTCACTTTGGGTCTTGGTTTGGTGTGGTGGCTGGTGGGGTTTGGTGGTGGTGCCCTCTCATTATCATCCACCCACTCAACCTTAAAAAAAGAAAATTTTTCTTAAAAAATAGTTTACAACTTTGAAATTGTGTTAATTCTCATGTATCTTGGATTAAGAAGTCAGAAATTGTCAACATGAGCATAGTTCAATTGGTATAAACATTATACTAATGACCAAAAGATCATAAGTTTGAATTCTCTCATCTTCAAAAGTTCGTTGAACTAAAAAAAACTTTGAAATTTATCTTCATTTTCAACTTGATTAAGAAAAATTTTAAATTTCTTTTTGGTCCCAACACCTTTGTTTTTACAATTAGTAACTTCAACTCTATGGTTAAATCCTTTTTGAAATTACATGAATCATTTTTCTGCCGTTTGGGTCAAGACTTCAATTTTGAATGTTCCCAAATAATAGTAATTTTTAGAAGCTAAAATTTTAGGTCCGGTTTGATAACCATTTGGTTTTTCAAAATTATACTTGTTTTCTCTTAATTTTCTTATCATAGTTTTCATTTTTGTCAAGGAGACATTAGAGTTCTTAACCAAATTTAGAAAACGAAAAAACAAGTTTTTGGATTTTTTTTTTTTTTTTTTTTTTTTTAATTTGACTTGGTTTTTGGAATTAAGAGAAGAATGTAGATAACAAACCAGAGAAATGTATAAGTGAAAGGAGTGTTTATAAGCTTAATTTTCAAAAACCAAAAACAAAAAATGAAGGCCCCGTTTGATAACCATTTCGTTTTTTGTTTTTGGTTTTTGAAAATTAAGCCTATAAACACTACTTTTACTCATAAGCTACTTTGTTTTTTATCTACATCCTTTCCCATGTTTTCAAAAACCAAGCCAAAATTTGAAAACCAAAAAAAGTAGTTTTCAAAAACTTGTTTTTGTTTTTGGAATTTGGCTAGAAACTCAAATGTCTCCTTAATAAAAATGAAAACCAATGTAGGAAGATTGAAAGAAAACAAGCATAATTTTCAAAAACAAAAAACAAAAAACGAAATGGTTATCAAACGGGGCCGAAATGATTATCAAACGGAGTCTTATTTATTTCCTTCTCATAGATGATTGACTTACACCTCAAATATAATTACTTATTGACTAAATACATCATTTTAAAGATACACTTGAAATATAGTATGACAAGACTTTTATTAAGTAGATTTTTCACTTGGTAGATAATTGACCAGACTTTTTAATTAGATAGAGATGAGATAATATTTTTTATACCTTAAAAGACCATAAGTTATATATTTGGTGTTCCTAGCATCAGGTCTCTAATATAGAATTTAAAGAGGTAATATTATTCATTAAAATGTTTAATATGAATTACATAGAAAAACTCCAATAGTAAATTGATATTCAAAGAGAAAATATCAAATGAAAAAGAAAAGAAAAGAAAAGAAAAAAGCCAAATTCAATTCAAGCGTGACCCTTCATTTTCAACAATGAACAAGTAATTGTTTAGGTGTCAATGCACCAAATGTTAGGGCGGTGTTCACTTAACCCGACGGCAGAGAGTGATTCCATCGCCAACTGGGAGCATACAAATCTCAATTCTAGGGTCGGCCGCCAGAGCCTTGTTGAGCTCTATCACGAAGTCACGGTAATATCTGACGTATTTGCGCATCGGCGCGTCGGGTGGAGCCACCACCGAACCATTCCATAGTGTGTTGTCATATCCGATCACTCCACCAACTTTGACGAGATCAATCAACCTCTTATGGTAATTGATGTAGTTGTCTTTATCGGCATCCACGAAAATGAAGTCATAGCTTCCATGATTATTTTTCTGCGGTTTATTGCAAACAATCCGCCTCCAAATAAATTATCCCATTTTTTCAATTACTCATTTTGATTCGTTTCTATATTTATTTCTTCTTTTTTTTTTTTTTTTGATTTTAAATATCCTATTTTAATCTTATAGTTTATTTACCTAGGTGTCAAAGATATTAGAGATTTAAATTTCTCATCTCCAAATATTGTTGAAGTAAAAAAAAAAAGAAAAAGTTTATTTACTTACTTTACAAATCTAGTCATTATTCACTACATTCATTATTAATTATTATTTAGTGTGTTTTATTTTGATCTTGATACCCAAGTAAGTCTAATGATTTTGAAGAAAATGGTTTGATAATTATTTTAGTTACCTTTAAAGTATTTTCTTAAACTAGACAAGATGTTTAATTTCTTTTAGAGATAAAAGAATGAAAATTCAAAATTTAAAGAGAATATTTGAAGTATGAGTTGGACATCTTAAACTTAAAGCTTAAAACGATGTTTAAGCGTAGAGAAAGTTGAGCTTAAAATTCATTGGTTTCTTGAATTTTGAAATAAGTAATCCAAAATTTCTATTAGAAACAGTGCTAAAAACTCAATTGCTTCGAAATTAGTGAAAGTTTTAGAACTCAAATTGAGATAACAAAAGACACAGAGATCATTGAAAAATGTTCTTACATCGGCAACCATGTCGTCAAGAACAGGGAGAGCAGGGCCTTCCTTGAACTCGATCTTGTGAGCAACGCCGGCTTTCTCAATCACCGGCAAACCGAGCTCGTAATTTTCTCTGTTAATATCCATAGCCAGAATCTACAACCACAGAATTCCACAAACAACTCAGAAATAAACTCACATTTTAGTGATTTCGCTTTCTCCAAATCGAAATCGAAATCGGAAGAATCTACAGACCTTTCCGTCTTCAGGAAGAGCTAGGGCAGTAGCGAGAAGAGAATAGCCAGTGTATACTCCAATCTCCATCGTGTTCTTCGCATTAATTAGCTTCAAAAGCATGTTTAAGAACTGTCCTTCATCGGCCGATGTCGTCATGATGTTCCTGTTTCCGAGATCGATTGCGATTTATTTCCGATCAACTTCATTATCGCATATTAAAAACAGAACAATCACATATTCCGATGGTTTCCAGAAAACTAACCATGGATGTTTGGCAGTCAATTCTCTTAATTCCTTCATCGATTCAGGCTCTCTCGGATAAACGCTCGTCTCAAGAATGTACTGAGAGGAGGATCGCACAAAAGGAATTTCAGTGATCGGGAGAATTTAGAGTTTGTGAGAAGTTGATCGCGAAGGATCAGACGGTTTACCTGATACAGAGCATCGCTCTGCAAGAGGCTCTTGTGGCCGACTTCCTGGTGCCTTCCAGCTTGGTTCTGATCTTCTTGTCCGTTGGTAGTGGAGGCCATTGCCGGAGACTGTTGAACTTTCTCTTGCCTTTTTACCTTTTTTTTTTTTTTTCTTTTCCCGGTGGAGCTCCGGTGACTTCTCTGAGTATTTTGCGGTGAGAAGGTGAAATGGAGGACTATTATATAGAGACACGACGGCCCGGTTTGAACCGGCCATGACTCGGGTCAACTTTAAAGGAAACGGGTCGGGGGTTGGTGAAAGCCGGAAGCTATTGGTGAGAATGTGGGGTCCACATTAACAGACCTTCCTATTGTTCTATTTTTTTTTTATTCATTTATAAAAAAAGAATTTGATTGCTTCATTATCTATTTTTTTTTTTTTTTAAATGACATTATTTTTATTTTTTTCATTTGAAAGAGAAGAAGGAATGGAAGAAAAAAGATAAAAGAAAAAGATTGTGAGCGAGGCAGATATGACAGAGGAGAGAGCGAGATTTTGATATGAGAGAGAGATGCTTTCTTCCCCCACAAATTATAGGCTGAAAAACAATCGGGATCTTGGATATGAGAGATACGATTTCTGCCTCTTTTAATTATTTACTAAAAACATATCATTCCTATGAGTTTTTGTTTGCTGGAAAAAAAAATATCATTCCTCTGACTTTGACTGAAAAAAAAAAAAAAACAAATCTCATCATGGTATGTTGGGGGACGGAAAAAAAATTCATAAAGTTTCCACTGAGCCCTAACCAATTAAGGAAAAAATTATATAAAAAAAAAAAATTCTACCAAGTCCTAACTCTAAATCCAATAAACTAACATCCTAAGTTGTTACATGAGTCTTAAACTGTATGTGGAGACATAGGGGATCGGTGTTCAAGATACAGCCTAAAGGGCCTATAGTATAGGGATAAGGTTGGATACCACTTTATATTTGATACAAACACAATGATCCAACACGTTCGTGTAGGGGACACGCGAGTGGAGGTATCCTATGCAATGAGTTTGCATAAGATCGGATCGCTAGATGTAACTTCAATGACTAGTAAGGTTTCTATTTCATTAAGATGACCTAGGTAACTTAGTCTCAATCCTGAGTGTATTATGAACTCCTGTTCGTGAGAGATTGTCCTTTGATTTGTATGGGTGAGAGTGGCCATATCGCCGAATCAATAAGCCTACCATTTTGGGGACAAAACCGAGTGGGTGGCTGGGAACATAATCACACAAGATGAAATTCACTCATTCCCAACTTCCGGGTAAGTAGATGAGTGTTCCCTTAAGTGGTGTTTTTAGGTCTTGAACAAAGGGCCCTACCCTCTCACTGGCACGAGAGAGGTTTCTGTTTATTGGTTGGACCATGAACAGGTTGTTCATTAGAGGAACACTAATACTTAAGGACATAGAGGTAACCTAGGGGTAAAACGGTAATTTGACCCAGTTGGTGTTACGAACACTCGTGAAGAACTAACTTGCTGTTATTGGTCTATATCCATGGACACAGAAATATTCTGCAGTGAGAAGAATGCAACTGTGGGTCTATGGTGGAGTGTACCCATAGTTAACGAACATTGATTAATTTGGTTAATGAGTTTAGCCAATTAATCTCATATCGTTGAAGCTTCTGATATATAGGTCCATTAGGTTCCACTGGTAGCTCGTAAAGGCTAATTGAGGAAATTAAGTCTTGATTAATAAGAGAAATAACATAATGTATAATGATACATTATAATATAAATTTAATTTTGGATATGATTCAAAATTAATTAAATATTTGAATGAGTTCAAATATTAATATGAATTAGATTCATATTAAAACTATAGCTTATGGGGGAAATGTTCATTTAAATATGATTTTAAAAAATGATTTAATTAAATAAATCTCAATCCTATTACAAGTGGAAAGACTAATTAATTATTAATTAATCCCTAACCTATTACGAATAGGAAATGGATATGACATCCTATATAAGACTTAGAATACCTCCCAATTGATTCGTCCTCAACACTCTAAATTCATAGAATTCTCCCTAAAATAAAAAAGAAGGTTGTCTGCCTTGGCCTCAAATTCCCCAGAGAATACCAGTGTTTCTCTATGGTAGTGTTCCAAGTTGTTCGTGATTATTTCTCAAGTAGTTGGTGAATTTAATCTGAGTCGTCAACGAGAGTAAGTAACTTATTATATATGTAAATTAGAATTAGATTCTATAGATTTTCAGCAAGCTTAATGTAACGCCCCCCAGGCCCAGGATTCGGAATTCGGCTTCGGCACCTAAGGCCCCGACATTCCCCTGCGACCTGGCCACGCCACCATACTCGTCTTAAACTGCTTCCAAGAGTGAAGACTATCCCCACAAACCAACACGGGGTCCTTTTAGCATGCTTTGTCCTCACTCACATGCTTCCTAGGAAAATTCCCAAGAGGTCACCCAACATAGAACTTCTCCAAGCCAAGCACGCTTAACATCAAAGTTCCTATGATTGAGCCACCGAAAAGGAAGGTGCACCTTATTGGTATAGGTAGTATCTATCAATTCTTTTAAGCTTATCTTGACCATACTTTCATGTCCTCAGGATCTCTCTCATTCGGATGTGGCCTTGGTTCATTCATGTACCCCTCCTAACTCGGGTGTTACACTTAATTTAAATATTCATTAGATTATGAATGTATGTATGTTGCTAGTGTATTGGTATTTCATGATTCTAAATTAATTGCGAATTGTTCCTGAAAACGTTTCCGCTGCGCCAGGACCTCCGTCCCTACACCTTTAGCACACATCAAAAATAAATAAGACGATAAAAGGTCTCCCTGTCTAAGCCCACGAGTTGGCTTAAAGGTTTTAGTATAGATTCCATTGAAGAGGATAGAAAAAGACACAGTTTCAACACACATTCCAATCCTATTAATCCATGTCAAGCTAAAACTCATTTTTGCCATGATTCCTCTAAGAAAAGTTCACTCCACTGTATCATATGTTTTACTCATGTTTAGTTTTATGGATGCATAACAATTTTTCTTTAACCTTGAGCCTTTTATGAAATGCAAACATTCATAACCAACAATAATATTATCAGCTATGAGTCTACGCCAGGAATGAATGCACTTTGATTTTCAGATATTATAGCATGAAGAATCGTTTTTAATCTATTGGCAAGCACTTTTACAGTGATTTTATAGCACACATTACATAAGCTAATAGGTCGGAAATCATTCACCGTGCATGAGTTTTCCTTCTTGGAGATTAGAGCAATCGTTGTTGCGTTAATTTGATCAGGAAGTTCCCCTCATTAAGACATCGAAGACAAGTACTGATAACCTTTTCTCCAACAATACGCTAATATTTTTGGTTGAAAAGTGTTGGCAAAGCCATATGGTCTGAGGGCTTTTGTTAGATGCATTTGTTTTAAAGCAAAAAGTTATATAAACTTAGTTTTAAAGAGTAGGTTCATATCATATTTTGGCCAAAAATAATGGGATTATTCGTATAGTTTTCCCATTGCACAAGGGACTGGGTGAATGGCCCCAAAAATATGAAAAAATTAATTATATTAATTAGATTCAATAATTAATTAAAGAAAATTTTATTTTTATTAAAACAAATAGAAAATACATTATATTTTTCATTTTCATTATACCTCTCATCCTTTCTACGTCAATCTTTTGTATAAATTAGTTTTTATTGCTATTTTTTATTTACAAGAAAAAGTCAATTTTAATCTTAAATTTAATAAGATATATTAATTTTTATCATAAACCATCAATTCATCTCCAATTTGAACCCTAAACTTAGATTGCAATTTTTAACTTCTATTTAGAGTTGAATTAAAAGAAATATAAAAATTTACTAAAACTCACTAATTTTAGTAAAAGTGAAGTCAAATGTAGAATTAAGTTTCTTCCATTCAAGAATAGAACAAACCCTCAAAACTCATAAATATCAACAAAATTATGTTTACTGTTTTTTTTAAGTCCTATCAATTTTGTACTAGCACTATATTTTATAATTAATTGAACTTAAACTAATATATATATATATATATATAATAAAACAAAAACTTATTAGAAGTAAATAATCAATTACAAAAATTATTAAAGTCTAAGACAAAGATTGCAATGCAACATAGCATATTGGATAAGACAACTTGCTAAATTATGGATAAAATTTAAGTTTTCCTTTTATTTGTCTAATTCTATATTTCTCTTTTTTTCTTTAATGCAAATTTAGTTTTATGGTTCGAAATGTCAAATTATACTTTTAAATAAAATATTAATCTTAATAATATCCATATAACTAAGTTAATTATAACAATGAATTTTCTAAATAAAAAAAATCTTTCTAAATATTACATTTTTACTCTATGACATTTTAATTAAAATATATAAATCTTTTTTCCTAATAATTTAAATAAACAATAAAAAAATTTCAGTTATAATATAGTCAAAGCATATATTATAGGAATGTAATCAATTGGAATTAATATTGGTAATTTTTTTAAAGATGTAATATTTATTTATTTTGTCAAAAAAAAGATGTAATATTTATTTACTCATTATTTTTTTTCGGCCCCTGTATTCTCTTAATTCTGAATCTGTCTTTGCTTTGGTAGTTCATCCTAGGTTTTAAATTTTAGCTAAACCCTAAAAAATACCCCTGAACTATGGGGTTTGTTTCAAAAATGCCCCTGAACTTTAAAAAGTTTCAAAAATACCCCTGAGCTTTGAAAAATGTTTCAAAAATACCCTTCCCGTTAATTTTGGATGGAAACCGTTAAAGTTTGAGTTTCAAAAATACCCTTGAACTTTAAAAAAAAAAATAAAAAATACTCTTATTGAAAGATGCTTTTTTTTTTCCCTTCTCCCACCGTAAATTAACTCTTCTTCCAAAAATTAATGAGAAACTTTACTTATTTGTCATGTATTCATAATCTAGGAGTTTTCTTTCTCTTTCAACACATCCAAAGCACTTGGCTAGATTTTCGTATCGAATCTTCAAGATGACTTTTGTTTTGTTCTTGAAATTCTACATGTGTTGGTAGTCTTTTCAATATTATTTCCTAGCTTTCTCTATATTTCTATTACGAAAAATAAATGAAACTATTGTTGTATAAGAATTCTAACAATTCTTAAATATCAATAAGAACAAAATCATATATAAAACTTTTGATTGATTAATCTTATAAATTGGACCAAACTCACCGTCTTATAAACATTTTTTATTCTTATCATTAAGATACACAAACAAAGAGAGAGCAAAAAATGAAATAATATATATACATATATATGTTGTTTTCTCTCACTTATCTTCTTCATGTTTTTTAAAAGAGAAAACTTGATTTCAAAGTCTTTTTTTATTTGGTATTGAGTTGCACAACCTTTATAAGCAAAGTTTTGCATTAATTTTCATGGAGAAAGAATTTACGGTGAGAGAGGAGGAAAAAAGAAGAATCATTTTTCAATAAGGGTATTTTTGAAATTTTTTTGAAAGTTCAAGGGTATTTTTGAAACTCAAACTTTAACGGTTTCCATCCAAAATTAACAGCAAGGGTATTTTTGAAACATTCTTCAAAGTTCAGGGGTATTTTTGAAACTTTTGAAAGTTCAGGGGCATTTTTGAAACAAACCTCATAGTTTAGGGGCATTTTTTATAATTTAGCCTTAAATTTTCTGTCGACGTTTTCATATGTCTAGATTCCACATATATTGATATGATAAGTGAATTGAAATTTTTGTTATATTATAGAAAAATGGATGAAATATAACAAAAATATCAACAAAATATCACTAATATTAATAATAAGAAATTTAAACTTATTTAAAATGGTAAAATATTTATTTGTTAATTTAACTTTATTATGAATTTTTTATTTATAATTTTTCTAGAAATATATATCCATCTACATTTTCATTATATTGGGATCTCAATATTTTTTTCAGCATCAACTTTTAAAATCTTAGTGGCATAAACATAACTAACAACGAACACAGCGGCGTGATATTTAATCCATGTTCAATTTCTTGTTTTTAGATTCACTAAATGAAATAAATTTGATGAATTTCTTTTTTATTATATATAAAAAAAAAAGGTATTTTTTTGAGAAAAAAAAAGGTATTTGGATTAGGTAACTAAAAAGGTAAAAGTTTTGAAAAAACAATATTTATATGTTTTCAGTATTTTTAGATTCTAAATCTTCTAACAAAACAAGTATTAAAATAGTGAAAACATTGTCTGTTTGGTAAGCAATCTGGATTCTGTTTTATTAGTGAATATGCGTTTGGCAGACGTGGTTTTGAAAACTGTTTTCGGATTCTTTGATCCAAATAGTGAAAAATCTGAAAACAATTTTTTTATGTTTTCAGTGTATCCAGATTTTGAATTTGAAGTTTTTAAATGCAAAATTAAATTAAAAAGATAAAAACTTTAATAAATATAGTATTTCATATTATAAACTCAATTTAGTTTTGTGAAATTAAAATTTGTATAATATAATGTATTATAAATTATATGATATTGTAAAATAATAATTATAAAAAATTTATAACCCATAACATGTTTAAAATTAATTAATAATAGTTTATATTCAACCTCGTATTTTGTTGATAACTACAAATAGTTTATAGTTTATAAATATATTATCAAACACATTTTGAACAATTGTTTAAATTGAGATCAAATTTCTGAATCTGCTACCAAACATATATCTGAAAACATGAAATACAACTCTGTTTTCATTGAATCTCTTGTTTTCAAATTTCTGTTTTCAGATCACCAACCAAACGGACCAAATATTACATTAAATTTCTTATTTTCATTTTTTTTTATCACCAAACTAAAGTACATCAAGATTATAAAGTTTGTTTTTTTCCCTTCTTTGCCTAGGTTAATTTTTCAAGATTGAAAGTTTATATAAGAAAAGTTTACCGTAAAAATTTGCCTATTTCTAACCCATTTGGATAAATGGATTTTTTTTAAAAAAACTAAGTGCATTAAAATAAGGAGAGTTTAGATACAACTACCATCATTAATAAGGAGGAAAAACAACCAAACCGATACATCAAGAGACCAAAAAGGAAGCCTTTCTTCACAAGGGGACCAAATTGGTAAGTGGATAACCTTGTTTCACCATATAGGCTTTTATGGCTTGATAAACTATTAAAATGTAAACTTGATTTGACAATTGGGTCGATTTTGAAATTTTCTCTAACTTAATAAAGAAGAAAAAATGACTATAAACAAACGACATACACAAGTCGACGAGTAATTGGCACAACCCAATTGTTTGAGTAATTGGATAGAGTGACAAACGTAAAATCTTGAAATTCGATCTTTATTTTGAATTATTTAAATTGAATGTGTAACTTCATAAAATTAGAATTCGAACTATTTTAATGTCAATTGACTTAGTAATAATCATTGGACTGACATTAAATTGAAAAGGTTGTCTATCTCCTTATAAAATAGTTTGATATTAATAGTCTCCGTATTTAGTACAAGTACAACTCACTTGTTTGAACAATTTGGGTAAAATAATGATGTAAAATGTTTAGATATGATCTTAAAAAATTGTTGAGCCTATGGTTTTCAAAAAGAAAAAAGATAAAATGAAATATTGAGCATATATGTTCACTTCACAAGATTAAAATTAAAATTATATCTATTATCCTGTATGGATAATAGATTAAAAAGTCTATCACTAACTTCTTATAATAAGTTTGTTTTTATAATTTTTAAACGAAAAATGAAATAATTATAATATGAGTAACATGAACATAACTTAACTGACATATAACTTATTAAAAAAGTTATCAAATATGAAGTAGGAAGAAGGAAAGTTCTATATTCCTTTTTTTATTTTTTATTTTTGAAGATAATATATAGGGCAAAAATCAGTTTTGACCCCTAAACTTTACCCATTGTATCAATTTTAACCCTGAACTTTCAATTTCAGCAAATTAGACCCCAAACTTATATGAGTGTTGCAATTTTAACCTTCTGTTATCCTCCCTTCCAACCACCGTTAGAATCACGTGCTTGTCCATTTCTTTTCTTTTTTTATTCTTCATTTTTTTCATTTACACGTGTGGATTGAGTTTGCATGAAAGAAAACTTGTTGGAGAAGCTTTTTCTTTGGAAGGGACTTGAAGAGCACAATGAGTTTTCTTCAATCAGTCTAAGAAGAGGGACAAAGAGAAGAAATTCAATCGATTAAGGAGGAGGCGAAAAGTTGTTCAATCAGTGTGGGAGGAAAGTCTCGTTTGTGCAAAAGGTGAGAACCAAGTTTTCTTTTACGGCTAAGAAGAAGAATATCAAAGAATACGAAAATTTTGGGATTTTTCCTCTCATTTTTGGGGGTTTCATCTAGTATTTCATTTTTGTTAAGATTTTGTTGTTGGTGAGAAGTTATACATGATTTTCCTCTCATTTTTTCCCCATTGTGTTTGTGGGTTTTGTTGCTTTTTTTTTTCGTTAGTCAGGAGCATATTAATGGGATGATAGGAAATTATTTCTCCTTCCATTACATGGTTGCATGTGCTGTCTTAAGAAAAAAAAATTATTGAAATAAAATGGTTTTGTTTATGCTGCATTTCCCGTCAGTATCTTCGGATGAGGTGAAAGCATGCTGAATCAATTTTTTGGTTTTGGTTTTATTTCCCTTCTTTGTAGATTTTTCCCTCTCATGTGCTTTAACGGAAATTCTAACAGAAACTTAATGGAGGGTGTACATTACAACACTTATGTAAGTTTAGGGTTCAATTTGCTGAAATTGAAAGTTCAAGGTTAAAATTGATACAATGGATAAAGTTTAGGGGTCAAAATTGATTTTTGCCCTAATATATATTCTTAATTTGAGTTAATTGTTTATTGATTTATTGCGTTTTTCTAACTGACAAAAAGTCAAATTTGTGGTGGGCCCAACAGTAAGCTTGTCATAATATGACACGTGGCAAGTGGTTGCTGATGTGCGGTTGGTGAAGGCGCCTTCGAAAAGTCGCGAGGAGTTGGAAACATCATCCACATTTCGTGCTGCCACGTCAGGGTTCGGAATAAAATTTTTACTTTTTTTTTTTAATGATCTTTACTTTGAAATTACAACTTTGTCCTTTGTTAGGCTGTTTGGTCACTTTAAGAGGTACTTCAAAAAAAAAAAAAAAAAAGTTTTCAGAGGCCATGAGTGATTATCTGAGTCTCGAATGATTTCATTCCAAGAAAATTGCATGTAAGCCAATTGAAAAGGTTATATTTGTATGAATTAGTTTATAAAGTTTGTTTTTAATTAATTTAATCCCAATTTGTTAACTCGGTATTAATACTTGAGAGGATACCTCTACATTTCCATTGAGTTGAATGAATAACGATAATCTTTTCTCTCATATATGAGTTAGTTTCATGTTATGTTCTCAAAGTATAAAATAACACTCATTTATTTTGTGGATTTTTTAGCTCATTATTTACCCCAATTCAACTATTGTGTATTTATTATGAGTTAGTTTCATGTTATGTTTCATCGATTTCTCAATTGAGAAACTAGAAGGTGACTTTCTTGGCTTGGGACTTATTTGGGAGTGTCCAATAATGATGTAACTACAAATCGTTAGCAAATAAATTGATTAAATCTGTTATAGGTAATTTTGGACCACTTTGGAATTCAAGGACTAAGCAGAACATCACAACACCGACCCGAAGGAGAGGCGAGCTGAAGGGGTTGGGCCAGGCTTGGCCCAACCCCGTGGGCCGAGTCTTTCCCCCTCCGCGTGGCTCCTAGAGTCCCTGAGTCACCCCTGTTCCACCTAGTTCAGTCTGAATCGTCTCCAAATGTCTAGAAACCCTAAGGCAGGAAAAGGTATATAAACTCTTCTTCATCATTAAAGAAAGGATCCAGAACTCTACTCTTTGACTCTACTCCTCCTCTTGTTCTCTTGCTTTCTCATCTTACTCCTTACTGACTAAAGCATCGGAGGTGGTGTGACAAACACCACACCGGTGTGCAGATTTATCTTGTTTTGCAGGCCACATCTTCCCCCTAATCCAAATATATCGTTGATGTCACGTGAAGGTCAAGTGAATTCTGCTTGTCCAAATTTTGGCATCAACAAAATCTATGTATGGTTTAAAACAATAATTTATGGCCATATAGACATCTACATTTTATAGTGGTTTAATGACGTATTCAGACTATTCTCCATTTTTAATGCAGATTAGGTTATACTTTTTGTTGCTTTATTACTTTATATTGATGATATAACAAAAGGTCAATTATTCTCTTTTCACATGCGGATTGGGTTCTTACACTTTTGTTGCTCTATTAGCTTACGTACGTTGATGATATAATTCTTATCGACCCTTCTAGTAAAATTGATTATGTGAATTGAGATTCATGGTAAGATACTCAAAGATCCATGACTAATATAATTTTGTGTAATTTTAGAAGACTCTTTCTTGTTTTCATGGAAAAATCTCAAAAAGCAACTCATTGTGTCATGTTCTTCGATCGGCTACACAACTGAGTATCATGCAACTTGGATGTTTCTAGTGATTAGTTGATTTGAATAGATCAACTTGTTAGCGATTTACACATTACTCACCATTATTCCTTACTCTTATTTATTGTGATAACTAGGTTATTGTTTCTAATACTTGTAACCTCGTGAACATTACTGAGCATATCAAAATTGATTGCCACTTCTTGTATGATAAAATATGGTCGGAAGGTCTCAACTTTCTTATAATCATATGTTCAAGATACGTGTTTTGAATAATATATATGGGTACATTAGGTGCAACTAATTATAATGGATTGTAACCCACTTGAGTAAGTTTGAGTTTGTTTTTAATTAGTTTAACCTTAGCTTGTTAAATTCTGTAATTTTTCCTTTAAATAACAATCTTTTTTTTTTATCTCAAATGAGTTAGTTCGTATTCATTTTTTTCCTTTTTTTTTTTTCTTATACTATATTTTTTCTATGAAAAGATTATTATATTCAAAATTCAACAAAATTTCAATTTCACAGTAAGAACTAGATGCTTTCATTTAATCAAGGTTTGGTGAAAAAGGAATGAAGGAGCTCCTCCTAGTCTGTATATCTTAGATTAAAAACTGATATAAAAAGTTAATTTTTTTTTTCCAACTTGCCTCCTATTTTTTTTTAAATTAGAATAGTAATATATGTATATAAAACTAAAATATAATTTTTTTTTTCTAATTTCGATCTTGCAATCACACAAGTTGATTGTTTAAGAACTCAAAAAAACAATTTTTAAAGAAAAAAAGAAGTAAAAAAAAAAAAAATCAAAAGAATCTAAAATTTTTCAATTTTAGTGTAAAACTCACTTATACAATTATATTAAAGCCTTATGAAATCGAAACATACTTAGGCCAATCACCTTCTTTTTCTTTTAATATAAAGACCTTTTAACTTGTTTTCTTCTTAAAATTATTCTCCACAAAATCTATTTTGTAAAAAAGAAACTCTTCTACGATTGCAAAACATCATTCACATATGTAACAACAAATGGAAAATTTTATCATGTTTATATTTTTTTAAAAAATCACAAATATATTATAGTATGGATGAAATTTTTTTAGTTCAACAATATTTAGAGTGAAGAAATTTTGAACTTCTGACCTCGAAAATACATGTAAAGCTATGTTCACTTTGTCCTACTACATACTTCATTACTTTGAAACTTTATTTATTTTTTTTTTTAGTACTTCATTATTTAGAAACTTATTTTTCTCCACATACCATTTTTTTCCAATTTCGAAACCATATGATAAACTTACATTAAAAATAAAATGATACCATTATCACTATCATTTATATAAAATATTAATATAGTTTGTAAAAAGCAAAAATCAATTTAAAATGGAGCTTTCCTCACATATGTAGGCACTACAAATTTATAAGAAATGACTTTTCTACGTATACTTATTATTCCTTGGTTGATTTGAAAGTGGATTTGAAAAATGAACCTTTTCACTATATATAATGATAGCAAATTTTTGTCATGGTAACAGTCTAAGAGGTCAAATCAAAATTACATTTTCCATTTTTACCACGTTATTTCTGATTATTTAAGAATTTAATTTGGACCAATCCAATTTTAAAATGAACTTTTTTATTATATATTATTAGAAAAATATTAGCATGTTTCTAATGTTTCATTCAATTTGTCAAAGTGAGCATAGGTCAGTGGTAATTGATATGTACTCCGGACTAAAAGGTCAGATATTTAAATCCCCCTCCCAAATGTTATTGAACTAAAAAAAAAAGTTTCATTCAATTTAGGAGTAAGGCTTAAAAAGAACAATAAGTAAATAATAATGATATAATTAAAAAAATTTAAGTCAAAAGTGGAGCATACATACATAATGAATTATAGCTTGGATAGCTAAAGTGCGATAGTTCAACAGAAATTGGCATGTATCCTCGATTAAAAGATCAAATGTTCGACCCCCACCCCAAAGGTTGTTGAACTCTATATACATATATATGTTGGGCCACCAAATGACTAGACTTGGAGTGTTCTAACTTTATCATACACTTATGAGTAAAATAAGACTTTTTTTTGGGCCAAAGTATATATCTTTTTCTTTTAATTTACATCTTAAAATTCTACAAAATCCAAATATTTCCTTTTAAACTTTTCAATTATATTCAAATCACCTTTTATGTTGATTTTGTTGTATCTAAGTCACCTTTCACATTAATTTTGTGGATTCGTATTAAGAATGTGAGTTTCATAAGCCTAGGTTTGTATAATCTAAGTTTATATAATTTTGTATCGTGTGATTCGTGAATTCATGCATGATTTTTGGAATAAAAAAATTACACATTAATTAGTAATAGAGTCAACTTCTTAAACTTAGAATGGTATGTGGTTTGAGTTTATGTAGTCATGAAATCAACCAATATACATTCTAGTATAAGAAAATCCTCATAAAAAATATGACTTCTTAAATTTTTGTTACATAAATTAACTTAACATTTCGAACCAAATAGTTTCCAAATGAGTTATATATGTTGATTGTTCTGGTCTATCTCAAAAGAATTAGGTAATGAAAAGACATTTTGTTGTATTTAAGAATATACATGTCAGCGCTCTAGCACTGTGAAAAGACAAGACAATAAGATCATTAATTTGTACACTATATAAAATAATTAATATTTAAAAATTGAAAGTTATTTTGGAGTCAAATTATCCCATTTGAACTATTATTTTTATTTTAGTCAATTAGTTATATATAATTTAGTACCTATATAATTATCTCAATTAGTTGTTTTTATTTTATGATCATGACATCAGTTATTTACTATGTCAATTTTGACTACTCGACAGTCACACATAAGTCTATGACACACATGGTAATACTGAAATTAAATAGAATCAAATTGAAATTATAAGTTATAACCATAGATGTTAAAAAAAGATAAATATAACTCTTAAGCTTAAATGTGGGTCGAAGATTAACTAAGGACAAAGGAGAAGAAGATTGCTTAAGCAAATGTTGCTATTTTGTTGTATTTAAGAATATAGATGTCAACGATTTAGCAATGTGAAAGGACAATAGGATCATTTGTGCATCATATAAATTAATATCTATAACAAATTAAAAGTTGTTTTTGGAGTCAAATCAATTATCCCAATTTAACTCACATGTTTACAAAAAATCATTTTTTTTTAAATAACAAAAAATCATATTTTTGTAGTGAATTAGTTATATTTATTAATTTAGTACCTAATTGTCTCATATATACATGATCATAACAAACCAATAAGAGCATAGCTCAAGTGGCATAAAGATGTACTAATAACCACGAGGTCTGTGGTTCGAATCTCCCACCTCCATATATTGTCAAAAAAAAAAATTCATGAGAAATACCCTTGAGGTTTGAGATAAGGACCAATTTGGTCCCTGCCATCCATTTTGCCGTTAAATCCTAACGGCAGCTGACGTGACACTATTATTTTAATTAAAAAAATGAATTTTTTATTTTTTAAATAAAAATATATTAAAATAATACAAATAATATTATTTTATTATTTTTTAAAAATTTTTCTCTCTCTCTTTCTTCTCCTTCTTCTTTCTCTTCTCCATCTTCTTCCTTCCCCATCTCCTTCTTCTTCAGCTCCGGTGGCCGGCCGCCGCCGGCTACCGGCGAGCCGCTGAATTTTTTTTTCTTTCTTTCTTTCTTCTTTCTTCTTCTTCCCTTCTTCTCTTCTTCTCCTTTCTTTTCTTTCTTCTGTTTTTTTAAATAGAGAGGGATTCGGGGAGGAGGAGGAAAAAAAAATTCTGGCGCCCGCCGCCGCCGGCCGGCCACCGAAGCTGAAGAATAAGGAGATGGGGAAGGAAGAAGATGGGGAAGAAAGAAAGAGAGAGAAAGAATTTTAAAAAAATAATAAAATAATAATATTTGTATTATTTTAATATATTTGTATTTTTTAAAAAAAAAATAAAAAATTAATTTTTTAATTAAAATAATTGTGTCACGTTAGCTGCCCGTTAGGATTTAACGGAAAAATGGATGGCAGGGACCAAATTGCTCCTTATCTCAAACCTCAAAGGTATTTTTGTTGAGTTTGAAAACTCAAGGACCAAAGTGTAACGTAACCCAAACCTCAGGGACCAAAAGAGTATTTTTCCCTTCTTTTTAACTCACAGTATTTTATTCAATTTTTTTAAACATATGAGGTAGAGGATTTGAACCTCTGATGCCTTAATCGATGGTATGAGCTTTATGTCAGTTGAGTTATGTGCTTGTTATAGTATTTTATGTATTTACTTAATAAGTATCTACTTAACATGTATTTGACATGCCCTTTAAATGTCTACTTAACACTTATTTTATTTATAATCAAAAGTTGTTTGAGATATTCTAAAAATAGATTAAGGATCCGTTTGGAATACATTTTAATTTAAATGTTTTTCAAGAATGCATTTTTTAAAAAACATTTTATATAAAAATTGTTTAGAATTTAAACACTCATGTGTTTGGTTGCATTTCCTCACAAATGTTTTTCTACACAAGTTATTGTTTATCTAAGAAGTCTTTTTTAAAAAGTTGGTTTCAAGTGTTTCTCTCAAAATGGTTTATTTGTCAATCTCATTTTCTAATAAGTCATTTTTAGTGATTGCCAAACACTAGAATTTTTTTCAAAATGATTTATTTTCAAAATTAAACACTTGAAAAGTTAAATCAAACACACCCTAAGAAACACGTAAAAGTGCTTTTAGAAAAAAACATATTTAACTTAAAAACACTTCAAAAAGTAGGTCAAACACACATTAAGGTAACTGTTTAAATTCAAATGTAGTAGAACTCTTTTTGTTTTAATGATTAATAAAACAAATTAAAGATTTTTTTTGTTTTGGCAAAAATGTAAGTATTAAAACAAAACATTTGAAGGCAATGAAATACTAAACTACAATATTTGATAGTCTAAATAAAAAATAAAAAATAAAAAGCAATTAATTAGAAGGGTTGAAATTAGTTTGGATTAGAAGGGTAGGTGAGATGGGGATGGCAAATGATTTGCTTTAAGTCCAAGCAATACAAGAATGACCAACAACCAAGCAATTTAATTAAAAATAAATAAATTGGTGGGTTTGAGATTTTTTTTTTTTTTTTTTTTTTTTTTTTTTAAGAGATAGAGAATTTAGTTAGTTGCATGCATTTTCTCAAAGTTGTTCAATTTTTTTAATTGAACCATCCCTTTCAGAAGTGGTATGGAGTAGGTGAGTTGAAAAGAAAAAAAAAAGCAAGATTCTTTTGTATCATGTTGTCCATCAAAACCCACCAAATTTCCTAAAGTTTTTGAGTCTTATGCTCTTTTTTTATTCTTTGTCAATGTTTTTGTTGGTGAGGATTAGGTAACAATTTGTTTTTAGTTGGTTATTGTCTATGAGGGGATACAAAATTTAACAAAATTTTCTATTCACTCTTTTCCAAATCTCTTTTTCCTTTTGGAATTTTGAATCAATGAAATTTATTTGTTTTTAGTAAACGACGTAAATTTAAGAAATTGAAAATTACATTATTGCTTGAAGAAGTCATATAATTCTTCTCTCTCTATATAAAGAGTCTATTTTGTGAGAATTAATTTGTTGAAAGGTCTATTTTGTGAGAATTAGTTGCTCGTTGTACAAATATTATTCTCGTTAGACTTAAACCTAACTTAGAAATTTGGGACGTTCAAACAATTTTGTCGTGTCTTTCCTTTTTACTGATTTTCTAGATTTGGTTAAGATTTTAACATATATTTTTAAAAATTCTGAGTAAAAAAGAAATTGAATTTTTTTTTTTTTTTGAGAGAAAGAAAATTGATAACAGATTTTGACATTATATTAATATTTTGAAAATTGAAGAATCAAGTTGAAAAAGTTGAAAATAAATAAAAGTTGAAAGTCTAACATTCAAACTTCCACGTCATTATTACGACTCATATTCCTAATACCCTCATTAATTAACTCAAATTTGGAATTGAAAAGTATTTGTTTTTTTTTTTTTTTTTTAGAAACATACTATATCATTAACACAAACAAACACAATACAACTTACATTTGCAGTGAGAATACGTACCCACTGATGTTAATCAAATTGGAAAATCTGATAGCCAAAGTATGGATCTAGCATTTGTTAGAGCATCTTTGGCTAATAAATCTGTCTTCCTATTTCTATCCCTAAAAACATGAGAGAAATTTAAGCTAGAAAATTCAGAAAGCATATCTTGAATTTGGACAATCCAATGATAGACCTCCGTAGAAGATTGCAGGTCACCCTTTATCATACTGATCGCATTTGATGAATTTGAGAAAATATGAGCCTTTGAGTACTGCAGTTGTTGCAGTAGTTTCCAACCATGTAAGATTGATTGGATTTCTGCCGCAAGTGGAGATAAAAATGTCTAATCAACCATTTCTATAGCAGCTAATAGTTTACCATTTGGTCCCATAACAACCATACCATATCCTGCTCCTGCAACTTGAGTATTAAGTGCTTCATCAGTATACAATGAATAAACATCATTCTGAATTGATTGGCCTTTGTCCCGATGTAAAGAGTCCGTCTGATCACATATGCGTTGCGACCTAGTTTCCATCCAATATCTGTGGATCCATTCACAGCGTTGCTCCCACTCCATAAGTTTGACGTCCTTAGTCTAACTATTCCTGTCATTCCAAATGGTCCAAAAGGCGATACAGGCCTTGAAAAGTATTTGCATTGCAATCATACATACGCATGCAATAAATTGAATATCTTTTTAGGGGAAGCTTTTATTTAATTAGTTGGCTATGGATGTTTTAGACTTAGTTGAACAAATTTGTTTAATTATGGTATTATTTTAAATTACGTGCACAGTCAATCCTTTTAAAATTATCAGGATGCTTCATTTTTAAAAGATTGATGATTAAAAAACCACGTGGATCAAGTATAAAGGTATGATGTATATAAGAGTATAACGTAAAGATGGTCAATTCTATATGTTGGAAAATTTAAAATTATCTTTTATTTATTTTTATTTATTTTATTAAATCATTTTATTTAATTAATTTATTAATTGTAATTTTTAATAAAACAAATGAAAATTAGTCTGATAGTGGTTCATTTTTTTAAGTTGAGAAGTTAGCAACTAAAGTGGATCTGGTTTTCTTCTTCATGATGAGGCTGAGTTCCAAAACAACCTACATTCGTTTTGTCTTTCAGACACAAACAAATTAAAAAAAGACTTTTCATTTTTCTAAGCATATAAGTCAACGGGATTCGTAAGAAGGCTTAGCTGCACACAAGCTTTCTTGAAGGAAGTTGTATCTTGGGAGTGGAGTGCCGAATAACTCAGTGAAAGTGGGGGCACGTCTTTGCAACGCGTCTTGACAAAAAACAACAAGCTTTCTTAAATCCTATTATCTTTGATTAATATATTTGTTTTGTTGGCTGTTATTGTTTGTTCACTATTTCTGTCTAGTTATTTTTGTTAGATTTTTTCCAACACTATATGTCGTAGAGAATAGAGAGATTTAATATGTGACCTTTTATGTATAGTTCTATTTCTTAAGACCTTATCTTTTTTTTTTTTAAGCAACTCTTAAGACCTTATCTATTAGATGAGAGATGACTCCTTTCATAGTTGTAAAAAAGTTGTTTACAAAAGATTTTTTTAAAAAAAGAAAAGTTGTTTACAAGAGATGTGACTCTTTATATGGTAATTTTGTCTTCAGACTTGAAAAAGTCATTCAATTGTGTACAATTAAGTTTACGGCAAAAAAGAAAAAAAAAAAAAAAAAAACTCACAACCATCAACGTAAGCTTAAACTTAGAGTATTGATATAATTAAATTTATTGTAACCTATCAGCTTAAGTTTTTGAGTTGAGTAAAGATTTAACATAGTGTGAGATACTCAAAGTAGAAAATCTTGTGTTCAAATCTCTATAGTGTCATTTCCTCTCCCATCCGTTTAAAATTTTGAATTTAAGGGGTGATTTAACACTAGTTTCATTTTCATTGGATGAGACATGAAATTGACTCGGATTTGCTATTTGGAAATTGAATCCTCCAAGAAATTCTCCACTCTTTTTATAATTATTTTATAAATAAGAACTCACTTAATATTAGTCCATAAAAGCATTCATTTTTACTTCGTATTTAGTTTATTCCATAAATTTTAACTTTAAAACTTCAAGTTTTATCCAAATGAACTCTAAAATTAAATATACTAATTTACTTTAAACCAATCGAACAAATTTTTTTTTCTAAAAAAAAAATAAAATTTATAATGTTTATTTCTTCTTCTCTTCTTTGATTCTCTCCTAGATTATATTTATTATTTATAATTATTTTTAGGGAAAAAAAGACCTTCTGTGGCTGCAGTACTGAACATCCTTAATGGGCTTTTTTGTTGAGCTTAGCCATTCCGCGTAGGAAGGCCCATCAAATTGAGCCCACAATTCAAATATAGCTCCACCTGTTCAACAAATTTCTTGGGCTACTTTCACAAATGACCAGAATTCTAAAAGTTGAATTATTTTTTAAAAAACAATATATTGTAAATATAACATAAAACAATAATCTACAATCATGTTAACATTCAATTTCGTGAAAATCAAAGCTACTAATATAAAATAAAACTGTTTTTATTATTGTAACATAATTTTATTTAACTTTTTCGAAAAGGATGACAAACTATTTCATAACGTTTTTGTTTTATTGTTCTCTATTTTCAAAAACCATACTTTTTTTTTTTTTTTTTTGAGGAAATTCAAAAACCATACTTATTTCATAATTACTTTTTATTATAAATTCTCTAAGCTACTTTCTTAAGTATTTTGAAATTTTAGGCTGCTTTTTCTAGAAGCAGGAACGGGAACGAATGTCCTTTTGGGATTTTACTTTTTCTTTTCTAATAGTAACAAATATTGAAATTACAGCTTTCGTCCTCCTTCATATGGTTGCCAAATTTTAAAAAAATAGTTTCCAAAATGTGTGGTAATGAATGTTAGCTAAAATTTTAAAATATTTTTACAATGCGAGGAAACGGGTATAGGTTGTTTTGAGATCTTAATTTTTAAATGGAAGAATAAAAAAGAAATCGTTATCAAATAGGGTTAAGTCATTCATTTTCCTATCTCAAACTATGATCGAGGACATTTAACTTAGCGTCTATGGAGGCAACAATGGGCAAACATTTGTGATGTTTGACCATGTTCCTATAGAAGCAAAATGTGTACTGAATTCCCTAGCCCATCATGCACGAATTACCCATCACGTGCAAGTTCGTATGGAAGAACTTTCAGACTGGACTCTCCTAGTGTATCATCTCAAGGGAGAGCAACCCTCTCTAACCTACTCCCTGTTGAGGATCCTACGTTGAAAAGATAAGTAGATATCTCACAAATTATAAAATACATGGGTTACTTCACTCATAACCAATTGGTTTTGAGATGGAATCTCAAGTTATCTAATATCCCTTCCCAAGTGTGCTTCTCTTGCCATTTTTTTTTTAAAGGTTAAACCAGTTTGGTCTTTATGTTCTTTGAACTTTTTGTTTCATTTTAGTCTCCATACTTTCAAATGTCCAATTCTAATCATTGTACTTTTAATAAAGCTTAAAATTAGTTCCTACCATAGGTTTAAAGTTAATTTTTATTGAAATTGATCAGAGGATGATGATGATGATGATGATGATGACGACGACAATTTCCATATAAGAAAATACACAATGTGAACATATTTCTAAAATATATAGAAAGAATGCTCGAAGAGACTAATTTTTTTTTAAGAAAAATGAACAACAAACTCGTTGGAGGGACCAATTTAAACTTAATTAGGAGTAAAATTGGACATTTGCAAGTATAGTGACTAAAATGAAATAAATCTCAGAGTATAGAAATAAAAAATATAGTTTATTCAAAAAAAAAAATACTAATTGAACTGTGTTTTGGTTAGCGCATTTGTATGCTATATATATATATATATATATAATGACATTTGAATTTTGTGAATTAAAGAAAAGAAAAAAATATTTAAAAAAATAAATAAATATAAGAATACATTTTCCAAAGTTGTAATGATTAAGGAGGTTTGTTACTTAGTAACGCTCCCCTAACTTAAAGAATCTCACAACCACACAACATAGAAAGGCTTTTACTTTTAGCCCTTCACAAACCAATTTCCCCCCATTTTTCTCCCGGTTTAATTTACTTTTGGATTTCCCGCCCAATACAACCCATTAAATTAAATTTTGAATTTGCAATTTATTGAAAAGTTGGAATTTTGATGATTTATTTCTTTAGGTCATCAACATTGGATGGTGGGGAATTCGAAGTTCTTACTTCTGGGCCAGATTCATATCAATTACCACACTCACTTTAGAAGATAATGGATTTTGTTTAGCTACTATAGTTGACATGGTTAACTTGAATGATAATGTAACAAACGACATACCCTCTCTTTGGAGCAATATCAAGTCACATTTTATTTTGTGTAATTGTCTAATTCTTTATGTCATAATTTTTCGTACCAAATCAGTCGATATTGATTTATTGACATATCACGTCATTATTTAGTAAAAAAAAAAAAGTTGATATGAGAAGCTATATAAAATCATGGTTCATTATTTAAACTTTTGAAAGTTTAGAGACTAAATAAAAACACAACAATTTCTAAATAAAAAAATAAAAATAAAAAACACAACAACAAAAGCTCATGGGTAAATTTGGAAATTTAACCTATTCTTGGTAGTTTAACATTCTGGTCTTCATATATTTTTACTTGCAACAATTTAGGCCCCTATTGATAATCTTTTTTTTTTTTTTAACAATTAAGCTTATAAACACTACTTCCACCTATGAATTTTTTGGTTTTGTTATCTACTTTCTCTCATGTTTTCAAAAACCAAGTCAAATTTTGAAAACTAAAAGAAGTAGTTTTCAAAAACTTTTTTTTAAAAAAAAAAAAAAAAAAAAATTGGCTAGGAATTCAAATGTGTACTTGACAAAGATGAAAACTATTGTAAAGAAATTGAGAGAAAACAAGCTTAATCTCGGTTATCAAACGGATCTTATTAATCTTTACACTTTTTTAGAAGGTAAGCTAAATTTTTTTAGTTGAAATTTTTATGAAAAATTGAAACAATGGATTGAAGCGGATAAAATTTATACAAGACCTATTGGTCGAAGGTATGCTAATTAGCATTCAGCTATCTATTTATTTATATAACTTGATTACTAGTAAAAATCTTTTAATGTTCAGGAGCTCAAAGGTTACACTTACATGTAAGTTTTGAAAATAAATAATTAGAACTGATTTTCTTTTGTTAATGAAGACCTAGTTTTAAAAAAGTAGTTCATGATTTTTCTTTTTCTTTTTCTTTTTTTTTTTTTTCAAATTTGAAATTTTGTGAAGATTATTATAACGGCGGTATTTAAGAAATATAAAGAATTATGATTAGAAAATGATGCTTGAAATAAAACCAAACAGAATTAATAGTCATTAAATGGACTCATAATAGAATGATGAATACAATAAATAGATTTGGTTCTTTAATAATGAGGGAGCCAATTAATCCAACTGAACCTACGTGGATTCACTTTTCCTTTTTAAGTGAGTAATAATCAACCTTCCATAAATAAATCAAAACAAACCCAACTTTTTTTTTAAAAAAAAAACATTATTTTCTAACATATATTATTTTTTTTCTAAAATCAAAATATTTTCTAAATAAAATTTAGATTTATACAAGTTTTTTTTTTTTTTTTTTTTTTTTTACAATATATGGAGGTGGAGGTTTGAACCACATATCTCATGGTTATCAGTACAATTTTATGTCAGTTGAGCTATGTTCTTGTTGGCTACACTAACTGAGGTCCCGTTTGATAACCATTCGATTTTTTGTTTTTGGTTTTTGAAAATTAAGTTTATAAACACTACTTTTACCTACAAGTTTCTTTGTTTTTCTAATACCCTTCTTTCCATGGTTTTTAAAAACCAAGCCAATTTTTTAAAACTAAAAAAAGTAGTTTTAAAAAAAAAAAATTTGTTTTTGGAATTTGACTAAGAATTCAAATGTATCCTTGACAAAGATGAAAACCATGGTAGGGAAATGGGAAGAAAATAAGCCTAATTTTCAAAAACCAAAAACCAAATGGTTATCAAACGGGACCTGAGTTTTTAGCTTTTTGGTTTTCTTTTTATTTTCATTACTAGTAGAAGAGTCCTACTTTATTTAAGGGAAAAATACACTTTTAGTCCCTGAGGTTTGAGTTAGGTTTCATTTTGGTCCCTGAGTTTTCAAACTCAACAATTTAGTCCCTGAGGTTTGAGATAAGGAGCAATTTGGTCCCTGCTATCCATTTTACCGTTAAATCTAACGGATTGCTGACGTGACACTATTATTTTAATTAAAAAAATTAATTTTTTATTTTTTATAAATAAAAATATATTAAAATAATAAAATATTATTTTTATTATTTTTTTTTAATTCTTTCACTCCCTCTCTCTTCTCCTTCTTCTTTCTCTTCTTCCCCATCTTCTTCTTTCTTCAACTCTGGTGGCTGCCGGCAGCCGGCGAACGGCGGCGGCGGCGTCAGGAATTTTTTTTTTTCTTCTTTTCTTCTTCTTCCCTTCTTCTCCTTTATTTTCTTTCTTCTATTTTTTTTTTCGTTCGCCGACAGCCAAAAGAAACCAAGATATAGCCTCTAGGAGTTTCACTCTCTGCCATCGCACGTCGTGGGTTCGCCGGAGAAGCCCAGATCTACTCGCGTGAAGGACCCGAAACCCAGATCTGGAACGAGCTCGAGCAGCCGTGGTTCGTGGTCGACGTTCGCGGGCGTCTTCTCCGGCGTTCGCGGTCCCTGATGTTCGTGGTCGATGTTCAGCAGTGGTTTGTGGTCAGCGTTCGCGGCGGTTCGTGGTCGGCGTTCGCGACGGTTCGTGGTGGTTCGTTGTCGGACCCGAAACCCAGATCTGGAACGAGCTCGAGCAGCCATTGTTCGTGGTCGACGTTCGCGGGCATCTTCTCCGGCGTTCGCAGTCCCTGATGTTCGTGGTCGATGTTCAGCAGTGGTTAGTGGTCAGCGTTCACGGCGGTTCGTGGTCGGCGTTCGCGGCGGTTCGTGGTGGTTCGTTGTTGGCGTTCATGGTCCGGCCCTCCCCATTTTTCCGGCGAAAAACCGAGGAGGGAGCTCCCTCCCTCCTCGGTTTATTTATTTTATTTAAAAAAAAACTGGAGAAGATAGAAAAAGAGAGGGAGAAGAGAAGAGAGAGAAAAAAAACATTCACCGCCGCCGGAGGCCGCCGGCCATGGATGGATTGAAGATGAAGAAGTTGAAGGAGGAGGATGAGGAAGAAGAAGGTGGAAGGTGGAAGAATAAAAAGAAATAAAATAAATATAAAATAATAATATTTTTATTATTTTAATATATTTTTATTTATAAAAAATAAAAATTAATTTTTTTAATTAAAATAATAGTGCCACGTCAGCAATCCGTTAGATTTAACGGAAAAATGGATGGCAGGGACCAAATTGCTCCTTATCTCAAACCTCAGGGACTAAATTGTTGAGTTTGAAAACTCAGGGACCAAAATGAAACCTAACTCAAACCTCAGGGACTAAAAGTGTATTTTTCCCTTTATTTAATAACCACATTTTTCTTTTTCCTTTTTTTTCTCAAAAAACATACATGTTATTTTTATTTTTATTTTAATCGACCATACATGTTAATTAATTGACCTTGTTCGGCTATATGTGGTGGCATTAAAATTTTCCTCTTTCAGGAAAAAGAAAAGGATTGGAAAATATCTTCATATATGGGTAATATTTTATTATAACAACTGAATTTCCTATAAGATATATTGGATATATAGTAAATTATTTAGTAAAAACTATATATGATTTAATTTGGGTCATCGAATTATTAGTAAATTTTAACAACTATGGTAAGTAATTTTATGTCGACTTTAAATTTTATGTGTCATGATGTAGAATTTTTAAATCTAAATGAATTGTCATTTGTTAATTTGATTGGTTAAAATATTGTATTATTGACCAGAATATTGGAAAAAAAACCTTTTTAATCCATGAGTTTTGAGTTTTGAGAAAAAATACCTTTTTAGTCCATGAGTTTTGAGTTTTGAAAAATATGTGCGTTTGGTACCTAAGTTTTCAAAATAGACCTTTTTAGTTCCTGAAATTTTGAGAAATAAGTTTAAAAGGTTCTTAAGTTTTCAAAATATACATTTTTAGTCTTTAAGTTTTGAGAAATAGGTTTAAAAGGTCTCTGATATTATTTTTTTCAATTTTTTAAATTAATAATTTTTATTTTTTTTAGTTTAAAAAACCATTCAATATAAAAATAATACAAAAATATTAATTTAAAAGAGTTGGGAAAAAAAAATAAGATGAGACATTTTAAACCTATTTCTGAGAACTCAAGGATTAAAAATGTCTATTTTTAAAACTCAGGCAGCAAACACACGTATTTCTCAAAACTTAGGGACAAAAAGAGAATTTTTCCTTAAATTTTCAATCTATGAATTGTTGAATTAAAAAAAAAACGAAGTGGAAATGGACTTCAAACAAACTTATTGATTATTAGACACCACAATTCTGTCATAACATTTCCTCAAGGATGTTAGATAAAACCACTTCACTTTCTTACAAAAAAAACTATAACAAAAAAAAAACAAACTTCCTTTTAAAAAGAAAATACATTTCATGTAAATGAATTTATTTTTATACACTTTATTAATTCTTTCTTTTTTTTTAAGACGTAATGTTATAAAAGTGGAATAAAAATAAGGTTTCATTGGATAATCATTCTGCTTTAAAAATTATACTCTACTTCCAAATAGGTTTTTTTTTTAATTATTCTTTCTTTTTCAAAGTGTGTTTTGCCATTATTACAAACACGTAAAATTTCTTGGTCAAATTTAAAAAACAAAAACAAATTCTTAAAAAGCATTAAAAAAAACCGAGCTTAAATTTTGAAAACTTTTTTAAGAGTAGATAAAAACAAATAAACAAAACCATTATTAATTGAGATCCGAACTTTCAATTTTTTTTTTTTTGTTTCTTTTTAATTCAATAGGAATGAGAATTTTTTTATTTTTTTTATCTTTTTTGTTTGAGTTCAACAACGTTTGAGGTGAGAGGATTCAAACATCTTGACCTCTTGGTCGCGATGGTGCATGCTAATCACTTCGTTTTGACCAAAAATAGAATTTCAACCATTGAAAACCTACTCGAAGATATAACTCATTCATGCCTTGAACTAGTTGAGTAATGTTTAGACTTTACTTATAAAGCAAAATATCGAAATCTTAACCGATTGCACTAATATGATCATCAAACCCATCAACCACTTTAAAATAATAATAGGTGTCCTGTCCATCGAACTATACTCAAATAAACATCAACATTGGGCCTTGGGGGTATTAATTTGATTATAGATAGTGTAAAATCTCATTAAATAACCATTAATTTAGAATCGATGATGATTGAAAAAGGCATTGGAAGTAGAAAAAAAGAAAGAAACAAAAAAAGAACAGAGAAGCCAGCCACCGTCCAAAGTGGGTCCCGGCAGTTCGAGTATAAAGAGGTATCCGTTTTTGTTTTGGAGCGCCGTAACGGCATCCTCTTATGATTGTATTTTCTGCTCTCTCTACCACCACCTTTTCTTATAAACCCCACCTCTTTTTTCCTCTATACCCACCCACCTCCGCCGCCACCGCCGCCCATCTCCGCCATGTCCGCCCACCACCCCCTTTGGGCCCTCCTCAACTCCAGCAGCGACGTCGACGTCCACGACGACAACGACAACAACATCGATAAATCCCCCGCCAAAACCCCCCTCCTCCCTCCGCCGCCGCCGCCGAAGAGGGAGGCTGCGGAGTCGTCGGATCATGAGATTCATATTTGGACGGAGAGAGAACGGAGGAAGAAGATGAGGACGATGTTCTCTAATCTTCATGCTTTGCTTCCTCATCTTCCTGCTAAGGTAACTTCGTTTTAAATCAAATTTATTTCACTTTCATTTTTTTAAAAAAAAAATAAACAGCTCTCTGTTTTGTAATTTTTTTTTTCTTGGTGTTTAATTGTGGTATTATAATATTAAGATTTTTTTTTTTTTTTTGTTTGGGTTCATATAAAGACTTTTTTTTTTTTTTTTTTTTTTTTGATAATAAAGTTCATATAAAGACAAGTTTTCAAACGTAGTAATGAACAATAAAAGCTGCCAACAATGGCATTATTGTATGTGTGTCTTCGATTTTAGTCATATGGGATTTTTTATTGTATATCTTTTTTTTTTTTTTTGAGAAGAGATTTTTTATTGTATATCATGTATTTTTCTTTTTTCTTTTTAATGAAGGAATATCATGCCTTTTAATATTAATGGAGAGTGTAGTTTTTAATGACATGTTTTTAATGTTAAAAAACAAAGGGAGGGCGTGCTTTTTAGTTTATTAAGGTTTTACAAGTGTTTTTGAAAAATAGAAAATGAAATAATGAAAAAGAAATTATTGATGAACAATTACCTCCTTTTTTTAAAGAAAGTAAAATTGTCTGATTTTTGCTCATACGGAGAAAAACAATTTAGTTTTTTTTTTTTTTTTTGGTTGTGTGTTTATTTTAAAAATTATGCTTATAAGATTCTCTTTTTTACTATAAATAAAATTTTAAAAACTGAGAAAAAAGTGTCTCTTAATTTACCTTTTCTTCATGAAATTGAATCAAGGTTTTTTTTTCTTTAATAAAAATTTTTAAGCTAAGAAGGCCTTTTGTTGTTATTCTAATTTCTTTAATCTAAATTAATATTGATGCATCGAAAGAGTGCATGAAACAAACACTTACAATTGTATATATATTATTTGACAATATTTTCTGCTTTACTTTTCTATGCTTAATGCTGAATAAACAAAAGAAAAGGTTTATTTACAAACAATTTTTTTAAAAAAAATCCTTTTTTTTTTTTTTTTGAGAGAATAATATTGGAATATGTTGAATTACAAATGGCAGGCAGACAAATCTACAATAGTTGACGAAGCGGTAAATTACATAAAAGCCCTCGAACAAAGCGTTCAAAAACTCCAGAAGCAAAAGCTGGAAAAGCTCCAAAACAGGAAGAATAATCCAGGAGGTTTGAGGTGCAATAATAAGGTTGTTCATGATCATCATCCTTCCCAATCCTCAACCCGCGAGGCTTTCTTGGCCGACCAATCGTCCTCCTCCAACGACATGTCGTCCGCTCTACTCACTCATGCTTCCACCGCCGCCGCTACGGCCTTCCAGACTTGGACTTCCTCCAACCTCGTCTTGAGCGTCTGCGGCGGCCACGCCCATTTCTGCGTCTGCTCCGCCAAGAAGCCCGGCCTCTTCGCCGCCGTTTGTTATGTTCTTGATAAGCATCAGATCCACGTCGTTTCCGCTCATGTCTCCTCCGATTTCCATCGCACCTTCTTTATGATTCAAGCCCATGTAAGTATCAACTAGCCTCTCTTTGTCTTTGTTTTCTAATGTTTTCAGATTTTTTTTAAAAAAAAAAATCTAAGTTTTTATTTTATAAATGGGTTTAAAAACCATTCTTTGTCTCTAAACTCCATGAAAGTAACGATTTAGCCCAAACTTTGATTTGTAACGATACAGTCTTTATACTTTTAATTTTATAACAATTTAGTCTTTGAATTTTGATTTGTAATGATTTAGTTCCTATACTTTCAATTTTGTAATAATTTAGTCATTGAACTTTAATAAGTAACAATTTAGTGATCTCTATACTTTCAAATTTTTAACAATTAAATTTTTGTTGTAAAAAATTTCATCAAAATTAAATGTTGATTTTTATTATTTAATTATCCGACTTTGTAGTTTATAAACATATTGGATCCCAAATTAGTTTATTAATCTATCTATGTAAGAAATTTCATTAAATCTTAACATTAATTTTCACGATAGTGACTAAATCTTTACAAATTTTGAAGTACAGGAACTAAATTGTTACATCTAAAAGTTTAGGGGCTAAATTGTTAATTTTTTTAAAAAAGTTAAGGGATCAAAAGCACGTTTTGGACACGATAATATCTAGTTTTTGATTGGTTAAAAATCACTTTTGGTCCCTAAACTATCATGAAAGTAACAATTTAGTCCCTGAACTTTGATTTGTAACGATTTAGTCCATGTACTTTCAATTTTGTAACAATTTAGTCCATGAACTTTAATAAGTAACCATTTAGTCCCTATACTTTCAAATTTATAACAATTTAATCCTTGTCGCAAAAATATTCATCAAAATTAAATGTTTGTTTTTATTATTTAATGATTAAACTTTGTAGCTTATTAACATATTGGGTCCCAAATTAGTTTATTGATCTATCTCGGTAAAAATTTTTATTAAATCTTTACATTAATTTTTCATTATAGGGACTAAATCGTTACAAAGTTGAAAGTACAGGGACTAAATTGTTACTTATTAAAGTTCAGAGACTAAATTGTTACAAAATTGAAAGTACATAGACTAAATCGTTACAAAATTGAAAGTATAGGGACCAAATCGTTACAAGTCAAAATTCAAGAACTAAAATGTTACTTTCATAAAAGTTTGTGGACACTAAAAGTGATTTTTAACCTTTTTGATTTCTTGTTTATTCTTTAGAGTTTCTCAAAAATATAAATAAAATTACTATTTTAGTATTTATAGGGACTAAATATATGCTTTATTCCCTAATTTTTTAACATTTTTTTCAATTCGTACTATTATTTTTAAAGTTTTAATTTACTTATCTTTTAATATTTTTCAATTTTGTCTCTTACTCTTGGTTAGTGTGTTAAAATTTTATCTCTTGTGTTTTAATTCATCCCTCCAAATTTCTACGATATTAGTAGAAATTTTGAGTTTTACTCTTTACATAGACTTTTTTTTATCTTCTAAATTTTTGTTTTCATTAATATTATGTCACTTTAAGTTTATTTTCAACCAATTTTAACATTCATCAACGATAAAGGACTAAATTGAAAAACCTTAAAACATAAGGAACTAAATAATTAAAACTTTTAAAAAATTAAATCATATGCTAAAAATTTTCTTAAAGAACCTAATTTGCAAAGGCATAAGACTTAAAAATAAGAAAAAAAAAATAGAAAACCAGAAACAAAAGCGTTACCAAACAAATTCTTATTAGTCCTTTCGATGAAAGCAGGTAAACGGAGGCTGCGACGAGTTTGGGGCGGCGATGGTGGCAGAAGAAATATTCAAGCAAGCTGCTGGGGAGATCATCTTCTGGTTGTCTTCTTGATCAGATTGTCCATTACTCTCTCTCTCTCCACCATGGAAGCTCTTGCATGAAGCTTCAGAGCTTGATCATCATCAACAACATGGATTAATGGCTGCTATCTTGAAACTCTCTCACTCTTGCTGCCATGGGAAAAGAAATATATAGAGCTGTTCATGTTGTCATGGTTCTATATATGCAAATTAAATATAATAATCCAACTCCATAAACCCTAGCTAGCTCTGATCTCCAAATGTTTAACAAGAAGATAGATCAAGCCTATTCCCCTCTGTGTCATGTCCAAGATATAATTTTGTCAAATCTTGGACACAAAATAAATAGACTTTTATATTGTAGCTGAATTAAATGTTTTTGACTTAGGGAAATAATTTCTCCACAATGAATTTTATTGGGTTCTTTGAACTTTATGGAAAGAAAGTGATGATCATGAAAGAATAGAAATTTTTGGTAGAGTTGGAAGGATATGGAGATTCACATCATCAATCTCAACCCAATTTTTATTGGGTTTGAGTAGTATTCGTCGGTTTTTCATTTTGGTCTTTAAATTTTTGAGTTGATTGTATTTTGATCTTTAAACTTTTTAAAATGTGTCTATTTTGATCCATGAACTTTAAAAAAATAACTATTTTAGTTACATTGTGTGCCATATTATTCTATCCTGTAATTTTTACTTACCTAAATACTTATTTTTGACATATTCATTTGTTAAAAGCAAAATAAAAGTAAATTAAGTGTTGGATATTTTACAAATAAAATGTGAAAGAAAGTGATTTAAATTCAATTTTTCAAGAGTTTCAAGATGGATTGAAACATCAAATTCAATTTGAAGTTTCAATTACAAATTTAACATATGAAAGTTAAATTTGGTGTTATAACTCAATTGAGTTATATTTTTCTTATGTTTCAATTTTATTTAATTTTGTTCTTTGGAGTTACTAAGTTGCTAGCCTATAAATAGCAACTTGTTTCTTCATTTGAATCATCCCATTCCATTTGGAGCATTCTTCTTTCTTTCTTTGTTTTTTTTATCTTGAGTCGAGTTGAGAGCAAGTATCCAAGAGTTCTGCCAGATCCGAGTAGTTCGAGGTTGCTGTTCTACCGGAATTAGTCGTTGTATCCTGCTGAGACGATCGTTGTAGCCTGCTAGCAACCTGTGCAGAGCGAATAATTGTCTTCAGGACAGCGCTTTGTAAGCGTGCCTCGACTATTTATTGTCAATATATTTTGCAGCATTTGTCATATATGCAGTGTTTGTATTGTTATTTCCACTGTAATTGTTAGTATCCAGTTAAGGTGTAATCAGTTTGCTAGTGTAACTCAGTTCTTATTTGAGCATATCTCCAACAATCTGAAGACAATTAGTATTGAACTGATGGCTGCAAACTCCTCCACTAATGTTGCTAGTGCTACCATGATGGGATCGACCATCCTCAAAAATCATGCTGAAAAACCAGAGAAATTCAAGGGAGAAAATTTCAAGAGGTGGCAACAGAAGATGATCTTCTACCTCACCACACTGAACCTTGCTCACATCTTGAAGGAAGATTGCCCAGTTACCCCACCAGAAGGTGTTACTCCTGAAACTGAAGCTGCCAAGCAGGCATGGATGCATTCGGATTTTTTATGCCGCAATTATATATTGAGTGGTCTTGAAGACACCTTGTATAATGTCTACTGCAATGCCTATACTACTTCAAGGCTATTGTGGGAGGCATTAGACAAGAAGTATAAGCTGGAAGATGCTGGTACTAAGAAGTTTCTTGTCGGAAAATTCTTAAATTATAAGATGATTGATACCAAGTTGGTAGTCAATCAGATGGAAGAATTGCAAATTATCATTAGTGATTTGCAAAGCGAGGGATTGGACATCAGTGAACCATTCCAAGTTGCTGCTGTGATTGAGAAGCTACCTCCTTCTTGGAAGGATTTCAAATGCTATCTTAAGCACAAGCGAAAGGAGCTTTCCATGGAGAATCTTGCAGTCAAGCTTCGCATTGAAGAGGATAATAGAAAAGGAGACAAAGCTTCGCTGGAATTTGAAGCTAATGCACATATTGCTGAATCTTCAAAACATGGTCCCAAGAAGCAACAACTCAAGAAGAGGAATGTGAATCCTCGACCGAGGAATGACGCCAACAAGCGCATTCGTGGAGTCTGCTGGGTTTGTGGTAAGAGTGGCCATGTTGCTGCTGATTGTAGACACAAGAAGGGACAAAACTCCCACAATCAGACCAATATTGTGGAGAGTGATGATCTCGTTGCTGTCATTTCTGAGGTAAATATGGCCTCTGACACCAAAGGCTGGTGGATTGATACTGGTGCTACTAGGCACATTTGTAAGGATAAGTCCTTATTCACCACATATGAGAAGCTAGATGGTGGTGAGAAGCTGTACATGGGAAATGCTTCAACTGCCTCTGTGGCAGGTAAAGGGAAGGTCCTGCTGAAATGGACTTCTGGAAAGATACTTACCCTCAATGATGTGTGGCATGTGCCAGAGATTCGAAAGAATCTAGTGTCAGGAACCCTACTTAATAAAAATGGGTTCAAGCTTGTGTTTGAGTCAGATAAATTTATTCTGACAAAAGGGGGTATGTATGTTGGAAAAGGCTATCTAAATGATGGCATGTTCAAACTGAATGTACTGGCACAAACGCCCAAGAATAATAATAATAACAACTCTTCTGCTTATATTGTTGAGTTGTGTGATGTATGGCATTCTAGGCTGGGGCATGTCAATTATCGTTCTTTACAAAGAATGGTAAGTTTAGGACTTCTGCCTAAGTTCAACATTGATGATAGACACAAATGCGAGATTTGTGTTGAATCAAAGTTTGCTAGAAAGTCATTTTCATCTGTGGAAAGAAGTAATGAAGTACTTGATTTAATCCACAGTGATGTATGTGACATGAAAAGTACCCCCACAAGAGGCGGTAAGAAGTATTTTGTCACATTTATTGATGATTGTAGTAAATATTGCTATGTATATTTATTACATAGTAAAGATGAAACCTTAGATGTTCTTAAAGCATATAAGGCAGAAGTTGAAAATCAACTTGAGAAGAAAGTAAAGGTGCTTAGATCAGATAGAGGTGGTGAATATGAATTATCATCATTTTATGAATTCTGTGAAGTTAATGGTATAGTCCATCAAACTACAGCACCTTATACACCACAACAAAATGGTGTAGCTGAAAGAAAGAACCGAACTTTAAAAGACATGGTTAATTGCATGTTAAATAGTTTAGGTTTACACCATAATTTGTGGGGGGAGGCTTTGCTTACAGCAAATTTTATACTAAACAGAATTCCACATAAGAAGACTGATAAGTCGCCTTATGAAGTGTGGAATAGAAAGTTACCCTCATATAAAATGTTGAAAGTGTGGGGGTGTTTGGCAAAGGTACAAGTTCCTTTACCAAAAAGGACCAAAATAGGACCTAAGACAATTGATTGTATCTTTATAGGTTATGCTTTGCATAGTGTTGCGTATAGATTCCTGGTGATTAAATCAGAAATACCTGATATTAATAATAATACCATTATGGAATCTATTGAAGCTGAATTTTTCGAGGATGTATTTCCTTTGAAAGAGGAAAGACACATGAGTAGTGGTGTCAAAAGGAATTATGAGGCTAACTCTTCGAAAGGTCAAGACGATCAGAATACTGAGTTTGAACCAAGGAGAAGCAAAAGAGCTAAGAAAGCTACTTCCTTTGGACCTGATTTCATAACATATATGATAGATGGTGAGCCTCAAACTTTTCAAGACGCTGTGACATCTCCGGATGCACCTTATTGGAAGGAAGCTATCAATAGTGAGATAGAATCCATTTTGCAGAACAAAACTTGGGTATTGGTTGATCTACCTCCTGGTAGTAAACCAATTAGTAGTAAATGGATTTTTAAAAGAAAGCTAAAGGCTGACGGCACTATTGATAAGTACAAAGCCCGCCTTGTTGCTAAAGGCTTTCGTCAAAAAGAAGGGATAGATTTCTTTGATACCTATTCTCCAGTGACGAGGATTACATCTATAAGGATGTTAATTGCGATAGCAGCTTTACAAAATTTGGAAATACATCAAATGGATGTGAAAACTGCATTTTTAAATGAAGAATTAGATGAAGAAATTTATATGGAACAACCTGAAGGGTTTGTTGTAAAAGGACTTGAAGATAAAGTTTGTAAACTTGTCAAGTCTCTTTATGGGTTGAAACAAGCACCCAAACAATGGCATGAAAAGTTTGATCACACTATGTTATCTAATGGATTCAAGATAAATGAGTGTGATAAATGTGTCTATGTTAAAACCATAGATCAAGATTGTGTTATCATTTGTTTGTATGTGGATGATATGTTGATAATGGGCACAAATAGAAGTGTCATTGATTCCACTAAAAGGATGTTGAAATCCAACTTTGATATGTAAGACCTTGGTCTTGCTGATGTTATACTTGGAATTCGTATAACAAGAAATCCAAGTGGGTACATACTTTCTCAATCTCACTACATAGAAAAAGTGTTGAGAAAATTTGATCAATTTGAGAGTAAACCTGCAGTTACTCCATTTGATCCAAGTTGTAAGTTAAAGAAGAATAGTGGTGAAAGTGTGTCTCCTCTAGAATACTCTAGAGTTATTGGTAACTTAATACATAATGAACTGTACAAGACCTGATATAGCCTATTCAGTAGGAAGGTTAGCAAGATACACTAGCAATCCTGGGCATGATCATTGGAATGCTTTAGTAGGAGTTCTAAGGTACTTGAAGTACACTCTGAACTATGGATTGCATTATATGAGGGATCCACATGTACTGGAGGGATTTAGTGATGCTAATTGGATTTCTGATAGCATGGAGACTAAATCTACCAGTGGGTATATTTTTACCTTAGGTGGAGCAGCTGTATCATGGAAATCTTCAAAACAAACGTGTATAGCGCGTTCTACTATGGAGTCAGAGTTTATAGCTCTTGACAAAGCTGGAGAAGAAGCTGAATGGCTTCGAAATTTTCTTGAAGATATTCCATTATGGTTGAAGCCTGTAAACACAATATGTATTTATTGTGACAATGTAGCGGCCTCTATAAGGGCCAAGAATAATGTCTATAATGGAAAGTCGCGACATATTAGACGAAGACATAATTCGATAAGGCAATTGCTCTCTAATGGAATAATTTCCATTGATTATGTGAAATCCAAAGAGAATATAGCAGATCCTTTAACGAAAGGATTGTCAAGAGAGCAAGTGATGTATACATCGAGGGAAATGGGGCTAAAGCCTATGAAATAAATTATCTGGTGGTAACCTAACCTAGTTGACTGGAGATCCCAAGATCTAGGTTCAATAGGCAAACTGGCTAGATCATTTATAGTTGACACACTAAGAAACTTATAGTTTCTTCCCATTTCTATGATGTTGTAGAGTGTGTGATCTGTTGATGTTAAGGTCATGTTGATATCTTGTTTACAAGAGGAGTAATGGCAGAATACTCTTAATCAATATCACCTATGTGAGAGTAGAAGTGGGTCGCTTCTATGAGAACTTTTTGAATGGCTTATGTTCTCTAAAGCTCTCATGAAATCGGGATCTTGTCCAGGACCAAAATGGACACAAACGTATAGAACTCGAAGATATAGGATGAGTTATGTGTGATGTCTGTTGTCTTAATTCACCAACAAGAAGGATAGTTCCAGAGCTTGGTCTCACTATTTCTTCGGTAAATTCGATAGATATTCACTAAGGAAGGTTCAAGTCCAGAAGACACCTCTCCTGATGCATAGCTTATCTGTTTGCTCTCAACATTTTGTTTTGATTTTCTCACTTTCTTTCATGTGGGGGATTGTTGGATATTTTACAAATAAAATGTGAAAGAAAGTGATTTAAATTCAATTTTTCAAGAGTTTCAAGATGGATTGAAACATCAAATTCAATTTGAAGTTTCAATTACAAATTTAACATATGAAAGTTAAATTTGGTGTTATAACTCAATTGAGTTATATTTTTCTTATGTTTCAATTTTATTTAATTTTGTTCTTTGGAGTTACTAAGTTGCTAGCCTATAAATAGCAACTTGTTTCTTCATTTGAATCATCACATTCCATTTGGAGCATTCTTCTTTCTTTCTTTGTTTTTTTTTTATCTTGAGTCGAGTTGAGAGCAAGTATCCAAGAGTTCTGCCAGATCCGAGTAGTTCGAGGTTGCTGTTCTACCGGAATTAGTCGTTGTATCCTGCTGAGACGATCACTGTAGCCTGCTAGCAACTTGTGCAGAGCGAATAATTGTCTTCAGGACAGCGCTTTGTAAGCGTGCCTCGACTATTTATTGTCAAAATATTTTGCAGCATTTGTCATATATGCAGTGTTTGTATTGTTATTTCCACTGTAATTGTTAGTATCCAGTTAAGGTGTAATCAGTTTGCTAGTGTAATTCAGTTCTTATTTGAGCATATCTCCAACATTAAGAACCAAAATACAATAACCTTTCTACATAGTTTCGAGACCAAAATGAGAAATACACGTGCTAACTGTTATGCCATCAAAAGATTTTTCAAAAGATTTTTAATTCTTGAAAAAGTAATATATTTCAGGTAGTTCATGAGATTATTGTGTTTGGTTTGTTGGTTTTATTATTTAATAACGTTTTAAAAAAATCAATTTATACCTTTAAATTTTAGAAGATTGTATCACATAAAATTTCAAACTAATAATTGTATAAGGTGTTGATGGTCAAATTTGGTCGAGAGGAACTCACCTGACCTTCACGTGCCACCAACGGTAAATTTGTTTGAAGAGGGGGAAGACGTGGTCTGCAAGACAGAAAACCTGCACACCGGTGTGGTGCTTGCCACACCGCCTCCGATGCTTAAGTCAGAAAACGGAAGGAGGAGAGCAAGAGAGCAAGAGGAGAGAGTAGAGAATCGTGTTCGGGATCCCTTCTTCAGTGACGAAGAGGGGTTTAAATACCTGCTCATGCTCCTATGGTTTTTAGAAATTCGGAGGCGTTTCGGGACAAACCAGGCGGAACCGGGGTGGCCAGAGGCAGCAGGGACCAAACGGAGGCGACCGAGCTCGGCCCGCGCAAGCGGGCCGAATGGTCGGGCCAAGTTGGCCCAACCCTTTGGTCTGGTCTTGTTCTAGGTCGGCTTCCTGGTCATTTCTCTACCCGGTTGTCCTTGTCAGCTCCTTGCATGTCGGAGTGGTACAAAATTACCTATAACATAAGGTAAAACTCTAAACTTTCATAAGTGAATCAATTTAAACCCTCGGGTAGAATTTTGTTCTTAGAGTCATCCATGTATGACTTCCACATGTGTATAAAACTTCGTTAGATGCAGGGATTAACATAAATTAGAGAGAAATGTTGGAATCAAATAAATAGTACAATATCGACTTTTTTATTAATATAAGTGATTTTTCATCTTCTCGTCTTCCTCTATTTTCTCTACTTATTTTAGAAAGAATTACGTTAAAATTTTTCTTGCTACTATTTAGTTGATTTTGAGATGATTTTAAATGAAATCAAATGAGAATAGCGATAAATCACTAAACATAGAGTCTAAATTAATTCACTTATGAGTCATTAGAGTTTAATTGAAATACAATTAATAGTTTAAAATTTTAATTGACTCCAAAATTTGGAGGTATAAATTGATTTTTATTCTAAAGTTAATTAATAGAAAGTTTGTCAAAACGAGTCTAACTCAGTGGTAATTGGATGTACCCTCGACCAAGAGGTCAGATGTTCGAATCTCCCACCCTCAAATGTTGATTTACTTAAAAAAAAAAATAATAATAGAAAGTTTAGATTGATGTGAGTTTTAAAATATTGAATCTGTTATGAAATCACTAAACACCCATTTGATAACGTTCTCGCTTCTTTTTTTTTTTTTTTGTTTTTTAAGAACTAAAAACATTTAATAACTATTTTTTCCAACTCCATAAAGTATAAACTATATCTCAGACACCACCAAAATTTTTTAAGACATGACATGTCAATTTTAAAAAAATATATGCACATTTTGGGGAAAAAGGCATGGTATATGGACAATTAAGTTTTATAATTAATCAACTATTTATTTCCCATTATTAAAAAAAAACTATTTAAATTTTAAAGTAGCACCTTACCATTAATATATTATTGATTAATTAAAATCAATATATTAATTTATACAAACTTTTTATTTAAAAAACGATGCTAGAGAAGATAAGTTTTCATAAATTTTATTATGAATACTCTCATACAACTTGGTGGTTTAATCGTCTACCTTTGTAATTGTTGATCTAAAAATAATAATTAATATTCTAATTTTTCTTTATATTTTTTTAACCAACCAAAGAGCATAGCCAAATCGGTTTGTCAGTTACTATACAAAAAAAATGGATTTTTTTAATTAGAAAAATGAGAAAATTGAACCATCTACAATATATATAAATTTGTGAATCAACTTTCCACTTACATATCCTAGGCCAACTCTTATTCTCTAACCAGCCCAATCCAACCCATCCAAGCCCAGTGACGCTACGGCTACCTCGACTTCACCCTAGTTGAAGTAACTAAGGGCAACTAGAGGTCTTCTTGTTGGTTGTTAGGTCTTTTTTACTATATTGAACAAACTAGAACGCCTTCTCAATTGCTTCTTGCATTTGCTAGTCGTTAAGTGTCATAAAAAAATGAATTATGACCGTTTTTTTTACAGTGTCATGTATACACTTTCCTTGATGAATGATTCTAATACGCAATAAAAATGTCATGAAATGTGCTTGTAACAATTTTTCAATGTCATAAAAATCTAAATTTGTAGTAGTGGTTCTTCATTCTCTTCTTGGTTTAGCAATTAGCTAGCCAAACACAGGCAAGACGTACGAATTTCGAGGTTCTCAACATCAAAAAAAAAAAAAATTAGGTTTCTCGCTCAACCTCTTATTCATTTTTATGATAAAGAAATCTCTTTTCTGATTTTAGCTTTTCACATTCTCTTTAAATTCAGAGGACTTGATTTTGATTCTTTGGATGAGTGGACGAACGCTAAGCGGCTTCCCGGACTTAGTCGAGGTCAAGATGGTTTGGGGTTCAGATGCATCGACCTTAAACTCTTTCCCTCGGTGGAACATTGTTCTCGATCTGCCTCCATGGGAAGAAGTAAAAGTTCCCGTTGAGGAGGCTCCCGAACCTGATATGGATGTGTACGGGGAAAAGGATCCAGTCCGCATTAGGGCGATTGTAGAGGCCCAACTGAAAGAAAGGGTCGCTCAAAAAGAGAGCTCTAGGACGAGGGTCCTTGAAAACTGGTCCAAGCCAAAATCCTCCGTCGGGGATTGTCTCGCTAGGATTTCGATTTCTGCAACCTGGACCAGTTTTTTGATCAGGTCATCAGCCAGCATGCACACGCTTTGATCCTGATAACTTGGAAAAAAAGCAAAAATATTTTTTCCGACAGTTAATGCAACTTAGGAAAGATGATAGCTCCATAAACTATCAGGTCAAATGCAATATTGAAAGCAATCTTCTCTCTTTCATTTTCCAAAAATGAAAAAGAAGCTTCTATTAATATCGTCTCGCCCTAGCAGGAGATAGCGACATAGAGAAGGGACATTGCTATTTTACCAACTAATAAATAAAAAATGAAATTCCACTCATGTCTTGATGATGATGATGATGAACATTACCATGAACATTGGTTGTTTTAGATTTAATAGTCACCTCGAAAGAATGGTTGAATTGATACAACAATTGCTTTAAACCTCAAAATATGATATAATGATTGCATCAAAAATATATTGGTTGTCTTGTCTTGCTTTGGTTTTCTTGATATAACAGTTGTCTTTGTATTGTTGTTTGCTTTGAAACTTAAGTTACCTCAATATATATAATAATTGTTTCCAATATTGGTTGTCTCAATATGACAATTGCTTCAAGTATTGGTTGCATTTGATATATTGAAATATTTCTTTCCTCTAGTTCTCTCAAAATATTGGTTGTCTTGATATAATAATTATCTTTAAATATTGGTTGCTTCTCTGTAACCACTTCTTTAACGTAGCGATTTTCACTTAATATTGATTGCTTCGATATAATGGTTTGCCTTGAAATAATAGTTGCTTCAATCTAATGATTGTCTCGAAATATTTGTTTTTTTTTTTTTTACAATAACTCGAAATATTTGTTGCTTTAATATAATAGTTACCTGAAAATATTAGTCATTTTAATATAAAGATTGTCTTTAAATGTTTGTAGTTTCGATAGGACAATTGCCTCAAAGTATTAAGCTTTTTTTTTTTTAGTAATAACCTGAAGTCTTAGGTTTTTTTCTATATAAATATGTTCTTGAAAAACTGGGTACCTTGATGTGATTAAACAGTTATCTTGAAATATTTGTTGCATATAACAATTGCTTCAATGAATTGGCTGCCTTAAAATATTTGTCGCATCGATGTAATAGATGTTTAGAAATATTGATTGTCTATATGTAACGGTTGTCTTGAATAGTATGGTTGTTTGATTGCTTAATATAACAATTGTTCACAAAATGTAAGCTTTCTTAATATAATGATTAACTCAATATAATAGTTGATTCAAAATATTGACGATCTTGATAATATAATCTTATCATTGCTTCAAATATTGGTTGCCTTTGATATAATGATTACATCGAAACTCTAGTTGCCTCGATAACAATTATCTAGAAATATTTACTTCGATATAAAAACGATCTTGCCTTGAAATATTGATTGTTTAAACATTCGTATATGTCCCATCAAAACACAAATTATACCAACTTCTAAACCCTAATCTATTAGGAGCCAAACATTCCCTATCCAATACGTACATATGTTGCAGCCTCAACTATTCGATTAAAACCCTAAAAGAAAGATGAAAAACTAACTAAAGAACTCTCCATCTAAGCATAGCTCAACTAGTTAAGGACATATTCTCGATCAAAAGATTATGATTTCAGAACACCGAAAGAATATACAAATAACCAAAGGATTGTTCGTGGAATCAGCTAAAACCGACTAGCCATTATCTGATATGCATTACGCCCACAAAGGCCAATTCTGTTCTCAACATTTACAACAATGGCGCATGATCTGTAATTAGCTGATCAAAGGGAACTCCCCATTGGGCAGCCATGCCTGGGAATTTCCCTCATCTCATTACACCCTAAACTTCCACTAGTTCAATAACTATGTTATACAAATCACGTGTCCGAAGATCGAGTAAATTCGCGTATCGGATGCGCTCGGAACATGAAAGAAGCTCTAGTTTCAGACAAATATGATTTCCATCTTTGCACAATGGTGTGTTTCTATGTGAGTTCTGAAATCATCATTACCTTTGAATCTGAAGCTATATAAAGCCTGCCTTTGAGTCAACCCAACAGGATATATTCTGTATATTTTCAGTTCATCTCCTCCTCGTATGCTTTCGGGTCGTTCTTGCTTCCAAATCGGTACGTGTTTCAAAGATTTGAACTTTTCGAGTACAGCTGACTCTAAAGCCTCCAATGTCAAATTCCCTGACCTGCCATTGTCGAGACCGAATGATTTGTTTTCTCCTAAAAGACACCTTTGAAAAGATAAGTGTGTTTGGACTTTAAAAGGTTACCTCAAGAAAATGGATTGCATTTCAAACCTCCCTCTCTCCCTTACATATAAATGATACATGGTTTTGGAGCCTCGAGAGCACTTGCACGGTCGTTTCTTGAACCCGGGACTGTTTTCTTCTTTCTCATGGATGATGGTTGCCAAGTGGATGCAAAGGCGACATGATGAGTGTACTGCAGCCATATCTACAAGGGCCTTGAAAGAATCAGATGGACCATCATACTTCCATCTAAAGGATAAGACAGCCAAATCTTTATCAGGAGAAGAAGTGAGCAACAAATGAGTTGATATCATATTGAAATGGAAGAAATTAAATGACCAATGTAGGCTCAGACTACCTCAGTGATTGATTGTACGATTTGGGATTTTCAGCAAGGTGTTTCATGGACTTGGCGATCGACTCAACATCGGAAAATTCCTTGATATGCAAAAATGAATCAGGAGAAGGAGCGAACTCCTGAATATTTGGAGCGCCAACCACCACGGGAATAGTTCCTACAAATAATTAATAGTATGCTTAACAAACACTCTACAGAACAATCAGTGTAGGATGCTTTTCTACTACTTACCTAAGTTTTCCAACTTAGGCTAAGAGAGACTCTGAAAAATATAAGACAGCTTAACCTCATAGAACTGAAAAATAGTTTGGTTTGATTTAATTTGGATAGATTTTTTCGATTTCCCTTTGGTTTGGTTCGGTTTCACTCAGTTTTGTCGGGTTTGGTCATGTTACAGAATTGAAAATCACGAAATGCCTATAAGGCTAATTGTCCAGCAGAAACTCCAAGTACAGGGAAAACTTTATGGAGTCGAAATGGAACTCGGAAACAAGCAAGCCTAATTTGTAATCTATGACGCATCCTACAAATGTAGGTAACAGAATCAATCGGAGAAATGGGTGAGAATCTCATACCTGCAACAAGAGATTGGAAAAACTTTTCGGTGACATAATCTTCCTCATTGGAATTCTCAAAAGCCAAGCTGAACTTGTAGCGCTTCAAAGCTTCCACTTTGTCAACTGAAAATATGAATCAAAGAGCAGTTTAGTTTGGAAAGATTGTGACAGAAGTATCAAGGATTTGCACATTCCAATTTAATCCCCAACTAAAGAAAAAGAGGGTCTGAAGCATGAAATATTAGAACTAGAATCTAAACCATAAAATTGAAGACAAGAATATTTTTGGAAGATGAAAAGTTCTGGTCACTGAAGCCAAAAAAATTATAGATCATACTAGCTTACTTGGTTTTTTAAAAAAATTTGGCTTCGAATTCAAATGCATTCTTAATAATGGTGAAAAGCTTACCAAAAAATGGGAGGAAACAAGCATAATTTTGAAAAACATAAAACTAAAAACAAAATGGCTATCGAACGGTGATTATATCTTTTACTGACAACCCTTTTGAGCATGACATCAGATTCAAATAGCAACAAAATACACCAGTTAGGGACATTGTTTAAGCCAAGTGTATCCGAGTATAATAAGCAAGACATTTCGAAAAGGCAACTACCAAATGCAACTAGACAATCAATTAATGTTGTTGATCTTAGAAAGCTTGAAGAGACAAAATACATCATCTAAGGCTCAAGACGCAAGGATAAACATTCCTCTTCCGAATGAGATCCATGGAATTAAACCTCCACTAGTTACCAAGTGGGGGAAAATGAACAAATAAATAAAAAGTGCGAAGACCTTGACAGTTGATCTTCCAAATACTACAAAAGGGAAACTTAAATGCTGAATTGGATAAAGAACACCAACAAATGAGAAAGAGAGAGAGAGGACAGAGGAGCTTGCATTCCCTGCCTAAGAAGCACAGATACGGACACAAGACACGGATACGACACGACATGAATACGGTGACATGTCATTTTTTTAAATCTAGGACACGAACATGGCACGGACACGTTTAATAAAATATACATTTTTTAAAATAAATATCATTTTTATACAAGGAAATTCAAAATCAATAAGTTTATGCATTTGTATGCTTAAAAAAATGAGTTTGATGTATTTCAATCTTAAAATTTATTATTTTTGTCATTTAGTATTGTGTCTATTTAGTATATTTAACCAGTGTTCGATATGGACCTATATTGATTTTGAACAACTAGTGTTTGTCACATATCAATTGAGCTAACAAGTGTCTGATAAGTGTCCAACAAGTGTCGGAATGTTCAAGTGTCCGACACGTGTTGGACACAAACTAAAGGCACGTGCTTCTTAGTTCCCAACAATGAAAAAAAGCCTTCAATGGAACCGAGAAGCAAAAATAATCCACTAGTAAAGAAACCTTCGAAAGTTGAAGATAACATTTAAAAGATTCAAAAAGGATGACAAACAATCAATAAGGGCAAATAAAGACCTAGCAAGACTGTAGAGATGGGGAAGTATTATGGAAAAGAAAGACCACGCATCCTAAACATCCTTTTGTGCCCGATTTCTCTCGAATTTCCTATCAAGGGGAAAGGGACTTCCAAAAATGAAGCAGTCCTTGAGGGACAACCCCTGCTGATTTAGTTAACCACAGTCCCAGAAGGAAACCATTTCTTTTAGGTTTCCCCTGGGGATTCTTTCATTAAATGGTCAGAAATCGTGACTTTTTTCAATGAATGTTAGGAAGGACAAAAGGTTAAGAAATTCTTGAATACATCAAGACGACTGATATCAGTTATCTTAAAAAAAATTTGCATTAGTTTACCCAAGATAACATTCTGAATGGAAGAACTATGTTTGTTCCCATTTACCAACCCAAGAACTAACTTTCGACACAATATTCAATCAAAATACGTTGTCAATAATATTATTTAAAAAAAACAAAACAAAACTAATACTTGTAAAAGTTTCAGTGCACCTCTTCCATCACGGTTCCTATGGCAACTACCATATGAATCAATTTTGACATTCAACTTCTCAAGCGCATCAAGAGCTTGCAAGCGGAAGTTGCGGGCACCACAATTCGAAATGAAGGCAGCTGCAAGGGCGGCCTCGGTCTTTGGCTGCACTGGTGCCATTATCTCATATTCTGCCCACGAAAAATATCCAACAGGAACATCTGATGATAGACTAGTGGTCATAACCACAGTGTAACCCTTCCTACAGAAGTTGAAGTTCATTTATTATAGATTTTTTTTTATAGAATTATAAAAGAAGTCTACATCTAAAAGCAACCTATAGAAAGCAGAGTGAAATGTGACAAGCACAAAAAATAATGCAACCTTAGCAGAATGTTACAGGGAAAAACATTTCAGAAATAAGTACAGTCCAAAATAGTTCTCAATCTGTAGGTATTCAATCTTAGACAATCTAAAAGGTGATGATGTGCAAGCATGGGGAAGAACCTAAAACAATCGCCATATATGAACCTTTAGATTATGCAGTCCAAGGAAAATAACCACAACTTTGAAGGAAAACTAAGGTCCATAACCTAGATGATGAAGATTGAAAAGGGGTAAGGAACCAGTTAATTTCCTTGAACCATATAATCCGACGATTTATCGAAAACTTTTTGTGAAACAGAAGGGGATGTTGGGCAAGCTCCAAAACTGGAGGAATACCTATGAAGTGAAGTGCATGGTGGCAGTCATGTTAATTGCACGTTTGCAGATGCTGCTAGTAATTAAGTTAGTAAGTTGGCTCGAGTGAGTTAGTTAATAAGCTAAAATTAAATCAGGAGAAAAAACGGGAGGGAAGATTGGAAGGGCCGGGAAGGTAGCTTGGAATTTGAATTAGACTTTGGAGAGTGCAGGACTCTCGAATTCCCTATAACCTCGGTAAGAAGAGAAGATTCCTCCCTGGTTACTGCATTTTGTAATCAATCATTTACAGAAATATTACCCATTGTTGCTTAGCACAAAATCAGTTTCAAATGAAAAAAGAAAAAAGAAAAAGAAAAAAGAACATGTACCAAGACCAGCAATGAGATGTCTAGCTATCATAACCAGATCTATAAAATTATCTTTATCATTGAGGTGCAGTTTCAGAAATTTAAAATAGTATTTGTAAGAATTACTTTACTACAGTCAGGAATAATGTAATAGAAAGCAATTCTCTAAACTGTAATAATCCATCATATTGGTTAGGCTTACCCACCGTCTCGCCATAGCAAGATTATTCTCTGGATAGTAATGTGACGATTCCATTGATCGAAGCACGCTAGCAACTCTACCTTGTTGAGGTGATCCCAATACAGCATCAGGTTGCTGACCAGGATTAAATCCAAACTGGCATCCCACATCACAAGTTCTCCACTCCTATGAAGAATTGCAAAAGAGTAAAGGTCTAGACTCTAGAGTAATGTGTAGGAACTTGAAACTGAAGAACTAGAACCCAATTAGCTACCAACACAGGAAAGAATATCTTTTATTCATTCATTGATTTTCACCAAGTACGCATATAGCAGCTAGTTTGTAGAAGCCACGGGGTTGACAACTATAACCAATTCCTCTATAATCCATCTATATGATTTTTTCCCCACCTCACCCAAAAAATAAATGAAAAATGAGGAGGAAGTCTCAGGAGCATATCAAAATACATACAATAAAATCCCATTCAGCAATTCTATTCCAGTAAGAGATCTTACAAATTCATACATTGGCAAACAATTAGACAGTGGGACAAGTAAAAATTCATCTGCATAAGGATTAACTAAGCAACTCTCACAAGAGTTTATACTTGAATTGCAAATATATGATAGGAATAAGACTAACTAAATACTTGTTCAAGTCAAAAGAGTACTCAAATCAAAACACCAAGCTACGAAAATTTGCAAAAAGAAGAGATAGAAAGAACCTTCTCGGAACCAGAAACCAAAACAGGTTCCCTTTTGAAGTCCCTAGAATACTCCACAGCATCCTCCTTCTCCAGCCACTCCTCACAGCTAACCGAACCAATTACTCCATCATCAGTGGACAATCCAGTGCCCATTTTCCCAACACCTTCAGTCCCTTGTTGCAAAACCGGCGATCCATAGAACAAGTCGACCCAAGAATCCACCATAGCCGCATTCTTCGCCATGTCCAGCCGACTCAGAGATGCGATCTCTGCTATGACCACCATCGCCACAAACAGAGGCATGAAACCGGTCCATTTCCTCTTGCTCGCTGCAGGAGCCCCATTAAAACCCATCGAATCATCGTGGGTCGCCCCAGTTCTCCAAAATTTCTGCTTCGAAAAGATACCCATCTGGAAAATCGAGCAGTCCAAGAAATTTGGGCGAGACGCGAGAAGAAAAGGAAAGGGATTGCTGATTAAGAGTGTGGAATTGACTTGGTTTGAACATTTAAAGCTCTGTAAGGCATTGGGTCAGAGCAGAAGGAGAGGGAATGATTAAAAGTCAAGTGGGTTTCGTCTTCTTCAATCAAGAGGCTACGATTGTGGAGAGGGGTCAAGCAAGAACATAGATTTTGGTCGTTTTTGAAGTCTACGCATAAGGCTCGTATATGGTTGGTTGGGATTACATTACTAACTAGAAAGCTGAGTACCAAATGTAATAATCCCTTTGTTTTTTTTTTTTTTTTGGTGAGAAAGTCTCATGCTTTATATGATTATGTCTCTCTTTGGAGAACGTTGTGGGCAAATAAGAACTTTTTTCTTTTGACATGGAGAGGTGGGAATTGGAACCTCAGACCTCTCGATCATTCCTATAAATCTTATGTCAGTTGAACTAATTCGTGTTGACAATTTTTTTTTTTTTTTTTTTTTTGCGAACAAGCAAATAAATTGAGTCATCCATTTTAAATTAAAATTTTCATATTTTAAATACATAATAAGAATAATGTCGTCAAGGCAAATATAAAAACATTTTTATCATTTTCATACTTGAGGATTTCAACCTTTTGAATTTAGGGGGTGGTTGGGAGAAGGGAATAGAATCTGGATTACTGGGAATCCTTGAATGTAATATGGATTGCTGGAAATTTTGATGAATGTATTTAGTGTGCTATGTTTGGTCTAGATTTGGTCTGATGCCTGTGTTTGGATTGCAGGGTTGGATTTGGGCTAGAATCGTACTTGTTGTTTTTTTCTAAGTTGTTTTTTTTTTCCTTTCCATACTCAGATATTTTCCCCCATTTGAAAACGTTTATTCAATATAGCAATGTGTGCATAAATTTTTAGTCAATGCATACAATAATTGAACACATTGGAATGTATAGGAATACGAGAGAGATTAGTAGAAATCATAATGAAGTTCCAAATGCATACATCAGATTAAACATCAACCACATGACAAAATGGAAGAAATTAGCAACATCAAGTCCTAAACATAGTTGAAGCATGATTAAACAATTTGAAAGAAATAGAGTAGAAGTTCATAAAAACATAAGATAGGTAGCGTCAAGTCTCCGAATGAAGAGGGGAAGGATCAGGACTGACTGGGCTGTCTAGGTGCCCTACCAAGCACCTCCATGCAATAGTCATACTTCCACTTTGGAGGGAAGTCCATGAAGTGATTCAGCATGGTCGAATCAACAAGTAAAGCACGTGTGACGACTAAGTCGTCCTGCATTGAAATTCCTATTATGGACTGCAGCTCTGTATACAACTCATTGCGACGGTTCCGCTCCATCTCCTCCTTGCTCGTCGGCCATAATGCAATCTTCTCAATCTGCTGCTCAGTCAGTTGGAATTCATTCTCTAATACCTCAGCCAAGTTCCCCATAGATAACCCTCTCCTCTAGGGTGTTCGTGATGGCCCTACACCAACAATTCCAGCTCTCGTTGTCGGTGTAGTGTACTCCTCCCCCGAGATGGAGTCAAGAACAGGTGGATTGGGGACGTAGCAATCTTCGAACTCGACGTTCATGTCGTTTTCCACGTCAGCCACAGGTTCTGGTTCTGGTGCAATTTCAATTGATGTGCATGCTCTGCCCCCTGTGCACTGTCCTTTCCGAACACCAATGTCAGTTCATTAAACCATGGAAATGGTCGATTTCGTAGGCCCTTAGCGTGTTGTAGGAGTTGTATACTGCCCCACTAAAGCCAGTTACTTGACTTGAACATTCGTACCACGTCAGGTAAAAAAGAGTTGTACCTTCGTCAACAACAAAAGTTTCTTTTAGTTCAACGGGTAGGAGATTCGAACCTCGGACCTTTTGATCAAAACTATATACTTTATTTCAGTTAAATTATACTCATGTTGGCTTGTCAACAACAAAGTTGTTTTATTTTGTCTCACATATTTAATTACTCCTAAATTTGGCTTCTACTATTAAAGTTGGTTAAATTGTAAAATTAAAAAAATGATAGAATTAATTATTTTAGAATATATTATAAGTTCAGACAAATTTTGGTGGTGTTCTAAATTTTTTTTTTTTTTTTTTTTGTTTATTTAGTCTTTTATGTTTTAAAAGTTTCTAATAGACCTCTATTCTTTCGTGGTTGTGACCATTCACTCCTTATATTTCAAAAAAATTCTAACAAACTTTTAGGGGTCATTAGTTTGGTAGGAATTCAAGATACCCAGACATCTCGAGACGCCCATATGAGATGAATCCAGAAAATGTTTGATGCCATCCTAACATATGGATTTTTAAGATTCTCATGTCGAGGGCATTTTCCGATGACATTTTTACATCCATTTTTCTTTAATATATTTTTTCTTTATTTTATCCTTTTTATTATTTAAAAATAAATTAATTTATTCATAAACCAATAAATTACCATATGTAATTAACAATTTTTTTAATTTTATATTTAGATATAAAATAAACCGCAGTTAAATCTGAATAATATTTTGATTCATTTTCCATTGAAATTTAAAGTGCAATAATAATTTTTTTTTCTTTTTCAATAATTGTCCAATACTTTTGTGTCTAGTGAGTATTTTTTTTCCTCAATTTCTTTTAATTATTTATTTGTAATTTCTCTTAAAATTAATACTAATTGTAGGTTTAAAAAACACACACACACAAATCTATTACAAACAAATATTATTCTTCTAAATAATTCTAATTTGATGATGTGATGAATATAATCCACTAAAAATACCATGAATTAAATTAATTGTCCTGATTTCAGAAAATTGAGTTAAAATTGAAATTAATTTTTAATATTAAATATTTTGTAAAAATATTAATCTAATATAAATTAATTTTTTCTAAAAATAAAAATTAAATTAGTATAAATCAGACTGATATAAAAATAAAACAATAAATTAATAAAGACCAAAATGTCATATAAATTTAAATTATATTAAACTAATAGTTAAATTTAACCAAAGTTTAGTAAAGGTATTATTGGTATAATGCATAATTTAATGACATTCCAATACAAAAATTCTTCAAAACAAACATAATTATCTCAATATTTGCCGACATTGTTATAAATTTTCAAGTATCTATAATTTCAGACATCTAACAATTCCAGTTATCTAGATTTCCAAAAAAAAACAAACAACCTTCTTAAAGTTTTGATTTTGTATCTAATATTTTTCTTTTTTGAGTTCGACAACATTTGGAGGTGAAGGGTTTCAAACCTCTGATCTTTTAGTCAAAGATATATGTCAATTACCGTTGAGCTGCTCACTTTGACAATTTTGTATCTAATATGTTCTTCTCATTGACTTTGTTAATTAGTTTCATGCTTCTCTTTCATTTTAATGTTAAATGTATTAAAGACAAGTATCTATAAGAAAAAATCAGACATTTATGGATGTATTGAAAACTGATGGAAACTAACAGTGAAACAAAGGACCTATTTGAAAGTTTTTAAAATTTAAAAAATAAATATATACAACATTAAAAGTTCAATGACCTATTTGAAACTTGTCATAGCACAAAGATTAAATATATACAAGTTTGAAAGTTCAATAACCAAACTTATCAAAAAAAAAAAAAAAAAAAAAAAAAAAAAAAAAAAAAAAAAAAAAAAAACTTATAGTTTCAAAAAGAAAAAAAAAAAGACCAAACTTATGATTACACTTCTTTTTATTATTTATAAGTTTTCTTTAGTACAACAATTTTGGAGTGTGAATTTGAATCTCTAACCTCAAAAGAAGAACTAAATGCTTTTTTTTTAAACGCCCAAAAATTTCTAAATCATATTTCATTTAATCTTTAAACTCTCTTTTTTTTTTTTTTGAGAAAATCTTTAAACTCTCTTTTTTTCTTTTCTTATTAAACACATTTTAACGTCATATTTTTAGCGCTTTCACACTGGCAAAACAAACTCTATAAATGTTTTTTTTTTTTTTTTTTTTTTTTTTTTTTTTTTTGAGAATACAAACTCTATAAATGTTATCAAAAGGAAGAAAAAAAAAACTACAAATATAGTAACAGCATTTTGAATTGGCAAATCTTGAAAGAAGGAATGGATAAAAAAAATGTGCAAACTAAAATATGATCCTCAAAGTTAGAGAATATGTATTGAAATATTAAACTTAAAAACACTATTTCCACTATTAAATTTCTTGTTTCTATGTTTTACAAAATCATGTCAAGTTTTGAAAACTAAAAAGAATAGTTTTCAAAAACTTGTTTTTGTTTTTGAAATTTAGCTAGAAATTCAAATGTGTGTTTAACAAAGATGAAAACCATGTTAAGAAAATTGAGAGAAAACAAGCTTAATTTTCAAAAACTAAAAACCAAAAACCAAATTATTATCAAACGGGACTTAAATGTTTATTTATCAAATGTCTAGATTGATTTTCTTTCCCCCTCTTTTCCCTCAAAATAAGCACACGGAATTTTGTCGATGTTGATGGATAATAATAGAAAAATTAAAAAACAGAAAATTAAAAAATATTTAAATTAATAAATAAACATTTTACACTTTTTAATATGTTAAAATACTTATTATTAACATGGGAGAGAGTGAGAGAGAGAAAGATAGAGAGAGGAAGATGAAGTGTGTAGACTTCGATAGTAAATACTGTTTAAGTTGGTGGGATGAAGTAATTTAATCAATGGGTTGTAAAGTGTGTGAGCCGAACAAGGAGTTGAGTATTATAACCTACTCCACCCAATTCCAAGTTGGTGCTCCAAACATCCCCTAAAGGAAGTCCTAATTTCAAACAATCGATCATTTAGGGAAAAAGAAAAATGGTACTCAAACTTTACCTGTGTTTACCATTAAAACTTAAAAGCATAGTTCAACTATTAAAACATCAATAATCTTTTGCTGAAAACTTGAATGAATTCTATCGTCGAGCGTAGCCGAAGTTGTGCAATTAATTAGATTAAATGGATCGTTATGACAAATTTTAATTAAAAACAATATTAGAAAATTAAGAATAATCACTTATAACACAATTGAAAGGAATCACTTAGACCCCGTTTGATAACCATTTTGTTTTTGGTTTTTGGTTTTTGAAATTTACACTTGTGTTCTCTCAATTTCCTTGTCATGGTTTTCATTTTTGTTAAATAGACATTTGAGATCATAGTCAAATTCCAAAAACAAAAACAAGTTTTTGAAAACTACTTTTTTTTGTTTTCAAATTTTGACTTGGTTTTTGAAAACATGGGAAGGTTGTAGATAATAAAACAAAGAAAGTTGGGGATGGAAGTAGTGTTTATAAGCTTAATTTTCAAAAACCAAAAACAAAAACAAAATGGTTATCAAATGGGGCCTTACATACACACACTCAAGTACTCACTTTTCATTATTAAGTGAAGTTATCTTTTGAAAACTAAGAAGAATCACTTATATACACTTCCCTCTGAATTTCATCTTGTTTAGGAATATTTTTAACTCTCCAATTAAATGTGTGCGCTTGCAAAACAAAAGATTTATCGGACAAACACTTTAGTAACTTTCACTCATTTGAATTAAGGAATAGAATTGCATAAACGAGTTCTACACACTTAGGATTAAGATCGTATGAGCATATCATCATCTAAATGATGAGTCTTCGATTTCTTTAATAGTTCCATAAGAAATTACAAAACACATTTCATTCTAATTTATACAAACTTATTGTAAATAATACTTTCACTCACATGTTTCCACATGAACAAATTTGATCAAATTATTTGTTTGTATAGTGGATGTTATCAAAAAAAAGGACATCCAACATTACTCATATGCTGTAAATTTTTTAGGTTATTTATTGAATATAATTCACTTATATGTCCAACTACATACTATTTAAAATTACATCGGTAAAATTAGATTTTCATAAAATGAAGATTGCATATGATCAAAATTTATTAAAATTATGAAATTTCAGTGCATAAATTCCAAAACATCGAAAGCTGTATCTACATTTCCAAATTTTGTAATGTTATATTCTAATAGAAATATATTTTTCTATATTATCCTATGGATGCATTAGATTTTTAAGTTGAGAAAAATTATTCTATTCTCAATCCATTATCCATTTAACTTCTTTTTACTCCTGTAGAGGTTGTATTTTAAATGATTTTATTTACGTTTTCAATATTCAATATATGGTTTTTCCTTTAATCATAATACTTTGAAATTAATTTTATCCCTGAATATTTTCACCTTTAAACTTCAAAAAAGATCATATTATTCCTTATCGTGGTTTTGCTGTCAATCTCCTCTCATTTTCTTTACTCATTCTTTCTTTCTTTATTTTGTAGTCAATGAGAAGTAAAAACAAGACCCTTCAACTCCATTTTCGAAAGGATCAAAGCTTCCAACCCGAGGCACCGATCGGAAAAGTCATAAAGGGACGTTAAACGAAAATTCATTATGGGCGTTACTACAAAAACGCAAATCCGAGTCTTGACAGTTCTTATGGCCATGTTACTGTAAGAGATAATTAATCCACATTCATAAAGACGAACAACTAATAATTGGTCCAATAAGATCAAATTTTCAAATCAAACACTTAAGCCCCGTTTGATAACCATTTCGATTTTGGTTTTTGGTTTTTGAAAATTAAGCTTATAAACACTACTTCCACCCACAACTTTCTTTGTTTTGTTATATACAACCTTCTCATGGTTTCAAAAACCAAGTAAAATTTGAAAAAAAAAAAAAAAAATAGTTTTCAAAAACTTGTTTTTGTTTTTGGAATTTGGCTAAGATCTCAAAAGGAAATTGAGAGAAAACAAGTATAATTTTCAAAAACCAAAAACAAAAAATCAAATGGTTATCAAACAAGGCCTAACAAATAAGCATTCTTTCCGGTCTAAAACTTCCCATCAAGAATTTCACATTGAGAGTTTTACTCGTGGAATAAAATACACATTAGTTGAGCACTTCACCCTGCAAGTAAATTGTCATGAACCCATCTGAGATGCAGAGTCCATAAGCAAGAGAAAAGCTCCATTACATTATATAACAAAATCATCAAAATCGCTTGAACACAAATGCTGTACCCAGCAGAGTGAGAAAAATAATTCTAGCAAAGGGATCCTTGAGAAAAACTATGAAGCTAAGTTGCAGTAAAAGCTATAATTGCAACAAAAGAAGCAACAGAAATCAAATAATGGTGTAAAATACCAGGATACAGTACAATGAATCTTCACCCCCTAAAGAAAATTAATCAATCTCAGGATACAATATAATGAAACTTTACCCCCTAAAGAAAATCAACAAGCTCGTTCAATTCTTTCTCAGTGTCACAAAAGAATGGCACTTTGTTTTATGTAATAATTTACACTTGAGATTTCTAACAGAACTTCAAAATGACACTATTTAAAACAAATCAGAAAAGGTATGTATTCTATCTCACTATCAGGGTGTCTAGCTTCTCTATAACATGTATATTGAGCTATTAGAATTTCCATTTTTTTCAACCTCTAAGGAAAAGGAAACTGGAGAAAAGAAAAGGTTAACGTATATTTCACTCAATATTTGAACTAGGAAAAAGTTTAGTTTGTACCATATACAAACATATTTTCTCCTTCCTGCCGCAGATCTTCTGGTCAAGAATTATTGCTGCCACTTCCCTTATTGAGTTTCTTTACAATGCTCTCTCGAATGGAAAACAAAACCGTGTGGCATTTGGTTAATGAGCTTGGAAAGCTAATGTTTTCACATGTTGGAACGAATTGTTGTCAGCTCCCTTTTACAAAGTAACACAAATCTGAATTTCGAGGCACAAAGTTTTGAGGATGTTCTGAAGACAATTTGGCGTCTGGCTTTTATCTTTCTGATGATAATCTCTTATTCTTATATGATACAACCTAAGAGATCAAATAGCAGCAAATTAGTCTCAGATAATTTGTACAATGCAATGATAAGTTTTCCAAAGAGATATCAAGGGCAATCCTGAGTTTACCTGGTTGTCGCTCAAAGAATCAGAAGTAGTTTTCTTTAGTCTTTTTGCAATAAACATGCCATCAGACAACTCTCCTGAATGATTATCCACAAAGTTTTGATCTGAAACTTCTACGCAAAAGACAAAATGAAAAGAAAAAGACACCAAGTTAGTATGACAACAGGCAAATCACATAAAACCATTCCGCAATGTTTTCACCACAAGCCTTCCCAAAAATTAAAAGATTTTAAAAAAATAAAAATAAAATAATAATAAACAAAATAAAAATAAAAAAAGAAGATGAACTCTGGAGCATCCACAATTTCCAAATTATGAATCTTGTTAAATTGATACTTTCAAATTAACTTCTTTAACAGAGAGTATTGTAGCATACACCTTAAGATGAGACGGGAAGAATTCACCCTTTAACATCTCAGCCTAGGTATTTGATCATTAAACTTAACAAACAGGATTGAACCCTCTAAGAGAAGAAACCTTAATTTGTTCTTTCTTGCTGAATTGTGAATCCACGAGTCATTCAGCTTTGTAAAAGGTAGCTTTTTAAGTCTCCTTATGCTTAAGATTCAAATTATTTTGTCATTTATTTGACCTATGTTAATAAAACTATTCTTCAGCAGGGTTTTCTACTCCACAGGAACGTTTATATATATTCAAAGTGGAGAAAAAGACCTTTATGTGAACTTCATAAATTGAGACCCATTAAAGTGTCAACATGACTGCTCTTTTCTCTTCCTTCAACTCCAATGTCGAAGAATTTCTGCTTTGATTCATTCCTAATCAGCTACTGTTCTAGAACTAGTACCATCAGCCTGGCTTCTTTTAGCAGTTCAACAATATCAGAATGCAGTCCATCCTAGTGGTGTCTACTCAGTTTTACTCATTTTTACCACTAATACATAGGACGGCAATGGTCATCTAACTTCAAACAAACTTCTACTTTTTCACTTACAAATATACATCAAATCTCAAAGATAAGATATGCCATCAGCTAATCCATGAATTCTTAATTGTGAAATTGAAATAGCATGAAGAAATCTTCAGTGTTCCCCTAGCGTAAACACTAAAAATCATGCTATGGAAACAAAGTTATCACCACACTGAAAACCATCTTAAAACTAACCAATTATAAAATCAGAATATAGAGATCTTCCATTACTAAGAGATTAACACAAAATCTTAAGCTTAACATACCAATTTTACAACTAACATGCATTAAGTAATATCTTTAATTCCAGAACCCCTCTCACATTCTTCTTTCCTCTGGAGGCAATACATTTGACGAACACAAAATTCAAACAAACACGTGATAAGATTGGAAAGAAGATTTGCAGGACTTCAATGGTGTAGGCAAAAAGGCAAACTAGTGGGAACACTACAGAGTAATCATCATATTACTACACCAATCACGAACTTAAATCAGAAAAACGAATGCCATCAAAAGGCTTCTAAAGGTGAATACTGACTACTAAAGCAAATATTGCAAACACCTTCTCCATAACAAAATACGATTGGAAGATCACAACAAAACATGAAGTGTATGATCAATCAATGTCGTTAGTGTATATGCAAAATAATGATATAAGTTACAAATTTTAAGTATAAATTACAAGGAAGAATCAATGAAAACTGAAACTTAGGGGTTTGAAAAACATGATCGATGTGTTCAGGTTCGACACTGTCAGAGGAACTTGGGGGGTAGAAGATGTACTACGTAGACAACAGAAAAGAATATATAAAGAACCAACAACATAAAAGAGACATAAGTTCTAGAAAGGGAAACTTTCAAGAACACATGACATCAATCAAAATTACCTGTAATGACTGCATAAGAATCACGACAGCATGGAGGGATCTGCTGTGAACTTCTGGCAGATCCACAGGAGCTTTTCGTGTTTCTTAAGTGTCTCCTATCACTACAAGTTCCACATTCTTCAAGGAGATCAGGAGAATCCAGAGCACACTGTTTTCCTGCAGAAGGAAAATGATTTATCCATACATCCTCTAAAATAGCAGGAGAATCGGCAGTCCTATCCAATAAAGGATCATTCATCCCAATGTTAGCCTTCTGCCAGGAGGCATCTTGAAGGACCATCAACTAAAAAAATACAACAAGAGGAAATCATTAAGGAGGAAGAGGAATGAGATAGGCAACTCACTACCACTCTTGCTGTGGATGTATTGCCTCACCTCTGAAGTAGATATATTATGCATGATCGGCTTCCGACGCATTTTCTGTTTCGAGGACAAAGCATGCAAGTGTCTATATTGATGTAACTCTTGGACAAAAGATGCCTCTAAAGAATCAAGATATGATCTGTGTTTCTCATCTGTCCAATGTGTATGCACCTGTTCACATATTTTCAATTGAGAAACCCATTTCCATAAATTTGAAAATATGCACCTCAAAGAAATGTCCCTAAAGTTCGGTCAAAAGTTTTTAACTAAAAATTTGGAACACATGACTTTGATCGACAATTAATGAAACCATACCTAATTTTATTCATGTGAAATTTTCAGATTGTTCCCCAATATAGGGCTAGACTTTTCAGCAAAAACATTTGCTACAAATAAAATGGATCCTTTACAAACAGAACTGCTAACACTTGGGAAATTCCAAGAATAAAATGTTTTTTTTTTTTTTTCAAAAAAAGAAAAGTGAATCTCAGAGACTTAATTCAAAATCCATCCGTGATTTAACTTGAATATGCCCTAAAACTAAACACTGATACAGATGGAAAAATAAAGAAATTTAGTATAACAACGAAATCAAGCATTGCAAAAGGATTTCTCTTCCACACCCATTAAAGCACAAAGGAAAAAAGGGAAAACAGAAAAATGGTGAAGACAAGGCACTGAAACTGCAATTATATACAAGTACATATCTCCCCTGTCTTGCAAGTTTAAAATAAACCCAAATGGGAGGTACCAAGACCACTTTACCATTAAAAATTTGGAAAGGCACCACGAAAAGAATAAAAACCACACATAATCAGACATATTAGTTTCGAGTGCACAAAAAATAGGTCACACGATCTCCTAGTGCTACGTTCAAAGAGAAAACAAAGTACAATCAGCAAACAACAACTCGTCCATACCGAGGAAAACCCAAATCATACTTCCAAGAAACAGGAAAAAGCAAACAAACAAAAGGCAGAAGAGTCGCAATTTTACCGCATCCAGTTCCAGACAACGATGAGCAGGCAAATCCTTGAAGCCGTCAAGAGTAATGGAAGAAGAGTAGGATTCGGAGTTCAAGCGAGTCAAGTAGCTAGCAGAGGCCGCCGAGGGTGGTTGTCGATCAGCAACCGGCGGCGATACGGACGACGGCAGATGGTCTCCCATTATTGATGGATCAAAAACAAGGGGAAATCGCTGGGAGAAAGCAAATATAGAAGATGAAATGAAGGAAAAAGAGAGAAGAAAAAGGAATCGTGGGCGAAAATTTAGGTCCGAAACCCTCTCGGGATTCAGGCTCGTGCAGAAATGAAATGAAGAGAGAGAGAGAGGAGGAAGAAGAAGAGGAGAGAGAAGCGGTGAATGGTGGTGGTGTGTTTTTTTGGGGGCGAAACCCAAATAAAAGGCTCCACATGGGCAACGCTTTTACACGTGTAAAAAGCGTCAGCTGATTGCCACGTCATCGTGGATATAAATATCTTCGGCCAATGTCAGCCAGATATTTCTTTTGAAGCTAAGCTCTGCATTGGAGGACTGAAACGACTCACCCGCCGTTTCTCCACGCGCTCACCAGATATTTTTTCGCGCGTGACCATAACACCGTCGCAGTTTCTCCTCCATTTAAGACGTTTTTTACTTTTAGTTTTTGAAAAATCCATATGCTGTTAGATTTCATCTTGGTCATACTTGACATTTTATTCTTTGAGACTTAGGGTGTGTTTGGTTTAACTTTTCAAGTGTTTAATTTTGAAAATAAATCATTTTGAAAAAATTTATAGTGTTTGGTAACCACTAAAAATGACTTATTAGAAAATGAGATTGATAAATAAACCATTTTTAGAGAAACACTCTTGAAACCAACTTTTTAAAAAAAGACTTGTTAAGTAAACAATAACTTGTGTAGAAAAACATTTGTGAGGAAATGCAACCAAACATGTGAGTGTTTAAATTCTAAACAATTTTTATACAAAATGTTTTTTAAAAAATGCATTCTTGAAAAACATTTAAATTAAAATCTATTCCAAACGGACCCTTAGATTTCGTTTTATGTAATTTTTCATTAATAACTAACGATTTGCTGATCTAACCTATTTTTATTAAAAAAAAAATCAATTTTTTTAAAATAAAATATATTAAAATAAAAAACTTTAATTCTTTTGTCTTTTTCTTTTTATTTTCTTTTTTTTTTTTTTCATCTTCTCCCTCTTCCCCTATCTTCTTCCTCTAAACCCTAATTCCAACCTACCTTCACTGTCGTCGGCAACCAGATGCTGTCAGCCGCCAACTGCCACCACCATCATTGGAAAAAAGTTCACCCATTATTTATCATTTCTTCTCCTCCTTTTTTCTCCTTTCTTCTTCTTCTTTTTTCTTTCTTTTCGTTTGTTTCTCAAGAAAATTTCATGATCGGGAGAGAGAGAACATTTTTCACGAACTGACTTGTTCGCATGTCTAGCAAGTTGCAACTTTCTCCGAAAAGTTGAAGTGTCCTCCTCATTTGCATCTCTGGCAAGCTGCGAGTAGTTTCAACGGTCCTTCTCCTTCGCATCTCTGGCAAGCTGTGGCATTGAGGTCATTCTTCGATGTTTTCTTCGCACGTGCAGGCGGCATCCTTCCCGTTTTCAACGACTTGCTTGTTCCAGATCTGCGACGACTGACTCATTCTAGAATTAGTTGAAGGAATGGTCTAAAACGAAGAGGAACCCCCTTCATTCCAACCAGATTCAAGGGGATGACAATTCCCCTTCCTCTATTTTTTTTTTAACAATAAAAGAAAGGGAGAAAGGATAAGGGAAAGAAAAGTAAAAAGGAAAGAGAGGGGAGGAGAAGAGAAGAAGAATGAAAAAAGAAAAGAAAAAAAATTGGTTGGTATTGACGTTGGTGGGGTTTGGGGAGGGAGAATAATAAAAGGGAATGGAGGGAGAAGAAGAGGGAAGAGGGGAAGATGAATGAAGAAGAAAAATAAAAAATAACGATATTTTTTATTAATTTAATATTATTTTATTTTAAAATTTTCATAAAAAAAATGTCACGTCAGCAATCCACTAGTAATTTACGAAAAATTGAATAGAATAACCAAAATGAAACGAAATCCAAACCTTAGTGTAAAATTGTTTAGTTTTTAAACCAAACCCAAACCCACAACTAAAAGTATATTTTTCTATTTCTTTTTTAAGTTTTCGAATAGATATAATTAAATTTGTACTTTAATAATAATAATTTTTTTTTTTTTTTGTTGTCATAAAAGAATTATTTTATTTTAGTTTAGTTTACTTTTATTTAGGCTATGCCATATTGCCATTGGGTTGTCGTATAGAAATTGCCACACGCGCCGCGTGCGAGAGACGTAGTTTTGAATCTTTCAATTATGAAATACATTGTAAGATATTTTCTCATTTCGTCTGCCATTGTGATTTCTTTAAGATTAAAATATATATTTAATCTTCATATTTTGTCACTACCATTATTTCAATTTTTAGTACAAATTTTTAATTATTTTATTTTGATCTCCATTATCTTGAGTATATTTTATAATTGATTCTTATCTATAATTGAGCTATGGCGGTGTCGATTATATGTGTTTCCATGTAGATCTAAGCGTTAATAACTTTTTTCAATAAAATAAAATTAAAAAAAAAAAAAACAATAGATTGTAACTTTTTTCAATAAAATAAAATAAAGATGGTAACTATCATGTTATTATTAGTCATCCGTACAAGCTTTATGTCAGTTTAGCTATATTTGATGTACAATCCAATTTAATATATGTTTTAACCTCCATTTTATTTTAGGTTAAATTATAAGTTTAATTGTAAACTTTTAGATTTGTATTTGTTTAGTTTCTAAACTTTAAAAAATGTCTAATAGATCTCTGAATTTTTTGATTTGTGTCTTTAGTCTTTGAATTTTCAAAATAATATCTAATATGTTATTAAAATTTCAATGGTATTTCCTATAGATATTTTCAAATTTTTGTAATAAGTTTTCGACCTATTTGACGTTTTTTAAAGTTCACATACCTACTAGACACAAAATTGAAAATTTAGGATTCTATTAGACATAAAATTTAATTTTATATCTAACAAATCAATTAATCTTTTGAATTTTCAAACACGTCAAATACCTATCAGACATAAATTGAAAGTTCAAATTTGTTAGATACTATTTAAAGTTCAGAGATCATTTAAACATAAACTTAAAAGTTCATTGACTAAACTTATAATTTAACATTTATTTTAGATGGTAATTTTGGTTAAATTACTAAGTTAGGTCATGTTTATATGTAATAAGTCCCTGAATTTTAAAATATATATATATAAAACAAGGGGGCTCGAGCCTCCTCTGGACTTGAAAAGTATTTTAGATTTCTATTATTTTATTCTCCTTCTGTTAATAAAATTCCTTTTTGCCCTAGTGGTTTGAGCGCCCGACCCCCGTTGCAGTGCCTGTGTTCGATTTCCCATCTTCCTTTATTGTTTGTTTTTAATCCACCAATTTGTGTTTTCTTTTACAATTATTTTCCACATATCAATTATTTTTTTATTGTTTATTTTTAGTTTAGATCCTTTTTTCTTTAAAGGTTGAAGTTTTTTTTTATTTTTATTTTTTTATCTCAATAACTATATTATATTTTCTTAAAATTCAATTTAGTTACATTTTTTATGGTTTTTGGATCAACTCTCTTTAATTTAATTTTTTCTATTTGAAAAATACTCAGAAAGTCATTCCAAACAACCCTTTATTCTATCTCGAAAATCGATAAACTAGATCAAAATGGTGAAGAATGTCCATTTGTAGGGGAATTGTCATACCTTCTTGAAATGCTTTTATTATCACCCTGGGAAAATATTGACCTTTATTTATCTCAATAAGTGTTTTAATGTTTTCTTTCTTCTTTTTTTTTTTTTTTCTTTTTTAATAAAAACACTAATGTTTTCTTTCTTCTTTCCTTTTTTTTAATAATAAAACGCTAATGTTTTCTTAAATTTTTTTTCTTCCTTTTTTTTAGAAGAATTTTTTTTTCTTCCTATCAAATATAAATATAAATGAATAAAGATATTTTTAAATGAAATTAATTTCATATAAACATTATAATTAACTATTATAAAGCAAAATATTATATTTAGTTCATGAATTTTAGTTTGTAACAATTTAGTTTATGTACGTTTAATTTTGTAATAATATAATTTAGTCCATATAGTAAAAAATATTGTTAAGATTTAACGAGATTTCTTACATATATCTTGATCAATTAACTAATTAAGAACCAACTGTGTTTATAAATAACAAAGACATAAGTACTTACATAAAAAAAAATTTGACACCTAATTTTGAAGGAGCTTTTCAAAGTAAGGTTAAATTGTTATAAATTTTAAAGTACAAGGACTAAATTATTATATACTAAAGTTTAAGGACTAAATTATTATAAATTTAAAAGTACAAAGATTAAATGGTTACTTTAACGAAAGTCTAAGGACTAATATTTTTTAACATATAAAAATATAAGTCATAATTTTTATTGAACAGACTAATTTTAAAACATATCAAGCCCCCTTATATCAAGTTCCCCCAATATAAAGTCCTGAATCCACCACTCAAAAGTAGCATAAGACATTTTAATGGGTTTCTAAAGAACAACCATATAATGAAAGGCCATGATTACAAAGTATGGGCTAATAAAGGAGAACACTTAAAAAGTAATAATAACTACTAGAATAGAACAAGATAAAGTAAAATCAAAATAAAATATTAATAATGCATTATCATGATATTTTTATTCCCAATAAAATATCTAAATGCACTTTTCTTAGTTTGTTTCTTTTTTTTTTTTTTTTTTAGATATCTAGTTTGTTTCTTAAAGGGAAAATATAATATCATTACAATGTCATCATCAACATGCTTTTTTATCCTCTAAAAAAACAGTGTTTTTTTATGATTCTATGATGTGAGTTCATTATTGAATGTCCCTTTGATCCAATATTTAAAATTAAAAAAAAAAAATGAAAGTTACACTTTTCCACCCAAAATATTATTTAAAAATAAAATGGACACTATATTTTGATCATTGTTTTATTTCAGAGTCACCGCCTTTCACTATTAAATTATGGAAAGATATTTTCCTAATATCCTATGTTAAGATGACTATTCATGGAAATTCTTTTTTTTTTTTTTTTTTTTTTTTAGAAGTTATTCATGGAAATTCTTTTTTTTTTTTTTTTTTTTTTTTTAGAAGTTATTCATGGAAATTCTTTACTTGCCCTTGGAAAGTACAATATTTTTTTTAGGTATTGGAAAGAATATAATTGCCTTTATGAAAAGATATTATATTATATTATATATAATTGTCTCTTCAAATAATGGGCTTTTTACAAAAATGACCCCTTCAAGTTTTTTGTTTGAAATTTTAACCCTCTATAAGAAAAAAGTTTTTTTTGACCCCCTTGATGATGAATATGATGTAAGCATGCATAGTAATTTACTTTTATACCCTTAATTCATTAAAATCCACTAAAATTAATTATTTCAACAACTTTTCACCCACCTTCACCAACTTCCAATATCATAATTACCATCCATTACTCTTAACCCTCCATTAAACCCATTTTGAAAAAAAAAACATCCTACAATCACCCAACCCCTCATCTTCTCTCTTGAATCCACAACAAGTTGTTCACTAGAGTGCATTTGATCCACAGCAAGTGTTCATTTTTTAAACAAGGTACGTTGCTTTTGATTATTCTATCGTTTTGTTTCAAAAAAATCCAATAGAATGTTGTTGAAATGGTTTTTTCGTCAAATCTGTGTCGAACCCGGTCCAATCTCGGCCGGACATCTTGAAAATCCCGGCCGATCCACAATTTTTCCCGGCCGGGATTCATACATTTTGAAGGCCGACCGAACCGTTATTTTCCCGACCGGACCACGTTTTTCCCGACGGAACCGTCACCGAGATTGGACCGAGATGAGGGGTATTTTTTTGTTTTTTTGTTTGTTTTTTTAATTTTTTTAATGTTTATGAATTTCTCGTGGTTGCATACATTTGTTTATATATTCTTTTGTATTTTTGCAGATGCCTCTTGTTTGGGTATGTTTTGGTGGTGTGTGGAAGGAGAGTGAAAAGGAGTACGATGGTGGAGAGGTGAGGGCCTTAGACGTGGATGTGGGAATTTCTTATAACGAGTTCTTAGGTCAGGTGTATGAAATAAGTAGTATAAGTCCGAATGATAACGACATTGTTTTGAGGTGTCTGCTTGAACTGAGGTCTAAATCTCCCGCTTTTGTGATTAGGAACGATGTATATTTGCATAGTTTTTTGACTTGGGAGTTAGTGTCTGCAAGTCCCCTTTATGTATCCACTGTGCCGAGACCATCCCCCCTATCCAGTCACCAAGGGTTTCGTCCATATCCCACTCCATATACTGTACCAAATACTCCATATATGGGAGTGCAATACTTTTCATATATAGATCCAAATCATCAACCATACCATTACACGTCTGTCCCACCATATACTCCACATTACATGAGTCAAGAAATACCATCCCGAGCCACACCCTTTCCACACAATGAAGATCATCACAATCCCTCGACCTCCACATCCTTCCCATACAAAGAAGAGCAAGAGCAACACATCCCCCCCGTTTATAATGAGCCAATGTCACTGAGTCCAATACGTGACGACGAGAGGGCATGTAACCTTGGGGATGATGTTGACTACGTTACCCCACAGAATGATTTCCATGACTGGGGAGACTATGGAGAGGATGTTAACCCAGACAGTGATTTTCATGATTGGGGAGATTACGGAGAAGAGGAGCCGGGGACATATACAGATGGAGCACATGAGAGTGGCGAGGAAGATCTGTACGAAGTTGATGTAACTGCCCAGGAGATGGAGGAGAACATCGGGGTTCATCAGGAGGTACTTGGAACTGCAGAAAATGTCGATACTCCTGCTATGGCCGTTAATATGGCACCTGGCCCTTCTACGACAACTCGTGCATCTAATTCAGCAGTAATGCCAGGTCAGTACTCTAATTACAAGGATATAGAAGTGGGAGATATATTCTTGCCTAAGAAGGACTTGCAAATGAGACTGTTTGTTTTAGGGATGAGAGAGAACTTTGAATTTAGGGTTAAGAAGTCTAACAAGAAAATATTCAAGGTTCGGTGTGTTGTTGAGGAATGTAAATGGAGGGTCCGAGCTACTGTCCTGAAAGGCTCCAATGTCCTTACAGTTACCAAGTATTCTAACATTCACACGTGCAAACACTTGATGCTGACCCACAAACATAGTCAGGCCAAAAGTTGGGTTGTTGGCAATATTGTGAAGACAACATTTTTGGAGGTTGGTCGTTCCTACAGACCAAAGGACATCATAAGTGATATCCGGCAAAAGTTCGGGGTGAATCTGAGTTATGATAAGGCATGGAGGGCTAGAGAACATGCCTTGGTCCTTGCCAGAGGCTCGCCTGAAGAGTCCTACAGACAGTTACCACGGTTTGGAGAAGCGTTGAAAATTGAAAATCCTGGTTCATTTTTCGACTTGGAAGTGGAAGAGGGTGGTTACTTCAAGCATGTGTTCATGGCAATTGGGTCCACGATTAGAGGGTTCTTGAACTCTATTCGTCCGATTTTGGTTGTAGATGGGACCCACATGAGGGGAAAGTTCAGTGGAAAGCTCCTAACTACAGTAGGCATCGATGGAAACAACCAAATATACCCCGTAGGGTTTGGCATTGGGAGGGAGGAAACCGATGAATCATGGACCTACTTTTTCCGGCAAATCGAGCGTGCTATTGGTCACATTAATCCCCTAGTGATTGTTTCTGACAGACACAAGAGCATATTGAAGGCAGTACACACTGTGTTTCCCAATGCATCCCACGTTTACTGTATCCACCATCTACAAGAAAACTTGAAAACAAAGTTCAAGGATCACGACTTTATTCAACTCTACCTTAAAGCAGCGAAGGCATTTCGTGATACTGAGTTTCAAGAATTTTGGAGCCATATTCCAATACGTGTCCAAAAATACTTGGAAGAAGTCGGACTTGAACATTGGTCACGTGTTTATCAGTGTGGGATGAGATACAATCAAATGACCACGAATATTGCGAAAAGTTTTAACTCCCTCCTGAAAGATGCGCGAGAGTTACCAATAACGGGTCTTCTTGATTACATTAGGGGATGGTTGCAAGCCACTTACTACGACCGTCGTACCAATGCAGCGAAATGGGATGCACCAATATCAAAATATGGTGAAGAGATTGTTCTAGCAGCGGAGAATAATGCAAGAAGGCATGTGGTTACGCCAATTGACAGGTACGAATTCCAAGTCGACGATGGACACTTGGGTGGTCGTGTCAACATCCACACGAGGAAGTGTACTTGTCGTGAATTTGACGTCTTCCAACTTCCGTGCTCCCATGCAATCGCTGCCTGCATATACCGGAATGTGCCGTACTTGGATCTTTGTTCTCCATGCTACCGCGTTGAAGCAGTCCTTGCTGCGTACGCAGAACCCATATATCTAGTAGGTCATGTGTCGGAGTGGAAAACATCCGAAAATTTTGTGGATTTTGAAGTTTTGCCGCCGAAGAGGGTTCTAAGAGTTGGTCGACGACAAACCTTGAGGATACCATCCACGGGAGAGGTTAGACAAGTTCACAAATGTACTCGCTGTGGAGGGAGAGGTCATAACAGGAAAACATGCCGCCAACCACTCAACACCGCATAGTATTCAGTTTTTTATCTTTATGTAATTTTATATAACGTACCTATCAACGTAACTAATGTTTTTTTAGAATATTAGTTCAATATATAGATGCATGTTGTTATTTCCTGCGTGCAGGTTTGTGTGGGAATGTGTCAATGTAACCATAACTTACTGATTTTTTTCCCGCTCAATTCCCGGCCGAAATTACGTACCGAGAACCCCAAACGAGCATCAATTCCCTCACTTAAATTCGAGGTTACCAGTCGCTGTGTTTTTTCACGGTCCGATCTCGGCCGAAACGTCGGACCAAGAACCTCAAACGAGACACTTGGGATAGTCGATACGTGGAAGATCGTTCACTGTGTTTTTTCCCGGCCCGATCTCGGCCGAAACGTCGGACCGAGAACCTCAAACGAGACACTTGGGAGAGTCTATACGAGGAATATCGTTCACTGTGTATTTTCCCGGTTCAAGCTCGACCGAAACGTTGGACCGAGAACCTCAAACGAGACTCTTGGGATAGTCGATACGTGGAAGATCGTACACTGTGTTTTTCCCGGCCCGATCTCGGCCGAAACGTCGGACCGAGAACCTCAAACGAAACACTTGGGAGAGTCTATACGAGAAATATCGTTCACTGTGTATTTTCCCGGTTCAAGCTCGGCCGAAACGTTGGACCGAGAACCTCAAACGAGACTCTTGGGATAGTTGATACGTGGAAGATCGTACACTGTGTTTTTTCCTGGCCCGATCTCGGCCGAAACGTCGGACCGAGAAATGTGACAGAAAAAGAACGTTAGATAATTTTTGCTTTGGTTGGTCTCCTTGGACATATTCCACGTTCATTCTTTCGTAATAACGTCTTAGATAATTTTTTTACAATAGTATTTGGTTTGTGACAATTGTTGAGCGATTACAAACGTTTGCATGAGAATTTTGCATGGTTTGCATGGAAACATGATAAACCCTAAAAACTTAATATTTCATTACAAAAACGATTGAATCAATATAATCCACTAGAAGAAGGGTCTGTTCGCCCATATCTGTACAGCATATTGCCACCGAAAATAAATCATATTATCCTGACTTAGGGTGTCATACGGCAACCCAGTTACATCATATTCAAAAAATTTACATACAAACATACCGCAGTCGCCACTACGTTTCTGCTGCAGCCTTGACAATTCCCGACGCAGAGGCCATCTTTGAACGGAGAGATTCTTCCTCACATCCATGACCCCGATCTTCCAAAGCAGAGCTGGCAGGACTTGGCAAAGGACCCTTAACTCCTTCTCAACCACCTCGTCCTTATTCAACACCACCATGGAATCCGATACAACGACCTCCCCCACCTCGAGGTCAATGCATACGAGGACCCAATGCAGCCCACCGATGTTATACGACATGTACACCAAATCGACCGTGCTCCATGGTATGTTATGGTCTGCAAGCTCGCCCATTCCGTACTTCAAGATATTGCCTGCGCTGCTCCAATCGTACATCAAGTCTCGGGGATGTATGCCGCTACTCATTTCCTTGTATAGGCCATCTTCGCGTCTGAAGAAATTCTGATGAAAAGAAGATACCAAACATAAGAACCCTATAGAACACTATCAAACAAACATATTCACAAATTGTTCCAATGGTACGTACCGTTACACATAGGTCCCCAATGGTGAACTTCCTGCGGCATAAATCTGGTCGTTCTCCCCATTTCTTTTGGACGAACATGAAAATCGAGTCGACCACCTACACGTAGTTACAGTGTTAGTATTTCAATTAAGAATCATTATTGTCAGTAATCAAACCATACCTCATCGGTCATCCATTTCGATGGAGTGATAAGATCACGAAACCACGTCTTGTCTCGGACAGCATACGCAGTTGTCCGAACATTGTCTTCTGGGTCCTCAGTGTCAAGCCATCTTTTGAATGGAGCATCCAGATCGTGGGGGATCTGGGGAAGAGGATCGTACTTCAGAGCCTTGCGTTTCTTACGGTCTTCCCGTGTGTCTTTCCATGGACTTCTCAATTTCCATGCAGTCTTCCTCTTACGAGTCCTCCGTCTTTCTATCGGCTCGTTCTGTTCAGAAATGGACTGGACACCCTGTACAATAAGGAAAGTGATAATAAAGTCATTAACCCTAACCCTAAATACCACTATCAACCCTAACCATAAATATATTAAACCCTAATGAATGCTTACCAGAGAATTTTGACTTTCGACAACAGGCATATCCTTTCCCACGCCCTCTATCGGGGCATCTACATGTTCGCCTATTTCAATTACTTCCTATTAATGGACCAAAAAAAAAAAAAAAACTATAATCACTAATAACATAAATTAACCAACTTCCTATTAAACTGCACTTACATGTTCTCTTATTTCAGTTACCTCCATCTGTACGTCTTTCCCCACACCCTCTATCGGGTCATTTACTTCCTCGACTCGACCATGTTGTTCTGTTGTATCCATCGGATCCGCATGGTCAGCCACTGGGGTGTTGTCATTTGCTTTTGCTTGTGACCCGGATGGAGGACCACCACCATCATCCTGACCTTTCGAATGTGGTCGAGATCCACCACCACCATCGTCTGTACCGTCATCTGGTTCTATATACTTGCTGGCTTCGACGAATTTACCCTGTCAAACCAATGTATCAGTAACTAAACGTCATAATACTGATAGAAGCGATTAATAAATAACTATACATACCTTCGAAAGTCGATGCATGAACTTCCTTATCGCCTTCAGGTCTTTTTCAATGGACTTAATGACCTTCACATCCTCCTTAATCTCCTTCACATCTTCTTTAATCACTTTGATCTCGTCTTCGAGGACTTTGCACCTCTTGCAGACTCTGTCATTCGTAACAGACGTCCCAACACCCTCCACCACTTCATTTGGATTCTCAGTCCCGAGATCCTCAACAACAGTATCTTCATCTGGAATATCTTCCAAAGTTGCTGGGGGTGGAGGTGGAGGTGGAGATGGGGCTCGAGGTGGCTGCATCACACGATCCATAAATTGGATCTCCTCTTCTGAGGCCACAAGTTCAGTTGTGACCCTAGCCTGCACGAAAAAGGAAAATTATAAAAATAAACCTACTAAAGTTAAATTGAATGAATGCATATAAAATATATTCGACATACCATATCTGAAGAAAACACCTCCCGACTCAGCGCTGCAAGTGTAGGTGAGTGGCTACATGACCATCTTAATATGCGTGGAATGGCATTGTCATTCAAGCGATTAGCCACACGCCCGGTCAACGAAGATACAGTCTCGTATGTCCATACCTGTGTAAGTAAAGAAAGTATATTGTTAGAGATACAATATATATCGAGAAAGTATACACTATCAATCACTCTAAACCAACGTAGCTGGAACGCGTATAGGAAGCCATACAGACTGTACGTTTCCTGTTTGCCATCCGTCCTCTCTTTATAGGACACTGCCTTCCCACCTACTGCCTTCTTGAGTCCCTTTATGGTCTTATCAAAAATTAGCTTACTTCAGTCCTCATTACAAAACCTTTGCCAATCATCAATAATGCCGAGCAGGCTAGTGTCCATCTGCTGCTTTCTCTCCTTCCCCATCATAGCCAACTCAATGAAATAAAATATAGCCATCTTCACAGCATCCTCGCCGCTCTCAAAATTAATGGTAGGGAATAATCTATCTAGTTCAAACCCTTTCATGCTGATGCTATCGTTAAGGTACAATCTTCTCAGTCTAGTACTAGATACATTACCCCTAACATGTTGGGTCCTATGCCTAATTCCAGTGATAAGGTCAAATTCCCTCCGACCAAATGAAACTTTCTCCCCCAGAATCTCAAAGCTAATAACATCAATCCTAGGCTCATTCACTTCCCTCAAAAGAAAGTAATGAATAAGTTGTCCATTAAACATCTAGGACGTATCTAAGAAATGTCCAAAACAAGTATGCCTAAACATTACTAACTGGGTATCAGTTAATTTATCCTTAATATTTTTAATGGTTTTTCCTAGATGTGAACAACATGTCAAAGCAGCAGGAAAGTAGTCAGCGGGTGCAATCTTTGGTACCAATGCCATGATGGTAAACCCTAATGACAAACAACAAGTATGCCTGAGTAAATAAAAAAAAAAAAGTAAAAAATAAAATAAAAAAATAAAAAAATAAAATTAAAAAAAATTATTTTTTTTTTAAAATAAACATTCTCGGTCCGGTTTGGTACGTCCCGTTCGGGTCGCCCGCCCGAGCTCCCGGTATTTCCGACCGAACCGACCAGCCGAGAAAGAGAATTAGGATTCTCGAAATATCTCTTCCCGGCCACTTTCCCGGTCCCCCTCGTATGAATCCCGGCTGGGATGCTTCGACTGCAACTCAAAAAACCCAGCGAACCCATACGAAAATCGGCCCCGTTTTACATCACAACACATTCAGAAAGCGCCGAAAACACGTTTTATGAAAGAAACTCATGCTAAACTACACGAAATTTGGGCAAACGATCCTAGACTACATCAAATGCTTCTAAACCCTAGAAAACAGTAAAATAAACCGAAAAACATACCTTACAGCTAGAAATCGCGGTCGTAAGTTGTTTTACACCAAATGCACGCAAGAAATCGATGGAAATTTCAGCTGGAATGCGGGAGAAGACGAGAGGTTGAAATGCCGAGAACGAGAGGGAAAAACACCGTTTTTGGAAGAGGGAGAGTTTTAAATTTGTTCAGGGGCATTTTCGTAATTTCACATCCAAATAAAATTTAAAATAACCTAAAAAACCAAATAAAAACTAAGGGGGTTAAATTTGCAAACCAAGAAACTGAGGGGGTCAAAACTGTCAAATTCCTCTCAAATAATTTTATATACAATTCTTTTTAGTGAAATTAACGTGAAAACAAAAACAACTATGAAATAATAGAAAAGTCATAAGAAAAATTTTTAATTAAGAAAATATGAAAAAAATACACTTTTGGTCTCTAAGGTTGGGTTAGGTTTCATTTTGGTCCCTGAGTTTTCAAACTCAACAATTTAGCCCCTGAAGTTTGGTTTTAGTTTCATTTTGGTTCCTCCATCCATTCTTCCATTGAATCTTTAACTGTTTGCTGACGTGACACTTATTTTTTTATTAAAAAAATATATTTTTAAAAATTTTAAAATAAAATAATTAAGGGAAAAATACACTTTTGGTCCCCGAGATTTGGGTTAAGTTACAGTTTGGTCCTTGAGTTTTCAAACTCAACAAAAATACCTTTGAGGTTTGAGATAAGTAGCACTTTGGTCCATGCCGTCTATTTTTCTGTTAAATCTTAACGTTTGCTGACGTGACACTGTTATTTTAATAAAAAAATGATTTTTTAAATAAAAAATAATAAAATATTATTATTTTATTTTTTAATTCTTTATCCACTCTCTCTCTTATTTATCATCTTCCCCAATCTTCTTCTCAACCATCTTCTTCTCTAACTCCGGTGGCCGGCGGCCACCGTCGTTCGCCGACCGGCAGCCGCCGGCCGCCGTCCAGATTTTTTTTTCATCTTTCTTTCTTTCTCTCTCTCTTATTCTCTCTTCTCTTCCCTTTCTTCTCCTTTTCTTTTTTTTTTTTAAATAAAGAAGAGGGAGAGGGAGGGCCCTCCTCCCATAGCCGGCGCCGGAGAGGGAGGGCCCTCCTCCCGTAGCCGGCGCCGGAGAGGGAGGGAGGAGTCCTCCCTCTCCCTCTTCTTTATTTAAAAAAAAAAAAAAAGGAGAAGAAAGGGAAGAGAAGAGAGAAGAAGAGAGAGAGAAAGAAAGAAAGATAAATACTAAAAAAAAAAAAAAAAATTGGTCGGTGGCCGGCGAACGGCGGTGGCCGCCGGCCACCAGAGTTGGAGAAGAAGATGGTTGAGAAGATTGGGGAAGATGATGAATAAGAGAGAGATGGGATAAAGAATTAAAAAAGAAAAGATAAAATAATAATATTTTATTATTTTATTATTTTTTATTTAAAAAATAATTTTTTTATTAAAATAATAGTGCCACGTCAGCAACCGTTAAGATTTACCAGAAACATAGACAACAGGGACCAAAGTGCTACTTATCTCAAACCTCAGGGGTATTTTTGTTTAGTTTGAAAACTCAGGGACCAAACTGTAACTTAACCCAAACCTCAAGGACCAAAAGTGTATTTTTCCCAATAATTAAAAAATATATATTTTTTATTTTCATTTCCCCTTCTATTCTTTCTTCTTTTTTTCTTCTTCTTCTCAACCACCATCCTCTTTTCTCCTTCTCAACCACCATCACCACCACCAAGGTCATTGTTGCCGCCGGCTGCCGACGACATTTTTTTTTTCTCTTTCTTCTTCCTCATTTTTTCTTCTTCCTTTCTTCTTTTTTCACTCCATTTTGTTTTTTTAAAAGAAAAGAGGGAGGGAGGATCTCTAGCATTCAGCATCTTCGACGACAAATCTCTCCGTCTCCGTTCAGCATCTCCAGCGGCGTTCGCTGTTTCAGCAGCGACAGATCGTGGGTTTCGGACAGCGACAGATCATGGGTTTCAGTTCAGCGTCTCTCTCTTCCGTGTGTTCTCTCTCACAACCAATCTCTCCTTCAGATCTGTTTTCCGGTAGAAAGCATCGGCGCCAGCCCAACAACCCGTGAGTTTTTCCCTTCTTTGCGATTTCGCCACCGGCTCGTTCATCGCCACCACTGTACAGCCGCAACCCAACGTCTATTTCACTGGAAAAAAAAACTGAAACGAAGGGGCTTTCCCCTTCGTTTCGGTCCTAATTTTTTTTAAATAAAAAACAGTAAGCAAAGAAGGAAGGAGAAAGAAGGAGAAGGAAGAAAAAAAAAAAGTTTTTCGTCGACGCTGGCGCCAGCGACAACAGCGGTGGCCGACGGTGGGCGGCAGGGAGAAAAAGAAGAAGGGGGATGAGGAAAGAGAAAGAAATAAAAATAAAAATTAATATTATTTTATTATTTTTATTTTAAAAAATTAAAAAAATAATTTTTTTAAATAAAAAAATATTGTCACGTCAGCAAACCGTTAGTTTTAAACAGAAAAATGGATGGAGGGACCAAAGTGAAACTAAAACCAAACCTCAGGGGCTACATTGTTGAGTTTGAAAACTCAATGACCAAAATGAAACTTTTTTTTTTTTTGAGAAGAAGGACCAAAATAAAACTTAACCCAAACCTCAAGGACTAAAAGTGTATTTTACCCAAAAAAAAAAATTATATCTTGTTTGGTGAAAACTATAATTTAGTCTCAAGTTTTTTACTTGCTCTTTTCACCTATTGTGGTTCTTTGTGTTGATGTCAAAATCCGGACAGGGAGAACTCACCTGACCTTCACGTGACACCCTCGGTAAATTTGTTTGAGAGGTAGAAGACGTGACTTGCAAGACAAGGTAAATCTGCACATTGGTGTGGTGCTTATCACATCACCTCCGATGCTAATTAAGTCAGCTAGGAAAAAGATGGGAAGCAAAGTCCAAGAGCTAGAGGAAGATAATGGTGTTTAGAAGTAAATTTTTTGGATTCATTCTTCATGGTTGAAGAAGAGTTTATATATCTTCGTCCGTTTTTGGGTTTGTAGGCATCTCAAAACCAATCCGGGCTAAACCAAGTCGAACTGGGTTGGCCAAGGACACTAGGAACTGAGCGGAGGGGGAGAGACTCGACCCACACAAATGGCCCAAGGGTCGACCGAGGCCGACCACGAGATTGGGCCTTGGCCCAATCCCTTCGACCTATCTCTCCTCTAGGGTCCTTTCCTCATCATGTTCTTGAGTTGGTGTTGTGCTATCCTCGTCAATTCCTTACATTTCGGAGTGGTCTAGAATTACCTATAACACTTGAACTTTTTTTTTTCTATATGTATCAACTGTGACCTTTAGACTATTTTTTATATGGATGATAAGTTTCTTTTTTCCTAGGAAAAAAGATCTTTTCATAAAATTCAATCCTAAATTTAGACCAGTGTAGTAATTTTTACTCTATATTCACTTTTGCTAATTCACTCACCAAATTTAAGAAAAGCAAGGTAAGAATCTCTAAAATCTCACTAATTCCAATAGAATTAAGTTAGAACAATGCACAAATTAATCATTAAATAATTTTATCGAATAAAATTAATCTCTAATGTCGATTTTTTTTTTTTTTTTTTTAGAATTCATTCAACGCATTGGAGAATGTTTTGTAAAGGATCTTTCAAACAAAAGCTTTTAAAGTGTAAAGTTACAATTGCAACACTTATTTAGATTTGAGATACAATTTGACGAAATTGAAAGTTTAGAATAAAAATTGATACAACTCGATAAGTTTAGGAGTAAAAGTTGATTTTTTTCTCCCATTTTTCCACATCTAGTAAAAAATGTGTATCTATCTTCCAAAGATCATTTCATTTACAGTTGACATTTTACTTTTCATAATCTCTCTTCTTATTCAAAACTACGATTTGATGTGATTTTTTTTTTTTTTTTAAGTTTAACAATATGTAGAATGGAGATTCAAATTCTCGACTTTTTTAATTATACTCAATTTCCGTCTAATTCCAAACAAGTGGATCAAATACTCAAATTCAAAAAAATGAAATCTTCTTAAAACCATTAAGATAGCTAGATCATTTATTTGGAATTCATTTTATGTCAATCTTAAAACCACCATTTAATGGTGCACAAGTGGTTCATTCCCATGTATTTGGAGAGAGAGGTTTCCATTTGGATGTATTTTGGACAGTGAATTCCCATTGGAATAATTTGGCATTTGGAGCTTCCCATATATGCAAATATCATCAAGTGATCCATTTGGTTAGGTGGTGCTTGATCAAGAATCCATCCCTAATTATCTTTTCCTTTTTTGTGATACACGGTCTATACTTTTGTCGACCTACATAATGCTTCTCCATGTAAAAGATGGATTGTGTCCCAAACCCATAGACAAAAGATTTTGCTTGTTTGAAATATTTACCACCCAACATCTTGGATGGGAGGCCTTTAGGTTTTGTGATAATTCGTTTGGTTGAAAATACGGAGTTCTTTAAACCTAGGCCTTCTCTTCTTGTTAGGGCATGCAGAGGCTCTATAGTGAATGAATCTCTTTCTTTATCACTATTTGATCCCCTCCAAATCGTGCATACATAGTGGCTAGATCATTACATAGATATTGGAGTAATCAAGAAGCAGCTCATGGTATAAATTGGTATAGTCTGAGCCATTGTCTTGATCAAAATTTCCTTTTTCTCCCATAATATATATATATATATATATATATATATATATATATATATATCCTTCTATCCTTGCAACGTGAAGGTAGAGATTTGTCGCGATCTCTATTCAAATAAATTTATAATCGTCGAAAACTAAAGCTAACTTATAGCAGTAGTGGTCGGGGTCGGACATAGGGAACAACCGGTTTATTTCTAAATTCTTTTGTGCTTTAAGTAACCAGGGGAGGGGGTTATGGATAAAATTAGATAAGAACATAAAAATAAATTATCAATTAAATGCAAGAAAAGTAAAAGGACATGTTAGTTGATCTTACCACGAGGATTACTGTAGTCGAGGCCGCACCCGCTGTTTAGTTTGGATTAATTTTATTTATTAATTATCAATTTATTTTTAATTAATTATCCAAGCCCAGTGTACTCTTGAGTTACCAAGAGTTGTGTTCCACTATCCCAGACAAGTCAACACACTTAGCCTGATTCTAGCTTAAACTAATTAATTGGCAGATTAATTAATTTAGCCCGCATTGAGAACTAACCATATTAGTCATGTATGCGATCATGGGAAATTAATGTCTTTATCACAATAACTAAATCTCCTAACTCTAGGACACATGCCAAGGTACTTAATCTAAGGAATTAATCCTAAACATAGCTACATGCAATCCTATTTTACTACTTTTTATTAGAAAATTAATTTAGCAAAGTCAGGGTCGAGGTTGTCCTAACATTTACTAAATTTGTGTGCATAGAGCTAAAATCACAAAGACAATTAACTAAACAATTAAGAATAAAAATCTCATGGAATTAAATCAAACTTACTAGTCGAGGTCCCGATTACAACAATCCGAGTTTAGACAAACATAGACAAGCTCAATCTAAGCCCGAGGCTTGATCAACCAACCCTTAGACTAAGAAAAACTGAAAAGGAGAACTACGAATAAAGAAGAAAACGGCTACAATTCATACGAATTGAGAGGGGATGAATCAACCCTAAAACAAATGCTACATATGTATAGAAATCAAAGGTGTTGGAATGCTGCAATTGGCGTTGAGACACTAGCCAAATTTGGGAAAAATCCGCTTGCGAATAAGGAAAATATCAATCTGGAAAATTGTCTAACGTCTAGACGCTAGCCTTCTAGTTTGTGGCACCAAGGGGCAACGTCGAGCTATGTCTAGACACATTGTCTCCTCGAGTTTTTGGCGCTGACTTTGGACCTGTAGAGTGTTGAGACGCTATGCTTGACTCAAGGGCATTTTGGTCATTTTAAGCTCCGAGCTCGTTTTAGTCCCGAATTGGCTCCGAACCTCCGTCATAGACCTGCACACATATTATACTCATTTGAAAGCATTTTTTGCAAGGAATTCAATAAAGATAAGCAAATTGGGATTAAATATGTGTATAACAAATTTGTGCTATCACAACCCACTTCAAACTCACTCTTTCATCGAGTTGAAAGCCTATGATTTGTTGTGTGCAATTTGGGAAAGAAGTCATAAGTATTGCCCCAACGTGGGGTATGGCAAACACCTAGCACCTCCTGGATTAGTATCTACTCGACATTAGTATTCTTACTAATTAACCATAAACATTGACTTGTCTAGATTAATGATCTATAGAAGCCCGAACGAGTGATAAATAAAAGGACAATGGAAATTTATATGCAAACATGAGAAATTTGATGTCCTCTCCTCTGCATATATATAGAATGACCGATAAACCTACACATTAGAAAGTGATACGGTGATAGAAAGTCACCCAGTTGCAAGCCTCTCGATGGAGTAAAATTTTGAGAGTGAGAACTGTTGAGAAAAATCGAGAAAGTGACTAATTTCACACATTTGATCACCAACTCTGAATCCATCGATTGCAGAAATAATCCATTTTAATCATAGTCAACCTCATACAGTTCCTCTCAATCTGATCGTAGGCTTTGCTCCTATTGAATTTTAGCGCACCCATATGCCAACTTTTCCTGAATGCTTGGAATTCAAAAATTGTGGATACTTTTGAATCCAAAGATCGCATCTTAACCGATATCACCTTAAAGATGATACTATAAATAACATTACAAAGAATGATGGGACAAAAATCAACTATAGCATTTGGGTTTGTCCCCTTTGGGATCGGGACAGTGAAGTGTGGTTAATTAACTTCACTTCCACATCTTGCACTTTCTCTCAATATTTTTGGTAAAACAAAGCTTGCAAATCATCTGGATCAGGTGCTTTCAAAGGTTGCATGTTTTTAACAGAGAAAGGCTAAGTCAAATCTTGATTATGAATGTCTGATACAATGGTTGGGATAGAGTCCAACTATGTATTGGCATTTTTCCAATGTTGAACACCAACCTAGAATAAAGTTTAGAAATACCGAGTGGTTATATTCCTCAACTCTTCCTCTTCCATTGTCCATCTTCCAGTCTAATCATAAAGTGCACAACAAATTCTATTAACTTTCATTCTTTCGCTTACACTCAAATGAAATCCTTCAAACTTCGATGGATAACCATTTGGTTTTTTGTTTTTTGTTTTTTAAAATTATGCTTTTTTTTTCTTCAAATTTCCTTACAATGGACTTCATCTTTGTTAAGGACACATTTGCATTCTTAGCCAGATAATTTCAAAAACAAAATCAAGTTTTTGAAAACTACTGTTTTTTAATTTTCAAAACTTGACTTGATTTTTTTAGAAAATGGGAAGAAAGTAGATGACTAAACAAAGTAATTTATAGGTGGAAGTAGTATTTGTACGCTTAAGTTTCAAAACCGAAAACCAAAAACCAAATAGTTATCAAACAGAGCCTTAGTGTTCTGATCCCCTCGCTGAATCCAATCCTCCCTAGCTCTTTGCTTCCAATAAACCTCATCTTCCTCGAGGAGTTGTTAATCTCTTGAATTTCGCCTGTCTCGATTCCAGTTTCTAAGTCTGAAAATGCATATTTCTGTCTTTTTGCAGAAAGTATGGGCATCTCTACGCTCTCCTTCCTTCCAGATATCATTGATTCTTCTTTCACATTCTCCAGATCTTGTCTCCAGGCTTCCTCAAAACGACATGGATTTTTGTCGTGTAAGGATTTCTGGATACCAGCCCTAAACTCCCACTCAGTAAGACCCTAAAATTTGGAGTGACCCTGTTCAATCCGACATTGGTTAGATATCTGTCCAATCTTTTTCAAATGAGTTCTCCAATAAAGTGACGGTTACACTAAGTGTACTGATCTGATCACCTAGAAATCAGTTGATTTCCACCTTTATTCTCTAAATAAGCTAGAAATCTCCACCTAAAATCCATAATAAATTTGCAATACCAATAAAATTAAAATTAGTTCGATAAAATAATAACAATAAAAAGACCATGTGAATATGTCTTCAAAAAGTTCCAAAATTCATAGAGAGGAGATGAATAAAGATCTTTAAAAAAAAAAAAAGTTAATAATAAACTAACATAGTAGGTATTAATTTTAAGAGTTATCGAAAATATAGGGATTAAATTTGGAAATTTGAAAATATAGAGACTAAAATAAAACAAATCCCAAAGTTGAGACCAATATGGTATTTTAACCTAAATATTTTTCCAAACAAAGGGAAACCAGTGTAAAGGAATTCACATGCCATAACTAACAAAAACGCAAACATTTTCCGTAAGAAAATGGATCATGACTCCTGGGTCAGCTCACCTAAAAGCCATAACAGTGAAGTGTGGATTTGAAATGCAGCAAAGTTTTATCACAATTTCACAACAACGAGGGCTATACACTCCATCAACTACAGTAAGAAACTTAGCGTTAAAGCTATATTTATTATATACAGCTCAAGAACTAGTAGCCTAGTGGAAAGCTTTAGCAACAAAATAGCCGACCAACTCGCGCAATCAAGGGGGTCAACCTTACAAAAGATATCCGATTTTATTGTCATGTATTTCATCCTACTGCTTGAGGACCCTTTCAATGGCAGCAATATAGAAATCTTTTGGCATGGTACCAATGACACTATCACATTTCTCGCCATTCTTGAACAGCATGACCACAGGAACAGCCTTAATTTCGTAGTCTTCGGCTATTTCCAAATCGGTGTCTGTGTTGAGTACAAAGCATTTGAGCTTCCCCTCATAATCAGCAGCTAGCTCGTCGATGACTCGATGCACCATTCTACATGGTCCACACCAACTAGCATAAAATTCAACCAGGACAGGGGTTCCGCTCTCTAGAATCATTTTATTCCATGAGTCTTTAGTAACCACCTCAGCTGTAAGTCAATACAAGAATATTCAGAAAGGCATTCTTGAGATGGAAGTCCAAATTGGTACACCAATTTAATCAATTTAATACTGGACACCAATTATCATCAAAATTTTCAATACTTAAGTTCTCGCAAGAGAGTAACCTATTAATTATACAATATGTGAACATACTTTATTAACTAGCAATTTCAATAGTTTGCAATAAGGTTTGGACCATTACTAGAGGCCAATGGCTTGCAAAGAATAACTTACAGAATAAAGAAGCCATTGCACGAGGAAGAATGACTTTTAATGATGCAAAAATATAAAGACTGTCATCATAGTCTATTCATTCAAGATACTGATTCCACTGGTAAATGTTTTTCCAAAATGATTTACCTTAGCACATTTCTTCTCTTTCTAACAAAATAAGAGAACCAAACAGATTGATATGTGTGTGTGTATAAATGATGTAAAATTTTAAAAATAAAAATAATAATAAATAGCAAACAAACAAACATACATACAAAACAAAACAAAAAAACCAGTATACAGTATACATACTTTGAACAAGAAAAGAGACGAAGTACTAATATCACCTGAAAAACATAATTCAAAAACAAAGATTCACTTGAATAAGTCTATGTTCTGTTATAAAGTAAAATGATGGGGAACATACAACATACCCATACATACATACATATATATATATATTTCTTTACAGAAATAATAAATAAAATGAATGAAGACTGACCAAAAATAATCAATATACTATCATTTCATCAAGAATTCAAGATGTTGTCCAGAAAGTCAGAAAAAGCATTGTTGCATTGTCAGAACAAAGAAGAACAAACTCAAAGAAAGAAAGCTTCAAATAATGCCTTCCAAAATTACTAATTCTTAAAAGCTGATAAAAGGAGTGATTATGCATGACAAGCTCTAGCTCAACTAAAATCATATGCAAGTTCAGTTTACTAAGCAGGTACAAAGAATTTTTTTTTTTTTTAACTTGTATCCTAAGTACAGTTGTACGTAAAAAAAAATGGGTTTCCAGCAAGTAAAATGGACATCAAATTACTATAAAATATAGTCGTCTATGCCCTGTTTCTATTAGAATCTTCAAGCAGGGTATGATTGAAAACCCTAATAATGCCCTTCCTATCCTGTAGTTACCAAGAAGATTTCTAAAGTAGCATTTTCGGATTTGCTCTCGATAAAAGGATCACAAAACACCAAGTCAAAAATAGAACAAACGTTTAAATATTGAAACGCTGCAAAAAAGGAACTAGTCAAATCTTTCCCTAATAACCACCAGTACCACGAATAACGTATGTTGCGCAATACATTGAACAGATCTTTTTACTTCAGGAATGTGCGGCATTCCAGCTTTCTTTCACACCGCAAATTTAAGATCGGATCTCGAATTAATACGAGAATTGCCAACATTACTTTAATTATCAGTAAACTAAGCATAAATTGAGGAAAAAGCTAAACATATGATGAGAATCAGAGATTGCATTGGAAATCATCTAACATCTAATCGAAGTCGATCTCCTTGTAGCTCAGTCATTTAAATTTACATCAACAATCAAATTTCCCCGACATATAGACAGCATTTATTGTTGAAAATCGCAACAATCAAGATCTCGTCCGCCGCACACACACACACACACACAGAGAAAGAGAGATCAATATCCAAAACGTAGCAAAAAGTACAATAAGTCCTATTGATCAGAAAATCAGAGAAACATACCAAATCGGCGAGTTTAACATGCAGACTAAAGAATACAAAACGTAGAGCTAGCGAAAATAGAAAAGCAGAGCGGTGAGGAAAACCTTTAGATTGACTGACGCATTGAATGTTGAGGGTGAGAGACGCATTTCGAGCAGCCCTAAGCCCGCGATGGAGACGCAGATTGGAAGGAGGCGAGAAAAAGCGAAGTGAATTGAGGTTAGAATGAGGGGAAATGCGGTTGGGAAGAGTTTGAGGAGTGGAGAAAGACAAGGAGGAAGCCATGGTCAAGAGTGAAGAAGAAGAAGGAGCAGAGAGATTCGAAATGAAAATGGCATATGAAGATGCAAAAATCAGTGGGCAGAGCCGCAGAACGCCACAGACGGAACGGAACGGAAGTGGAGATTTGAAGATGCGTTTTTTTTGTTTTTGTTTTTGTTTGTTTTTCTTTTTTCTTTTTATTAATTTCTTTTTTAAATTTTCACGTAACTTTGTTGAAAGTGATGGGCGCCCAAAATGTAAGACCCGAATCAAAAGATATTTTACGAGACAAACATGTGATTCTTATAATTTTCTTTTATTTAAAAAAAAAAGTTACATTATAAATTTAGTCATCCAATTTTTGTGTCAATTTATTTCATGAACTTTAAAAAACTTTAATACATCCTTGTATTTTCAATTTTATGCTTAAGAGATCCCTGAACTTTAAAAATGTCTAATATGTATCTGAACTTTCAATTTTGTATCTCATAGATCTCTAGCATATTTAAGATTTTTAAAAATTAAATATTCTACTAGATTTTTTTTTTTTTGGTCTATTGGGATCTTGAACTTCCAATTTTGTATTTAGTAGGCTTTTGAATTTTAAAAAATGTCAAATGGGTCAAGGACTTATACATAAAGTTGAAAGTTGAGGAATCTATTGGACTTAAAAGTGAAATTTTATGGACTTATTAGATATTTTTTAAAGTTTAAGGACCTATCGAACACAAAATTGAAAGTTTAAGGACCTATTTGAGACTTTTTAAAGTTCAATGACTAAATTGACACAACTTTGAAAGTTTAGAGACTAAACTTACAAATCAAAAAAAAAAAATGGTTCTTATAATTTTCTATTTCCTACTTTCTAATTTTTATATTAATTTAAATTTAGGGGAAACTTGATCAAATTTCATGTTAAAATTTTAATTTCATTTCAACTTGGATAAGTATTGTCATCCATCAACTTTACATTAGGTCTTTATTTGTGATCCTTTGTACTTTGAGAATATTTTTTAGAGATGATTAAAAGGCGTGACTACTAACGACAATATTTTTTAAAGATCATTCAAAAGTCCAATTCAATAGATTTAAAAGAGCAAAATTTGATTGGTGATCGTTACTCTATAGTTATTTAAGATCTATCATAAAAGTGACTAGACTTTTGAAAATGTGTACCATTTGTTCATGGATGGACTAAAGGAGAACGATTCTTCAAAGTTTATAACTTAACCCTTCAGCATCTAAATGAGATTTGGGTGACTTTTGATGTGTATTAAGGTTGCATCGTGTTGGAATGAGTTTTCTAACTCACATAAAAAGGCAAGTAACATGTGTTCATCCTACCTTATTTCTTGTCGAATAGGTTAGAAATACTCATCCTTCATTTAATTTCTATCTGACTCTACAAATATAATATGTTTGACCTATTTTATTTCGACGTAAGTATATTGTTATATCCTACTTGTCATTTATGTTGCATCGACTTTTTTTTAATGTGAGGTGAAGGGTTGGACTTTCCACGTACACCTTAATAAAAGTTATAAATGTCTTTATCTATTAAGTTATGTTTCGATTGACTTATACAAACTACCAACGTGAATTTATTGGTTGATATTTGGCAATTTTATAACTCAAGAATCCCACTCATTACAAATATTCATAAATTCAATATATCAAATATTTACATCAACAACAATTTTATCTTTCTCCTATTACATGTGTAAATTAAATATTTAACTTTCATTATAGATGAGGATGATTTTTTAAGCAATGTTGTCATTTGGTAAAACTAATGGGTTGCTTCTTTCCCATTTTAAGTCGGAATTCTCTACATAATATATTGAATTAATAATTAGAATATTTTAGGCCCCGTCTGATAACCATTTGTTTTTTGTTTTTTGTTTTTGAAAGTTGTGCTTGTTTTCTCTCAATCTTTCTACAATGATTTTCATTTTTGTTAAGGAGACATTTGAGTTCCTAGCCAAATTCCAAAAAAAAAATACAAAATTTTGAAGGCCCCGTTTGATAACCATTTGGTTTTTTGTTTTTGGTTTTTGGTTTTTAAGCTTATAAACACCACTTCCAACTCTAAGTTTCTTGGGCTATTTACCTACCTTCTTCCCATGTTTTCAAAAACCAAGCCAATTTTTTAAAACAAAAAAGAGTAGTTTTCAAAAACTTGTTTTTGTTTTTAGAATTTGGTTAGAAATTCAAGTGTGTCTTTAACAAAAATGAAAACCATGGTGAGGAAATTTAAAGAAAACAAGCATAATTTTCAAAAACCAAAAACCAAATGGTTATCAAACATAACTGAAACTACTTTTTTTTGTTTTCAAAATTTGGCTTGGTTTTTGAAAATATGGGAAATGATGTAGATAAAAAAAACAAAGAAGCTTGTGGGTAAAAATAGTGTTATAATTTTCAAAAACCAAAAACAAAAAATGAAATGGTTATCAGACGAGGCCTAAACTATATATTCTTCCATTAACTTCTAGATCTTCTAAAATTGAGAAAAAATCAATTTTAGAAACTTGGAAAATTGATATGTTTATGTTGAGGATCCCACATTGAAAAGATTAGTGGAGACTTCACAAGTTATACCTTACAAGGGTCATCCCACCCATTGTCAATTGGTTTTGAGATGAAAGCTCATGTTATCTAATAGTTTAACTTTCAAATTCATCAAACTCCACCACAAAACTAGACAATTGTTGCAATTTAAACTTTTTGAAGAATTTTTGTTCGAATGATCGTTAAAAAATGTATTCTCGCATGTATTTATTGGATAATATATGTATATTACAACATTGTTTAAAAATTTTAAAGAAAAAAATATTAGAGCTTTTTTTTTTTTGTTGGAACCTGTGAATTTTGGCAAAGTTATTCAATGTTTAATTTTCTTATTTGTCCTATTTAATTTTGTACTTAACTTGATTTTAATGAAACTAGTGAGTTTATGAAGATTTTTACCTTACTTTTGGTTAACATTAGTGGATGAATTAGTTGAAATTGGCTTGAGAGTAAACATTGTAACAATTGTCCATGTTTATGATCCAATTTGATGAATTTGAAAGTTTAGAGTGAAAATTGATACAACTTGACAAGTTTATATGCAAAAATTCATCTATAAAAAACAAACAAACAACTTTCGATAACCATACAAAATAACATGTGTGATATTTCTTGTATTTACCATGGATTATGTTTAAAGATAAGAATGCATACACTGCCAAATAATGTATAGTTTTTATGATTTTAAGAACTAATGAATTTTAAAACCAAATATATCATATTTTGAGATATATATATGTTTAATAGACGATATTCATGCTTATAATAAAAGGTAAACAACATATTTAAATAGAGAAATTGTTATCATCATTATAAAGTCAAATTGATACTCTTCAATATTTGAAAATAAATTTTGTATAGTAGTAGAATAGTGACATGATCATTTGTAAGAGAAAACAATAGAATGTAATTTTGTAAATGTTTTTAAAAAAATAGGCAATAGTTGATGTTAATGTAAAAAGAAATATGAAAATTTGGAAAACGAAATATTTATAAAAAAAAAAAATAGGCAATAGTTGATGTTAATGTAAAAAGAAATATGAAAATTTGGAAAACGAAATATTTATAAGTTACTTATTAAATTAAAAAATTATTAAATATTAGAAAAGAAAAATAGGCACACGCCCGGTGGGACTCGAACCCACAATCGCCTGATTAGAAGTCAGACGCCTTATCCATTAGGCCACAGGCGCTGTTGTCTGTAGCTCTAATTTTAATTATTTAAAACTAAAATAAATTGTCATTCTGTAGATTTCAGAGTAAAATAAATAAATAAATAAAAATATAATAAGTTGTGATTCTGTATAACAATTCTAACAAGTAAAATGTTTTGAATGAATCACCCTCTAATCAGCACATTGTTGTTAAATGATAATTTAAGACCAGTTTGATAATCATCTGGTTTTTTATTTTTAGTTTTTTAAAATTACACTCACGAAAACTACCTCCACCTACAAATTTCTTTGTTTTATTATCTATCTCATCTTCATGATTTTAAAAACCAAGTCAAATTTTAAAAACTAAAAAAATAGTTTTAAAAAATTTGGCTTAGAATTCAAATGTTTCCTTAGCAAAGATGAAAAACATCGTAAAGAATTTGAAAGAAAACAAGCATAATTTTCAAAAACTAAAAACCTAAAACAAAATAGTTACCAATCCTAAATACTTCAAATGGCCCTTAATATTTTAGGTGCTTTTAATTTGGTCTCTAAATCTTCTAAAATTCTTGATCTTAGTTCTAATAAATTAAAATTTCTCAATTATATTTAAACATTATGTTTGTTTAAAGTTGTCCACAAACATATTTTGAATTGAAAAATCTAACGTTTCACTCTAATGCTATTAAACATATGAAACTCAACAAGTTCATCAACAAAATCTATTTATTCTAAGTAGCATGTCCAAATATGTTAATAAAATAATAATTTTTTTCACATTTTTTTGTCAACAATCTTTAACAGATTTAGTCATTGAGAATTTTCATATCCAAACAAAAAAATTGAGAACTTTAAAAAATTAAATACCCAAATTCACCTATAAGATTAGAGTTCTTTTTTCTTCTTTTTTTTTTCTTAGTAAATATTAGTAAAAAAAAAAAAAAAATCAGTGAACTCCACAAGGAGGATCCAAGCCATAAATAATATAACTGAACAATAATGATACCAGATTATGAAACAGTACAGAGAACATAGGAGAGAGCATCCCAATTCCACAGCAGTAGAGCTTTTATTCTTTTGATTATTTTGAATGTATCTGAACAGAAAGTGGTTTTGGGAAAAGTTAAAGATGTACATAAAATCACCTCTGCTACACATTGGAACAAATGGTTAATGAGCATCAACCATCCTTGTTGCCAAACTACTCTTCTTTGGCCTCCATACATGTATAACAGAGACATATCAGTTGCATACTGCAGTTTTACATTCTAAATACACCAAACTTTGTATCTTCAGGTGCACGGTTCTGGGAGGCCGAGATGCACAGACCGATAATCTTTCTGGTGTCAGCTGGGTCGATAATTCCATCATCCCATAGTCGAGCTGTGGAATAATATGAACTTCCTTCTCTCTCATACGCCTCGACGACCTTCGCCTTGAATCTTTCCTCTTCTTCTTTGTCCCACTGCAAACGCAGGTCCAAAGGAAAGGATCATAACCAATACTTGGTAATCTTAGGAAAGAAAACTCATGTTCATCAGATTAAACCACACATTACCTGAATTCCTTGCTTTTTCTTATTGCTCTTTTCTATCTGACTCAGTACTCCAGCAGCCTTTATATTGCAAGTGTAACATTTTATCAAGAAATTGGTGAGTCTTAAAATGAGTATGCAAAGATGGTTGGAAAAATAGAGCTCTTAGAAACAAGACAGTAAACAAGACATACACATGATTATGAAACAAGTAAGCATAATGTAAGCATGATGCCCCATCATATGCTATAAACATAATAGCGAGATAAGCCCCCGAAATGCAACACACATTTGTCAACCTTATCTATCCCTTCATAAACACATCTATAAGACTATCACATCAGAAGCCTAAGATTTTAGGAGAAAAAATGGGAGAAAGAAATAACTTTTATATACTATGGTTCCCGGCATAATAAGGAAGAATATAGAGCATAGATTATTTTGTAATAAATTCATGTCCAAGAAATGTCGGGCACAAAATCTACCTGAGCACCACCCATCACAGAAATTCGAGCATTTGGCCATAAGAACAAAAAATTGGGACTGTATGCACGACCACACATTGCATAATTTCCAGCACCGAAACTCCCGCCAACGATGATAGTAACTTTAGGGACCTATTCTCGTCAAATGGAATTAAGTGAGAAGATAAATCAGTGAGAAACCATTTCAATAGCTAGTTTGTCCCTTTTTTGCTTTTTGAGTACCAAATCATAGGGAAAAAAAAAAGTAGTGCCCACATATAATAATACTTCTTAAATTTTCTAAGAAAATTAAATCAAATGAGCAGTTATAATCTTTGTGGATTTTAGACAAATTTATTTGTAACATTAACAAATGGCTTCTTAACCGACATAATATTAGTACCATTAGTTTTAACCTCCTAGCATCAATTGTTGAATGTTCCAAACTATTCATAATTAAACTAGGTATATATTCTCTTAACCTCATGAAACCCAAACAATATCAAATCATCACTATAAGATATCCAATATAACAAAGATGGACAAGACCAAGTATCTCAAGCCAAGGAACAGACTATTAGCACAATAATATACAAGATGACAAAGGCATCTGTTTCAACCTCTATCAAGCAACTAGGAAGATTGCCAAGAAAGCCTCCCCAACTAGTTGAAAGAGCAGATCTAGAACTAGACGGTTGAAGGGGCCATATATTCAATCAAACTCAATTAAAAGAGCACAAGGAATTGACTAATCAAAAGAGTTACCATCAAACTTTCATCCAGTGTCCTTAATAACATTCATTTCGGGCATTAAATGGCAACCACTTCCTAGGTAACAGTGGTCATCACATACATATCTAGCCTATTTTTAATGGATGGATAGATATCAGTTGCAACATTCAAATAATTTTTAATAAGGAACAGATAAAGACTGACCTTTGCACAAGAAACTGCCATGACCATTTTTGCCCCTGATTTTGCAATACCATTTGCTTCAGATCTTGAGCCAACCTGCCAAACTATTAACATTACCTACCAGCTTCTACCAATTTTAACAACTTCTATTTAATAAGAAATAATAATGAAAGTAGAGGTACATCAACACAAAACGATAATAAGTACAATCTACCATTCTATCTAAAAAGACGGACACACAGTATAATCCATTTACATCAAAATGAATGATTCTCAAAACTTCAAAGATGAGCAAACAGACAATTATTTAGAATAATAATTGGACTTCATTCAGAAATATGGAAGAAAAAAAAGTACGAATTCTAGATAAATGAAAATGGCACCTAACTTCTCAAGTGAAACTTGTAGGTTGTAGCTAAAAGCACAAGCAATGCAAAATTCTGAGAGTTTAGGCCTCCCATCCATGTTACTATGCTAGAAGGTGTGTAAATTGAGTGAGAATAAGGTGTTAACTGTTAAGGAAGTGTTAATTTTGAGTATGGGATTGTCTTTTGGCAAAAACCATTAAAGGTTGTAGGCCCAACAGAATATATAGGAAGGGGTTTTTTTGTGCTTGATAATGTAGAGTATTAGGCCACTCAAAGAGTTTGGGAGTTTGCAATTTTTTTGCTGTTTTAAATATGATTGTGTTGTTTGTGTCTGGCTCCTATCAAATCCACTTTCCAAATATTATGCATCTATCTATAGAAAACAAAACAGTTCTTCAGTATTAGTTCAAAAGAAACAGGCTTGAATACATATTTTGCTATTTAATATGAAACACAAGCTGCATATATGTAATTCAAATTCTTCACCTTTCACTAGTTGAAAGACAGCCATCTTGGGCCACATGTAAAACATATGACCCCAGGAGAGTCTAAATTATTAGTAAAACATTACAGATGAAGATCAGCATGGAATAACTTAGAAAACAAGTCAGCTGAGAAAACTTTAACATGGTAAGTGAACCGATGTCACATACCATAAATCCAGTGATATTCTGAAGAAAGACCAAAGGAATATTCCGCTGTGTGCAAAGCTCAATGAAATGTGCCCCCTTTAAAGCAGATTCGTTGAATAGTATCCCATTGTTTCCAATAATTCCTACAGGCTGACCAAAAATTCTGGCAAAGCCTGTAACTAGAGTCTGCATTCCATGCAATTTAGGTTATGAAATTTAGAAAGATCAAGAAAGAACAAGTAACACTAACAAGTAAACAATTTAAGTTTATAAATGCTCTCACTGTTCCATATAATTTCTTGAATTCATCAAATTCACTTCCATCAACAATTCGAGCTATTACAGAGCGAATATCAAAAGACTGCTTATGATCGGTTGGGGCAATAGACCGAAGTTCCTTGACATCATATAATGGCTCCATGAAGTCTTGGTTTATGTTTTGTAGTTCATTTATTGAACCTCCTTTCCCAGCCATGTGTAAGTTTTTAACAATGCTTCTCCCAAGAGCCAGTGCATGCAGTTCATCTGCAGGAAATGTAAATTACACTTCGTATCTCAAAGAAATGAACAAGCTGAGAATTTGGTATCCCACTTTTTTTAATCTAACCTGGTTATTACATCAATTTGTGTGTGAAGCACAAAAAGACTCACACTTCGATTGAAAGGGTCCAGAAAGTTCTTTTAGGTAATGTGATATGATTTCTAATATTGTTATGATGCTTGTAAACAGAACATACATATTAAAAATGCATAACTTGACAAGGAAAGAAAAATGAAACTGTTAAAACTTTAGAAGTTATGAGCTTGAGGCTCAAAGCACAAATATTATAAAGTACCTTGAGCAAAATAGTCAGAAACTCCAGATGTCTTGCAATGTACACCAGCACCCCCCAAGTCCTCTGCAGAGACTTCCTCACCTGTAGCAGCCTATTTTAACATCTTATTCAGATGAAATCTAGAATTAAAGACAAAGCCCCATTATAGTTCAATGTCCATTAAATTTAACAACCATTAACAAAGAAAAAGGCAAGCTAATAGAAACACTGTATGAGAGGAAGTTGAGGAACTGACCTTCACAAGTGGTGGTCCTGCAAGAAATATAGTGCCATTTCCTTTGACCATTACACTTTCATCTGCCATTGCAGGAATATAAGCACCCCCAGCAGTGCAAGAACCCAAAACAAGAGCTATTTGAGGAAGACCTTCGGCAGACATTACAGCTTGGTTATAGAATATCCTGCCAAAATTATCCCTATCAGGAAACACCTCGGCTTGCTTTGGAAGGAAAGCCCCTCCACTATCAACCAGATATATGCATGGTAAGTTGCATCTTGCAGCAATCTCCTGGGCCCTTAGATGTTTCTTGACAGTGATGGGATAATAAGTCCCCCCCTTAACTGTAGGGTCATTGGCCACAAACATACAAAGTCGTCCATGAACAGGGCCTATCCCAGTGATTATCCCAGCGGATGGCAAGGATTCATCGTACAGTTCATGGCCTGCGAGCTGCCCCATATTTTAAGAATCGTTCACAGAAACTCTTCAAACTTTGAAAACACAATTAAGATGAAGAAGAAGAAGAAGAAAGATAATACATTAAAGTATATTTAGTAGATAGATCAGGCAGAAGGAAAATACTAAGGAAACCTTGTGTTCCATAACGAACAACGTAACATCGAACAAACTAGATTTCAAATGCACCCTTTACATGATCGTTCGGAATATCCAATAATTAATCATTACTCAATGATCGACAATCTATTAATAATCGGTAACAAAGGTTTTTGCAGTTAAACAAGTAGAAAAACGTAATTAAGCAGTTCTCGTGCCAACAAAATCACAGCAAACGGAGAAAACAACAGGGTAAGCAGCAAAAACCTGAGAAAGCTCGAGGAAGGAAGAGCCAGGATCAAGAAGGCGATCAATCCGTTCTCTCGGAAGTAGTTTATTTCTACTCCTATTTCTCCTCACGGCTTCAGGTCCGCCGCCGGCCAGAACCTGCAAGGCACATGCACTGTAAAAAATAGCCCGAAGCCCCAAGAGAAAGCACATACAATCAAATTCCAAGTGAATAGTGGTAGACCTTGTTAATGTGGGATCGAAGCTCGGAAATGAAGCCGTCCATGGCGTCGGAATTGCGAGCGAAGGCGTCGGAGCTCCGATCGACTCCATCGGGAAGGACACCCAAGCAGAATTCCCTCTTGTGAGGGAGAAGGACCTGGGCGGTAATCGATACCCATGAATTGGAGGTGAAAAAGGATGAAGAAGAAGCTGCTCTTCTCGCAAATGTTCTCAACATCTCTCTCCGAGTTGGGTCCGATCAAAGATCAGTCCGACATTTTTATCTTGCTCCTAGCTTACCTGTAACTTCTATCCGATTCGAGGGGGTTTGTTTATAAAAAAAATTTATGTTTAAATTATAAGTTATAATCCTAAAGTTTCATGTTCAAAAAAAAAAAAATCCTAAAGTTTCATATAGATTAGTTAATTTTTATAAATATCAAATGTGACGGTGACTTGTTAGATAAAGGGATTTATTAGATATTTTTAAAATGATGGACTTATTAGACACAAAATTAAAAGTTGACAAATTTATCATACAAAGTTTAAAAACCTAATTGATACAATTTTGAAAGTTTAGAGATTAACCTTGTAACAAAACCATATTTCATTTTCAATTTTCTGATTTTTGTTAGGATATAAAATAAATGTATAGTACAATAACTTGCCGTATTTAATTTGTTTTCATTTAGACTTCACATCTATAAACAAAGTTGAGTGGATAAGATGCTATTTTAAGGGTTATTATTATTATTATTATTTGTTTGTTTGTTTTTTAACTACAATTTTAAGAGTATGGGGAGAGAACCTATCTCACTCCTTTATTTTTGGTTCAAGTGCACTTTTATTTATGAAATAAATTTGGATTTTTATCTATTTGATTATTCAAATTTCAGAAAAGATCATTGGAGAAGATGGATAATTAAATGAAATATATATATATTTTGTTAGTTCGATAGGAGATTCGAACATCTAATTTATTGGTCTAGGATACATGTGAATTAGCACTGAGCTCATTTGACTATATTAATTATTTTTAAACAATAAAAATATATTAATTTAATATTAGCTTTTGGTCATCACACTACGAAATAATCTTTCTCACCTTTCTCTTTCTTGTCCTTTTTCCTCTAGTTAAAAGATGAATCGAATTGTTTTTTCTCTTTTAAAAAAAGATGATTTAAATTTGAACCTCAAATTTTTATGACAGTCGAGTTATGCTCATGGCTTCATAAAGTATGCCAATTTAAAATAATTTTTAATTCATTTATTATAATCATTTTTCAAACTTTATTCGCATTTACTCTCCTAGTTCTATTTCTTACATTATTTTATAATTCTTATATTCAGCGTGGGTTCATTTTAGTGTTTATATTATGGTTTTTTTTAAACTCACATATATTATGGTTGTTGTACTTTTTGATTCTGTTTAATTTAATGTTTGGTTTGATCCATTTTGTTGGGAATGGGACCAAAATCCCACATTGACTAGATAATGGGATAATCATGAGTATATAAAGGATGATAAGTATCTCCATTGATATGAGGTCTTTTGGGATGATCAAAAAACAAAGTCACAAGAACTTATGTCCAAAGTGGACAATATACTATTTGTGGAAGATATGTGGTTGTCCGTAGTCCCTTGCAAACCCGACCAAAAATTGCTATTTTGATCCATGTTGGCATGTCATATATTAATTGATGTATACGTTTCTTTATGAAAAAAAATAGAAAATTTGAATGGTTACACAATTTAGGGAGGTAATTTAAAATGATGGAACTAAATTTATAATTCAACTAAAAAGATAAAATAAAGTATTTTTTTTTTTTTAGTTCAAAATGCGCACAAAACAAAAACCCATAAACATTGGGGTTTTGGATACGATGGTTGAAATTGAAAGGGATGAGATATTGAGAACGTGGAGTTGATTCAGAGTTTCAATGGCGACTTACTCCATACCAAATGCTCTGCTCAAGCTCTCTCCCATGGCTGTACCTACCGCCACCACTGTTTCTTCTCCATCGTTTACTCTAATGGCTTCGGACCAGCGAAAAACAGGTGCCAGAAAACTCTCTGCTAAAGCCACGAAAACCCTCTCTCCAACTTCACCTTCAACGCTCTCGAGTTCCGGCACGATGGCTATGAGTTCATCTCCATCTAGGCCTCTCAAGAAGGTCCTTCAACGATATCCATTTGCTATTTCTTTAAAACCTTGGAAAATCATTTTGGGTTTTCCATTGACTGATGAATCGACGCTCAAATTGTCTTGTTTGATGAGTTTTTTTTCCCCTCTTAACTGTTCTGGAGAGAAAAAAGGAAAAGATTACTGAACTCATGTGTATGCGGGCAGGTTCTGGTTCCTATTGGGTTTGGTACTGAGGAAATGGAAGCTGTTATTATAGTTGATGTTTTGCGTCAAGCAGGGGCTGCCGTGACTGTGGCGTCGGTGGAACCAGAGCTTGAAATTGAAGCTTCTGGGGGTATGAAATTGGTTGCTGATACCTTGATCAGTGCATGCTCCAATGAAGTTTTCGACCTTGTAGCTTTGCCAGTAAGTAGAATCGACCCAAGTTTTAGACTGCTTTAGAATTTCGAATCCTTTGAGGAAGCATATAATTTTCGTACAGGTGATGCCTGGAAAGCTGCTATATTAATTTGGTGGTTTAAATCTTGTTTTAGTCATTGAACTTTCATGTTTATTCTATTTTGATTCATTAACTTCCAAATATTCTGTTTTAGTCTCTGAACTTTGTATAAAAACCATTTTTTTCATTGTCTTTATTCACCTAAAGAGATATGCGCAAAACATTTGTAGGTTCGATATCAGATTCTGAAACAGTTTTTCTTCTCCTTCTTCCAAAACGATGAGTAAAAACGGCTATGACTAATATAGTTTTATATACAAGTTTAGAAACCAAACAAAATATTGTAAAATAGAACCATTGAAAGTTTAAAAACCAACATGAAATAAGTATGAGAACTCATAGGTAAAACTGGGATTTACACCTAATAAATATATTGTTGAGTGGTCTCGTTATCTTTCTGAAATATATTGTTGAGTGATCTGGTGGGGCATGACTGTGATATGTTTCTTAATAATAATGCGTCTGTTAGGGAGGGATGCCTGGCTCTGTAAGATTAAGAGATTGTGAAATACTGCGGAAAATTACCAGCAGACAAGCTGAGGAAAAGAGGCTGTATGGAGCTATATGTGCTGCACCAGCAGTCACCCTTCTGCCGTGGGGTCTTGTAAGAAGAAAACAGGTAGCTCAGTGGAGTCAAACTCGATTTCATCTAGTTTATTGGAAATATGAATGTATGTAGGTTTTCTAATTATGGTGTAGTTTTTTATGCAAGACTACATGTCACCCTGCATTCACTGACAAGCTCCCAACGTTTTGGGCTGTTAAATCAAATATTCAAGTGTCTGGAGAGCTCACTACAAGCCGTGGCCCTGGAACTACTTTTGGGTTTGCCTTAGCTTTAGTTGAGCAGCTGTATGGAGAATCAGTTGCTAAGGAGGTTGGAGAATCGTTGGTGAGGTTTATTGTTGATCTTCTATATAATATTTTCTTGGATATCTTTGGCTGTCATTGTGAAACCCAAACAATCCCATTAGGTTACTTATCACTTCTATATGGTATATTTTTTTTTCCAATCTGATTATTCTTTCTCACATGGAACTTTCCTTTCTGAAATTCTCAAACTTGGACATTCTATAACTAAATTGCTTAAGTTGGCTTTCTTGTGTTCTTATGTGATGTCAGCTGATGGATTCTGAGAATGATTGTCCTCGAAAGGAAGAATTCAACAAAGTTGACTGGTCTGTTGATCATACACCTCGTGTAAGTTGTCTTAGACTGTGTTCGATTTGTAGTTCTTGAAACTAAGTCATTCCAAATGATAGATTTGTCTTTTGATGGTTGTAACTAATAATCAACAAACAATTACGTATGTCATAAGCAAGATTATAATTAATTAATCATTTTAATGGAATCATCCAATGACTGTTTATCCCAATTATAATTGTTGTTCATTACATTTTCCTAAATAAATTAAATTTTGTTTGGGTTGTCTCTTGAACTTTTTTATAAACCTTTTCTTTTGTTCTATTTTATGAAATTGAAAAACAGAAAATGCATTTGGAGATATAATGATGTATTTATGTTCTATAAGGAAGTTCTCAAGCCTGATGTTAAATTGAACTTCCAAAGTTATACAATACAAAACATTCCACAAGTTTCTTCTTGATAGGAATCTAACATATCATCCCAATAATTAGACTGGAAAAAGAAGAGGACAAGGTATTTCTTGAAATTAACGTACTACAAAAAATCTCTCAAATTTACTTGAATCACAGAAGAGGATATCTGCATATATTTTTCAACCTTACGAAATCTTTTTTTCCTTGTGCAGGTTCTTCTCCCAATTGCAAATGGCTTTCAAGGAATTGAACTAGTAACTATTGCTGATGTTTTGCGTCGTGCTAAGGTGGATGTAGTGATTGCTTCAGTTGAAAAGTCCCTTCAGATTTTGGCATCAACTGGAACAAAAGTTGTTGCTGACAAGTTGATTAAAGAAGCTGCAGAGTCAATATATGATCTAATAATTCTTCCGGTAAGGCAAATGGTTTCTAAAAAACTTTGTTCACTTCGATTACTCACTCCCAGTAAGGAAAAAAAAAACTTTTGAAGAGTATTTGTCTCTGGCCTGAAAACAAATTAATTTACAGTTAGTTGCTTCACTAGATGTGGTATGTTTGTTGAAACTCTTTGCCTGTTTGCTGTCTTGTAGCAATCATAGTTTTGGACGTCATAATCATTAATCATTGTTGTATTCTCTTTACTTAATTTCTGCGTTGGTAAATTCTTCTAGTTTTTTAATAAAATTTCTTAATCTTGTAACTTTATGCATGCCTTGCTACCGTGTAAGTCCATCAGAAAGTTTCTTGCCTGGTCGGTCAATTTGATAAACTTTCTTAATCTTACAACTTTTTGGCCTTACATGCTTCTAGATATTTCAATTTCTTTCCTTTCCACTCAACGTCACAATTTCGGCCATAAAATTTCAGGGGGGAGCTGCAGCAGATGAGCGGCTTAACAAATCCCGGATCCTTAAGAAGATGCTGAAAGAACAAGATTCTGCCAAAAGGATATATGGTGCAGTTTGCTCTTCACCTGCAGTCCTGTTCAAACAAGGTCTACTGAAGGTAATATGAAATCCATATACCATCTTTCTGCTTCTAACATCATTGCACAAGCTCAAATATTTCTAATGCCAAACAGGACAAGAGAGCAATTGCTCATCCATCTCTGGAAACCGAGTCAACCAATGAAGTAAATACTGCAAAAGTAATCATTGATGGTAAACTGATAACGAGCAAGGGGTTTTACAATGCAATAGATTTCGCATTGGCTATTGTAAGCAAGCTTTTTGGCCATGCAAGAGCGAGAAGTGTAGCAGAAGGTTTGGTTTTTGAGTATCCTAGAGCTGGATGATGTGCCAGTTCCAAGTCCCTGTAAAGGCAAGCAATTATCAAGTAACGGATAGTGCCCGTACAGTTAATACTACCTTCGCCTCCACCTTTCCCAACTATTCAAAGAAACGATCTAAGAAAGGAGCATATTCAACCATCTTATTGTCTGGAAGACTGCCTGAGGAATGGTTTGTGAGCTGCAACATTCAAGTATCGTGCAGGTTGATTATGTGTTGGCCGGGAGAAAGTATATGCATCAAAAGATGAGTACGTTAACTGAGTCTTGTGCGTAAATTAGCACATTCTACAACAGGAGGAAATTTGGATTGGAGTTGATTCACGCGGCTGTTTTGTCTGGGAAGATGCACTTAATCGCTATTAAGTGGATTGTGTGACAAAGGTTTCATGATGAAGCATGGACAAAAAACTTCTTTCCTTTTGTTTCTTGTTTCTTGTGAAGCTGTATATACACGTTATTCTAGTACTCTACCGGGGTTTCCCTTTCCCCCCCACTTTGAATTACCAAGCAGATCGTTATGTCGCAGTAAGGCTCTGTTTGGAGTTGCAATCTTTCTATCACATGTTCACCATCTTTTGCTTTACCTTTGATTCAGAGTAGAGAACTGGTAAACAGGCATTTCAACGAGGGTTCTGATAATTGGATGCTTGAGAAAACATGCTCAATTTGATGAGGGTAATGGTTAGGGAAACTATCAAAAACAGCTTTATGAAACAGAGGTCCAAAGTTCAAGTAAACAAAACAACCATAAGAATACAAAAAGTTCATGTATACAGCATAAAGCTCAACTCTTCTTTTTGATATATTATATAATCTACATACCGTTACCTCGAAACTTCGATATATTTACAGCTACGAACCTAACTGTAAGCTTGAAATCAGATTAGATACACACAATCTAAGCCTTTTTACACACTGCTTTTGTGTTTGTTACATACACTAGATCTAAATTTGACTATTCACTGTGGTACCTCTACCAAGGGCCAGTCAGTGTTCTTCTTAAGCAGAGTCTTTTGCCACCCAACTGACATTTCATCTTCTCCAAAACCTGTCAAAGGAAAGAAGTAAAGGGTCGTTAAAATGAAAGCTTCTGTGTTTAAATAAGCACAGTTTCCAAATAAATGAGTTGACAGTTTGAGACAGATGAGAGAAACATGTACCTGATTTTTCTGCGTTTCCATTATCTCTCTCTGCAGAAGATAAGATGCATAACAAATGGAGGTCAAGATGACTGCTTAAAGCAAAATGTAGCAGATAAATCATTTTCTGATATGTAATATACCTGTTTCTTCTGCAACTCTTGGTTCATTTCTTTGAGTTTTGCAACTTCTGCTTCAAGCTCCAAGGTGTAAGCCTGAAATATCAAAGGATTATAAATTATAATGGAAGAATCTAAAACTCGAAAATCAGAGTTAAGTGATCAAAATTTGATTTCTGAGGCCTGGATTCTGCAGTCCTATTATGATCAATATTTTAAAGATACTTAGCCACTTTGAACAGTGCCAGTTTCAGAGATTGCTTTTAGACAATATCTCTTGAGAACACATTTATTATGTAAAAATTGCAGAGTTCAATAAAAATAGGAGTGGTAATTGCAAGTTACACTTCCTATCATTTGCAAATTTTGCAAATCGTACCTTTATCTTACAAAAATGGTTTTAACATCCTCACTTACTAAGATCCACGTGGCATATAAAATAAGGCATGAATGCCAATTCTATAGCAAAGAACAATAGAACTCCACTGATAATATTACTTGTAGAGTTCACAATCATGTGGATGCTTGAAACCATTTTAAAACACAAGTTCAGGATCTACATTTTCTTCAAATCACAGAGGAATAAGTTGTCCTTGCAAGAGAAATAGTTGTTGTGAAGGTCACTGTGTTTTGCTTAATTTTACAGCAATGCTGTTCAGCCTGTTCCTCCTGTCATATTTTGAACTTTCCTTCACTAAGAAAATGTCCCTAGAGAAATCTTTTCAGCATGAGCTGTGAATCTTTATCTTTGCATAGCATTGGAGATGGAAGACAACACAGAGATCATAACAATAAAAGTTATGGAGTTTACTATCAGTGAACTGAAACTGGAAGTTTTACAGGCATGATACAAGGAATCCATCTATAATATTTTGGCTAGAAGTTTTAGGAAGCTAAATGGAGGTTAACTCAAGAATTTCACTGGGCAAGTAGCTTTTTGAGTGGCTCACTATCTTAAACCAAGTCCTAAGCAAGTGTACAACAGATGAACTCTTACTTTGAAAAATTAAGGCAAATATGGAAGAGCATTTTATAGTTAAAAATTGTATCAGTACTATGATGGCCATTAGCATAGCTACCTGTTTACGAGCCCGTGATCTTGCAGCCGACTCTCTGTTCTTTATCATTCTTCGTTGTCTCCTCTCGACAACTTTCTCCAGAGCTCCGCTGCTTCGTCTTCCCCGGCCAAATGAATATGGAACTGGGACTGGAGAAAATGAAGATGTCTCTATGCTGTTTTTTGTAATCACATCAGATGATATTGTACTTGTAGGAGATCTTGAAGCAACAGTTACACCTCTTGTGCCTAAACCAATTGCACCAATGCCGCCACCCTGAATTAAAGCGTCGTGTAAAGGAGGTTTGGAGGCTACAGCCATATTAGTCCCAGATCCAGTAGTAAGCTGGGGATTGTTAACTAAATTCATAGAAGAAGCAAAAGTCACAGTAGCTGGTTTGGGAAAAAGTGGCTGCTGCTGTTGCTGAGAAGACCTTACAGCTCCTGCCCCTAAAAACCCTGCACCTTGATTCTGATTAGAAACCAGATTTTTGTTCTCAGGTAACTGATTTCCCATGAGCATCCCAAGAGCCAAACTAGCATTATTGTCTTCTCTTGATAATCCACCATAAAATCCACAGTTAAATGGCCTCTCAATATGTTGAGGTTCTTCTCTTACCACTCCTGCTCTAGCCAAAAATTCCTCCAAAGTCACCTCCCCTAATGTCGGTTGTCGCCGGGGCATTGCCTCGATTCCACTGCCATCTTGAACACTAGTATTCTCTTTACTCAAGTCTTTCCAAACTTCATCAACCGTTTTCTGACTAATCGTTCGGGGTAAAGTTAACGAACCTTGCCTCTGCAAGTTCCCACCATAGACACTTCCAGCTCCGCATGCAGCAGCAGCCGATGTCATTGCCTGAGACTCTTCAGCAGTCCATATATTTTTCAGAAGCTCATCCATATTCATCGAACCAACATCCTTTCCAAGTCCACTCCAGGTGCTCTGAAACTCATCAAAAGTTAAAGAGTATATGGAAGGCTGTCTGGTCAAAGTGAAATTTCCTTGTGCCTTAGCCATTGTGCCTTCTCCTGGTGGCATATCCTCAAAGTTCCTGAAATTCATTTGAGAGCTCAACTCGTACAGCCTTAAGATAACTGCCTCGAACAACCGTCTTTCTCTTATAATCGGTCGAGTTTATTCCTTTTTAGCTGGATCTATCTGGTTTTCTTACTACTGAATGAAGGAAAACTTGTCAGTGGAATGAAAGATACAGATCAATGGTCATCTCTGAATCCTGTATTAAATAGCTGTTAAACATTACCCTTCAATTACTATGATTTCCATACACCTAAGACTAACGCAAAAACTTCCAAACAAGATTCACCTTCAAGAATTTTCCCAGTAGAAAATTGAACTCTCAAAATAACTTAACTGGAAAAAGAAAACTAGTCAAAACATATTTGAAAACGGCTCAAAAGTTATTTCCTTTAGTTTGTTCTTACACGTAACTTATTTTTTTAAAACAAATCAAGTTCATCCTTTAAAACTTTACAACCTTTCTGAGTTTTAAAATAGTCCCAACTTTTACAAGCCATTTTATCACAGTTCAATAAACACATATCTTGAAAACTGTTATGCAAGAAAAACTTTCAAGCCACCCAGTTCAGCATAGTGACCAAAAATGGAAAAGCAAGCATCATTATAATTAAACACTTTGATTACACCAATTCAGTTAAGTGCTGAGACTAAATCTAGAACATTTGGATCATTTATTCCAAGCTCTATATAACCCAAAACAGGCTGTCAATATCAAGAGATCATAAGTCTCTAAACTGACCCTTTTTCAGAATCTACAAACCCAAGCTTCAAAGAGAGACCAAACAAGTACAAATCAAAACGCCAAAACAAAATCAATCAAAATTTTAAAGTCAATTCAGATCAAATCCTGAAAAACAGCACAACTGCAGATAAGATTAGTTTGAGAGCTAAAACCACAGCTCATTCCATCTTCTCCAAATTCACGGACCCATCTAAGGGTTTGAAATTCCAAGCATCAGCAGTCCCAAACCAGCATTTTTACAGCAATAAAACACAAAAACAGAGAACCCCATTACAGAACAAAAAGAAGGGAAAAGGAAAAAGAAAAATTTATCTCCATTTTTTAGCAGTGAGAAACAAAACAAAACACAGCAACAAAAAGAAACACTGGGACTGGGAGTGAAATAAAATGGCAGCTCACCTTTATTTTTTTTCCCTTTTTTCCCCTTTTTCTATGGAAAATTTGTTGGATATTTTTGGGAAAATTGGCAGTGACCTGAACTTAGAGAACCCTTCTTTCTTTGGGCTGGTGGAGACGACAGGTGTCTCTCGCAGAGATCTGAGCTTATATGGAGGATTTGTGAGCTTACTTTTCTGGGTTTTTTTTTAAAAAAAATAAAAATTTGGACTTTCTTTTTCTAATTTCTTTTTGGGTTAGAAATATAATATTAATAAGCAAAGAGATCCATCTAGATATCGCAACGTGGACCAATGATTGAAGGTCTGAATGCTGAGGCTGACAGGACAGCCAATGGGGAGGAGCAATGTGGAGAATCTGAGCCGTTGGATTTAGCTTTCCGACAAAGAGGATGCGATTGTAATATTTGCAGTTTTATTGGTTGGTAACGGTTTGAGGTTTTTCTACTACGAAAGAACATCATGTGCTGCTGTTGTCCAATCGGAATTTGCCAGATTTCCAATCAGAGAAGACAAAACTTTTAGACTAAGAAACTATTTTGGTTTTTTCTTTTTCTTTTTTTAAGAATACAACTTTTGTAAAAAGGTATTTGGATAATTATGTAAAATTGGTACTAAATTTGACGTTTTATATTTTTTTGGAAAAAGAAAGAAATTATATTATAAAAAATACCCCTTGACTATAGTGATCGGTTTCAATTATAGTCCTGATCTTTCAAAAGTTTCATTTTAGCTCTTGAAGTTTGAAGTTTGTTTCAAAATGACCCTTTGAGACATTTTCCGTTAAATTTATTGACAATAAATGATGTATTTGCATGTGTTTTTTCATGTATGTGTTCAAATTTATTCACATAAACAACAATGTATATGCAAACACGTCATTTTTCGTCCATGAATTTAATGAGAAAAAAAAACTTTCAAGTGTCATTTTGAAACAAACTTCAAATTTCAAAGGCTAAAATGAAACTTTTGAAAGTTCAGGGGTATAATTGAAACCAACCCCATAGTTGAGAGGTATTTTTGATAATTTAACAAAAAAAAAATCAAGATTTAAGTGTATACCATCAATTTTTGTTATACACTTTCCATTTCATTAAATAAATGTTGTGATTTTTACCTTAAATATGAATAAATGTTACCATTTTTATGTATTTAATTAATTATGAAATATATAAAAAAAAACAAAAACAAAAACAAAATACACACGTGACTATAGTTGGATTTTTGTTGAAAATGGTGAATTTTTAGATATTTATTCAATAATCTATTATGTGCATTTGATCGAGTTTATTAATTGTATGTTAGATTTGACTTTCATTGAAATTAGTAAAATTTGAAAGTTTTTTATTGTTATTTTTATAATTATAGTGGATGGATAAAGTGAAATTTGAACAAAATGTACCTATTATCATACATGCCTAGGTCTATGACTCAATTTTATTTATTTATTTTTTTTTTTAGAAATATATGACCGAATTTGATGAAATTGAAATTTTATGATAAAAATCAATATAACTTGTCAAATTCAAAGTTTGTATACATACACACTCATCCTCATTCAAATTTAAGATTTCTTTAAATTGACATTAAACTTAAAAGTTTAGGTGGATAAGTAACGGTGAATTTAATATTTAAAATATGTTTTAACAATTTCTTTTTTCTGTCTTTTCGCAAATAATCTACCTTTATAAAAAAACTGAAGTTATTCCTTTCAAACTCGAAAAAAAAAAAGTTGTTATTCCTTTGAACAATGAAAATTTATGAATAAGGACACTAATGTGTACAATTACATGAACTATTACAAATTATTTTATCACAGTTTTAAAAATAATTTTAGAAATTAAAATGGAAAATTTATATATTTTCAAAGCAATTTTCCATACCGTTGTCAAGTTTCATTAAAGCAAATAAGACTGAAGAAAAAAAAGTGTTGATTTTATAGAGAATCATATTCTTTTTTATCAGATATAATCTTTATCGAATTCACTGTATTAAGATAGCTTATCACATAACAAAACCTAGACCATGTATAAATTAGAGACATTTAAATATAAAATTCATGATGCGAATAAAGTTAAATGGCTTCAATTTCTAGTTAAAGACATTCAAGCTTAAACTATATAAATAATTATTTAAATTAACTCAGCGGTAATTGACATGTACCTTCAACCAAATGTCATAGGTTTGAATCTTCCACCTTAAATATTGTTCAACTAAAAAAATTATTTTCAAAAGTTACTTTTCAAACTTATTTTTTATGCCTTCATCAATTTAATTTTTATTTTTAAAAATCACATATCCCATTATTAAACATCTCACCTTCACTTTTTTCTCTTTGAAAAGGACATCTAGCTAAGTTCAAATTATTATCTGGAGATAAAAACATTCCATGTGTTGATGGTCAAATTTGGTCGGGAGGAACTCACCTGACCTTCACGTGCCACCAACGGTAAATTTGTAGATGAGGGGAAAGACGTGACCTGGAAAACGGTAAACCTGCACACCGGTGTGGTGCTAGTCACACTGCCTCCGATGCTTAAGTTAGAAAACGGAAGTAGCAGGGCAAGAGAGCAAGAGAGAGTGTAGGGTTCAGAGAATGAGTTTCGGGCTCCCTTCTTCAGTGGCGAAGAGGGGTTTAAATACCTGCTCATGCTCCTAGGGTTTTTAGGAATTCGGAGGCGTTTCGGGACGAACCAGGCGGAACCGGGGCGGCTAGAGGTTGTTGGGACCTAACGGAGTCGGACGAACTCGGCCCGCACAAGCGGGTCGAGCATGGGGTCGGGCCAAAAGCCCGATCCCTTCGGCCTTGGCCCGACCCCTTGGCCCGTTTCGCCTCCAGGGTCCATCCTTTGGTCCTATTTTTGGGCTCGCGTCGGGTTGTCCTCGTCAGCTCCTTGTACATCGAAGTGGTCCAAAATTACCCATAACACCATGATCTATGAGATTTTATTATCCTTCTTAAAGACGAGACATTTTTTTTTATAGCAAATGAATGGGAAAGAGGAGAGTGTGAAAAATACTCGTTAATTAATTTTAGTTAATGTTTAAATTAATTTTAATTGCTTTAAGTTATTTATTTAATTATTTATTATCCGGTATAAATATTTTTAATTAAATTCAATAATTAAATTATTTTTCCTAGGAACAAAAACCTACCAAAGCAAACATATATATTTTACTCCTGGATGTCAATTATCATATCTATTCAAACACTGACATTCAATGGATAAAAGAAGTTTTAAATATTATTTTGGTCCATATGCTTTTGAAATATTCATTTGGGTCCCTATGCTTTTAGTTTTAGTTTATTTTGATCCATGTAGTTTCAAAATGTTCATTTTGATCCCTATACATTTTTCATTTTCTCTATCTCTCTCTCTTTTTTATTGTAATTTTAGCATGACACACTTCGCTTAGTAAATTATTTAAAATATAGTCATAAATTTGTATTAAAAGTATATGGACCAAAATAAACAAGAACAGAGACCAAAATAAACCAAAGCCAAAAGTACGGCAAACAAAATGAACGTTTTGAAGGTACAAAAATCAAAATAAACCAAAATCAGAAATACGTTGACCAAAATAGTATTTAAATTAACCATAAAAGAAATTCAAGTTGTTGATAGAATAATATTTACATATCAGTTCTTATTATAATACTATCACTTCTTTTAGTACACAGTGCGAGGGTCTAGGATTTAAACCTCCGACGACCTCAATAGAAGAAATAATTATACATATCAATTACCATTATACTAGACTCATAATTTTGACATTATTATTATTTTATTAATTGAACCATTACTATATGGTGGTACATGAATTAAACTTTAGGTAACAAAAGAGATAGGTCGTTGACTTGGTGCTCATTTACTTGGTGAGAATTAGTTACTATAATCAACTTTAGCTATTATAAGTTTTTTTCTCCTTATCATATGGTTGGTTTGAGAGACAATAAAAGAAAACCTACACTTCCCCTACCCTAAACCCCCAATATTATAAAAGTGCGAGTTACTATCTTATAGTACGGTGACACATGTCTCGTTGAGTTGATTTTTTTTTTTTTCATACAAATTAATGGAAAAAAAAAAGAATTTGTTTGTAATCCACACTTTCGTGCTTATTCCATTTTAATCTTTAATTTTCAAACATTTTGTTTGAGTTAAGAATTATTCTACTTGTCATTTTTCAAAAATTAAAATTTAGGGACCATACCAAGATATTAGAAAATTTAAATGTTAAAACATAATAGGTTGAATTAAAAATTTAATCCATACTTTGGTTAAAGTTTAAATTTCATCATTATTGTTTAAAAAGTTTTAATTTAGTTCTTATGGTTTGAGCTCAGTTTTAATTTGGTCTATTGATTTGAACTTAGTTTCGATTTAAATCCCTATAATTTAGTCAAAGTTCACAAATCGCTCTGTTATTTATTATATTGACAATTTTTTTTCACGTAGGTAATTTTCTATTTCTATAATTGTGTGTAAGTCGACCATATTAAATTCAAACTATAGTGATCAAATTGAAGCTAAGTTCGAACTATGGAGATTGATTTAAACTTTTAAAACCACAAAAGCCAAATTTAAACGTTGCCCAAATGATTAGAACTAGCTAGAGTTATAATTTAATAAACATAATAACTATCTAATACCAACTTCATAAATAAGTTAGAGAGGAAGTATATTTTAGATTAAGCTTTGACAATTCGACATTATTTATAATAAAGGACGACGGCTTTTTGTTACAATACAATTAAAATAAAAATGATTGATGTCAAAGAAACAAAAATAAAAATAAAAAATGATTGATTCGGTGAAACATATGCCGACAGACAGGGGACATGGAACAATTCAAAATGGAATTCATCGATTGAAGAAAGGAAAAAATTGACAAATTTGCTTAAATTATTTTGATTCTTTTTAACAAAATAATTATCATTATAGATTATTCGAGTTCTTGTCTCAAATATATTCTTACTTTTATTTCTCTTTACCCATAGATCATAATATATATTCACACAAATTATCCTTTACTACTTTTCAAAATAATAATAATAATAATAATAAATCGATAAGAGAAATTAAAAAAATGGAAAAGGAAAACCCTTGAAAGAAGAAGACAACAATGTTGAAGAATATGATATATTATTTCTTCTTTAAACAAAATCTAAAGTAAAGAAAGTAAAATGATTAATAAAGTTGAGACTACCTAAAGGTTAATATACTGATATATACCATGATTAGAAAAAGTAGAGAAAAAAAAATCAATTTTGACTCTAGATTTGTGGTTGTATCAATTTAGACCCTAAACTTTTAATTTTATCAAATTGTACACCTTGAACTTAGATAAGTATTGCAATTTTAACCTTAAACTTTAAAAAGTGTTGCAATTTTAACCTTCTAGTAAGTTCTTGCTTCAAACAGTTTTTTTTTTTTTTTTTTTTTTTAATGCATTCAATAAATTATAAACCATATGATAAGAAAAATCAATTTTTGTTGAGTTTATGCAAAGTTATTCAATGGTTAATATGTGCATTGGTTTTAAACTTATCTTTATGCAAAGCTTTATTTATATTGAATTAATGAGTTTGTGAAGATTTTACATTTTTTTTCTTTGGTTAAAATTAGTGGGTGAATACGCGGAAATTGAACCAAGGGTAAAAATTGCATCACTTGTTTAGGCTTAGGATCCAATTTGATGAAGTCGAAAGTTTAGGATTCAAGTTGATACAACTTAACAAGTTTATAGGGTCAAATTTTATTTTTTTTTTTCCAAAAAAATAATAATAAAATGGGTAAGATACCAAATAACTTTCCTCAATGTCAGAGTTTGAATTTTCATCCTTTATTTGAATTGTAATTCTTAAAAAAAAAAAAATAATAGAATAAATTTATATCATAGACTACTTCGACATGATGTATCAATTGTTTCGTTCAAACTTCCAATTTTATTGATTTTAACCCTCAACTTAAATTAGTGTTTTGATTTTTACCCTTTATTCAATTTTTGCTAAATTCACGCACTAATTTTAATAATAATAAAAGTATAGATCTTTTAAAAACACAGTCATTTGAACAAAAACCAAACTTTTGCATAAAATTGAGATGGATTAATGCATAAGATTCCTAAAATTAAATTTAAAAGATCAACAAAAATCCAATTTTCTTGTCATTTTTCTAAGTTCAATCATTTTCCTATGTGATATACATTTTATAATGTTAGAGATAGTCTGTGCAGTTCTCTAACTATTTTTACAGGACAATGTTTATACTATATATTTGGATGTCAAGAAAAATAGTAGCATATTAAATCTTAAGTTTTTTTTTTTTTTACAACATGTAGGGTGTGAGAGATTCGAACCATAGACCTCTTGGTCATTAGAGCAAGTTTGATGCCACTCATGTTGGCATATTAATCTTAAGTAGTTGGTCATCGTGACTTGAATTAATTCTTTATAAGTTTAGCCCCTTTAGTATTTACAATAGTCCTCATTGACTTTCGGGACCAACTCCAAGATAGTTATATTATTTTCACATTTATTTATTATTGGGTAAAATACATTTTTGGTCTCTCATGTTTGGAGTCAGTGTCTAATAGATCCCTAGGTTTCAAAATTGAACAATCAAGTCCCTACTGTTTTGGAAATAGTTTTATTTGGTCCCTCCACCGTTAATTTTTTTATCGGTGCTGACATGGCAGATAACGGATCCTAACCTGGCACGTTCAAAAAATAAAATAAAAATTTTAAATTAAAATAATAATTAAATAATAAATAATTAAATTAAATTTTAAAAAATAAAAATCTCTCACGCTCTCTCCTCTCTCCCAATCCACGAAAACATCAAAGCCTCTCCCTCTTCTGGTTTTATTTCTTGTCTCTCCTCTTCTTGCCGGTTTCCGTCGCTGCCGCCACCTCCCCTCCGCCTACGCCGCCTTCCTTTTTCTTTCCATTCCTTTTCGTCCCCTCCCATTCTTTCTCTTTCTCTTTCCCGCCACCGCCTCCCCTTCTTTCCCTTCTTTTCCTTTCTTTCTCCTTCCTTTCCCTTCCTTCCCTTTCTCTTTTCCTTTTTTCTCGTCGCCTCGTTCGCCATTTTCGCCTGAGTAAGATAGATGAAGAGATTGAAAAATGAACAAGATAAACTCAAATCGACGTTGCTGCGTCTTTTTTTTTTACTCAAATATGAAATTCTTGTGAAGAGAGTGTGTTATTTTTTTTCAGATTGAAGTGGGGAGGTTCTTTTGGGTGAGTTTTTTAGTTTGAAGAGAAAATTGTGGGTTTGTCGAGGAAGATAAAGATGGGGGAAGATGGGGGAGGAGGGTTTGTAACTTTGTACAGATTGAAGAAGAAGATCGGGGGGGGGAGGTTGAGGAATAAGAAGATGAGGCTGGGGTGGGTTTTTGTTTGAAGAAAAAAGGAGGGGTGAGTAGCTTTTTGTTTGAAGAAGAAGAGGGCAAGGGCTGCAGCGGCAATATGGCAATGATGGCAAGGGCGACGGCATCAACAAGGGAAAGGAAGGAAAAGAAAGGGAAGGGTTTTCGTGGGGAAAAAACTTCCCTGCATACCACCATTAAAATGTTGACAACTAGGAGAAATAAATTTTGGGGTGGGGGTGAGAGGGGGAGAGAGATTTTTTTTAAAATTAATTATTATTATTATTTATTATCATTTTTATTAATGTGTCACATCAACAATCTTTAAAAAAATTAACGGTGGAGGGACCCATCCGAAACAATGGAAACTTTTTTTTTTCAAAAAAAAAAATTCCACTGTTTTGGAAATGGTTCTATTGGGTTCCTCCACCATTAATTGTATGATTTTGAAATCTAGGGACCTATTAGACACTGACCCCAAACTTAAGAGACCAAAAAAGTATTTTATCCTTTATTATTTTATAATTAATTAAATACAAATAAGAATATATATATATTTTAATAATTTTCAAACGAAAGTTTATTAGGAGATAAAAAAGGTTGGTACATCTCCGTAACAACAAAAACAAGGTACAGTACAGGAGTTAATCCACCTGATCATTATAAAATGTGTGACAAGGCAAAAAAAATTAACTTGAAACTTTTCTTCTCTAGATTGCATATTGTCGCAAAACAAATAAATGCATATACTTTAAACATAACCAGCTGTTAAGTTTTTGTTTAGCAGAACGTTACTACAACTCTTCATTAAAGAAGATGTAAAACATTTTTTGATCTCTTAACCATTCATTTAACAGCCATAGAAAATCAAAAACAAAATTTTCAACTCAAAGAATCATAAATTAAAATTTAGGGTTTACGAAAGTTGAAGAGATTTGAGTGTAATTTGTGGAAGAAAATCCAACCTACGACGTAGGTAATAGGTATTGAATGTTGATGGCAGACAATCTGGTGCTAAAAAATAAAAAAAAAAAAAAAGAAAAAGAAAACCTTTTACTTGTCGTATCAAATTAGAACACGTCACTTTCATGTGATTCACACGTGGCGAGCTCTGATTGTTGTTTTGTTGTTGTGGTGGTCCCGCACTTTGTAGGCTTAATCAAAGCTTATATTAATGCTTACAACAAGTCCACCATTGTCTCATTCTCATTTTGCCGACTTGTTTAATCATTGGGATATTGCCTTATTTTTCTTTTTTTAAATTTGGCTTAGTTTTATTTTAAAAATTTTAATTTGATCTCTCTAATTTTTCTATAAGGTGTGTCACAATTGTGGTCTTTCGGATTTCGTAAAGCGATTGTGCAGCACTTACGAACCCATAAGTAAGTCAGTCAATTCAAATTCAGATCGTCGATGACACTACCTATATCGCGATCTCCACTACCATTCTTGGAAAACGATTTTAGAAAACTAGGTTAGAGAGAAGGTTTTGGAAAACGGTTGAAAATATTTTGAGAGAATATATGTTGCAAACTATCAAGTAAGTAATAAGGGACAACAACAACCTTGATAATGAACAACCCAAATAGGAAGGAATGACAACTAATCTTACCTCCTATACTACATTAGGAGACATTTTGCCTTTGACGCCTGTATAAGGTGCATGTGATAAGAGCATAGTAACACAATATGGAAAGAGTGCTCCCAATTATTTGAAGAGTTTTCTTTCATTGCCTTCTTTGGGTTGAAGAAAAAGATTACCACCTTCGCTGTTGGCACTAAATGTTGAGCTTGGTTGTGTAGATTTGATCTGCATTGTTGCTCTATTAGGTCTCTATAGTTTAAACATAGTTTCAACTTGGCCTCAATGATTTCATAAGTTTTGATATTGTTTGGTTTAAATGGTTTAAAATTGCTTTTTTTTTTTTACCCACTCAAAAACTAATCTATTTGTTCATTTTTTTTACTCGACTTTAAACCTTTATATAGTCAAATAACAAAGTTAATCAAATAGAAAATAATAGATCATCACCATATGAATAGAAAATATGTCACATGTTTAATATGGTAACACCTCGTTCAAATAAAGACAAATTGTGAGATTTAACCAAATTATAAAGATCAAGTGGAAGTTTTAAAACCATATAGAGAGGACCAAATTGAAAATGAGCACAGTTAAATTATAGGGAAAAATACACTTTTAGTCCCTAAGGTTTGAGTTAGGTTTCATTTTGGTCCCTGAGTTTTCAAACTCAACAATTTAGTCCCTGAGGTTTGAGATAAGGAGCAATTTGGTCCCTGCCATCCATTTTACCGTTAAATCTAACCGGCTGCTGACGTGGCACTATTATTTTAATTAAAAAATAATAATTTGTAAATTTTTTAAATAAAAATATATTAAAATAATAAAAATATTATTATTTTTAATTTATTTTATTTCTTTTTATTTCTCTCCTCTCTTCCACCTTCTTCTTCCTCCCCTCCTTCTATTGTTTCTTCTTCTTCAACGATATTCCATCCATTGCCGGCGGCCGGAGACCGGCGACCGGCCGCCGGCCACCGCTCGCCGGTGGCCGCCGCGCGACGGTAACTTTTTTTTTTTCCTTCTCTTCTCACTCTCTTTTTCCCTCCTTCTTCAGTTTTTTTTTTAAAATAATAAACCGACTTCGCTGGAAAAATCTCAGAAACCAGTGCCCATAGGCCATGGCATAGAAGTGAAGAACCTGAATTCTCATTCTGAGGTTGAAACAATGCCATCATTCTAAAACCCCTCAGAGACGACTTTAAGATCAGAATCACAGCCGACCAGAACCTCTAATTTTTACCGGACCAACAATTAAACCATAAAACTCACCCACTTCAGCACAAAATTTCTGCAAAAACAGAATGCAGAACTTGCTAAAAACTCAAATCCTATCCATTAAGAATCTCCAACAATGATCAACAAGTGCTGCAACAGCAAATCATGCATTCAGCTGCAAGAGCATATAGTTTTTTTTTTCTTCTCCCTCTTCTTCCCTCTTTTCTTTCTGTTTTTCATTAAAAGAAAAAAAAAATTGAAGAAACTAAAACTCAGATGTAGAACTCGTTCCAGCCTTTCAAAAAAAAATAGAGAAACAAAATGGGCAGATCGACCGATGGGGAGGCCAAACGATCGACTGCGCGGCGACGAGGAACGGAGCGAGCGTGCGAGGCGGCGGCTACGACGGGATCGACTGGCGGGGGCGATGAATGAAGTGAGCGTACGAGGCGGCGGCTGCGACGGGATCGACTGGCTGCGAGGAGTGGCGAGCAGCTCAGATCTAGATCTGCGACGGCTGCTTCAGATCTGCGTCTGGAAGGCTGCGACTTGAGTGCGGCCGGCGCTGCCGTCGATGGGTGTTCAAGATCTGAAGGGTTGTTGGTCCTCGTTTCAGATCCACGACCGGTGGTTTGCGAGCGAGAAAGATCGAGTTTTGCGACGGAAAACGTGAAGATGACGACCTCAGTTTGCAAGTGAGAGAGATCTGGTTTGCGACCTCAGTTTCGTTTATTTATTTAAAAAAAAAAAAGTTTCCGGCACCGCCGCTCGCCGGCAGCTTGTGGCTGGCAGCCTTTGTTATTGAAGAAGAATGGAGATGAAGATGGGAAGGGGTGAGAAGAGGAAAGAAATAACCAAAATAATATAAAATAATTTTACTTTTATTAAATTAATATATTTTTAATTTTAAAAATTAAAAAACAATATTTTTAATAAAAAAAATACATCCACGTCAGCAATCCGTTAAATTTTAACGGAAAAATAGATGGAGGGACCAAAATGCTACTAAATGCAAACCTCAGGGACTAAAATGTTGAGTTTGAAAACTCAGGGACCAAAACGAAACCTAAACCAAACCTCAGGGACCAAAAGTGTATTTTTCCCTAAATTATATTATTAATGTCTCATTTGATAACCACCTGGTTTTGGCTTTTGAAAATCAAGTTTATAAACACTACTTCAATTTATAGGTTTTCTTTGTTTTGTCATCTACCTTCTATTCTTTTTTTTTTAAAAAAAAAATTAACTAGAAATTCAAACATGTCCTAAACAAATATGAAAATCATTATATGAAAAATGAGAGAAAACCAGCATAATTTTAAAAAATCAAATGGTTATCAAATTGGACTTTTTTTTTTTTTTTTTTTTTGAAATGAAATCAAATGGGACTTAAATTAAGTTCATTTTGCATTCTAATTATGAAGATAGATCAATCTTTTGCATACACTATAACAAACCTTAGCCCCTTTTGTATTCTCACTTAACTACGCATACATCATAAGGAACAAAATTGAAATATTTGAATTACGACTTAGAGAATAGGACAAAATTCAAGGTTGTGTGGTGTGAGAATTTGAACCTCTACTTTTTTTTTTTTTGTCCATGATATATATGTCTAAAAATATATACCTTTTGCTCATATTAGATATCCATTTTTTAATCTAAGGTGGTGCTTGAGGTTTATAGTAAATGATTTTCTCACCAATTTATTTTAGTAGAACAAATATAAAGGGGTATTCAAAAAAAAAAATACAAACAAATGTAAAGGGATGGAGATTCAAACCTCCAACCTTAAGAGAGAAGTAGATATCAATTACTATTGAACTATACTCATTTTGATAATGATTTTCTCACCGTAGATGACCCAAAATCTATAACGCTCATTTCATTATCCATTGAACTATACTCACGTTAGCAAAAGACAATAGAAAGAAACTTTCCAAACTTGAACTTTACTAAATACAATTAAAAATTTACAGTGACACGTATATTCAATCATACCATTATCACTAATACAATACCACATTACATAAACTACTACTAGTTTTTACTCCAGAAATGTCAAATTCTTCTCTGTAGGCATAATTTAGAACTTGAATAAACCAAAATCATATTGTAAATGAGTTGAATCTGTAATTCAGACAATACACCTCTTTTCATGACAAATTTGTTATCAATACGCAAGTAATAGATATTCATGGTCATGCACACAATAACCCCAAACGCAAGACACCAATCAACAACAAATTGAACCAAATTTAGCAAAGATTAGGTTCATAATACCAATGTTAGACATCAACTTTCCAATTTCAATATGACCAACAAAAAATATGCGTAAACTTGGATTAATGAGCTATTTTAGTCATCTCATTGAACTTTTGTATTACATAACAAAAATACTAAACCATCAATCTTTAACCAAATAACAAACCTAAAATTGGTGGATGTAATGCAAGGATGACTTATACAAGTTCAAGTATAAAGAAAAAAAATAGAAGACCATGAAAGTTTAGAAATCAAAATAGATAGGATGCACCTCATTCTACTGAAGACTTCTTTCTTAGATCCTGAAATGTTACTGACAGACTAGAATTGGACTTCAGCCTATTGTCAAGGAATGGCAACCAATAACTAGCATACTACTCTTAATCAACCAAGAACAAAACTTAACAGAACATGTATTCAATACTTTCAGTAGTATGAACAATTTTCAAACTAATGCTTATACTGAAAGTAACACGACACTAACTAAGAGATTGTCTGAAAGTGATTTTGGCCAAACATGCACTGATGCGACTTAAATAATCATGTGGGAAAATACAAAATGACAATGTTTGATATTAATATGACTGGCAGCAGATTATAGTTTCTATCCAAACACAACTAATGACTACATCGACAAGGAGGGACTGACGCCTAATTATCTCACAAGTCATAACATAAAATGTGATCAAAATTTAGCAGAACAGTTTTAAACATTTTCAATATTCTAGACAGGTACTGGATTAGAAAATAACAAACAAACTTACCTCTTTCTTCATTCTGTAAGACCTGAAACCAATTCCCATTATTTCTAAATCTATATAAAACTCTATTCATTGTGAGCCATAGCACAGTTATTACATTGGTAAGAAATCATTGATTAATGAGTGTCCCATGTGGACACAGGACATGATGATAACAGAAATATTCAATGGCGACATGAGAATTTCAAATTTAAATAGCGAGTGCTAAATAACCCTACAGAGATAGAATAAAGTGATAACCAAATCCACATACGAAAGGATCAATGTTTGATTCAACACTATCAGGCAAAAGGGTTGTATAATCAACGAAAATAAATCGAAGGCAATTTCTCAAGAAACATAGCACAAGCAGAAAAATGGAACAGAGATGTGCACAAAAAATGAGAGAATCAGATGATTTTCCAACCAAAACTAACGGCTAAGTCAGAACTACATCGCCTAACACATGAGAATTGAGAAAAAGGAGAAAGTTCAGAATTAAGAACAACGGGGTGTGACGGAGCTTCATAAGAAAAGTAATGCCATTCATTCATACTGCTATTCTAAATCCAGGCTTCCAATTAACTAAGAGCATTCCGATACCGAATAATATAATAGCAAAAGAGTCAAAACCATTACGACAAAAAATCTAATTTTATGAGAAAACAGATAAAAGAGTTGAACACAAAAAACCTTGTAAATTAGAAAGCATAAAAATTAAGAACCGCAACAAAAAACCACCATAACAAAGTCTTTTCCAAAATGCATATTCGTTTCAACGGTAAGATTTCTGGAATCTTGCACGAGCTCCACGACCACCAAACTTCTTGGGCTCGCAGCGTCGGGGATCGGCGACGAGCAAAGTCCTATCGTACCTGACCAGGATGTCCTTGATTTCCTTCTTGCTCTGCTCGTCCACGTACTTCTGGTAGAACGCGACCAAAGCCTTAGCGATGCTCTGACGGATGGCGTAAATCTGCGAAGTGTGACCTCCACCCTTCACTCTGATACGCATGTCGACTCCAGAGAACCTGTGTCGTCCAAGGAGGAGGATAGGCTCGTAAGCCTTGAAACGGAGGATCTCCGGCTCGACGAGTTCGATTGGGCAGCCATTGATCTTAATCAAACCCCTACCGCGCTTGCAGTAGGTCACCGCGACCGCCGTCTTTTTCCGGCCGAAACACTGAACCGACTCGATCGGAGCAGCCATGTTTTCCGAGTTCTGATGGTTTACCTGGTTGGCCTCCTGCAAGAAACCCTAGAGCTCTGAGAGAGGAAGTTCTGAGAGTGGGCAAAGAAAAACGAAGCGGGCAATTTATATGGGATGACAGATTAGGGTTTTGGGACGAGACCTTATCGGGCCAAAACGCACCGTTTTCGTCTAGATGTAGTGGGCTTCGTTTTAAAATTGGGCTCAAACTTTGAATGGGCCGGCCCGTTTCTTCCGAATCTAGTAAACCGAATTTCGAATAATTTACAAAAAGGGAAATCCTTACAAATGGCTAGAATTAAGTGTAGTTTTGAAAAATTGTCAAACAGATTTTTTTAATGAAAAATGGCTAACTGGTATTTTTAATTTATTTTCGTACATTTTAATCTTCCAATTTTACCCTTGATTCGTTTTCCACATCTCACCCTATATTTGTGCAGCGCATCTAATCATTTTTTTTAAAAAAAAATAGGAAACCACCAATCCCATGAATCAAGGACAGTTAGAGCACAAATCTTTTCTCTCTTCCCATTTGAAATTAAAATCCATATTTTTTTTGCTTGCAATCTGATAGACTACCCAAAATATAGGTTTTTGATTCAATTTTTCAGTTGATTTTTACGGGTTGTTTCATCGTCTTTTCCAGGAAGGTTGATCGATTTGTTGGTTCATCGTTCCTTCCAACGTTGTAGGCTGATCATAGGTATGTTTCAACATATTTGTCTTCATTTTTTAAGAATCATATTAGTTCTTTTGTTTATTATTGTAATTTTTTCTCTTTCTTTTCAAATTTAGATGTCTGCTATTCTCCTTTCTATATGGTAGGATGGGTTGTGGGATAATTGCAATCAATACACTGGATTCAAGGTGTCAACAGTGTCAGTCCATTCAAATTGTTCCTTCAAACAAGTCATGCATAAATAGTAAGCTTACAAAATTAATCATCTCTCCTTGTATAAATTTATGGAAAACTGACAGTATTTAGGCTTTGTGAGGATAAAGACGTTGCATGGTTATTATTTTTTTATCTCCAATAGCACGACCAATGAAATCAGTATCGTAGTAGACTATGATCTTTCTGAAACTGTAAATGTTACAAATACAATGTGTATGCAACAAAATCCTGAGAAGTCCATCATTCTCTCCCAAAAAAAAAACAAATATTTAAGTTCATTGATTCCTATGGAGTAAACATACATTTGGAAGAAAAGTATGTGTTCTAATCAAAGACTGATATGAAGAAAGTCGTATATTTATTTGTCCTCAAACATAGTTTTCAATTTAAGATTGGTATGTTAGATCCTCCCGGTTTCAGAATGGTCAACTTTGGGTTGTTCGAAAATATGTTGATAAACATTCATGTTGTCTTGACGTGGTAAACAATGACCATAGGTAAACCACGTCTTTCATTGTAATCTTCCAATTTTGAAAACTTACTAAACTTAGCTAGAATTATAGTGTAGATGTTTAGAATGTATTGTCTAATCATATAACAAATACAGTCTATTTGTCTTCCAGCTAACAAGAACTGTGCCTTTTTATCTTACATTTCCAACTAACAACCATATTTTTCAAGTTAACTTGGGATTAACAACAATTTTAAAGTAAGTTTACTAGCAATGTCAATCACCCCAAACTAACTAGTACAAATAAAGACACGTTTCTTTCAGTCTAAATCTTCAATAAGGATTAAGGATCACTTGGAAATACCAGCAAACATCAAACTACTATGGGAACTTGTAAAATAAATTAAGAACAAACATTAAACTACATTGGAAATGAATTACCTTATTTCTATTCCAACAAATACATTGTCATTCCTATTGTATAAACCTTATCAAAACAAATATACATTATCAATCCAACAAGTTGAATATACCTAGAAAACTTTGAAACATCAATTTGGCAGAGGTAGAATCCAAAAGTCAAACTTTCTTTTAAACGTTTCAAAGTTAAGTTGTATGTCATACTCTCCTAAACATGAAGTCCAAACTCTTACATAATCATAGTTTCACATATTCAAAATGACAAATAGAGATCAAGTCTTACATAATTTAACTTCATCTATTCCTAAACAAAATCATGAGGCAATTATTCTTGTGTCGGTGGTGAGATTGAGATTAAAAGACGGTCAACCCTTACCTTTTTTCATACACAATGTAATTGTGATTAGATAAAGATCAGGATACAATAAAGTGTTGAAATTTTAGTTGCAACAGGTAAGATTTTTTTAAAATCCATATACTGTATATTTTATCTTCTCCTATTTTTTCTCCATAATCGGTGATTTGAATTTAGTATCAAATCTCTTAATTTGAATTTTTGTTTACAGATTTATCTTTTTTATTTCGAAATTTTGTTATTGAATTACACATTGAATTATTCTGTAAATTCCTAGATTCTCTCCTTTTTTATGGTGTATTTGATTTAAATAATTTTTTAATTAAGATTTCTATCAGGGGTATTTTTGTCCGTTTTATTACCAAAAAAACTTACTAAAATTAACATTTGACCATTTTTAAAATTGTAAATTTGGATGACCTTTTTTCAAAACAACTATTTAAAAATGGTCATTTATCTAGTTGCCCCTTACAAAAATAGACCACCCTCAACTCAACATTGATTTGAAAAAAAAAAAATAATAAAGGTTAATTTTATAGTTTTAAAAAAATTATTGAAGTAACAAGGATAAATGGTAATAATTTTGTAGTTCGAGGATTCGATTGTAATAACAATGCTTGTTATGAGTAAAAAATCGCTAATGATAACTCGGTTTAGAAAATCCGGAATTAACGGGCCTGAATGTTAAAGGAGAGGTCCAATACAGTCAGGAAAAGCCACACCTCCCTATTTACTGCTCCTCGGCCTCGACCCATTACCAAGGCCGAGGAGAGGCTCGGCCTCGACCCAATGCCGAGGACGACCAGGAGTAGAGGCCCAGGCCCCTCGCGCTTTGATTCGTTGTCGTCTCATAGAGCTCCGAGGAAAACCCTAAGGGAGAAAAAGAATAAATACCCACGGAGGCCACCTGAGAAGGGGATCAAAAAACATAATATAAAAATCATAGGTATAACTCCGAGACTTCCGGTTACAAATCGTTTTCTCTCATCCGACTTAAGCATCGGAGTGTGTGTGGCCTACATCACAACGGTGTGCAGCGTTTGTTTGTTTTGCAGGTCACATTTTCCCCCTCTCTTCAACAAATTCACTGTTGGTGTCACGTGGAGGTTAGACAGTTAGCCTAGTCGAAATTTGACCATCAACGATGCATATATTTCAATGGTGGTTTAATTTATGCATTTTTCAATACTAAAATCCCATTTGATAACTATTTGGTTTTTTACTCTTTGTTTTTGAATATTAAGCTTATAAACACTACTTCTACCTGTAAATTTCTTTGTTTTTTTAATACCTTCTACCCATGTTTTAAAAAAGAACAAAACTTGCCTAGGTATGTAGGGATCTCCCTACATACCCCATTAAAATCTTGACAAGTAAGAAAGAGGAAGGGAGAAAATAAGAATTTTTTGTTATCTCTCTTAGTTGTCAACGTTTTAATGGTGGTATGCAGGGAGATTCCTGCATACCGGTATGCAGGCAAATTTTTTCCTTTAAAAAATCAAAACCAATTTTTTAAAACTAAAAAAAATAGGTTTTAAAAACTTGTTTTTGTTTTTGAAATTTGACTAGAAATTCAAATGTGTTTCTGACAAAGATGAAATCATGGTAAGGAAATGAGGAGAAAACAAACATAATTTTTTTAAAAAAATCAAATGGTTATCAAACGGAGCCTAAGAATTTAATTGTAACAATTTTGTAAGTTTAGGAGGTGATCAATCAATTGAAAGTTTGATGGTGTGATTGCCAAATTTTTTTTTTTTTTTTTTTTTTGAATTTTTCTCTTTATCACTATTTTACATTTATAAAAATATTATCTACTTCACTTTATATCGTTGCATTTTAAAATGAATTAGCTTCTCAATTTCTTTAGATGATATATGTATCGTTAATTTTTTTTTTAAAAAAAAAAACCATTTAGTAACCTTGATTATCTCAATAATTTATGACTTTTTTGAAAAATTAAAATAAATTTATAGAGGGTATTTACACAATTATCAACTTATACTAAATATTTTCAATTCCAGATTCATTGAGAATGATTAAAATGTTGATGTCGAAGGAAATATCGAGGTCTTAATTTTATGGAAATTTCGATGGAAATATCGACAAAATGTTGATGTCGATAGATATTTCTAAAAAATTTTTAAAATAACAAAAATCAAAAAAAATATTTAAATTAATAAATTAAGGTTTTACATTTTAAAAATAAATTAAAATACTTATTATAAATATTATATCTACATTAGTCACATTTTGCATTGTTTTGTTTATATTTTATAAATTTCTTTACGATATAATGAAAATGTCGAATCACCCTGCATGTCGATGTCGAATCCATGAATATGTGGAAATGTCGATGGAAATGTCAGACATATCGATGAAAATTTAATACATTATGAGACGAACAAATAATGGGTAGAAATAGAAGCCTTTCCACTCTAACCAACAAATAAGGTTACCATTCTTTTCTTTTTGAAGGATAAATATTACTTTCCACGAGTTTGAGATAGATTTTCATTTAGTTTATATTCTATAGCTTTTAGAATCTTTCAATTTAATCCACAAAAGGTTTTGAAAATATTCCATTTTATCTTCAATTGCTTTAAGAAAAATGGTGTAGTATTTTTTAGTTGTTTTTTTTTTTTTTTTTTGAAATAGTATTTTTTAATTGTTTTAACAATGATAAGACAAAAATAATGATTATATAGAATCTTAATAGGAATGTGGTTTTTATTGACATTATCTCAATAATGAATAGGAAAGAAGAGGAAGGAAATGAGTTTCTTAACACTTCTTTTGAGATGATATTGATAAACAAATGAGAAACACTCGAAACCTAACTTTTTTATTTATTTTTTAAGAAGTATACAATAACTTATATATAAAAACACATATGAGGAAATCCAACCAAACATATGAGTGTTTAAATTCTAAACAATTTTTATACAAAATGTTTTAAAAAAATGCATTCTTGAAAAACATTTAAATTAAAATGTATTCCAAACGGACCCTTACTTTGTTTTTAAAAAGAAAAAAATCTTTTATTGCTTTACATTAATATAATTTTTTTTCTTTTTCAAAATTAAGAAAAAAATGTTTGATCCTATAATTTATATAAGTTTATGGGTATTTATGTTTTTTTTTTAACTTTGAATTAAACTAACATCCTTAAAAATAATAATAAAAAAAAATTCTTTATTTTTAAAAGGAAATTTATTGTATACTAATGTGTAGGGATCTCTCTACATACCACCATTAAAACGTCGACAATTAGGAGAGATAAAATAAATTTCTCATTTTCTACTTTTCTCACTCTTTGCTATCAAGATTTTAATGAGATGTATCCACACGTAATTTCCAAAGAAATGAGACATATGTAATGAACTTGATTTTGTAGTGTGAGTGTACAATCTCTAATTTTGATCCGATGATTATTTCTCTCCAAATATAAAATCTTTTCGGGGGCTTTGCAGCTTGTGTCTCGATGTTGAATTTGTCTTAAGGGCTTTGCAGTTTTTATTCTTGGGATTCAACCTTCAACTTCTTGGGAGGTTGGTTGATGTCTTGAAATCTTCAATTCTTTGAATAAATTTTCGATCTGAAATCTTCAATTCTTTGCACTACAAGAAATAACAGATACGATAGCTAACAAAAAAAGCTATAATAGACCTATTATAGCTTTTTTCGAAAGTCCTGACAGCCCCTGCAATTAAAAGTCTTGGACTTTTAATAGCGTTTTTGTATAGGTATGACGAATGCTATAATAAAGTATGGAGATATAGCATATATGCATTGCTATCAAAACTTTTTATAGCGTTTGTTATTAAAGCTATCATATGTTTATATAGCATTTTCTTAACGCTATCGTTAAGCTATTATAGCCTTTTCGCAACGCTATCTTTAAGATATTATAGCTCTTTTTAAACGTTATCTTTAATATATTAAATGTTATCTTTTAACATATTATAGCTGTTTTTTAACGCTATCTTTAGTATACTGTAGCAATTTTTAATGCTATCTTTTAACATATTATAACCTTTTCTCATTGTTATGTTTAACATGTAATATTTTCATAGCATTTTTTTTTTTTTTTTGCTTTGTAAATTGTACTATATCTACCTATATAGTTTACTTTTTGTGCTACCACTGAATTCAATTTATTATTTAAACATCATTTAAATTGGTGCAATTTTGATAAAATTTACTTGAAGTACTTGTTTTTAGTTTAACTAAATCTACACACAGGAAATATTTTCATAGAATATCATGACTTTCCTTCCAAATTGAAATTTTGTAATCTACTTACATTACAAAAGAAAGTATTCAATACCTAACATGGAGTTGTCAATAGTATTGAACAAAAAAGTTATCCAACAATACATAAAATTTGGCGAATATAATTTCTAACAAGAGATAAAGTAGTTCACAAAATACAAAATTCATCAAGTGTTCAACATTATAGTATCATGGAGTTGAGTTGCCACCTATGATCCTTTTGCATGTGTAAAAGTATCATTTCATTCACCTACATAGATGTATAAAATGTGTATAAATATCATTTCATTGAATAAATGTTTGATCTTCGAAGTCGTTTGATCTTCAAGTCTTCAAGAGCTTCAAGGAGTCCTTTGATCTTTGATCTCTAGAAGACTTCTAAGTGCTTTAGGTTTTGAATTCTCATATGAGATTTCCAACCTCTGAACGTTGAAAATGGAGGAGAGTTCCCATATTTATAGAGTTTTTCATGGGTGTGGGCTTAGGCTTTAATAGCTTTTGGGTCCAATCATTGGACTTGGACTTTGTTGGTTTTGGACCCAACTATTTGGATTTGGATTTGGACTTTGTTGGATTAGGGTCTCATCCCTTTGGGTTTTGTTTAAATTTGACCTAAATATCATATGATCCAATTTGATCAAATGGTTATGATGAAGACACATAGTCTTAAAATTTAGGATTGTCTAACGTTGTCTTCAAATTAAGTTTGGGAGACATGTTAATATATAATTGTCCTCAAATTTAATCATTTATAGTTTTGTGATTAATTTGGAGTAATGACCTGACAATTCGTGACAGATCGATTTTTTATTCAATAGGGTATATATATAGGGAGATCCTTACACATCAGTCTGCACTCAAATACTGTTGTCTCTAAAAATAATATTAATACGATATAATTGCAGTAGTTTTTTAGTTTTTTTTTTTTGGAGTTCCATAATTGGAGTAGTTGATTTAATAATGAAATCTTCAAAATGTGACGTGAGGGAGTGTAAACCAACCAAATGTGTTGGCTCATTATTTTATCATTAGTTCTGAAATAGTTGATTGGCTAAGTTATGAATTGAGTGAGCCAATAACTCTACTCCTAGTTGTGGGACTCAAAAACTTAGGACCTGTTTGGTAGGCAATTCGGATTCTGTTTTATGTTTTCAGATTCACTGAATTCAGTGAATATGCGTTTGGCAAACGTGTTTTTTAAAACTGTTTTCGGATTTTGTGATCCAAATAGTGGGAATTCTGAAAACAACTTTTTTATGTTTTCAGTGTATCCAGATTTTGAATTTGAGGTTTTTAAATGCAGAATTAAATTAAAAAATATAAAAACTTTAATAAATATAGTATTTCATGTTATAAACTCAATTTAGTTTTGTGAAATTAAAATTTGTATAATATAATGTACTATAAATTATATGATATTGTAAAATAATAATTATAAAAAATTTGTAACACATAACATGTTTAAAAATTAATTAATAATAGTTTATATTCAACTTAGTATTTAGTTGATAACTACAAATAGTTTATGGTTTATAAATATATTATCAAACACATTTTGAACAATTGTTTAAATTGGAATCCAATTTCTGAATCTGCTACCAAACACATATCTGAAAACATGAAATACAACTATGTTTTCATTGAATCCCTTGTTTTCAAATTTCTGTTTTCAGATCACCAACCAAACGGACCCTTATTAACTCTTATCTCAACTCTCATATTTTGAACTTCACTTCCACAATTTATTAACTCGAACCCCAACTCCAACTCCCCACTGTAGATCCCACTTCTGAGTTCCATAGCTTTATCTCTTCTTTTTTCATCTCGCGTATCTCCTCTCTTCCCTCCTTTCTCTTCATATCTTGCTTATTTTTTTTAATCTCTTCATTTACAAAATATTATTTATTTTCTATATAAATTTTCTCATCAGTATTACTATTTAATGATTAATTATAAAAATTATTAAATTTTAATAATTTTTTTAACAAAAATATTCTTTTATCCTACAATTTTATTTTTTAAAATATAAATTATATAAAAATGTTTTAGATATAATACTATTATTTAAATTGAAATTATAATGTAATACGAGTGCTACATAAAAAAATTAATTGATAAAAATCTCCCAATCTCACTTCCTTCATAGTTCATCTACAATTTTTTTTTTTTTTTTTGTAAAAAAAATTAAACTAAAATTACTTATAACAAATAACAATCTTACCTTTTTTAAGTTTATTTTTAATTAATAGCTAAAAAATTATATATATAATTGTATGATTTGAAGATTAGAAAAAAAAAACATATTTTAAACTAATTCGTATTATAATTTAAGAAATTAGTAGTTATATTTAAAAAGTTTAACGTGTTAAAATAAAAAATATTTGATTTTTGAATTAATCATACTCAAATTAACAAAAATAAACAACCTCTTCCTCCAAACTAAATTAAAAATAAAATTAGTACAATAAATAACATAAAATATATAGTATTTTGAACAAAAGTGCATGCATGATATTCATTTTGGACTTAATAATATTAAAATAAGATAAATATTTGTTATTTTATTTATAACTTAGCTGTTTAAAAATTTTAAGAAATATATTTTATTTTAAAATTACTCATACATTAGATTATTTTATTTCATTGTTTACCTAGAAAAATTAAAATCTTAAATTAGGTAAAAAAAAAAAACATATAACTTTTATTAGCTTGGAAAATAAATTTTGAATAAAAAAATTTAAATTGACGAAACAAATCTAAAAAATTTGAAAATAATATTGGAATCTAATCCTAAATATAGTAAAACAACATTAAAAAAAAATGAGAGAACTTGTTTTGTTCATTTTAATAAAAATGGATACTTAAATTGTAAAATATACATAAAATCTCAATTTATTATTATTATTATTATTATTTGAAATTGAATCTCAAATTTACAGGAAACAAATTTTTTATTAATTAATTTTAAAAAATTGGCAAAAAAAAAAAATCCAGCAAACAAAAACTCATATTTCACAATTCTACAAGGTTTAATAACTCCAGACTTAATGATTCCAAGTTAAACAAGTCTACTTGACAAACTTTAAACTCCAAACAAAACAATTATGCACTCCAAACGCAGATAACTTTCGAGACAAAACTCCATAACTTTTACTCTTGAACCAAGCAATTCCAAGTTTCAATTTTGTTTTTAAAAGACTGATTTAGTATATATTTAAATAATAATAATTGTTGATGCTAAAATATGGCCAAGCATCTCACCTGACCTTCACGTGACACCAGTAGTAAATTTGTTGAGGACGGGGAAGATGTGACCTGCAAGACCAGTAAGAACCGCTGCACACCGGTGTGGTGTAGGCCACCTGCACTCTGATGCCTAAGTTAGATCAACCGTCAAAAGATTTTGTGTGGATAGATTTCGAACCCTTTTTCTGGGTGTGGGAGGCCCCATTTATATCTGTGTCTTTCGTTAGGGTTTACTCGGCCTTCGGAGGCGTTTCGGGATGAACTAGGTGGAGCCGGACGAGCTCGGCCCAAGGCCCAGAGCAGGGGTCAGGTCAAAGGCCCGATCCCTTCGATCTTGGGCCGACCCATTGGCCTGTTTTGCCTCTGGGGTCTATCCTCCGACCCTATTTCTATCCGGTTGTCCTCGTCGGCTCCTATTACACCGGAGTGGTCCAAAATTACCTATAACAATAATAATAATGATTTAGTATCAACTTGATCCTTAAAACCAACAAATTTGACTGCTTATTCTTGCATTCTAAATATTTGATTTAGTTAAAAATATCAATTCCGTCTTTGTGTTGTCTTAAAAATAATAATAATAATAATAATATTGATCCCACCCATTACTCAACTTTATTTTACCATCCAAAAACCCACCCCATCTCTTCTCTGTTTTTTTTTCCCCTTTACTCAACCCAAAAACTTAATACAATCAATTATGACATTTTGTTGAACTAAAAATAAATAAATTAATTAAGACATTTAGGCTAAATTTGAAAACATTCGGTGGTTAAAGCATTCAAATTATCCTCTAAAGATTATAAGGTTGAATCCATTTTACTATTTCATTCATGAATTTCATCCTAATCAAATTTAGTCTATAGACTTTTAAGTTCATATCAAATACATCCTCGAACTTTAAAAAATGTCATTAAATTTTTATTTTTGTATCTAATAAGTCTCTAAATTGTAAAAAGGGTTTAACATTTTGATTTGTATTTAATAAGTCCATAAACTGTTAACTTAGTGTCTATTAGACCTATATTGAAATAAATTTAATTTAGGACCTATCAAACACAAATTCAAATTTAATGTTCTATCAGACAAAATTCAATTTTATGTTTAAAAGATCCATCATTTTTTTTTTTTTTTTTTAAAGTTGAATATGCGGGACATAAAATTGAAAATGACATAAAAATCACATTTGGTCTCTAAGCTTTCGCGAAAGTAACAATTTTGTCCATAAATTTTGATTTGTAACGATTAAGTCCCTATACTTTCAATTTTGTAACAATTTAGTATTTATACTTTAAAATTGGTAACATTTAGTCCTTATGGTGAAGATTAATGTTAAGATTTAATAAAAATTATTACCTAGATAGATTAATAAACTAATTTGTAACTCAATATGTTTATAAGCCATAAAAATTAATCATTAAATAATAAAAACTGACATTGAATTTTATGATTTTTTTTTTTTTTTTTTTTTTGCAATTGTTTCAAATTTGAGAGTATAAGGACTAAATTGTTATTTATTAAAGTTCAGAGATTAAATTGTTACAAAATTAAAAGTATAAAAAACTAAATCGTTTTACAAATCATAGTTCATGGACTAAATTGTTACTTTCATGAAAGTTCATGAACCAAAAGTGATTTATGTTTGGATTGAGGAGTTATGAAATATGGAATTGTCTATAGGACTCACAATGAACTATTGAAATAAGAGTTAGTTTGTACGACTCACAATAGAATGTGGTAATTAGTTAAAGGGAAAAATATACCTTTGGTCCCTGAGGTTTGAGTTAGGTTTCATTTTGGTTCCTGAGTTTTCAAACTCGACAATTTAGTCCCTGAGGTTTGAATTTCGTTTCATCTTAGTCCCTCCATCCATTTTTCTGTTAGAAATTAACGGAAGGCTGACGTGACACTTATTTTTTTTATTTACAAATATATATATATTTTTAAGTTTTAAAATAAAATAATATTAAATTATTTTAAAACATTGTTTTTTTCTTCTCCTCTCTCTTCTGTCTCTTCATCATCATCTTCTTCCTTTTTCACCTTTCACCTTTCACCTTCTTCACCAACCCCACCATCGTCGGACCACCGCCATTGTTGTCACTGTCGGACCGCCGCCGTTGCCGTCACTGTCGGACCGTTTTCGCCACTATCTATTGTTGGACAACTGCCATTCCCTACGTTTCAAAATTAGTCCATGGGTCTCCCTCGTTCCAGATCTGGTCCCTCGTTTAAACTGCTTCAACCACCACTTTAAACCGTGTAGATCGGACCAGTTCCAGATCTGGGACCAACCGAACGGACTGCCATTCCCTACTTCAACCACCACTTTAAACCATAGTTCCTCCATTTCACTCTTCCCTTGTTCCAGATCTGGAGCCCAGATCTGCACGGACCAGCAGCGACGAACAAACCACCAGCGAACCGAACGAACCATAAGCTTCACGGCGAACGGACCTGCTCGTGCTCGTGCGAGACCCACGGAAGACGCCTTGTTCCAGATCTACTTGTGCGAAACCCACGGAAGACGCCTTGTTCCAGATCTGCTCGTGCAAGACTCGAGATCTGTTCGCGTTAATCTTGGGGAGAAGAAGACGACTTGGTCGTTGGAAACTTCAGAAATCGCCGACAGAGGACGAATGGAAGAGAAAGGAGACCTGAGATCTATTTGCGTTCTTTTTAAGTGAAACAAATGAAGGGAAAGGAGAAAAAAAAAATGACGAAAGGATGAGAGGGAAAAAAAAAAAAAGTCGCTGGCGACTACTGGTGGTTGCTGGCCGCTGGTTGCCGGCGACTTACTAAAGAAGAAGAAGCTGAAAATGAAGAAGAAGAAGAGAAAGGTAGAAAGAATTTAAAATAATAATAAAATTATAAAATTATTTATTTTTTTTAATATATTTATATTTTAAAAAATTGAAAAATAATTTTTTAATAAAAAAACAGTGTCACGTCATCAAACCGTTATTAACGGAAAAATGGATAGAGGGACTAAAATGAAACTAAAACCAAACCTCGGGACTAACAGTTTGAAAACTCAAGACCAAAATGAAATCTAACTCAAACGTTAGGGACTAAAATTGTATATTTCCCATTAGTTAATAAATTTGTGGACTCTACAATTGGGTGTTGTATGTCCTTGGACCAAACAATGAGTTGGGTTGAGTTGTTAACTCCACTTAACTCTTCGATCCAAACAAGTCCATATTGAATACAAGAAGCTAATTACATACTCGAGTAGACACAATCACCCAAATTTCCACGTACTAAACTTGTAATTTTACCTAAATATTTTATTTATGCAAAACTAGGCCACTTTCATGAATATCTACTTCGAAAAAACTATTCACTCTGTCTCTTAAACTTGATTTTTGAGAAGATAAACTGTTTCGCTTCCAATTTATACTATATAATTAGCTTCTTCCATTTCATTTCTCTGCTCCATTTCAATCAAATCCTTTCGCAAAAACGATGAATTCATCGAAGTTGGAGACAGACGAGCCAGTGTCGCCGGTCGGCCGCCTCTATCTCCGTCCAGAATTCAACCACTTTATTCACTGCGTCATCGGAGTTCGTAACTCTATCGACGTCGATTCAATCAAATCTCACATGGCCAATTCCGTCATGGTCCAGCACCCGAGATTTACGAGCCTCCTAATTCGCGATCGGAACGGCGTCGAGTACTGGCGGAGGACCTCAATCGACCTCAACCGCCACGTCGTCGTCGTACCCGATCCTGTATCGGAAAACGAATTCGACGACGACGAGAAGGCGATCAACGAGTATTTGGCCGATTTGGCGACTTCTCCGGTGATGGACGCAGATAAGCCTCTTTGGGAGATTCGCTTGCTTTTGGCGCACAGATGCGCCGTCCTCCGATTCCACCACGCGCTCGGCGATGGAATCTCACTCATGTCCCTGTTTTTGACGTGCTGCCGGAGGGCCGACGATCCGAACTCACAGCCGACGATCGGATCGAATTCGAAGGTGCCGAAGAAAAACAGGGGATGGAGGTGGGCGGCGGAAATGCCGAAGGTGTTGTTGGAGTTGTTGATGACGGTGTGGTTTACCTTCTTGTTTGCGACGGAGTTTTTACTCAGGGCTTTGTGGGTTTCTGATCGGAAAACGCCGATCTCCGGCGGCGCTGGTGTGGAGCTCTGGCCAAGGAAAGTGGCGACGGCCAAGTTCGCGGTGGAGGATTTGAAAGCGTTGAAGAAGGCTGTTCCCAACACAGTAAGTTTTGTTTTGTTTTTCTTGTTTTTGCATTTTTCCCCCCAAAAAAATTGAACTTCGTTTAATTTAGAATTTTTTTTTTTTTTGGTTAAACTACAAATCATTTAGTTCATATTTTATCAAATAAACATTTAAACTTTTGATCCTAATCTTTCATGAACTTGGACCAAATTATGTGTGTGTGTTTTTTAGTATAATAAATAAAACAAAACTTCCTTGCATACCCCCATTAAAATCTTGACAACTAAGAAAGAGGAAGGGAGAAAATGAGAAATTTTTTTTATCTCTCCTAGTTGTCAACATTTTAATGGTGGTATGCAGGAAGATCCCTACATACCGGTATGTAGGGAAGTTTTTTCCTAATAAATATGGGGTATGAGGATTTTAACCTCGGACCTCAAGAAAAGTAATACATGTCAATTTTTTTTTAGAATCAAGTAATACATGTCAATTAGTGTTGAGCTACTCATAGGACCAAATGTATTAATAAACTTCAAAGACTCAGTTGTTATATGATAGGGATCAAATTGCAACAATTTTGAAGTATAAGGACTAAATTTTACAAAATTTAATGTAAATGGACTAAATCATTACAAATTAAAGTTTTTGGTTGAGGATGTACGCATCAATGAACTATAGTCACTTTGATGTATGCACTAACTAATTGAATTATGTTATTGTTGATAATTTAATACTAATTTAAAATATTCTATTTTCGATGACATATCCAGAACTTTATGCTGGGACACAAAATAATATGAATGTAGTTTTAAACAATTTGATATTTGATTAAGTAATATCAATTAAATTTTTCAAAAAAAAAAAGTAATATCAATTTAAAAAACTATAATAAACTATTATAGACTAACGTATAAATGAATATTAATATATCTCTAAAATATAAATTCTGAAATATTGGTATTTACTAAAAGATTTTTTTTAATATAATTATTATAATTTTAAGAGAATTTTACTATTTTTTATAAGGGGATGGTAAATTGGACCAAATTAATATCAAATATAGCACAGTTGCAAACTAATTGCAAATATAGCAAAATTAATTGTACAAACCAAAAAGCTGTAGTCAGATTCTATCTGTGTCTATCACGGTGTCTATTTAAAGTCTATCAATGATAGCCACTGATAGATTTTGATTAACCATAGTTTATATAGACACTGATAGACTCTGAATAATCGAAGTCTATCAGTAGACGGATAGATTTTGATTAATCAGAGTCTATCGCTGATAAACTCTGATAATCGAAGTCTATCAGATAGATTCTAATTAACCAGAGTTTATCAGTGTCTATCAGTAATATACTCTGATAGATTTTGCTATATTTGCATTTTTTTTTTACATTGTGCTATATTTGCTATTAATTTGATTCAATTTGCCACCCACTGCAAATTCTCTTTTTATAAAGAGAAAAGAAAAAACACGAGTTCTATATAGATACTTGTGTTTTTTTACTAAAAGAAGAAACATTAATATTTAATTTACACTATAAACAAAGAGTCCATCTTGATCAAATTAAAGAACATAAACGTAGTGATTAATTTATCCACCATGAGCACAACTCAACCTAAGTTTATGGTTTAAATCGGACTCCACATGTTGTAAAAAAAAAAAAACACTACAAATTAAATATATAAAGAAAAGATAAATTAAGGGAGACTATTCGCTCATTGTGCTCAAATTTGGGTAGCGTGGTTATTTGCCACTATCCCAAAACCGAAAATTCGATCGTGCGCACAAAAGCTACTAAGCTCTATTTTGATTTGAATCAGGGGACTTCTCCTTCTCAAGAAGTCAATCATTTGTTTTGGACCTTTGATTTTCCTTTCTGGTTTATTGCCCTCCTTGATGGAGAAATTTTTAGGTTCGGCTCGTAGTTTTGCACCGTTGGATCTAAGAGAGAAATAACAAAAATACCTCGATTTTGTATCTAACGGTTATTAGGAGCATACAAATTTGAAGATTTACATCCGACGGTTTTAAATGAAACACCTAATAATTTTCCTCCTAAATGAGGGTGGTTGTAATTGTTTTTAAGTATTTATTGAAAAAAAAAAAACAAAAACAAAAACAAAAGCAATAACAACGAAACAAATGTTTACCATTTTATCTTAATCAAACATTTTTCCTTTTTCGGTAAGATTCAACAATTAGAATGTTGATTTTTTTTTTTTTTTTTTTTGTTGGATTTCTTTTTTCTCTCTCTGTTGTTTACCACTTTATTTATTTATAATTTTGAATGAAAATAAAAATTTAACATTTTATTTTATGGCGGGGATAAGCATTTCTATGGCTAGATTTTTATTATTGTTTGTTGTTATTATTATTTTTGTAAACAAATGTACTAGAATTTAGTTATTTGATTTGGGATATTTTCGTGGATTGAATTTATTGGTTTCTTTTGGCATTTTTAGTATTCAGTTTCAGTTAGAAAATGTATTAATTTGACTATTTTTTTTAATATAATTAGGATTCTGAATTGAAAATTGGTTAAACTAAATCTTAAGGTCGCAATGACAAAAAATCTATGTTTGTTTCATTGATGTCTACTTTTTAAAATTAAGATAAAGATAATTATTATTCATAGATTAAAAATAACCCATGAACCATGAAATTTTATTACACTTTTTGGAAATGAGATGAGATTTATTTTGTCTGCATGAAACCTTTTTCCTTGGAAAATGAGGATAAGAGAGAATAGAGAATATTAATCCCTACTTTCTAATTAAGGTGTAAATTAGTTTTAATTGTTTTAAGTCGTTATTTTTTATTAATTACTTATCTAATACAAATATTTTAATTAAATCTAATAATTGAAATTATTTTTTCCATAAATAAAACTAATAAAGTAAACACATACATTTAATCCGTAGATATTAACCCAAGATATTAGTTATCTTGCATATCCTATCATAGACTTTAAATTTAATGTTTTCAACTTGTAAATATTTAATACTTGGTCATCCCTGTTTCAAAAAAAAAAAACTTGGTCATCCAAATTCCCATTTTTTGTTTTTGTTTTTTTTTTCTTTTTTCCTCTCCTCCTTCCATGGCTGCCTGTCATTTATTTACTCTCCTTTCATTCTTCTTCTCTGGCCACTTTTCTCCTCCCCCTTCTTTCCCATATTAAAAAAGGAAAAAGTAAAACAAAGAGCATTTTCCTTTCTTTTTAGACGGGATCAAGGAAAAATCTTCTTTGTTTTAAATTTTTTTTAGTATGGGAAAGAATGGGAGACAGAGAGGAGAGAGAAAGGGAAAGAGAAAAAAGAAGGGAAGGAGATGTAAGAAGAAGAAGGAAAGAGAAAAGAAAAAAATAAGAAGAAAATAAATTAAATTTTGTAATATAATATCTTTTTATTTTAAAAAATAAAAAATATATATATTTTTAAATATAAAAATTTTTTATGTCAACTTCCATAGCTAAAACCAGAGAGAGGTATCAAAATGAAACTAAATATAGACTTAGAGAGAGGGACCAAAATGAAACTAAATGAAGAAAATGTTGTAAGTATGCTTCAATGGGTAACATGTTGTAGATAAGTATACCACGACATAATGCACCCCTTTTGTGAGAGTGTATCTTAGGGGTGTTCATCTTAAAACCGACACGACCGACTGAACCGACGACGGTTGATCGGCGTCGATTCTTACATTGGGGAGACCGGTCGGTCGGTCGGCCGACCAAACAATTTTACACATAATCGACTGATATTGTTATAGGTGATTTTGGACCACCCCGGTGCACAAGGAGCTGACGAGGACAACCGGGCAGAAATCAGACTGGAGAATGGACCCTAGGGGCGAAACGGGCCAGTGGGTCGGGCCGAGACCAAAGGGGTCGGGCCAAAATGCTCGGCCTCGGCCATGGGCCAAGGCCGACCCTGCGCGGGCCGAGTCCCTCCGACTCCGTTCGGTCCCTGTAGCCTCTAGCCGCTCCGGTTTCGCCTGGTTTGTCCCGAAATGCCTCCGAATCCCTAGAAACCCTAGGAGGATGAGCAGGTATTTATATCCCTCTTTGCCACTGAAGAGGGGGACTAAAACTCTAATCCTAAAACTCATACTATATTCTCTACTCTCTCCTCTTGCTCATACTTTTCCGCTCCCCACCGTTCTGCTTGCTGACTTAAGCATCGGAGCCGGTGTGGCGAGCACCACACCGGTGTGCAGGTTTACTGTCTTGCAGGCCATGTCTTCCCCCTCTTCTACAAATTTTACCGTTGGTGGCACGTGAAGGTCAGGTGAGTTCCTCTGACCAAATTTGACCATCAACAGATATATTTATATATATTTAAAAAAAACATTTTTTTTAAAAAAAACACATAACTGACCGACCATCCAATATATTTATATATAAAAAAAATCATTTTTTTTTAAAACACATAGCCGACCGACCGATTGACCAACCGATTTTACACATAACTGACCGACCGCCATTCTTCATCTTAGTTCTCGTGACCTTAAAAAAAAAATCGACTGAACCGTTCAGTCGGTCGACTAGTAGCACCCATCAAAAGTCGTCGATTTTCAGATTTCTAGAAAACCGACCGACCGATGAAAGCCCCTAGTGTATCTAACCCTTACATTTATTTAGTGGAATGAAATCGAGATAGGGATTCCAACATTTAACTTGATGGGTGGCTGTGTTGAGCATTATTTTGTTTATGACTTCACAATAATACAGTCCAAGTTGTAAATATTAAATTTATGAGTTAATCAGAAGAAAGTAAAGTAATTGAAAAAGGCATACTTTAATATAACTAAAAATACACGAGAAATAAAAGAGCCGTACCTCTCCTGTTTTCTTCGGCGTCTTGTCCTCGCTCTTTCCTTTCTTTGCCTTTCTGCAACGCCCCTCTCCTGACGTTGACCTCTGTCAACAGTACGCCGTTTCCATGGAACGTCCACTTCAACAGACTCTTCAAATCCATTGAATCTGATTTGATTTTCCACTAAATGAACTCCTTCCTTCAGATTCGATTCCAATACCTCCTTCCAATCCCTTCGATTTCCTTCTGATTTTGATTTCGCCGCAAAAAATGACGAGTTCGTCCAAGCTCGAGAGAGACGAGCCACTGACGCCGGCCGGCCGCCTCTTTCTCCGTCCTGAAATCAACCAGATCATTCACTGCGTCATCGGAGTTCGGAACTCGATCGATGTCGAATCGGTCAAATCTCAAATCGCCGATTCCGTGATGATTCGCCACCCTAGGTTTTCGAGCCTCCTAGTTCGCGACCGGAACGGCGTCGAGTACTGGCGGAGGACTTCGATCGAAGTTGACCGTCACGTCATCGTCGTCGCCGATCCTGTATCGGACGACGGAGCCGGCGACGAGAAGGCGGTGAATGAGTATTTGGCCGATTTAGCGACTTCTTCGGCGATGGATGCCGATAAGCCTCTTTGGGAGATTCACTTGCTTTTGGCGCACAAGTGCGTGATCTTTCGAATCCACCACGCGCTCGGAGACGGGATCTCGTTGATGTCGATGTTCTTGACGTGCTGCCGGCGGGCTGACGATCCGGACGCGCTGCCGACGATCGTTTCGGATTCGAAGGCGGCGAGGAGAACCAGGCGGCGGAGGTGGGCGGAGGAAATACCGAAGGTGTTGTTGGAGTTGTTGATGACGGTGTGGTTTAGCTTCTTGTTTGTGGTGGAGTTTATACTGAGGGCGCTTTGGGTTTCCGACCGGAAAACGCCGATATCCGGCGGCGATGGGGTGGAGCTCTGGCCGAGGAAACTGGCGACGGCCAAGTTCTCGGTGGAGGATATGAAAGCGGTGAAGAAAGCTGTTCCGAACGCGGTAAGTTGGACTTTTCAAAATTAATTTAATTGAACTGTGGCTTTTAGCGTGACTCTTTTTTAATCAGGTTTTTTTTTTTTTTTTTTTTTTTTTTTTTTTTTTTTTTCAATTTTTCTTTTCAAAGATAAAGAATATATATATTTTTTTTTTAGTATATCAATATTTGAAGTGGAGAGATTTGAACCTCTGACCTCTTGGTCGAAGTTATACATGCCAATTATTGTTGAGCTAGACGCTTTGGCTGATAAAGAATAATTTTTGACCACTAGTCAAGAGTGGATTAAATTTCATCTTTGTTCAAGGACTGAGTTTAAACTCTCTTTTATTACCAAATAAAGAAAAAAAGAAGAAGAATTTATACCCTCTTTGACCCTTTTTTTTTTGGAAAGGTGTTCATAGATGTTATTATTATTATTAGGCATGAGATATTTTTAATTAATTCTTTTGTTTTTCCTTCTTTTTCTTTTAGTACATATTTGATTTTATGGTGGGTTGAATATTTTTTGGCTAGATTTTGATTTTTTTGTCTGAAAATTTGGATGTCCTAATGAAATTCCATTATTTAGTTAAATTAATTCATTCATTAGCCACATAAACTTCCTATTTCCTTCTAAGAAATAACTTTTTTTTTTTTAATTGCGTTTCTATCTAATTTTTATTATAATTTAGAATACCAAAAAGAAAAAAAAAATGTTTGTTTGACATGCATATATTAAGCAAAGTGATAAGCCTTGCTTGCTTCAAAGCTGTCAAATGATTTGTTTTCTTATCACGAGTCTCACTTTCATTTGTTTATTTTAAAATAAATTAATCGATGTCAATTACCTTTATTTTCAATAATAATGGAACCAAAATTGGCAAATAAGTACAATATCTTTCTATTCTTCCTCCCTTTGGATTGACCTTCAAGAGTCCCAATTTTCTTTCTTTATTTTTTTTTTTAAAAAAGCAATGATTTTTGTTTAATTTTTAATTTTGTTTTTATTTTTTCGAGGAAAATTTGTTTTACTTGTTTGAGATGATATGATGTTTAATTATAGAGGGAAGTGAACGTCAACTAACCAAATAGATAGGATGTTTTTTTGTGCTCTGTTCAAACCATCAAAAGCAAAACAACATAGAAGTGTTCATAAAAAAGACATTTTTTAACTAAAAATAAATTTTCTATAACTATCAATAAGTTTGGTTGGAAACAAAATAAGTAAAAATTAGAATGAGTAATGAAATATTTTTGTTTTCTATTTTTAACATCAAAAAGTTTTTTTAATTATCTTACTTGATTGATACTCTTTTTTTTTTTTTTTTTTTTAATAATGATGTCATTCAAACTAAGAGTTGTTACACCTTTAAGAGGGAGAATCCAATTTGGAAACCTAGGAGTCCAAAAAAACTGCCCATTTTCATGCGAAGAAGAAGAGATCATCTAGTTTGAAACAGAAGAATAAAAACATGCTATTTGAGCTACGCATGAGCTACACGTGTTGATTTCCTAATATTTCCTCATTTAATTAGATAAATTTGCTTTAGTATAGTACACAACATTTGACATTCAACATGTGGAGGTTTTCCAACAAAAAAAAAAAAAAAAAGTTTTTAAAAATTATGGTCGGTTTGATAATATTTGGTTTTTTATTTTTAGTTTTTGAAAATTAAGTTTACAGACACTACTTTTACTTATAAGTTTTTTTTTTTTCTTTAAACCTATCTTTTTCCTGTGTTTTAAAAAATCAAGTCAAGTTTTGAAAACTAAAAAAAATAGTTTTCAAAAACTTGTTTTTGTTTTTGGAATTTGGTTAGTAATGCAAATGTGTGCATAATTTTCAAAAAAAAAAAAAAAAATTATCATCAAACAAGGTGTTAAATAACTTATTCTATCTCTTCAACCCATAATTAAGTCTCCTAATTTTTTTTATTTTTATTTTTATTTTTAATTTTTTTTTTTTTGAGTACATCAACATTTTGGGGTAAGGGGATTCAAACCTCTAACCTCATGGTTGAGGGTACATACCAATTACCGATTATCTTCATGTCTATTTAGTCTAACTTTTGAATTTTTAGAATTTCTATTTTAGTCTTTAAATTTTTAAATAATAATCATTTTAGACATTGTCATTAGCATGCCTTCAATTATTTAAATAGATAGATAATTTAGCTTCAAGTATGTGAATCGATGTATTGCATTTATATGGATCGCCTAAGATAAATATTAAGTGAATAGCATAATAATAGTAATGACGAAAATAATTATTTTTGATTAAAGTACAAGTTTAATCCTTGAACATTTTGGTTTCTAAACTTTAAAAAGTTTTTAATAGGAGTTTAAGCTTTCAATTTTGTGTTTTATATATTCCTGAACTTTAATAATTTTGTGTCCAATAGATTTCTAATATATTCAAAAAATTTAAAGTTGTAGGACCCAAATTATTTTATAAAGTACAGACAATCCCTTCATTTATGATTCAAGTATATAAATTCATGAACAAGAAATTATGGATAAGGAGTTGAAGTTGTTGTTGCAGACAATAAATGACGTTCTTTTCAGCGTGATAGCGGCAGGCTTATCCAGGTACTTGGAGCATAGGCAACCAAAGGGTATGTTTCTTTGTCCCTCTCCCAAAAACTCGACTATTGATTTTTTATTTTTATTTTTATTATTATTATTTTTTTTTTTTTTTTGTATTTAATAGTTATCGGATGATTTTTGAACTTTCAATTTTGTTCTTAATAAGTTTACAGACACAAAATTAAAAGTTCAATCATGGTGTGTTTGGTTTAATTTTTCAAGTGTTTAATTTTGAAAAAAAAAATCATTTTGAAAAAATTTCTAGTGTTTGATAACCACTAACAATGACTTATTAGAAAACGAGATTGATAAATAAACCATTTTGAGAAAAACACTTGAAACGAACTTTTTAATTTAGTGTAGGTAGATTTATTAAGAACAAAATTGAAAGTTCAAAAAGCTATCTAATGCCTATTAAATACAAACAAATAAAAAAAAAATCAATAACTTGAACGTGTAATTTAACTGAAAACTAAGTATGTTTTTGAAGAATGTATTTTCTTTTAAACATTTTGTATAAAAATTGTTTAGAATTTAAACATTGGTACGTTTGATTGCATTTCCTCATAAGTGTTTTTATGCCCAAGTTATTATATACTTAAAAACTTAAAAACTCTTTTTAAAAAATTTGTTTTCAAGTTTTTCTAAAAAAGAGTTTATTTCTTGATTTCATTTTTTAATAAGTCATTTTTTAGTAGTTGTCAAACACTATACTAATATTTTTTTTTCCAAAATTTAAACACTTGAAAAGTTAAACCAAACATGCCTTTATTAACACAACATTAAAAAATTTGGAATTTATAGAAAAAAAAAAAGTAAAAGTCTTTGAGATTTATTATTTATAAACATTTTTCTTTGTTTTGCAAACTATTTAAAAACATTCTTTTTTTTTTTTTTTAATTTTAGAAAATTGGAAGGATCTTAAAAGTTTTTTTTTTTTTTTTTTTTTTGAAGAAAAATACGATATTATTACGCCACATGGGCAAAAGAAACACGATCATCCTCGACCTTGATACACAACCAACTCTGGTATTGTCCCACCCAAGTCTCATTGATTCTGAAAATTTTAACCGGATCTTAAAAGTATTTTTAAGAAGTCAAAAACTAAATTTAAACAAACAAAGAAAAATTGTTATATAATGTGATTTAAATGATTAATTGTCAAACATAATGTGGCAACTTGGACCTTCTATGTGTAGGTTTGAAAGAAGGCCTACAGTTAACTGGAATGGCCATGGTTAATCTTAGAGAACAACCAGGATTGCAGGTTATGTAGATTATTTTTTAACTTCTTATGAGTTTTTTTTTTTCTTCCATTTTTTTCTGAATTGTTAACTCTACGATGTGTATGGTACAGGATTTAAATGATATGATGAAAGGAAATAAAGGATCTCGATGGGGTAACAAGTTAGGAATTCTTCTCCTTCCTGTGAATTATCACAAGAAAACACTTGATCCTCTTCAATGTGTCAAGAGAACAAAGAAGATGATCGATCGGAAGAAACGTACTCTAGAAGCTTATTTTTCGTATGGAATTGGCAAGCTCATAATGTCGTGTTTGGGATCAAAGGTAAGAATGTAGAGTTTGAAAAACTAAAGACACTTTGAACAATTTTTAACTTCTTTCTTTTCTTTTTTTTTCCTTTTCTTAATTTTGCAGGTAGCTTGCATCCTTAATTATAGGATTGTTTGCAATACAAGTTTCACAATCTCCAATGTGATTGGCCCAAAAGAAGAGATTACCATTGGAGGCAATCCCATTACATACATTAGAGCCACTTCAACAAGCTTGTCCCATGTACTCCCTGCCCTCTTCTAATTAGCTCATTCATCATACTCAACAACAAAAATTCAAAAATTTTACTAGGAATGATATTAAAGTTAACTGTTTTTGAAATAATCATTAACTAGAATAACAACATTGATTGTGACAGATTAATTCTTTCCCACTTACTATATCTAATACGATTAATGGTTTGATGCAGGCAATAACGATGCATATGATGAGTTATGCTGGAAGAGCTGAAATGCAAATTCTTGTGGCCAAAGATATCATTCCCGACCCTGAATTTCTTGCTGAGTGCTTTGAGAATGCCTTGTTCGAAATGAAAATAGCGGCGGAAAAATTTGACACAAAATAGCATTTGATGATTCACTTGACTAGATTTTCGACTAATTTTGATATCGATTAATAGAAAAAACTAATGTAATGATAGTGTTTTATAAATGCCATAATTCTTTGCATACGGTGAAAAAAGAAAATATTATTCTATTTTTCAATTGTATGGCCAATGTTTTATAAACTTCAATTTTATCTCTTTATCTTCTTTACTTTAAAAATAAAATAAAACATACAAAAATAATAGGAAAAAAAATCATTTTTAACCTTAAACTTTGGGGGTTGTATCAATTTTAACCCCGAACTTTCAATTTCATCAAATTGAATCTTAAACTTAAGAAGTTGTATCAATTTTAACTCTGAACTTTCAATTTCATCAAATTGAATCTCAAACTTATCAGCTCGTATTAATTTTAAAAATAACTAACAGTAATAACTATTGAATTGATTTTTTATTAAGCAAAACCTTTTATATTATATCTTTGGGAAAAATACACTTTTTGAATGTTTAGATCTGGACGGGGAGGGAGGAGGGACCTCCCTCCTCCTTCGTTTTGAGGAGGGAGGACTCCTCCCTCCTCTATTTTTTTTAAAAAAAGAAAACAAGAAAAGTGGGAGAAGAGAGAAGAAGAGGAGGAAAGAAAAAAAATTCAGTCACCGGCGGCGGGGGGCGACCGCTGGCGAGTGGTAGGGTTGAGTTGAAGAAGGAAGATGAGAAGAAAAAGGATAGTGAAGAAAAGGAAGAAAGGGTAATAGGGATGAAGAAGAAAAGAAATAATAAAAATATATATATATATATTTTTTAATTATTTTAATATATTTTTATTTTAAAAAATCAGAAAATTAATTTTTTTAATAAAAAATATGTGTCACGTCAGCATTTCGTGAGGGTTTAACAGACAATTTGACGGAGGGACCAAAAGTGTAACAAAATCCAAACCTCAATGTAAAATTGTTGAGTTTGAAAACTCAAGGACCAAAGTGTAACTTAACCCAAACTTCAAGGACCAAAAGTGTATTTTTCCCTATATTTTTTTACATTCCCTTCATTTAACAATTTTATGGGATGAACTCAAAAAAAAAAACAATTTTATGGGAGCATATAATTTTCATTCACTCAAACCATCTTTCTAAGAAAATTATATATATTTATATTAAGAAATTATATAATATTATTTTTTTTTAATTCAACAACATTTGTGGTAGTGGTATTCGAACCTCAAATCTCTTGATTGATGATGCATGTAAATTATTGTTGAGTTGCTCACTTTGACTTTAATATCTCAATTTAGAGATATAGAAATTGTCTTGTTTTTACTTTTCAAAGGTTATTGGGCTAGTTTAGACCTATATTTGAATTGCTAATTAAAATTTACCTTTTTCATTATTATAATAAAGATAATGCTTCAAACTATCTATTCACATGAAATTTCAACAAAGAAATTTAATTCGTGGAATAAAGTTGTGTTTTGTATTAATTTGTATAAAGTGTCTGTGTACAATTTCTAATATGTTCCTTTGATTCTTTCTTTCTCAAGTGCAAATTCTTCTCGAGAGCTTTGCAGTTTGTTCTCGAATGTGAATTTGTCTTGAAGGCTCTGTAGCTTGTTCTCAAGATTGAATCTTCGGCTTATCTTTAAAGTCTTCAGGTATTCAAAGAGATTTCAAGAGAGTTTCAGAGTCTTGAAGTCTTTTAATCTTTAAATTGTCTTCGATCTTCAAAGAGTTTTCAGTCTTCATGATAGTTTCGGGGTCTTGGATGTGTGCTTCACTTGAGGACTAGAGTAGAGTGTTAAAGTTTTCGAGTCTTGAAGGGTCTTTGGACTTCAAAAAATGTTCAACACTCAAGGACGTAAGGATTTCAGGAAGTCTTTTAGTCTTCTTTCCTTCAGAATTCTCTTTGGGTTTTTTTTTGTCTCTTTTGAGAGTTGACTTTCTCAACCTTTCAAATGAAGGGGAGGTCTCTTGTTTACATGACTCTCCATGGATCTGTTTTTATATAGGAGGTAAGGATTTTGGTTTGGGCTTTAACAGTTTCTGGGCCCAATCATTTGGATTTGAATTCCGTTGATTTTGGGCCTAGTGATCTAAACTTGGGTTTGATTTAAACTTGACTTAAATACCGTATAACCCAAATACCATATCTTAATTCTGATCAAATACCATATGACTCAATTCCGACCAAATTATCTTTAATTATTTGATCAAATAGTCATATTAGAGGCATGTGACCTTGCAATTTAGAATTTGCCAACTTTATCTTCAAATTAATTATGGGACACATGTAAATTTAATAATTGAACCCAAATTTAATATTTTGTGGTTTTGTCATTAAATTAAGGTAAAAATACTCTTTTGGTCCCTAAGGTTTAGGTTAGGTTTCATTTTGGTCCCTGAGTTTTCAAACTCAACAATTTAACCCTTGGGGTTTGATTTTAGTTTCATTTTGGTCCCTCCATCCGTTTTTCCGTTAAAAACTAACGACTTGCTGATGTGGCGTATTTTTTATTAAAAAATTATATTTTTTAATTTTTTTTTATTAAAAAATTCTTTTTTTTAATTTTTTATTAAAAAATTCTTTTTTTTTTTAATTTTTAAAATAAAAACAAATAAAAATAATAAAAATATTATTTTTATTTTTATTTATTCTTTTTTCTCTCCCTTATTCTTCTTCATCATCAAACCACCACCACCACCGTCGCCGAAGACGATCTTCTTTTTTTTTCCCCTCATTTTCTTTCTTTCTTTCCCTTCCTCTTTCTCTTTTTTTTCATCCTTTCTATCTTCTTCTCCATCCTTATGGTCGGTGTTTTTGTGTTTGGTGGTTTCAGATCTGGCCTTTGCAAGCTCAATGACGGCGTTTTCGAGCTCGACATCGATCTTTAGATTTGACGTGTGCAAGGTCGACGACGGCATTTTCGTGCACGAAAACTTCAGATCTCGCCGGCGTTGGTCTCACATGGGTTTTTCAGTGGGTTTTTTAGCCACAGTGTATGTGTGTTTTCAATGGGTTTTTCAGCGGGTTTGGGTCTCTTTGAAGCTCAGATTTCAAATGGTTTGGGTCTGTGTTTTTCAGTCGTTGACCCTCTCGAAAGCCCACTTCAGATCTACTTGCGATTGGAAAGTCGAGAGAGAGAGGTCGTCGGATGAAGAAACACCAAGGAAGATGACAGTTGGGTGGGTTTTTCTTGTCGGCGTGGAGGAGACAGCGAGGGGGAGAGAGACGATGCCGGAGGAGCAAAAACTGAAACTTGCTCACCCCACGATTCTTACGCCTGACCAAATCTCCCACACACGCTGAATCCACGAGGCCACTGCACTGCCGCCGGCGCACCGTTGACTCTGGAGATGAACACCCATTGGTTAGCGACGAAGAGAAACTCGAGAGGAGGAAGAAAATTTCGTCGGAGATGGACCTTGAGGCTGCCGTGCGTGAAGGAAATGAGAAGAGATGTGAAGAGGAGGAGAAGAAAGGAAGAGGAAAAAAAAAGTTCCGACGAGGCGGCAGCAGTCGGCCGGCGGTGGTGGCCGACAGGAGGCTGTCACCGGAGACTGGGAGGAAGAGGAAGAAGGAGGAGAAGAACAAGGGGAAGAAGAAGAGAGAGTGAGAAATAAATAAGAAATAAATAAAAATAATATAAAATATTTTATTTTAATATATTTTTAGTTTAAAAAGTTAAAAAAATAATTTTTTAATAAAAAAACGCCAAGCCGTTAGTTCTTAACAATGGATGGAGGGATCAAAATGAAACTAAAACCAAACTTCAGGGGCCTAAATTGTTGAGTTTGAAAACTCAAGGACCAAAATGAAACCTAACCCAAACCTCAGGGACTAAAAGTGTATTTTTCCTTTAAATTAAAATTAACAGTAATGACATGGCAATTTGATGGTCATAATTTATTATTCAACACTATTGAATGAAATTTTATTTTGTCTTAGACAATTATAGTTTAAATTAATAAATAATAAATTGAAAAAAAATAAAATAAAGTATATAATTTCATGACATGCTAAATTTCTTATGAAATATGAACCTACGCTACATGAAAGTGAATAAACAGATCAAGTATGCACACACATTTCAATAACACAATGCACAAATTATAATAAGAGAGAAAATTGATCAGACAATGGATGATACCAGGATTGGAGAAGGGACCTGTTACACAAAGTTGAAGAGAACTCAAGGAACTATCGGAAGAAGACAAGATTTATTGGCATCTAGGGGCAAAGGAAGTCCGACCAAAATGGAGGGACTGAAACACCAAATGATTCCATATTAAAGCTAGTCAACAACAATGAAATAACAAAATCACAGATTTATTGAATAGGAACGAAATGTGGATGGAAGAGGATCAAGATCTAGAAGACATCATGACTGATTATTTTTAGGACTTATTCTCATTTGTAAACTCGAATTTGGAGGAGATTGAAAAAGTGACACACACCATCCCTCGAGAAATTTTTAGGTGCTCTTAATTTAATGAGGGCGATAGTTTTGCATCGTTTGATGTAAGAGAGAGAAATGGTAAAAATACCTCGATTTTGTATCCAACAGTTATTAGGGACAGACAAATTTGAAGATTTACATCTGACGATTTTAAAAAATGGGCCTAATCATTGCACTGGAAACACCTAATAATTTTTCCCATTCCTCGGTTGATCATTGACAATCAATAAATAGATAGATATTTGATAAGGCCTTTTACTAATGAAGAAATTGATTTAATGCTCGAACAAATGCATCCTACATTCCTACAAAATCACTTGGCCCAACTGGATTACACACCTTATTCATCGTGTTGGCATAATGGCATTTTGGCCTACTCCATCCTGAGGAGCAAAGATCCTCGTAAGTTTACGTGTGTATATATATATATAATATGTTTGGATTGATAATATTTAAATAGTTCATTTGTTACTAATAATAAGAAAATGATACGTTTGTAAATTTAGAAATTGAATTAGAGATATAATAGTCTAAAAATGTTTTTCCAACTCATTCCTTTTTAATATATCATAGATTTACCCCTTACATATTATAATTTTTCAATCAAATTTTTGTTATCATTTAATCACATTTCATTAAATTTCGACTAATCACAAGTTGTCACGTCGTTATTTAAAATTAATAGTGAAATTACAAGTAATTATATTTGGAACCAATTATAAGATTTAATTTGAAGATAGAGCTGACAAATCTTAAATTGAAATGCTACTTGTCTTGATGGTCATTTGATCAAATAATAAAACTTTAATTTGATCAAAGTTGGGTCATACGGTGTTTGAGTTATATGGTATTTGAGTCAAGTTTAAGTCAAACCCAAATTCAAATGACTAGGCCCAAAGTCAGTAAAGTCCAAGTCTAAATGAGTTGGCCCAAAATCAATAAGCCCAAGTCTAATGGGTCAGGTCCAAGTAAATGAAGCTTAAACCCATGTCCATGGAGAACTTTATAAATAGGGGAGCACTCCTTCATTTTTTGAGTTTCAGAAGTTGGAGATCTCAAAGAAGAACTCAGAGAGAATTCAAAACTCAGAGCACTCGAAGACTTCTAGAAAATCAAAAAACTCCTTGAAGCTCACGAAACCCTGAGGCAACTTCAATCTCAAGAACAAGCTGCAAAACCCTGGAGACGACTTCAATCTCAAAAATAAGCTGCAAAGTCCTTAAGACAACTTCAAATTCGAGAATATGTGTTCCAACCCTCGAGTGAAACACACACAAGAGAGAGAATAAGAGGATTATGTATTAGAGATTACTACACTCACAATATCAATACCAATACAAAGTTTATTCCACGTGTGTCTCATTCATTTGAAATTACGTGTGAACACATCTTATGTTGAGAACTTAATGGCAACATTTATAAAAGTATGGATTAAAATGAAAAAGAAGTACAAAAACCAAAATAGCTTGTATGAATAAAAATAACTTTATTTATTTATTATTATTATTTTTTTAATTTGACTCGTTGATTTACTTGAATTGACCTTTGGCTTGTTAATCTTCTTAGACGATCAACCTTTGACTTGTTGATTCAAAATCTTGAAGTCTTTTGATCTTTAGAGCATTTTTAGTCTTCAAAGTCTTCAGTCTTATAAGAGTCTTCTCTGAATTCTTTGAATTCTCCCATCTGAATCTTTTTCTTTACCTGAATCATCTTGACTGAATGTCCAAAATGAAGGGTGACATCCCAGTTTTGATGGATCTTGTATGGGCTTGAGTTTAGATGACTTTAAGCCAACTTTTGGACTTGAACTTATTTGGACATTACTTAATTATCTTTGGGTTCAACCGCTACGTGGCATGATTCGATTAGACTAACTTACATCGTCCCAACTTTGTCATCAATTTAAAATAATGACATGATAATTAATGTCAGGTCAAAATTTCTCATTCAACTCGCTTGTATGAAAAAAAAAAAACTTGCTAAGTAAAAAAAAAAATGCTTTTGAACATAACTCAGTGGTAATTGACATTCACTCCTTCCCATGAACTCGGAGGTGGGTGCATTCAAACTTCTAACATTTTGGTCGAAAATACATATCAATGACCACTAGGCCATGCTCCCATCTTGGTTGTCACAATTCACAAATGACTTCTAAAATTCAAAATAAATTGTGAATTATTTTTTTTTAATTTTAAAAATGGTTGCTGTTTTTGAATCCTTATCCAAATTTATTTAATGTTTTTTCTTTTGAGTTTTAAAGTTTTTTACTTGTATTTTGATTCCTAAACTCCCTTCGTTTCATTTTGATTATTTGACTTTTAAAATCTTACATTTTTCTCTCTCTCTTCTCTTCTTTTATTCTTCTTTCCTCTTGGGAAAATCTTAACTTTAGTTCTTACTATAAAAGTTTTGACTATATGTTAGTTATTACTCATCGATTAAGAAATCAAAATGAAGCTTAACAAAAGTTTTTTCTTTTTTTTCAATTAGAAAAAAATAATAAAAGTTGGAATACTAAAGGCGAGCTTTTAAAATTGGTAGGGCTAAGTTAGAGAATACATGCATTCAAAATTTAATAGTTGTAGGACCAACTTGAAAAATAGCTAAGTTTAGGTGTGGTAATCATATTTAATGAGTCAAATCAAGCTATAAATGTAGCGTATGAAAAAGTAGGTTTGACTTCGTGTGACATGAGAACATGTATCCTAATGTATGGATTAAACAAAAATTCAAACTAAAATTAAACAACTCATTATCAAGTTGATTCCGTGAGTAACTTAACCTATCGTTTTGTTCAGGATAACCTATGATTGATACAACTCGAAAACTAATATGACCACTATTTATGCTTCATGACTTGAAAAAAATTATGATAGGATATAGCACACGATTCAATACAACATATTACTGAAAACAAAATTGATAAAGCATAAATATATGATATATTTTTAAATTGAATAAGGAATTGCACAACTACTTTGGCACTAGTAATTGTTACAAATGAGCCTATGAACTTTTAATCGTAAAGAGTAAATCCTCAAGATTTTATAAGTATAATTCCCATAACTTATTTTAACAATAAAGTTTACGGGGGAGAAATCATAAGTTTTAAATTTTTTTGATAATATAACATATTATGATTGTGATACGAGGATTTAAGAGCTTCAAAATTAAGAGAACGGTTAGACCTTGAAATTTTCAAGGTTGCAAAACATATCCTACCTTAATAAAAATCTATATAAACTTTTGCACATATGAAATCTTTATTCCTTCTATTATTGGCCTCCCACAAGGCATCCATTTGATTAGAATTATGATCATTGAGGGTCTTTTTTCTATGGGTCTCCACAAGCTTCCATGACATTTCTTTGGCTTCTTGTAGAATTATATTTCTGTGAACTGCCAACTTCCTTGATCCTCTTTTATTATTGCATCAATATGACTGAAGAAAAAGATAAAATATTAATTAATTTGAAGTTTTTTAGTCCATAAAATTTAAAACATTAGACTTCCACTTAGGCTTTGACTTGGACTACTAAAAGAAAAATATTACTTCTTTATTTTATCATAACATTGTGTCATGGTTTCTCAATATTGATGTTGACTTGGACTCTTAAGGAGCTTCTCTAACGACAATTATTGGCACTAGTCTTCACCCTCTCAAAGTTAAAAGTCATTATCATTTTCTTTAGTTAAGCAATTGGGAGACATGAAGATGTATCCCTAAAGAAACAAATGTGAATTCCAATTAAAAGAACTTACTACACATTTCTGTCATATTAGCCTTTTGAAACTCAATAATATAATCATGAATCCACATACAACGAGAATAAATATTTGAGATTGGTTTGTGATGGACAAAATGATTTCGGTCATTCCATATAGCCCATGTGCCTATGCAGAGTAACTCAAAAATGTCCTCGTTATGCTCATTACTCAAGTCTAACCACCTGTCTTGAACATTAGCGTTTGTGCATACTCCCCAATGTGAATGGAAGGATCTAATAATCTCCATATCTCCTTCGCTCTTGAGCATCGAAACAAAGCGTGATCGGTTGACTTAGGATGTTTTCGTCAGACTAGACACATACCATCAAATCCACATGATGGATTACAGATAGCTCCTCAGTGTCCCAAGGTAACTCACTTATTTTTTTGCGAACGATAGCTTGATTTTCTTAAAAGTTGTTGCGACTGAGTTTGGGGTTTTTAAGATGATTCTTCAGGATTATGAACGAGCGTCGGGCCAATGTATAGATCTTAGCAAATAAGTAATGTACTTTTCTCCTAATGTTCATCAGGATACGAAACTTTATTTGTCCGATATTATCCAAATGATCATAGTTGATTAGATGGGATCATATTTGGGTTTGTCGTCTAAGTTTTCACTGGGGAAAAATAAAGATTTCAAATTTCTGTTGGATAGGCTTTGGAAAAATATGTAGGGTTGGAAGAGTAGATTGCTCTCTGGAGGGGTAAAGAAATCTTGATTAAAAGCGTGGCACAAGTGATTCCTACATATGCGATGAGTTGTTTTTGTCTCCTGAAATTACTCATGTCTAAAATCACAGTCCTATGTGCTAAATTCTGGTGGGGTGATTCAGATGGTGATCGAAAACTTCACTGGATGCGTTGGGAAAAGCTGTGTAAACCAAAGGAGCTTGGATGAGTAAATTTCAGAGATATAGAAAGTTTTAATCATGCAATGCTAGCTAAGCAAGGTATGGAGAGTGTTTACTAATCCTAATTTGCTAGTCTCTAAGGTCCTCAAAGGAAGATATTTTCCTAATTCAAATCTCCTAGAAGAAAGATCCAGTTCCAGATCTTCCTATTTTTTTGAAGGAATTTGTATGGGGTCTAGAATTACTTAGAAAGGGGGTTAGGAAAAACTTGGGTAATGGCAAATCGATTAACTTGCTCAATGATCCATGGTTGCCAAGACCTATGTTGTTCAAGGTTATGTCTCCATGTCTTAATAGCAACGTTGTTCTGGTTGTTGAGTTCGTTATCCCGTCTGAGCAGTGGGATATTCCAAAATTGTGTCAATTATTCTTATTAAAGGAGGATGTGGATCCTTAACAGATATTTACCACGTAGTGATTCTGCACCAGATAGATGGATATGGCATTATGATCGGTATGGAAAGTATTCAGTCAAGAGTGGATATAAACTTTCTATGATGCTGAAATATGAGGTAAATACATCAAGTTCAGATGGTAAGGAAAGATGGTGGAAGAAATTGTGGAATCTTAAGTGACTGGGTCTGTCACGGGACCGCCAAATGAAATTTGTAATCCATGGCACTAAAACACTACTTTCGCATTAATTAGCGGTCGGGGTCGAACACAAGGAAGAGAGTTCTAATAGGATTTAGGTTCTTGTGCAAACACGAACATGGGGGGTTTATAGATGATGATTTAGAAAATAAAAAGCGGGTAATATAAAAGTGCAAAAATAGCTAAACGAGCGAAAATATGAAAATCGGGATGAAAAACAATTAGAGAATGAATTGTTGAACTTGGTATTTCCTACTGAACTGATTATGATTTGGCTTCCTAGTTTGATCTAAAATTAATTCTATGAATTTACATGTTAGTCTGGCAGTGCTTCTTGGCTAATCAGATAACCCTCCTAATTAACCCGTGCATAGCTAATCAATTAACTCGAAACCCCGACAATTAATTTGATTAACTAATTTAAATTACGTCTGCTACCCCTAATGCATAACCTGAATCAACGCTCAAGTTATTTATAATTAATTTAGAACAATCAATTCAATAACCCTCAAAATCAATCACCTAAATTAATTGCATTACAAATAAGGGTCCGAAATTACTACGATTCATTCAGACAAACTTTCTAAATTAAAATCGTAGAAATTTTCTCATGCTCTTAAGCCTATTAAGAATCTACGCTAATAATTCAACATAACTCAACGCTTGTCTTGCCTCAACCTAGTGGCTATCTAAAATAACAAATAGAACGCATTCAACATATTCCCTAAGAGGCGTCAATTCAAAGAAAATAAATTGATTGCATTAGTTTAATCAAGACACATGAAAAACTGAAATGAAAACTCATAGAAATCAGAAAATAACCATCAAACTCAGCCAAATCTATAAAGGGTTCAACAGTACCAAATCTAGCAATACAAATGAATTAGTCGCACATATTCAATGAAAACAACATAATTAAATCAAGGAAATACATGCTAGATGAACTAGAAACCAGCGTAACTCTACATTTATAATAATCGAAATTCTAACCTAACGGCGGACTAAAACGTAACTCTACATTTATAATAATCGAACCTGAGTCGAGACGCTAAGTGTTTTGTCCTCCGTGCAATTTCGCGATAGCGTCGAGACGCTAGGGTTAGCGTCTTGACGCTGCCCTATTTTCCAGCATGCATGTTGTCTTCAATTTTCCAACTTTCTTTCGGTTTGCTTCGTTTGGGACTCGAACCTTTGACTCCTTGGCACTATTCTTCAGGCTCGCCATGGTCCACTCGGGTCTTTTCACCTCCTCTTCATCTGTGGACTCCGAGTTAGCTCAAAAACACTCCAAATGGCCCAAATTAGCACCAATTCGTGTGGTTAGCTCCCAATATCACCTATGCCCGAATCACATGTAAAGTGGACAATTAAACCATAAAATACCTCTAACAAGTTTAGATTAGTGGTAATAAAATTGCACGAATTAGGTGCTATCATTAAGATCCCAAATAATAAGATTAAACATTTTGTTTGGTGGTCTTTCTACAATTGTATTCCTACCAATGTTAATTTATGGCCCATATCTCTTTGGCATCATCATTTTCGGAAACTTCGTTGATAATCATTTTAGAAGAAAGGATCTTATAATAAACCAATGCATTTCTTAATCCCCTTTCAGCTCCATCGATGGATCATCTTATATCCTAGACTCACAATCTTGCCTTTAGCAATCGTCAATTTTAACTTTTCCACTTACTTAATAAGTGTCTCATCTCTATTGTATTATTCATCCAGTTTCTCTAAAGTTGTTAATCCAAATAAATAGAGGAAGATGGATAGATCAACCAAAAGGACCCTTAACCCAAATTGCAACTGTTGATATTTCCATCAACCCTTGAGAGAAATCGATGAGGCAAACCGAGTTTTTCATTTTTCCAAAATGATAAATTATGTAGCATGTTAATGTTGGTCGTTGATGTCTTCACCAATAAGTTATAATGTTCACATTGGTAAAGAAGGGAATAGATCATAAAAGAACAAGAAAAATTAAAAACGAAAAAATACTTGTTATTGGATGAATTTTGACCTAATATATATTAAGAGAAAGTCAAAATGGTAAGAACCCAAAGTAGAAAAAGGTCCAAGGAGACCCCTTGAGTCTAGATCAATCTCTTTTATTTCCAATTCCTAAAAATAAAGGGAAACTCTCTTTCTATTGTGTATCCTAAAAGGAAATAGAGAACCTTAGATCAATTATAAATAGAGGAGGGTAACTCCAAAGTAGGGGAGCTCAACTAAATATTTATTCTTTCTCTTAGTATTATTTTTCATTCTCAATTTACTTGTTATACTCATAACCTCCTAGCTGACTTAAGCATCGGAGTCGGTTTGGCAAGCACCACACCAATTTTCTCTTGTTTTACAGGTCACGAAAGTCAGGTGAGTTCTCCCTGCTCGAATTTTGGCATCAACAGTATTAATTCTACCCTCCCTTGTTGGATTGAACGAAGGGGATTGAAATCACTTTAACCATATATTTTATCCTAAAGGGGCTCATGCACATATTCCACTCCAAAAGCACTTTTTTCTGCTATCCACCGCCAAGCTTGTATATGAGCCACTTTGTTATGATCTCGATTATAAAAGGAGAAGGAACAACTCAAGAAAAGGTTAAAAAACTTTAGCTTCTCTTACAATTAATGAAAATTAAGCATATCTATATTCGGAAGTTTGTTACTCTAAAAATGTTATATTTTTTTTTTTCAATAGCTTCTGTTCATTTTCTTTAGATTTTTTTTATCCACCTCATCTTGTTAGCATATATCATGGTTCATAAAAATTAAGAACCTAAATAATATACCCAAACATAACCCATAAATTGGCCCAACCTAAATTTAACAATAATTGAATATAACCAATATCAAGCAAGTGAACAAGAACCACACCAAGTTAAAGGAAGCAACTTTTGTTATACTCGTGTCTATTTCAAATTAGTGCATGAATCTAAATAAATTTTAAAATTTTAAACTTGTGTTAACCCACTCAACATAACCAACACAATCAATGCAACTCATTTCAATTTGTAATCGACCCAATTTTTAAAGGCCTACAACCATCTAAATATCCATAACACAAAATAGCCTAAGTTCAACATAGCTTAAATTTGATTTAACTTATGAGTAAAACTCAACATCATTGATGTGACCTAACACAACCATGATTTATCAAATTTATAGGTGGCATTAGATTCATTTCAAAATTGAAGAGAATTTTGGTTTAGATGAATTGAATTGACTCGACTCAATCCATTCATGTTTGAATGTTCCATTTCTTAACAGAAATTTTATATATTTTTTTAGGTATTGGTCTTGGGAGATGGAGGTCTCATCTAAAATAAAGAAAAATAAGTTAAAATATGAAAGTAAAGGGAAGGAAGGATGGAAAGTTTGACTTGTTGTTCTGAGTGTTGACCAATAAAACGGCGTCGTTTTGGAAGGAAAAAAGGAAGGCACAGCGTAGTTTAATGTAACCGACCTGGTCCGAAATTAAATAAGTCCAGTAGGGGTAAAAGGGTAATAAAAGCCTCTGATGTGAGGGCAAGATTGGAATAAAGTGACATTTACTTCTTCGAGGCCTTTCTTCTTCTCCCTTTCTGAGTTCTCTCTGCGGATTACAGGGAAGAAGAAGAACGTCATCGGCTCCGACGACCTTTCAGCTGCCTGACATCGGCGACTCGCGGTGGACATTCGTGCCCTGGTTTACACAGTCACGTAGCAATGGAGATTGCGCCGGCGGCCGCGCCTTCGATCGACGGAGATGCTGCCAACGATGCCGCCTCTGTTGATTCTGTTCAAGCATCGTCTTCGTCGCCGGATTCTGCACCAGGGAAAGAGGCGAACTTGTCGACGTCTTTTCCCGGACCGAAGTATGACGACGATGAAGAGGAAGAGGACGTCTGCCGGATCTGTAGGAACCCTAGAGATGCGGATAACCCGCTAAGTTATCCCTGCGCTTGCAGCGGCAGCATCAAGTTTGTTCACCAGGACTGTCTCCTTCAATGGCTAAATCACAGCAACGCCCGTCAGTGCGAGGTTCATTTTCTTTTCTTCATGCCTGTTTCTTGTTAGTTCGTTCTTTGATTCAGTAATGTTTCTTGGGTGAGCTTTGGGGACCTTTCGAATTGTCTATGTGGAGAAACTCTTGGGATTTCTTGTTTAAGAAGCGAAATTGAGATGGCAGTGGCAAGTAACTGAAACCAACTTGCAAATGATTTAGACCCGATGGGATTTGAGGTTGAATCCCTGAAAAAAGTTATTTGATTGTGGGTGAAAGAGTAATTTTTGAACTGATGCAATTCTATGATACTTCGTTGGCATGTTTTAGAAAGGTTTTCCTTCTGTGTATGGACGGAATATTTTTAGTTCTCCCAAAAGATTAATGCCCTCTATATAACATTTTCCGGTGAAATATGTGCTTATTGTTCCCTTCACTTGGACTTTTGAGATGAAAAACACATTTGGAACTTTGGTTGTTATTTGATAATGTTTTGCCCCTGTGCAGTATAGAGAACTGCTAGGGTACATGAGATGTATTGTATGATTCTATAAGTACTCGGGTTCATTAAAGGGGCAGCTGATTTTTTAAGTCAAAATCATTTTTCGTGTGCATCTTTAGTATTCACATCACGTATCATATCAATTGTTGTTCTTTGGTTTATATATTCGGAGAAGAAATTTTATTTTTGCCTTTCTCATGCAGTCATGCCAATTTACACATATTTTCACATGTGGCAGGTTTGCAAACATGCATTTTCTTTCTCCCCTGTTTATGCCGAGAATGCTCCATCAAGGCTTCCTTTTCAGGAATTTATTTTTGGAATAGCAATGAAAGCTTGCCATGTCCTGCAATTCTTTTTACGTCTCAGTTTTGTGCTCTCTGTTTGGCTCCTCATCATACCTTTCATTACATTTTGGATATGGCGGTTGGCTTTTGTGAGGAGTTTTGGGGAAGCCCAGAGATTATTCTTGAGTCATTTGTCTGCTACCGTTGTTCTTACTGATTGTCTTCATGGCTTCCTACTTTCTGCTAGCATTGTATTTATATTTCTTGGAGCTACCTCCTTGAGAGATTACTTCAGGCATTTACGGGAGCTTGGAGGTCAAGATGGTGAGCGGGAAGATGATGCAGATAGAAATGGTGCTCGTGCCGTTAGAAGACCTCCTGGACAAGCTAATAGAAATTTTGCTGGTGATGCAAATGGTGAAGATGCTGGTGGAGCCCCAGTACTTGCTGGAGCAGGTCAAATGATTAGAAGGAATGCAGAAAATGTTGCTGCTCGGTGGGAGATGCAGGCTGCTCGTCTTGAGGCTCATGTTGAACAGATGTTTGATGTGGATGATGCTGATGGTGCAGAAGATGTGCCCTTTGATGAGCTTGTTGGCATGCAGGGTCCTGTGTTTCATTTAGTTGAAAATGCATTCACAGTTAAGTGTGCTGCAACATCTTTCTTTAGATAATCGTGACAATGAAAATTTACCTTTTAAATATTGTTTCATATGAGTATTTTGTCCTCGAATCATGTAAACTGCATACGTATAGATTGGTTTATTTGAGGTGATATCATGCCCCCCCTCATCCGGCTTGTTATTGCTGGTATAACTTAAAATGTCATTCATTTCTCTCATCTTTTTTCCTTGAATAAGGAATTAAGCATTACCTTGTAGTAATGTCTAATTGGTTTGAATGTTTTGCAGGTTTTAGCCAGCAATATGATATTTCTTGGTGTCGTTATCTTTGTGCCTTTTACACTAGGTCGGATCATACTTCATTATGTATCATGGCTTTTCTCTTCAGCCAGTGGGCCAGTTTTCTCAACAGTGATGCCACTTACAGAGTCGGCTCTCTCCTTGGCAAATATTACGTTGAAAAATGCATTGACAGCTGTTGCAAATTTGTCATCAGATGGTAAAGAAAGTGGTCTACTCGATCAGGTTGCAGAAATGTTTAAAGTCAACTCCAGTACACTAAACAATGTCTCAAACAACATAACTGCACCACTTTCGGTTGATCTTTTGAAAGGGGTAGCTGCTGCATCGAGGCTTTCTGATGTTACAACTCTTGCTGTAGGCTACATATTTATATTTTCGTTAGTTTTCTTCTATCTTGGCACCGTTGCTTTGATTCGATACACACGGGGAGAGCCTTTGACAATGGGGAGGTTGTACGGCATTGCATCTGTAGCCGAGGCCATCCCTTCTCTCCTTAGGCAGTTCATGGCAGCGATGAGGCATTTGATGACCATGGTTAAGGTTGCCTTCCTTCTGGTCATAGAACTTGGGGTATTCCCCTTGATGTGTGGCTGGTGGCTTGATGTTTGTACTGTAAGGATGTTTGGAAAGTCAATGGCTCAGCGTGTTCAGTTCTTTTCCATTTCCCCTCTAGCAAGTTCATTGGTTCACTGGGCTGTTGGCATTGTCTATATGCTACAAATAAGCATATTTGTCAGTCTTCTTCGTGGGGTATATGTCCTTCATTTTACTAATTTCGGTTTAATCTGTTTATCAACGATGGTTATGCCAGTTACTCATGATGTGTTGTCAACAATTTTATAGGTTTTGCGCAGTGGAGTTTTGTACTTCCTTCGTGATCCAGCTGACCCGAACTATAATCCTTTCCGAGATTTAATTGACGATCCTATGCACAAGCATGCTCGCCGGGTTCTACTATCTGTTGCAGTGTATGGAAGTTTAATTGTGATGCTGGTGTTTTTACCTGTCAAACTTGCTATGAGGATGGTGCCCTCTATTTTTCCTCTTGATATATCGTAAGATTTCATAATACCTGAGCAGGACTTATTTGTGTGACTGTCGCAGTTTCACATTGAACTTGGAATTCTTCGGCAATGTTTTTATTTTCTTGACCATTTTTGTGGCAGGGTATCGGACCCCTTTACAGAGATACCAGCTGACATGCTCCTCTTTCAAATCTGCATTCCTTTTGCTATCGAGCATTTTAAATTGAGAACAACAATCAAATCCCTTCTCCACTGCTGGTTTACTGTAGTTGGTTGGGCCCTTGGATTGACAGATTATTTACTTCCCAGAACTGAAGAAAATGTCGGCCAGGAGAATGGGAATGGAGAGCCTGGGTTGCAAGAAGAACTTCAGGTGGTACATCATCTAGGTGGACAGGATCAGGCTATGGTGGCCCATGCTGCAGCTAATGAGCCAAACCCAGTTGTTCCTGCGTCTGGGAACTTGAGTAATGAGGAGTATGATGGCGAAGAGCAGTCTGATTCAGAGTAAGTTCAAATTTTTTTCTCCAAGCATGAACATCATTATTGTAGGAGAGTTGGGCACGCCGTTGTTGCAGTCTTTTTCCTCGTTCTCATCTGGTGAAGCCATTGTCAATTTTTAATTTACATCTTATGAATAATTTCTCTGTGATTGGGTTTTATATGCTGTTTTGCATATTTAGTAATTAGTATATTATCTCGTCATATGGACTATTTCAGGCATGCTCAAACTTATAATCTTTATTTATTTGTAACTTTAGGAGGTATAGCTTTGCTCTACGCATTGTCCTATTGTTGGTTGTGGCATGGATGACTCTTCTTCTCTTCAACTCAGCACTGATAGTGGTTCCAACTTCACTTGGACGGGCACTTTTCAATGCCATTCCACTTCTTCCCATCACACATGGTATCAAGTGCAACGGTGCGACTAACCTACAGAAGTTATTTTCCATGTTATGTTTTTTTCTTGTACATCGAGGAGAAATGCTAATTTGTTGTCTATTTATTCTTTCCATAGATATGTATGCTTTTGTCATCGGGAGCTATGTTATTTGGACAGTCATAGCTGGTGCTAGATATACCGTTGAATATGTCAGAGCAAGGAGAGTGACAGTTTTGTTGAGCCAGATATGGAAATGGTTTGCCATTGTTGTCAAGAGCTCCGCACTTCTGTCAATATGGGTAAGAATGGCTGTAATAAATAGACAGAAAATGGAGGGAAAGTTTACTTTCATATCAATTTGGGTTGAACACTAATGAGGATTTCTTGATTCCTTGGATCATCTGACATATAGTTTTGGTTTTCAGATCTTTCTCATTCCAGTTCTGATAGGCTTGTTATTTGAGCTTCTGGTCATTGTGCCTATGCGAGTTCCAGTGGATGAAAGCCCAGTTTTCCTCTTGTATCAGGACTGGGCATTGGGCTTAATTTTTCTTAAGATCTGGACTAGACTGGTTAGTAGAGTCAAAATCCCCCCGAAACAACAATATCTGAATTATAATATTTACCTTTATTCATAACTTCCAATTCCACTCTGTAAACGTCTTTTTTCTTCCCCTACTTGAACAGGTAATGTTAGATCACATGATACCACTGGTGGATGACAGTTGGAGAGTAAAGTTTGAAAGAGTAAGAGAGGATGGCTTCTCCAGGCTTCAAGGACTCTGGGTTCTGCGGGAAATAGTCGTGCCAATTATAATGAAGCTACTGACAGCGCTATGTGTACCGTATGTTCTAGCTAGAGGAGTATTCCCCGTGTTCGGGTACCCACTGATTGTCAACTCAGCTGTTTATCGATTTGCTTGGATTGGATGCCTTTGTGTTAGCATGTTGTATTTCTGTGCTAAGAGATTTCATGTTTGGTTCACCAACCTTCACAACTCCATTCGTGACGATCGTTATCTCATCGGTCGTCGACTCCATAACTATGGTGAAGACACTGGAGAGAAGCAAAGCGATGTGGGGACTTCATCATCCGAGACACAAAATACAAATCTTCTGGGCACCGGCCATGCAGCGGCTGGTGGTGAAGGATTGCGGCTGAGACGTGTTGTTGGTAACTGACATGAAATGTATATTTATTTCAATGGCTCGGCTGTCTTAGACGGTTGGTTTTGAGGCCCCAAACTGGGCTATAGTCAGTTTTTTGGTATGTGCATATGCTCTCTTTAACATCGTAGCTAGAAAGGTGAATGGATGGAAATGTATGGATCTTATGTCTATAAAGTTTCAAATACAGGGCCTTTATTACAACTCCCATTTCCAGTTCTGGTAAGCAATTTCTTTCTTTTTTCAAACTCGGCAAGTTGAGTTAAACTTGGGTTCAAGTCTGTCACTACTGACAATATTCCTTGTACTGATCTTTCTTTCCATATTGTAAAATATACTTTTGGTTCTTGAGGTTTGAGACGGGTGTCTATTTGATTCTTAAGGTTTTAAAGACGAAATTTTTAGTTATAAGATTTGAAAAATTGTTCTAAATGGTCCATGAGCTTGTTTGATTGTTAGATGACCTAATATAATTCCTTTGTAATGATATTATATACTAAATGAATTCTATCATATCCAATGATGTGACAAATTTTAAGTGACAAAAAACATGACTACCATTGTCGAGCGGTCTTGGAACAAACACAACTGTCACCTCCTAATGCTTCCTGGAACGAAAACAACTGTAGCACGAACATTGGTTCCCACTAGTGATCATTCCTTCCTAGAAGGAATACGGAGTCGTTGGCCTCTTCCATATCTGAAAGGAATGACTGTTCTTTCCTTTTTCTAGAGGCAACAATCATTAGAAACAAGCAACGATGAATGACAATCCACGGATACCTATCGATTTATCAACCACCAACAACACAGTTTCATAGCTTCAATATTTTTGTTTTTTATGGATTAACGACAAACAACTAGAGGAAGTAGCAACAGTGACAAAAGATTGCCAAACGGAGAGAGGGAGACAAACAACTACAGGTAGGGCACCTAACACAACATATGTATATGTAATATATTTATCAATTCAATATATTTTTTTAAGTCAACAAATACAGATACACTTTTGTAAATCAACTATTAGTCAATCAAGTCAAAAATCATTTAGAATAATTTTCAAACTTGAGGAATAAATAGAGCTCGATTTCAAATCTCAAGGACCGAAAGTGTGTTATAACCCCATTTTAGAAACATTACAATCATAAAAGAATTCAAACATTCAATTAAAACCAAATTCATAAGAGGAAACTTTCATAGTGCGTTTGAAGTGTTAATGAAAGCAAAATGCTTCATAACAAAACTTAGAATAGGTTCTTCCCACAATCTTTGCCAGTAATAGAAATCACTCGGTTCAAACAAAAATAGATGAACTTCGCAACTCAAAGTCAATCAAAGCACCAAGTAAAAAGGTTTGCAGACTCATGAAAAACAGAAGGGCAACATTCAGATTAGGAATCAAGGTTGTCATTCAGGGATAGTGAAGCCAATTGATCAGCTGCATTGCCTGTCTGCTGAGCGACACTTCTTAAAACCTCCATAGCCTCAGCCACCTTGGCTTTCAGAGCTTCGGGAGACTCGAGCAAGTGCAGAACCTCAGTTTGGTCCATTTCCAATAGCATGCCTGTTACCTTGGCTGCATTATCAGGCTCCAGCTGTTCCACAAGTGGATATAGATTTTCTCCCAGCATCTGTAAACAACCACAAAGAAGTTACATGAAAGAAAAGAACATAACAGAGAGAGAAGCCAACTAGAGCAAAATGCTCTACTAATATCGGCAGGCTCGGAATATGGCAAGTTTTACATCATTTTCATCTTATAACCATTTCTCTAGTTTCTATATTCGTGCATTTTGCAGTCTGTAAACCCAACGACAAATAACCACCGGTGGTAATCATATTCATACACATGAACAAAGTAGCATTATCTTAATAAAGGGGAGAACATTGATGATGAAAAAGTAGCATCATAAACTCTACCGTTCTTTGCTGATCTGGAGTTGCATTTGCAAGGGCAGAAGCCAAAGCCCCAACAGGAATTGGTTGAGGGTGGACAGCATCCCGTGGCGGCATACCACCCATCTCATATGGAACAGAGAACATACCTCCAGCAACACCAGGCATTGGAAGATCAGGCAGTCCACGTCCAGGAGGATAACGGTAGACACGTCCTCTTGGTAGCATCTTTTAGGTAAACAAACGCACCATTAGCATCTCAATTAGAACAAACAATTGTGGTCAGAGGGGAAAAAAAGAAGGCATAAAAAACAATACCAACCTGCTGCTGCATCAATGGAACAGGCTGCTGGTTTTGCTGAATGGCACCGGCACGCCTGCCACCAGATCTTTGACCTTGCTGGCCCTGCTGAACCATTGGCACAAAGAAATTCGGCATCGGACCTCCACCAGGCCTCATTCCAGGCATGAGTTGCTGCTGATAACCAAAGCCAGGCTGAAAGAATTCACAGTCTGATTTAAATGCAGTCACAATTTACAACCCCTTTGATCAAACAAGAGATATGAAGAGAAGAAAATAATTTTATGTGCAAACCACAACGATCAAGATTTTTTCTTTTGGAGAGAAGAAAGTTACCTGTGAGGAAATAATAGTAGGTGGAGCTTGTCCATAGAATATTTGTTGTCCGATACCTGGACCACCTGGAGGGTACATTGGCATGCCACGAGGAGCAACTGAAGATGCCATTGCCATCGGCTGCATTTGAGAAAACTGTGCCTGAAATGCAATAGATTAAATACGGTCAATGAAAGAGGACATGGATAAATAAATACAAGCAAACATGTTAATATGGAAAATGAGAAAGAACAGCAGCATTCCCTCTTGATTCTCGAAGACAATAATTAGTACAAACACACCTGCAACCTAGCTCTTCTATCTTCCTTCCTCTGTGCAAGTGCAACATAAAGAGGCTTGCTCACAATCATTCTTCCATTCATCTCTGCAAGCTATCAGATGACAGAAATAGATAGTAAAATATTTATGACTAATTAGCCGTAATACAACAGTCAACCATATATCAAGCATTGTCTAAACAATACTCTTGTGCATAATAATGTAACTCACAGCTCTTGCAGCCTCTTCAGGAGTCGAAAATGCAACAAAACCAGACCCTCTACTTATTCCATTAGGGTCTCGCATAACCTGCAGGCATTTAAAGGATTAAGTCATTTGTTAACACTCAACTGGAGGATTTAAGACTAAAAAATATATTTAGTCCTTACAACCTTGCATGAAGTAATGGTTCCAAACGCAGAGAATAACTCCTTCAGTTCATCATCGTCAATGGTATCATCTAAATTCTTAACATATAAGTTTGCACCTTGATACTTGTCAGCGGCTTCTTTTACGCTCTGTTCAAATCGACTTTTTAACTCAACTTCCCTTTCAGATTTCTTCTGGGCTTTTCCAACATACCACTCTTTCCCATCAACCTTCTTTCCGTTAAGTGCTTCAACAGACCTAGCAGCATCATCTGCATTCTCAAAGTTCACAAAGCCGAAGCATCTAGATTTTCCATCCCCATCCCTCATCACCACAACACTGGTGATTGGTCCAAACTCCCCAAACATATTCTTCAAATCTTCTTCAGATGTAGTTTCTGACAGATTCTTAACAAAAACATTATTAAATTTTGTTTTCTCACTGACACTTTCTCTTTCTTGCTTACGAAGGAAAGGTCCCACAAACACCTGCTTATCATTTAGCAGCATACCATTCAACTTCTCTATAGCTTTTAAGGCAGCTTCCTCATTGTCGAATTGCACAAAACCAAACCCTTTAGACTGGCCAGATGAATCTGTAGCAACCTTGCAGGATAGAATGTTTCCAAATGCAGAAAATGTATCGTGCAATGCTTTGTGATCAATTGCCTTGTCCAGGTTCTATAATTTAAGAGCAACATTAAGTCAAAACATCTAGCAACCAAGCCATTGAGACAAGGAAATAAAGCTCTTGCTACAAAAGTACTTACCTTGATAAAAATATTTCCAGACCCACTTTTCCGCATGCTAGGGTCTCGATGTGAATACATAACTCTAATAGGATTCCCATTCAAAGGAGTGAAGTTTAAAACATCTAATGCCCTCGAAGCTGTGAGGAAGTCCGAGAGAAAGATACAATAAGAAATAATTCTTCAGACGGATACAACAGAAAAAAAAAAATCAAGCAAAAGTTTACATGATAGCATTGATCAAACAACATAAACAGAAAAACTTCATTTCCTTCTGCACCCAACATTACAATCAACATATCACAATAACCTGAGAATGACCCAAATTAAAATTCCAAGAGAGAAGAAAATAAAAAACAAGAAAAAAAAAAAGAAATGAAGCATCTATAGCAATCCAGACTCAGCCATCGTATTTCTTGCCAACTACAAGAATCCCACAGCATCAAGAATATAAAATGAAAGAGAATCACCAACACATATACAACATCTTGGAACTGTTTCCTCACATGTGAATGAAATCAAGACATCCACCAACGCCAAGAAAAACAGACATGTGTGGTTTTTCCTAAAATGAAGCAAACAACAAGAAGCAATAATTCCTGAAATGTGAAGGGGCATGTACAAAAAGACTCCATCATAACAAAAAAGAAAAAATCAAGCAAAGACACATAAATTCATCAATTAGGCACTAAAGATATAAAGGGCTTGACTAACCATCCACTGGGTTGCTGTAATTGACATAGCCATAACCAAGCGATCGGCGGGTGGTCAAATCCCTGCAAACCCTAACAGAAACCACCTGCCCCACCTGATTAAAAAGATCGTAGAGCTGCGAATCGGTGACGTTAACGTCAAGATCTCCAACATACAAGGAGGTGGTGACATGCTGGTTTGCCCCTCCATTGGCAGCCGGATCGGCGCCAGGAACTTGAGGTTGAGGTGGAACCTGAGCCATGCTGAGAAAACTCGCTGGGTTGTTTTCTTTTCTGTTTTTTCAAAAATTTTTAAAATTTTTTTTGATCTTTGACTCGCTTCCCTCTCCTCTATTATTGAGAATCGAACACAGTAACACGAAGATTAAAGGAAAAGATAAGGACGACGGCGGATAATCCTACAGGACGACGAAAGGAAATGGAAATGGATAGTCTTTTGAAGAAAGAAGAAGAAAAAAGAAAACCTAATAAGAAGAGTTTGTTTTTTGGGGTTTGTTGTGGAGGCGAAATGAAATGATAGTGGAGGAGAGGGAAGGTTAAAGAAGGGATAGATGGTCGGAGTCCGAGATCCGACGGCGGAGAAGAAGACGGAGATTGTTTCAGAGGGTTTGAATTGGAGGGCAGCTGAAACTGCACTGAAGAAAGAAAAAGGGTTTTCGACGCTTGAGGGATTTATATATGTCGGGTGGATTTGGGTAAAAACCCTAAATCGGAGATCATAATTTTGGACCGCATCGCCGCCGTAGATCCTAATATTATTATTATTATTATTTTTTATTTATTTTCCTTTTTCTTTTTTCAATGGTTGGGAGCTTAACTGTAAGATTCTTTTTCAGATAAGGTAGTTTCTCGATAGTTTATCCTTTTTTAGCCTCTTCTTAATACTATTAGCTTTAAAGATATAACCTAATTTTCTTTCTTTTTTTTTTTTTTTAATCTTGTCCTTGGTTCTTAATGAAGAAAAATTATAGGGCTAATTGTATCAAAAAAAATTATTTGTTTATGGTTTTTGAAGTTATTTTGTTGTTAGTAGCACTCGGGTTTGTGTAGAGATATGGTAGGAGAGTTTAGTCGGAATGTAATGTAAGGTGAGCGAGTTGAGGTGGATGTCTTGCACAAAATACCAACACGCTTTGATGTTTGAGTTAAGTATTAAATCGAGATAGAGCTAAGAATGAGCAATATTGTGTATACGAACATCAGATATATATTTCATTGTTTATAAGGAACCTAGGAGATGACTCTACCATTCAATCAATTCATACATAGGTCTATGTCGTTTGTCATGTCAATCGGCCTAACATAAGGTGTTAAAGCCACCAAGAATAAGATATTACCCTATTTAAAAAATGTTGAGTTAACTCCACATTTAGGTTGTGTCTTTACCAACATGGAGGACTCCTGGGTCGAGAGACCTCAAACGCCTTCATCTTAGTTGGCACTTCTGGATCAATTCAACTAGTTTGTCATTGACTTGACAGTATTAGGCCAGCTCAGCTGAACTGAGTTTTCATGTCAAATCTATAATATTACATTATAGCTTAAAAATGATTTATTTGTTTTCTTTCAAATTATATATGTTGTAATTAAAAAAAAAAAAGTAATATCATACGAGCTCATTTGATAACGTTTCCATTTTCCGTTTATTGTTCTCGTTTCTCATTTTTTAAGAAGCAGACATGTTTGATCAGTGGCGGATCCAGAACTTTATGTTAGGGGGGCACGAGTTCATATAAGGTTAAATAAATCTAGTCCGTGAATTATTAAATTTGCTTCTATATGGTCCCTAAAATCTAAAAAGTGTCTAATATGTCTTTAATTTTTTTTTTTTTGTATTTTGTGTCTAATATCCAATAAGTTCTTACATATTTTAAAATTTTAAAAATTAAATGTTATATTAGACATAAAATTTAATTTGGTGTCTAATATGTCCTATTGAACTTTTTTTTTTTTAATATAAATCAATGTATATATTAGTTACAAAATTAAAAGTTTAAGGTTTATTAGACACAAATTCAAGTTTATATCTAATATAAAAACTAAGTTTTAAAATTGTTTAATGTCTAAGACCTATTAAAAGTTTATAGATTATTAGACACTTTCAAAACATTTATTAGACACAAAATTGAAAGCTTAAGAATCTATTAGATACAAATTTGAATATTTAGGAATTAACCTTGTAATTTAATATTAATAAAAATTTAAAGGTAATAATATGTAATATTTAGATTAATTAATATTAATTACAAAATTATAATGATCCATTATAGAAATATGAAACTTGAAATATTTATTAAAGTTTTTTAAAAAAAATAGAATTAAGTTTTTTTATACAACAAAATCTTAAAAAAAAAAAAGAAATTTAAATTTAGATTAGATGAAGGCGTTTGACGGGATTTGAAGCCAGGACCGCGCAGGAGGAAGCTGAAGACCGATGCCCCCTCTCACCAACGAACCAAAGCATTATTATGGTATTAAAGGTGAAACAACATATACATATATATAAATGTTATCATTTGAGGGGGGGCACGTGCCCCTCCTGGCCCCAACGTGGATCCGCCCCTGTGTTTGATAATTCATCATGTTTCTCTTTTTTTTTTTTTCATCTTATGCATGTATCTATCTCTCTCCTCCGTTCCTATACTCATCTCTTCTCTTCCTTTCTCTATTTTTTACCACTTCCTTGTCTTTTTTTTTTCTTGTCCTTTTTCGTTATTTCTTTCTCTTTCCTTTTTTTAATATTTTTTCCTTTTTTCTTTATTTCTTTCGCTTTCCTTTTTTTTCTTTACATTTTTTTCTCTTTTTCATTAATGAGCTTTTAATTATTATTTTCTATTTAAATCTCTATTACAAAGTTTAGTAAATAACAGATTAGTCTAATTAAATTAACTTGTGTAAACCAACATCGTTAAAAATAAATTGGTTGGAGTGTGAGATGACATTACAAAACATATTTGATAATATTTATTATTATTTTTTAATTTTGTGTTTGAGCTAAATAAATACTATAAACTCTATATAATAGTTTTTTTTATGTATTTTAATGTATGTTATATACATTTTTATATTATATGTACTAATTTTTTTCCAACTAAAAACAAGAAACGATAAACAGTTATCAAACACATTTTTGTTTTTGTTTTTTTTTTTTAGAGAAACAAGAAACAAAAATAGTTATCAAATATGTTTCTGTGTTTTAGTGGAAACAAGAAACGAGAAGCGAGAACGTTATCAAACGGATCCTTTGAAGATGTAAACTTAATAGATTTTGAATATTTTCATTTTGTTGGGATTTAAAAGCCTCCTAATTAATATTTTATTATTTAATAATTAATTATGATTATTTCATCTGCAATTTAAAGTATCCCATATATGAAAAGTCATAGGTTATTGAGTATAATCTTGAACGGTATGTAACTCACATATAGAATGATCATGTTCAAAAAAATAAAAAATAAAGTGTATATAATATATGGATCAGGTTGGGTGTCTGATCTTTGTAAAATTATTGATACTATCTCACTTTGTAACATTTACAAACGATTTGATCCAAATCGTTTATGTGCAGACATGAAATTCAGGATATCATATACAATGAGTTTGTATAAGACTATGCCACAAAATATTTAATCTCTTTTTATAAATCCAATAATTGAGAAGATAATATTTGATAATCATATGCAATTCAATTTTAATTCTAATTGAGTTATAAACTTTTGTTTTGTGAGGGTCTGTCTTTTAAATTGTATGGGTGAGAGTGACTTTTGTGAAATACATTAAATATTATTTTTTTTTTGACAATCGATACATTAAATATTAAAGAGAATAATAATATTAATTTATTAGATATATTAAGTCTCTATATATATATACAAATGTAGAAGAAACTTTTTTTTGGACAATAATATCCTTCAATATTTGTTTTATACCTAATTCATCATTTATTTTAAATGTAAAAATTCTAAAATATAAAATTTCATATTCATCATTTGTTAATGCCTTGAACCCCACTCATCTATTTAATGCATAAATTAAATCTATTCTCAAAAAAAAAAAATCATAAATTAAATCCATAATTAAACCATCATCGATTCAATTTCATTTCCAATGTATAAATCTCTTTCTCCTTCCTTGCATCTCCACCCCATTTTGCAACTTCTACCCCCTTCCCATATGCATTCATCCTTCCCTTTCTAACAACTAGGTTTTTACCACGTGCGATGCACGTGTAATAATTTGACTAAGTTATTATGAAGTAAAGTTAATTTAAAATTAATTAAGATTGTATGTATATTCTTATATTAGTTTTGTTTTTTCTAATTCTATGATGATTTTTTTTTTGTTTTCTAATATGACTAATTTTAATATAATATAATATATATGTAATTTATCATAGCAAATGGATTAACAATAATTATTCTAAATAATAATAATAAAAAAATACATGTTAAAGAAATTGGTTTATAAAGTCAAAACTTCTCTATAAATTTTTTCTCAAAAAAAAAAAAAAAAACTTCTTTATAAAAATTAAACCCTCAAACTATATGATAAATTTAAAATTAAACACTCAAACTATCAAAATATAAAAATTTGATCTATTTTAGTCAATTTCTCTTTCTCTCTCATTCTCTCTCTATCCTTTGTCATCCTTCCCTACAACACTTCGCCCCTAACCTTGATCACTCATTGTCCACCAATTTTAATTACAAAATTTGATTTAACCATGCAAATGTAATATAAAAAGTAGAGCGTACTTAAATTTGACAGTAGATTGTCTTAGCTTCAGAAAATGGAGAGTCCTAATTTGTTAGTGGATTGAGCAAGGAGGTGATGAAGATCGATATTCAATAATGATGTAACTAATTCAATCAAGAAACAATAGAGGTGATTAGACATTAACGGTGCTGCAAAAACTGGCAAATCTAAAACAAAATAGGTATTTGAGTGTGGGAGGTAAATACCAGAAGCTCTAGACGAAGAAGTTGCAAGGGTTTCACCATGTTTGTGAAGTTTCCTCGATGTGAAAACCAATGGAAGAATGTGAAATATTTATAGAGGGAATTTCGATTCAAATTCTAATTTGATTAGATTTTGGATCAAATCTACAAACCATAAAAGAAAATATATAGACCATAATATTAATCTATGTTATTAAATTTCCTAAGATAAAAAGAATATTAAGCAAAAAAACAAAAAAAGAATATGTTTCAAAAAAAAAAACAAAAAAAGAATATTAAGCAAAATTTAATCGATATTATTCTAGGTTATTAAACTTCAAACTTGAAAAAAAATATATATTAGATTTTGACAATTAAAAAAGTTCCTTTATTTCTTTCCTTTTTTAATTTTTTTATTAATTAATTAAAAAATTACCAAATCTGATTTTTTATTTATTAAAACAATTACAAAATTTCATTTTTTATTTTATATTTTTTTAATTAAAAAAATTATTTTTTTTTATCTTTTTCTTTTTTTAATCAAAACAATTAATTTTTTCATCTTTTTTTTAATTAAAACAATTACGAATTTTGATTTTTTTTAATCTTTTTTTAACTAAAACAATTATTTTTGTATCTTTTATTTTTTAATTAAAAAAATTGTTTTTTTTTTATCTTTTTTTTAATTAAAAAAATTACGAAATTTGATTTCGAAAATTGAAAACTAATTAGATTTTTGACTAAAGAAATTATCTTAAATTTAAAGAGGTATTTTATGGAGGAAATTTAGATTCAAATTCTAATTTGATTAGATTTTGAATCAAATCTACAAACCATAAAATAAAATATATAGACCATAATATTAATCTATGTTATTAAATTTGATAAGATAAAAAGAATATTAAGTAATAATAATAATAATAATAAAAAGCAAAATTTAATCTAGAGACCATAAGATATTATTCTATGTTATTAAATTTCATATTTGAAAAAAATAATTTAGATTTTGACAATTAAAAAAATTTTCTTTATTTCTTTCATTTTTTTTAATTAAAACGTGTTACAGAATTTCTTTTTTTAATCTTTTTTAATTAATAATTACAAAATTACAAAATCTATTTTTTTTATTTTTTCTTTTTCTAATTAATTAATTAAAATAGTTACCAAATTTAATTATTTTTAAAATTTTTTTAATTAAAACAATTACGAAGATTTTTTTTATATTTGATTTTTTTAATTAAAACAATTAATTTTTTTTATCTTTTTTTTTAATTAAAACAATTAAAATTTTTGATTTTTTTTTTATATTTTTTAATTAAAACAATTATTTTTTAATCTTTTTTAATTAAAACAATGATTTTTTATTTTGTATTTTTGTTAATTAAAACAATTACGAAATTTGATTTCGAAAAAAATAAAAACTAATTAATTTTAATATATTATAGATTAAAAAATAAAAAATACCCTATTTGTTTTCATTAAAAAAAGAAAAAATTTAAAAAAAAAACAAACAGAATTCGTTTTAATCATAAATACGTTTTTTTTTTATTGGAATTTTTTTTTCCAAAATTTCATATTGGTTTTTTAAATTTTATAGGGATTACGGATTTTTTTTTCTTAATCATTTATTATAGATAATTATTAAAATCACTACGTTTGTTTTTTTTTTATAGGAAAAGTCAAAATTTCATATTCATTTTTTAATTTTTTTATAGATTACCACTTTTTAATTTTTGTATCTTTTATTTTTTTTAATTCAAATAATTAGATTTTAACTAAAGTAATTATCTTAAATTTAAAGGGGTATTTTAGTCTAAAAGTGTTTTTCACGGATCCTTGCTTTTTAATATATTATAGATATAGATTATAGATAGAAGTTTGTTTTTGATGTTGTTGTTTCATTGAAATTTTTTCTTTTTTCCTTTCCGACAGCCAGAGTCTAGAGACTGAGTAGATGTCATCATTGGCTACCTAAGATGGGTTTTGTTGGAGGATAAGAATTAATTGTTTGTGGGATTTTTGTTTTTTTGTAGGGAGTTGAAATTTTTGTAAATGTTTGTAAATTTTTGTTCGATGATAAGGATGAATCATTGCTTCTGGTTTCTGTGTTGTTCCATAGCTTCTGGATAGCTTTGAGAGATTGAAGAAACTAAGTGCAAACTACCACTATGTGCAACACATGAACAATTTGCTCTTTGAGAAGTTAGTTTTAGATTTCTTAGGTAAGTGAAATTCCATGTACAAACCAATCATATTCTTCTCACAAATATTGCATGGAAGATCCTTCTTCCTATATGCAACTACAAAGTTAAGAGATTCTATGGTTCACGAAATACAACTACTCATTATTATCTTACCCCACTACTTAGAACGATAAAAGGAATTGAATTGATTCAATCGCTCCATCAACGAAATTTTTGTCACAGACATTTGTCCTGCTTTTAAATTCAATAAAATAAAATAACCATTTTCCAATAAATTTGGGATGAATTTTAAAATTACTGAAGAAAAAAAAAACTCATTTTATCATATGTAAGGAATCTTTAAAACTTCGAAGATTAAAATACAAACATCACAATCTCAGTCCCCCTTCCATAAAGTACCTATTAAAATATATAAAAGTACATTAAAATTATTAATTTAAATGTATTCATAAAATTGCAGGAAAGTGAAAAGTTGGGATACGAAAAGATATTATTGAATATAAAAGATGTTAGTTTATTACTTAAAATTAATTATAAAATTTATAAAACGTTATGTTTAATTGTTTTTTTATAAATGATTTTACATTTAATTCTAATAATATAATTTAAAAATAAATAAATTTTAACTTTTTGCAATATTTTTCAACTTTTACAAATATATAAAGGGCTCTCTTCTTTTTTCTAGAAAATAGAAAAAAGAAAATTTGTGTCTTCTCTCGATTTAATTTTCCTAAACTTTTTATTTTTAGAGTCCGTTTGCAATGCATTTTAATTTAAATGTTTTTCAAGAATACATTTTTTAAAAAACATTTTGTATAAAAATTGTTTAGAATTTAAACACTCATATGTTTGGTTGCATTTTCTCACAAATGTTTTTATACACAAGTTATTGTTTACTTAAGAAGTCTTTTTAAAAAAGTTGGTTTCAAGTGTTTCTCTCAAAATGGTTTACTTATGAATCTCATTTTCTAATAAGTCATTTTTAGTGGTTGCCAAACACTAGAATTTTTTTCAAAATGATTTATTTTCAAAATTAAACACTTGTAAAGTTAAACCAAACACACCCTTAGTGTGATACAAGATATAATAGGCCACCTAGCACACAAAAATTATTTTAATTCAATTTCCCCAATCAAAAAATTAGTTTTTTTTAAGTTAATTACTTTTTGTCTTCTCACATTTTCCACCATCAACTCAATGTGTGGGTATATATTGATAGTCTTAGATTTTTATTTTTATTTTTCCATTTTGCTCTTTTTCTCTTTTATATATACACTTTCCAATGTTGTTTTTCTTAAGCATTTTATACGTATTTTAGTTTTCTTTTTCTATTTATTATTTGTGTTCCTTCGGTAATATACAAATATTTAAAATTAGGTTAAATTACATGTTTAATCCCTAAACTTTTAGGGTTGTGTCAAGTTAGTCACTGAGCTTTAAAAAGTTTCACATATGTCCTCGAACTTTCAATTTTGTTTCCAATTGATCTCTGAACTTTTAAAAATATCAAATAAATCCTTAAATTTTCACATTTGTGTCCAATAGGTCCCTCAATTTTTTAATTTTGTATCTAATAAGTTTGTGACCTATTCAACATTTTTTTAAAATTCACAAGCCTACTAGATATAAAATTGAAAGTTTAGAGTCTCATTAGACATAAAATTCTTCAATTTTATATATAGTACATTGATTAATTTTTAAAAATAACAAACATAACATGGACCTATTAGACACAAAATTTTGAAAGTTTAGGGACTTAGTAGACATTTTTAAAGTTAAGGGGCCTATTAGAAATAAAATTGAAAGTTCAAGGACTTATAAGAAACTTTTTAAAGTTCAGGAACCTAATTGATACAACCTTGAAAGTTCATAGACTAAACTTGTAACAAAACCTTAAAATTATTAATAGAAGTATAAATATGCCATCAATTCATTTTCTCTTTTAAATTTCTATTATTTTAATGATTTATTTCAATTTAATTATTAACTATGAGTTTTTAAAAAATAGGAAAAAATTGTACTTTTGGTCCCCAAGGTTTGGGTTAGGTTTCATTTTGGTCCCTAAGTTTAAAGACTCGACATTTTGGTCCCTTAAGTTTGGATTTCGTTTCATTTTAGTCTCTCCATCCAATTTTTCGTTAATTACTAACCGATTGTTGACGTGACACTTTTTTATTTTTTTATTAAATAAAATAATATTAAATAATAAAAATATTATATCATATAATCATTTTAATGTTTGGTAGACACTTTTAAGTTTTAATAATAGTAATTTTCATACCATCAAAAGTGTTTTTCAATGACTAAAGGATATATTTGGGAGCCAACAAGAGCATGGTTCAACTAGCATAAAGCTTGTTTTCCAACCAAGAGGTCAAAGGTTTAATCCCTCACCCCCTAATGTTGTAAAAAAAAAACGGATATATTTGGGAATAATTTTAGATGGTAAAAGTGTTTAGTTATAAAATTTCAAAAGGAAAAAAAAAAGTGTTTAGTTATAAATTATTTTAATAATTGGTTCCACACTTGTAAAAGTGCTTTTTAATTTAATTACAAGTATTCTTTTAAATGATTAAGTGCATGTTTGGGAGTGATTTTGAAATGGTTAAAATCACTTTTGTCAAATTCAAAATCACTCCCAAACATATTTTTAATAATTCAAAATAAATTTTAATGATATGAAAATCATGTTTAAAAAGTGTAAAATCAAACATGAAATTGAGTTTAAATGATTAAAGATATGTTTCAGAGTGATTTCGAACATAAAAAAAGTGATTTTAGTCATTTCAAAATCACAAATCACTTCCAAACATACAATAATGTTTGTTTTCAAAGGTGGTTCTAGAATCATCAAACTACTAAAAAGAGTATTACATTTTAGATTTAAAAAAAATAGAAGGGTGGTAGACAAATTTAGCTTGAACCTTTGATTCAAAACCTCAAGTTAAACATATTAGCACCCTAAACACAAACTATTTTAACCCATACTAAAGTAATCTGCACCCCAACCACAGACTATTTAACTCCACAATTATTATAACCTCCATACTATAATAATTATTGATACCAAAATCCGAGCAGGGAGAACTCACTTGACCTTCACGTGCCACCAACGGTAAATTTGTTTGAGAGGTGGAAGACGTGACCTGCAAGATAGAAAAAACCTGCACACCGGTGTGGTGCTTGCCACACCGCCTCTGATGCTTAAGTCAGAAAGCATGAGGAAGATGAGCAAGACCATAGGGTTAGAGGAAGAAGAGAGAGTTCAGATAGTAGAGTTCGAGATCCTTTCTTCAAGGTTGAAGAAGGGTTTATATACCTCTTTCCTTTTTAGGGTTTCTAGACGTTTGAAGACAGATTTGGACTAAACCAAGTCGAACCGGGCTGGACTAGGACACTAGGGACCAAGCGGAGGGGAGAAGACTCGATTCACCGAAGTGGGTCAAGGTCGACCAGGTCGAGGCCATGGTGTTGGGCCTTGGCCCAATTCCTTTTGACCTATCTCTCCTCCGGGGTCCGCTTCCTGGTCGTGTCCTTGGGTTGGTGTTGTGTTGTCCTCGTCGGCTCCTTACATATCGTCCAGATTTACCTATAACAATAACCACTGACTATTATAACCAACTCAATGCCCCAAATAGCCCCTAAGAGAAAAAAAAATAGTCATGTTAAAAATACAATCACTCAGGCTCCGTTTGATAACCATTTGGTTTTTTAAAATTATAGTTGTTTTCTCTCAATTTACTTACAATAAGTTTTATCTTTGTTAAGTACATATTTGTATTCCTAGCCAAATTTCTAAATGTGACAGATTGCCATTCTCACTTTAATTTCGTCCTTATTTGCTTCCCATTATTCCATTCTACACACTTGATTTTGTCCAAGAAAAATTCCCTTCTAGAGTTCTGTATTTATTTTGTTTGTTTGTGGAGGAGCTGCCTTTTGCTTAAATTTGAATTTTTTTTCCTTAAAAGAAAAAACAAAAACTATTTATTAATTTTGACATATACATGTTAGGAAAGTTCAAAATTTCAATATGATTAAATGAAATTGAATTGTAAAAAGTTGAACTACATTATAAGTTTGTTTGTACTAATTTAATTCAAATAAATTAGAACTTATATATGTCGAGGAGATATCATTCATAAATTTTGCTAAACTTAGTTTGGGTCGAACCAAACTAATTAAAAGTCATCGTTACCAACGTAATCTATCCTTTAATGCATCAACAACCTTCTCGTGAGATAGAAAGATTGAATCTCGCCCATAATTGAAATACTAGAAATATCAAGACATAAATAACCTCATGCACAGCTTGAGATCTTTCTCTATACCTATACTATAATTCTTCTACATACTTTCTTATTATTTATTTATTTATTTTTCAGAATCTATATATATATATATATATATATATATATATATATTTTTTTTTTTGAGAATACTGAGAGCCTAGATACTTTCTTATTAAAGAATCTAAAGGTGAATTAATTAATCAGTTCTAATTTATTTTCTTAAAAAAAAATGTCAACGGAGGTCGAAGACGGGAGAGAAGCGTGTGGGTCCCAAGCCCCGCAACTCGCGCGTAAGAACTAAGAAGTCAAATAAAAACAGCTACTGCAGACGTGGCGTAATTCTATTCGTTGCTCAAGCTTCCAAAGAAAGCAAATTACTATTCGAATTTGATTTTTCAAATTCCGTTCTGCGTTTCCATGGAGTCGCCGCCGTTCCCCCCTCTTCTCTTCTCTATAAATTCACCATTTAGTTTCTAAATTCATTCGAAAAATTCCCTCAATTATTTTTCTCCTTTTTCTTTTGAATAATTCTTTACGAATCTCCGCCGCAAAAACAAAACAATGGCCTCGATTTCTACGCCCTACGTTCCCTCTGTTCTTCCTAATTCCCGATCGTTGCGGAGGCAATTCCGGTCTAATTCATCGCCGTCGAGTCGGTCTAGGTCTCCTGCTGTGGCTTTGGCATTTTCCGGCAACCGTATGGCAAGTTCTGCGGCGGTATGCCTGAATTGTTTTCTTCGATTCCTTGTTCGGAAATTGTGATATTCGTTTACCTTCAAAGTCGGTTGCGATTTTGTATTTGAATTAAGGATGAGATTGGTAGTGATTGATTTGGTTTGTGTGTGTGTATGTTGTTCAGTTTAGGAGTGGATCGTATACGGTTGGAGATTTTATGACGCGGAAGGGGAATCTGCAGGTCATGAAGCCTTCTACCAGTGTTGACGAAGGTAATAATTTAACTTTATTTATTTATTTATTTATTTATTTGTCACAAGTTTTTAAAATAACTCTGTCTTTAAACAGCATTGGAGGTTCTCGTGGAGAAGAGTCTGTCTGGATTTCCTGTGGTTGATGACGACTGGAAACTGGTAATTTTTTCTTTTTTAAGCATTTCACAAGTCCCGTTTGATAACTAATGGTTTTTTGTTTTTTAAAATGACACATGTTTTCCGGTAAACATTTGAGTTCTTAGCTAAATTTATAAGAAAAAATAAAAAAAAAAAAGTATTTGAATTTTTTTTTTTTCTGTTTTTTTTTTTAAATTCACATTGAACTCGAATCGGTTTAAAATTTTTTTGAGAAACATTTTATTTGAAGATGAGTTTTTCCAGAATAACACTGAAGGATGATATAAAAGCAATTTTGGTCTTTTTTTTTTTCATTTTAGATAAATTTTCTTGTTATGGAAAACTTTGTAGATTTTTTTTTCTATGGTCTATGATATTAGAAAGCAAAGCAAATTTTGGAGGTTTTTTTCTTCAAATGTTTATTGTGAGACTTTTTTTTTTCTTTTTGTTGCTATATGTTTTGTTTCCATTCTAATTAAAACAACATACGAATGTAAGAAACGAAACTTTTTTTTTTTTCGATACAATGATTAAGTTTGGAGTTTAATTTGATGAAATTGGAAGTTTAGTATTAAAATTGATACAAATTTGGAATCAAAATTGATATTTTCCCTAAATGTTTTATGTTATAAATTTTGAATAAAAAAAAATATAAAGATGGTATACAAACAGACCTTAATATCTATTGTTAAATTCCATTACACTTACAGGTTGGTGTTGTCTCCGATTACGATTTATTAGCTTTGGACTCCATTTCAGGTACATCAATATTACAACCATTGTGTTTTAAATTCATATAAAAAATAAATATGGTAGTTTCTTTATGTATGAAAAATCTTTCTGAATGAACGATTTAATTAACAAATAAGAAATAGAAAATCATTTAAAATTCTTAATAATATACTCGTGACTTTTCACGAACAAAAAACTACCTATGTCAATTAATTGTCGGCAAAAATAATTTTATATTTTTCAAATTCATTTTTTTTTTCGTTATTAAAAAGAAATCACATTCAGTTTAATTTTGGTCTAGTTTTATCTTCTTGTCTTCTTTTTTCCCCCAAAACGTTAATATTAACCAATTCGATTTATAACAAAAATATACGCAATACTAACATATGTTAAAGTTCCATAGAAATGTAAGGGTTTTTAAGGAAAGTAATAAAGAAAATGAAAAATATTAGAAAAAAAGTGTTATTTAGAAACTATTTTTAGAAATCAAGTGTCGTGCCCTCTTGAAGAGGCACCATCCGTTTTTCTTTTTTTAATATATTTATTTTAATTAATTAATTGATTAATTTAAATTTATTAGTACTATTATTATATTATATTATATTATATTTGTTTAATGATTACGATTTTTTTAATATAAATATTAGTTTTTATTTCTTTTTCCAAACGATGCTATTGATTATGTTTTTTTATAGATTTTTTTTTTTAATTTCAAAGTTTTGTATTTTTTAATATATATCTATAATCTACATGTTTTCAAGTTTGCATTTTTTTTTTTAGAAAATTCAAGTTTGCATTTTTGTTTGTTGTCTATATCATTTTTTTAATACAAAACACCATATATTAAATTCAATTAATGTTATGAATAGATTTTTCGAAAATTATTGTACATTTATTTCTACAATTTTCGATAAAACTTTATATAGTTAAAACATAATTAAATTTATGTATACATAGAAAGCACAATTACGTTTTAAAAACTAACTATCCTTAAACATTTCCAATTCAATTTCAAGTACAATTAATTTAAAAATAAGTATATAGATTTTTACTTGCATTATTGCATTTAAAATAATACTTACTTTTACTTGCATTTAAAATAGATATATACAGATTTATAATACAATGCAATGAATCGCTAATCTAAATTAATTTTATAGTTTACTAAAATTGCTAATCAATAATGGTTCTTTTTAGCCGAAAGTTAAAACCGGCCGTTTTTTTCGAAAATTCTATTCGTAGCATTAGATGAATTTAATATGTGGTGTTTTGTATTAAAAATGATATAGACAACAAAAAAAAAAATGCAAACTTCAAAACATGTAATTATAAATATATATTAAAAAAATGCAAACTTTAAAATTTTAAAAAATAATCATTAAAAAAAAACATAATCAATAGGTTCATGGTTTGGAAAAAGAAATAAAAACTATATTTATAAAAAAAAAAATAATCAATTTAATTTAATTTAATAATAATAATAAATTTAAATAAAATTAATTAATTAAAATATATATTAAAAAAAATAAAAAACTAAAACTGAAAGTCTGGTTTTCATTTTCTTTATTACTTTCCTTAAAAACCCGAAATTTAATGGTAAAGACAGAATATTTTACGCAGAATTCAGAAATTAAAAAAAGAAAAAAAAAAAAAAAAAAGATTGAAATGGAATTAATATAAAGATTTAAAAGTGTGGAATAAGATTTTAAACTTATAATTGTCATTTAATATTGGTATAGGTGTAGGTGGTGGTGAGACTAATATATTCCCAGATGTGAACAGTAGCTGGAAAGTAAGTCAAAATCTTTATTCTCTTTTTAACTTGCCATTTTACCAATTTAACTTATATTCTTTTGATTGAAAAATAAATAAGAAAAAGAAGAAAAAAAAAAACTTATTTAAACTTGAATATTGGCAGAGGTTCAAGGAGATACAGAAATTGTTACGCAAGACCAACGGGGAAGTTGTAGGAGATTTGATGACACCTGCTCCATTGGTTGTTCGTGAAACCACTAATCTAGAAAATGCTGCCAGGTCTATCTCATACAACATATTTATAGTTGAATAGATGAAATAAATAAATAAATGGATTTGTTCCTACGTTACCTCATATCAAATCATCACTTTCGATTAGAATGTCAAGTTAACGAAGTTGAAATGTGTACTAAATTTGTAATTTGATCTAAAAACATTAAACCGAGACATAATACTTGTTTTGTTCGTTTGTGGTAGGTTGTTGCTTGAAACAAAGTTCCATCGTTTACCAGTGGTAGATTGTGATGGCAAACTGGTAAGTTTATATCTTTACCTCTCACATTTTCTTTCTTTCTAAACACATTCTTCATGAACTAATTATGGGCATCGTCTCTTTTGTCAAATTGTTTGTGTTAATTTTTCAAAGGTGGGGATCATTGCGAGAGAAGACATTGTTAGAGCTGGTCTGCAGATGAAACGCGTTCAAAAGAGTTAAATATGATTGAGAACACACATTTTTTTGAAGAGACGTTAGAAGAATGAGCAATATGTATTTATAGATAGATAGGAATTACAAGTTGTTTTGCTAATTTCTTATAGGCACATTACAATTTTGACTCCTATTTGTAGCATCATTCATTTAGCCATAGTTGATTCATTATTCTTGAATGTGATTTTAAGGAGCTTGATTTATTCCAAATAAAATATATCTTTGTTCATCAAGGTGACCGGATCTATAAACGTTCTTTCTATTTTTAGAAGAGTATTTATATTCTATGTTTGAGAGGAAAAAAAAAACATTTTTAAGAGAGTTTAATTAACGAGGTTGCAAAAGAGAGCATAGCCTTCGTGGCAATTGACAAGTCCCTTGACCAAAGTGAGCATAGCTCAAAGCTTGATTAGAGAGAAGTTGGAATTCCTCAAATGTTGTTAAACTAAAAAAAAAAAATAGAGAGAAGTAGAGAGAATAAGGGGTGTGATAAAAGAGAGGAAAAGTAGGGTTTGTGTTGCTCAATTTTCATCCCAACTAGAGTGGTTAAAAACATATGTTGATATTTTAGTTGGACGAATAATATTTCCCTGTTGATTGCTAACCGACATGAGAGAAAGAAGGGGACATAAGAGACTTTATTTTTTTTTAAAAAAAAGTAAACACGTGTCAAAAATTTAGTGGTGGATAACAGGAAATTCCTGGTACTCAAAAGAAAGGAAGTCTTTTCCATTTTTTTTTTCAATCTTGTTATGTCGTTGTCCTCCAACTTGATAAATTAAACTATGTATCGAATTATACGACATATCAATTGAGGTCACAATAGATCTCTTATGAAAAAAAAAACTAGTTAAATAGCATGATGTAAATGAAACTCTCCCTTTCTCCAACTTTTTTCCCATCCTTAACATCACCACTAGATCGAGTTGACCTTAAAAAATGCAGGCCCAAACAAGCTCTAATAGTGAGACCTATGGCCCAACGAATATTGAGGTGGGCTTGATTTGGCCCATTACATAATTATTATTTAAATGTTTTTTACTTTTTACACTTTTTAAACTAATATTTCTTCAATTTTATTAGGTTAATATTTAGAATTTAATTTAATTTTGAATTTTTTGTTATTTTTTTTTCTTTGAAAGATTATTAAAGTTATAAAATTTACTTAAAAATATATATTTTTTTACCTTATAAGATTCTTTTTGTTTAATATAAAATATAACTTATAAGGTAGGAAAACGCATAGTTTACTTTTCTTTTTATAATATATTAGATTTGAGATCAATATAGAATATTATATGTGTCAATATATGTGGATCGATCTCATTACAAGTTTGTTGGTTTCTATGATTCATATCCAATCCAATAGATATGCTGGTTGAGCATTGTTATAGATGGTTTGAGTTTTTTTTTTTTTTTTCTTCTTCTCCTTCTCCTTCTCCAACGATTTTCATCTTCAAAAACTAAAATGTTTCAAATCAATATATGTTTTAGTGTTGTTCATTTCTTTGATTCTTTGCAAATGGTGATTCTATATATTATATTATTATTACTATTTTGGCATATTTATTTTGCCTATTTTATCCTTATATACATATCAATAAATGACCTTTAGATGTTGATTAATTCAAATATGATATCAATGGTGTAAATCATTAATTATGATTTGAATATTTAATTTTTATATTTCTTTTTTTGAGTGGAGATTAAAATCTTTAAGTTTTTGGTCAAGGGTACATGTGAATTACCACTAAACTATGTTACTTTAATTTCCAAATTTAGTGTAGGATTGAATTAACCATTATGGTAAGTTTTCAATTAAGTAAATCATATGTATATATATATTTTTTTGAGTACATCAACATTTGGAGTAGGGGGATTCGAATCTCTGACCTCTTTGTCGGAGGTAATACTAATTACCACTGAGCTATGCTCATTTTGCCATTGCATTCTTCATTTTTGCACACAACCATTGGGTGAATGTCCTTTTATAGTATTTTTTTTAGGACAGTAAAATGCATATTTTAAACTTTGAATAATATACCCTAAGGTCGAGAAATATATAAGAATATGAAATTGATATGTGATAACTTTTTAGACAAAAAAAAAAATCATACTCTCAATCTTTGGGGTTTTTTCAATTTTAAAACCGGATCTTTTTTTTTTAGACCAAATATCCGTTTGGGCTTTATAGGCTTTGATACCATATTAGATAAACATTGAGTTTCATCTCAAAATCAATAAACAACAAGAGAAGTAACCCATGTATCATATAACTTGTGAGGTCTTCTGATGCGAAAATCCTAGTGAATTGGAATTAAGAACCCCTTTGGTATTTGAACCCTTAATTCACCAACGCTAAAACCCTCCAATCTATTTGATTTCAATCCCAAGGGAAGGATTAAATAGAGATTACCTTGATGATCAAAGACCAAGAAGGTAAGGAGAACTAGTTCCCTACTCAAGGTTTGAACACTCCACAAGCAAGTTGATCAAATCTACCTGAATGTCCAAGCTTGCAACCCTAGTTTCAAGAATTGCAAAAAGGCTGATGAGACTCATTCATCAAGAAGATAGAAAATTTCATTCCAAAAACAACGTGTTGTACACAACGCCTAATACAATCCTTTAAACCTAGTCTACTTAGCTATTTAGCTAAAAAGACCAATCTACCCTCGAGCCTACTTAATTAAAATAGCTCAAAATAACTAATAAACCTAAATAAAGTCATAATGTTGATCCAAACATAAAAACACCCAAAAGATTCTAACAAAAAGCTCTATTTTCATCTTGTAGTGACATTTGACATAATATGTAGAGCTTTTGTTCAGTTTCCCCTCCTTGACCTTCCTTAATTGAGTTCACCACTGTTTGTATGTGGGAATCAAAGGCCAATTGTAGTTGCTTGGCCCTTGAGTGTGTGATTGGTCCTAGCAATGATGTCTTGGTTCATATCATCTTCATTTATTTTTTCAATGTGGGATCTTCAATAGACAGTAGTAGCGTGGTTGTGAGTCTTGTTGGAGGTTGAGAGAAGAAAAGATAAGAGGGCGAGGAGGGAGAGAAGAGAGAAATACCACCTTAGCAAAAATTTAAAAATTTTATTATTTTTAACCAACTCCTGAAACAAAATACCAGATCGGCCAAAGTCCATTAATTAAGTACCGTCACATCATCTTTTCTAACAACGGTTAACCATCAAAGAAGTTTTAGGATCATTTAGAACAATTTCTTAAATTTAAGAGACTAAAATGTCATATTTAAAACCTCATGGAAAAATGTGTATTTTGTCAAACAGAGAATTTAATATGATTTTTTTTTAGTTAAATTACATATTCGGTTCCTATGATTTAGAGCAAGTTAGAGTTTAGTCTCTATAAAAGTCAAATATTTTTGTCTGTATGGTTTGATAAAACCTCATAAATAGTTCATATTGTTAAAAACACAAACGAATCGAGTACATGGCAATTAACTATTCACGTGTGTCATTGAGGTGGGTCTTTTGTATTTAGATAATTGTGTATAGGTTAAATAGCTAACTAGATGGATATAAAATAGATTTGGATGGGTCTTGGATCATCAATGAGTTTACATAGTAATTGGGATCTAGGGTTTGAAAGATCTCTTTCTCATCTTCCATGATTTTCTCCTCTATAATTAGTTTCTCAAGTTCCCTCTTTCGTATCAGACCATCAAAATGACATTGTAACCTAAAAAAAAAAAAAAAAAAAAAAATGAGTTCTAGTCACAAGTTATGGAGTTGGCTCTACTCAGTTGTAAACAAATTATTTAAATCCATTATTGAGTTCTTATTATCAAACTTATTTTTAACTCCTTCCCTTCCTTTCCTGACACATTCTCCAATTATTGAGTTCTTATTATCAAACTTATTTTTAACTCCTTCCCTTCCTTTCCTGACACATTCTCCAATTAAAATGAGTTTTGTCACTAATCAAGCTAAGACTAGCTTTGTGACACTTATTGGATGTGCATCAATACCTTAAGAATTACTTGGTTGCATAAGTAAGGGAGAGAAAGGTAGAAAATGAAAATTTTATTTTATCTAATCCTAAATGTCTAGGTTTTAATGGTGGTATATAGAGATCTTTACACACTGATATGTAACCAAATATTTTTCTAAATTTTGTACATAATGGAATCCATTTAATACAGATTTATAATTGTCAAGAAACGTACCTAGTCTTTTTCTTGAGTTCATCAACATTTGAAGGTGGAGAAATTTTAATTTTTGACATTTTGATCAATAACACATGTTAATTACTGTTAAGCTTTCATCAGCCATATTATATTTAAACCAAACAAAAGGTTGGAGAAGGCGCGTATACGTGGTTCCCAAGTCTTAGATTTTCAACTTTATTTGAAACAGTACTCTACTCCCAAGACACCGGTTGTCGGACAGCCTGCGTGGCGTGTGACGCAATTGCTTACGTCATTGCATTTCACGTTAAATAAATAAATATTAATTTAAAATTCACATACTTAGTCAGCACGTCTAGCCAACTTAACGAGGAAAAAAAAAAATTCTCAAATTTATTTAAGGTCCGAATTAAATTGGAAAAGCAAAGTAGCTACATATTAAAAAAAAAAAAAAAAAAAAAAAAAAGATACTACATACTAATTTAGCCTTCAACTCAACATTAATTTTAGTTTTCTTTTTTTTTGAGTTCCATTAATTTTAGTAATTATTGATCGACCTATATATTAATGCATTCACTATATTGATCAACCATAGTTACTATTTACTTATTCTGATTTTGTTCTATTTACAATTATTTTTAAGCACTATTTTTATAATATTGATTTAAATGATTTTGAATTTGTCACTAGCCTATTCAAAGTCAGAACTCAAGATAAGAATTAAAGCCTTGGCTTAAGTAAAAAATTGACTTTAAGATACTTTGAATAAATTGAATATAACTTTTTTTTTCTTCGGTTGAAGAGATGGATGAGGTTCAAGCTTAGGCTCTTTATTTGAATATTTTAATAAAAGAACCATGACATCAAAGGCAAAAGACAAAACGATCCCTAAAACCCAAGTTTTCTTATTTCGTGGAGGCCAAGAGATAAATCCCATTCTGAATTCTAAATAAATAAATTCCATTCTGTCTTTCTCTATCATTTTCCAACTTTTTTTTTTTTTTTTTTTATGTAAAGTTATTAAATTATATAAATAATGAGTGTTTTTTTTTTCTTTTAATTCAACTTGTAATATGTTGCTCAGACACATATATTAATCAATTGAACCATATATTTAAATTGGAATGCTTTACGTTCCGTTGAATAACCATTTAGTTTTTATAGTTTTTTATTTTTAAGTATTAAGCTTATAATACTATTTTTACCTACAATTTTCTTTGGTTTGGTATCCACATTCTTCCATGTTTTAAAAACACAAAGTCAAATTTTGAAAATAAAAAAAAAAGTAGTTTCCAAAAACTTGTTTTGTTTTTGGAATTTGTTTAAGAGTTCTAATGTTTCCTTCACAAAGATAAAAATTATTGTAAGTAAATTGAGAGAAAAAAGTATAAATTTCAAAAACAAAAAAACAAGTGGTTTCAAACCGGACTTAAAGTTTAGAATCTAGATTGTAAGTGAATAGAGATGTCTTTGATTTATGAACAAAACTTGGTTGCATACAAGTATGTAGGGATCTCCTCCATATCCTATTAAAATCTTGACAACTAAGAAAGAGGAAGGGAGAAAATGAGAATTTTTTTTTATCTCTCCTAATTGTCAAGATTTTAATAGTGGTATGCAGGGTACCGGTATGGAGCGAAGTTTTTTCCTTGATTTATAATCATATTTTCGTTTCTTTCTCTTTTTTTTTTTAGTCCAACAAATGTGGAAAAGTGAGGATGTAAACTTATGATTAAGTAAAGTTTTTTTTTTTTTTTTTTTTGTTTACAATATGTGAGATAGAAAAGACATAAACTCTATGCTAGTTGAACTATGCTTTTATTAGAGTGGTACACTTGTCAATTCAAATTTGGAGTTGATTAAAATTTTTGATAGGTTATATCCATAGTTGATAATATTTGGAGTGAGATACTATTGTTAATTCAATAAAATTAGAATCATAGGGCACACATGACATAGGAGTAAAGTAATTTCCAAAACGGGAACAACAACGTAGTTCAATTGACATATAAAACTTGTACTCTCGATTTGGAGGAGATCCCCACATGTTAAAAAAAAAAAGAAAAAAAAAAGGAAAGAATTCCAAAACCTTGCTTCAATATATATTTCCACTTCGCTTTTCCCTTCTTCTCCATCAATCTCTGTTCTGCAACTTCCCCTCCTCATTTCTCAAGCAGTAAAATGGGCGGCGATGGCACTCAGCTCCACATGTTCTTGTTCCCTTTCATGGCTCGCGGCCACATGATCCCCATGGTCGACATGGCCAAGTTGCTTGCATCTCGCGGCGTCAAGATCACCATCCTCACCACTCCTCTCAATTCCATCTCCATTTCTCATTCAATTCACAGTTCCAAATCCCTCTCCGCTTCACAAATTCACCTTCTCATCCTCAAATTCCCCTCTGCAGAAGTCGGCCTACCGGATGGCTGTGAAAACGCCGACTCCATCACCGGCCCCGCCATGCTCCCCAAATTCATCTCTGCTTTGGATCTGCTTCAAACCCCATTTGAGCAGGCCGTGTCGGAGCACCGCCCCCACTGCATCGTCGCCGATGTGTTCTTCCCTTGGGCCAACGATGTCGCTGCCAGATTCGGGATCCCCAGGCTCAATTTCCATGGCACTGGCTTCTTCTCGCTCTGTGCTTCCGAGTTCATGAGACTTCACCAGCCTTACAATCGTGTTTCCTCCGATACAGAGCCTTTTCTCATTCCCTATCTCCCCGGGGAGATTACTTTCACGAAACTCAAACTCCCGGAATTCATGAGGGAGAATGTTAAGAATGATATAACCGAATTTATGAAGAGGGCTCTGGAGTCGGGATCCAAGTGTTATGGGGATGTTGTGAACAGTTTCTACGAGCTGGAGGCAGAGTATGCGGATTGTTACAGAAATGTCTTGGGGAGAAAGGCCTGGCATATTGGCCCACTTTCTTTATGCAATAAGGAAACTGAGGAAAAAGCTCAGAGAGGAAAAGAATCCGCCATTGACGAGCACGAGTGCTTGAAATGGCTCGATTCGAAGAAACCCAATTCGGTTGTGTACGTGTGTTTTGGAAGTATGGCGAAATTCAACTCTGCTCAGTTGAAGGAGATTGCAATTGGGCTGGAAGCTTGTGGCCAAAATTTCATATGGGTTGTGAGGAAAGCGAATCAGGAAGAAGAAGAAGACGATCAAACTTGGTTACCGGAAGGATTCGAACAGAGGATGGAAGGAAAAGGGCTGATCATAAGAGGATGGGCGCCGCAGGTTTTGATATTGGATCATCCGGCGGTGGGTGGATTCGTGACACACTGCGGGTGGAATTCGACGCTGGAAGGGGTGGCGGCCGGAGTTCCGATGGTGACGTGGCCGGTGTCCGCGGAGCAGTTTTACAACGAGAAACTGGTGACGGAGGTGTTGAAAACTGGAGTTGCCGTTGGGGTTCAGAAATGGGTGAGAATCGTGGGGGATTTCATCGGAAGGGAACTTGTGGAGAAGGCGATTAGAAAAATAATGGCGGAGGAAGAAGCAGAGGAGATGAGAAACAGAGCAAAAAAATTGGGAGAGATGGGAAGAAGAGCAGTTGCAGAGAATGGATCTTCATATTCCGATCTGGATGATTTGATTAAGGGTTTGAAATCGTTGGCCTTTTGAAATTCGTTTCAATTTGATCACAAGGCTTCATTCTGATGGCTCTTCACACGGTGTGTTTCTTCTTTTGAGATAGTGTATGTTTTAAATTTGCAATTGTTGAATTGAAATGTAACAAATTTGTATAGACAGCATTGTTTGTAATAAAAGAGAGAAAGGATACATATATATCCTTCTTCCCACCCATGTGTAAAGGATCCAAATCATTGTAATTTCAAGTTTCTATTCACTCGGTTACTTTTTAACCCTAAATTTAGGAGGTTATATCCGAACTTTCAATTTGATCGAATTGAATCCCAAACTTAGCAGACTATATCAATTTTAACCCTCAACTTCTAATTTCATTAAATTGAATCTCATACTTAGTAGTTTATATCAAACTTTTTAGCAATATAGATCTTCGATTACTTTCTGTTTGAACCACTGTTAAAAAATACAATTGAATATTTACTCATTTTTTTTTTTAATTCATATGACATTTGAGTTGGTTTCTGGTAAGAAATTTATATTGGACAAACTTTTTAGGGAAAATACACTTTTAGTCCCGGAGGTTTGGGTTAGGTTTTATTTTGGTCTCTCTATCCACTTTTCCGTTAAATGTTAATAGTTTGCTGACGTGACATCATTTTTTTATTAAAAAAATTATTTTCTTAATTTTTAATAAAAAAATAATTTAAAATATATATTTTTTAATTTTATTTCCCTCCCATTTTCCCTCTCTTTTTTTTCCCTCCCTCTTTCTTCTCTTTCTTCCTCTTCCTCACCATCACCACCCACCATCCTTCTTCCTCACCATCACCACCACCTTGCCACTATCGCCGCTCGCCACCACCAGTCTTCGGCCGCCGACTTTTTTTTTCTTTCTCCTCCCTTTCTAACTCTTCTCCTTTCTGTAAATTTTTTCTCTTCTCCACTTTTCACTTTCTTTTTCTCTTCTCCCCTTCCTTTCTCTTTTCCTCCCCCCTCGGTTTCTTTTTCACGCTGTAACCCGAGCCATCTCCTCCATCGCGAGCGTTCTTCTTCTTCACGCCACAAGCCAGTCGTCGTCTTCTTCTTTCACGTGCACGTAGCAGACCCACACAGCCTTCGATTTCTTCATCTTCTCTCTCTTTTCTTTGCGTTTTCCGTGAGCTTCTGTGGCGGGACAACCCACTAACGACAGTATTTCGTCAACCCGATTCGAAACCCACGAGCTTCTGTGGTTGCAACCTGATTCGAAACCCACGGCAGTATTTCGGCGACAACCCACGAGTTTCTGTGGTTGCAACCAGATTCGAAAACCCACGAACGCTGCAACCCAATTCGAAATCTCCGACGAATCCGTCCAGATTTGCAACCCAATTCGACAACCCACGAAAGCTGCAACACGATTCAAAATCTCCGGCGAATCCGTCCAGATCTGGGCAATATTTTCTTGACCATTGAAACTTTTTTTTTTTTTTTTTTTAAGTGAGAAAAGAAGGGAAAGGAGAAGAAAGAAAAGAAGAAGAAAGGAAGAGGAAAAAAAAGGAAAAAAAAAATTTCCGGCAGCGATGGCCAGTGGGAGGTGGTCACCGGCGACTGAGGGTGGTGGCTGGACTTGGAGAGGAAGAAGAAGAAGGGAGGGAAAATGAAATGAAATAAAAATATATTATAAAATAATAACATTTTTATTATTTTAATATATTTATATTTAAAAAAATCAAAATAATTTTTTTAATAAAAAATTAGTGCCACGTCAGCATTCCGTTGACTATTAACGGAAAATTGGATGGAGGGACCAAAATCAAACTAAAACCAAACCTTAGGGACTAAATTGTTGAGTTTGAAAACTGACCAAAATGAAACCTAACCCAAACCTCAAGGACTAAAAGTGGATTTTTCCCAACTTTTTATTTGAATAAACTTTTGCTGCTAAGAAGTTGTACCTGAGTTTTCTCTCATTTTCTTCTTATTGTGTTGTAGGTTTTGTTATTAATTTTAGCTACTTAGAAGAACATGCAATTATAGAATGATAGGAAAACAATTTTAGGGGTTTTTTCCTTTTCATTTAGATGATTTTTTCTTGTTTTTGAGAACTTCGGTTGTTTTTTTTTTTTTTGTCAAGGATTATGAAAGCAAAACAATTTTGAAGTTTTTTTTCTTGGAATGTTTGTTGGTTTTTTTTTGTTGCTAGGAACTTGGTGATATATATATATATACACACACTTATATATACATTTTGCTTTTTTTCCTACTAATTAGAACATGAAGGGTAGGAAACAAAAGCAAAACAATTTTAGATTTTTTCCTTCATATTTTCTAGATTTTTTTTATTGCTAATAACTTTGTGGTTTTCTTTTTTCAGAGGCTAATATCAGAGAGAATAATCCGTTAAAGTGTTCGATTTCCTCAAATAAAGAGTTTCTCCAACAAATTAAAATTCTTACAATAAACTAATGTAACTTAAGTTCAATGTGTTTTTTTTTAATATAAAAATGGAGAAAATTGCCAATCACATGTTTTAATGATGATTCAAATGAAAAGTTTCAAAGGTCTATATTGCAACACTTTTGCAAGTTTAGGGTTAAAAGTGATACAATCTACTAAGTTTGGAGTTCAATTTGATGAAATAGAAAATTGAGGGTTAAAATTGATACAACCTGCTAAATTTAGGGTTGAAAATGATTTTTTCCCTTACATTTAAAATCGAATCAAGTTTCATTATTTGGAATCGAAATCACTGGTGGAGAAATCATTCTAATTTACACCCTCCATTGATATTTTATAACATTTTCATTTAAAATCAACTCAAAATCACATAAAATTACTCTTCTCCCAAAATCCTAACAAAGTAGAAAGAAAAATTATCACTTAATTTTGTTTTATAGGTAAGTAGAGAAATATAGAGGAAGACGAGAAACTAAAAAAAATGCTCATATTATTGAAAAATAGCAGATAATTGTTGAAAATAACAAAAAATTTTGGATTATAGAAATTGACTCATTCCTTATAAAATAGTTTTTATGACCCCATTCGTTCTCCCCGACTGGGATTGTGATCGTACTCCATTTTTTTTAGTTCAACAACATTTGGGATGAGAGAATTCAAATCTCTGACCTCTTGATCGGGAGAATGCTCACTTTGACATCATGATCGTACTCCTTGGTTGTAACTTGCAAGTACTATTTTAAAAATATTTTATTTAAATAACGTAGGATTTGTGGTCACCCTAATTATTAATTATTAATTATAGATTTTTCTTTAAAAAATAAAAGGGAATAAAAAAAAAAGACAAAAGAAGACGTAGTGTTTTTTTAGAAGGAAAAAAAAGACAGTTTATAAGATGCTTTAAATCATCCCTTTTAAAAAAATGAGATTTCTCCCCTGGTTAAAAAAAAAAAAATGCAAAAACTACCTCTGAAGTATAGTGGTTGTAACAATTACACCCTTAAACTTTCAAGTGTAAAAATTAAACCCTCAAACTTTAAAAATTGTAAAAATTGAACCCCTAAACTTTCAATTGTAAAAATTAAACCCTTAAACTATGATATATATAAAAATTGGATCCATTTAATTACTTCGTTTTCCCCCATATTGTGACAGTCGCAGCAGCGTCTTCGACGGTGGCAGTGCATGTGATATCCCCGACGAACTCTGTGGAAGAGCAGGTGACATCGTCCAACTCATCGTCGATGACATTTTAGCAAGGTACGAGCTGTAGCACCATGCCGGAACTCGTAAGAGTGAACGAGCGACCGAGGGAGGAGAACATGCAACTGCGTCAAGTTGACTTAATTGAAAGGACTATGCTCTTTCAAAAACCCAACTTTTTTATTTGCCAAGTTACATTTTCTTTTACTCTTTCACTGTCAACTTGAATATAGTTTAATCGGTTAAGATATATATTTTAGATGAAGAAGTTTTAAATATTCGAATCTCCATATGTGTTAGAACTAAAAAAATCTCTCATTCATTCCTAACTCTTAACTATTGCATGATACGAACTCAAAATAAATAAATAAATAAAAACTTCTTGAACAATACAATCTTTTAACAACATTGACAAGCACTCATTGATAAAAACTCATTTTAGTGTAGATACTTTCTAATGTCTGGCCTTTTTTTTTGACAATATGTGGGGTCGGGGATTCGAACCACAGACATTTTGGTTATCCGTACAACTTTGTTTTAGTTAAACTATGCTCTTGTTGGCTCCAAATGTCCAACTTTAGTCCCTATACTCTCAATAAATCTTAAAATTAGTCATTTGAAATTAATTTTTAACAAAATTAGTTAAATAATAATAATAATGATTTTCATGTAATAAAAGATATCATGTAAATAAATTTCCAAATTTTATAAAACGAAAACTAACCATAGATTAATCTTTTTTGAAAAATTTAACAAAAAAATTACTCGTGGAAATTAATTTTAAATTCGAAATAAAACTAAGATGAAATGAAACTGGATTGAAATAATATTTTAACACATAGTTTTTTTTAAATATAAGCATAGTGCAGTTCGAGACAACTTGGTCGGCATTTGAAACCCCACTTCGATTAGTGGACTAAAAAAAATAATAATAATAATAATAAGAAGAAGAACAAAAGTACTTTTTTAAAAAAAACTTTGTAAATATTTCCAATTCCGACCTCCTTCTTCTCCATCAATCCCTCTTCTGCAAATTTTCCTCTTCATCTAATCTTGAATCTCTTAGGCAGTAATGGACAGAGACGGTGCTCAGCTCCACATTTTCTTGTTCCCTTTCTTGGCACATGGCCACATAATCCCCATGGTCGACATGGCCAAGCTCTTTGCATCTCGCGGCGTCAAGATCACCATCGTCACAACCCCTCTCAACTCCATCTCCATCTCTAAATCAATTCACAATTCCAATTCACAGATTCACCTTCTCATCCTCAAATTCCCTTCTGCAGAAGCCGGCCTACCAGATGCTTGTGAAAATGTCGACTCCATTCTCACCCCAGCTCTCATCCCCAACTTCATCTCTGCTGTCAATTTGCTTCAAGCCCCCTTCGAAGCAGCCGTCTCGGAGCGCCGCCCCCATTGCATCGTCGCCGACTCGTTATTCTCTTGGGCCAAAGACGTTGCTGCCAAATTTGGGATCCCCAGGCTCAATTTCTGCGGGTTTAGTTTCTTCTCCCTCTGTGCTTCCGAGTTCATGAGAATTCACGAGCCTCACAACCATGTTTCCTCCGATTCTGAGCCTTTTATCATTCCTTATCTCCCCGGCGAGATCAGTTTCACGAGACTGAAACTCCCTGAATACGTGAGGGAGAATGTCAAGAATGGTTTGACCGAATTTATGAAGAGGGCTCAAGAGTCAGGATCGGAGTGTTATGGGACTGTCACGAACAGTTTTTACGAGCTGGAGGCAGAGTATGCAGATTGCTATAGAAATGTCTTGGGAAGAAAGGCCTGGCATATTGGCCCACTTTCTTTGTGCAATAAGGAAACCCAGGAAAAAGCTCAGAGAGGAGGAGAATCCGCCATTGACGGCCATGAGTGCTTGAAATGGCTCGATTCAAAGAAACCCAATTCGGTTGTGTATGTGTGTTTTGGAAGCATTGCTAAATTCAACTCCGATCAGCTGAAGGAGATTTCAGTTGGGCTTGAAGCTAGCGGTCGAAATTTCATATGGGTTGTGAGGAAAAACAAAGAGGATCCAGATGGGTTACCGGAAGGATTCGAACAGAGGATGGAAGGGAAAGGGCTGATCATAAGAGGATGGGCGCCGCAGGTTTTGATATTGGATCATCCAGCGGTGGGTGGATTTGTGACACACTGTGGGTGGAATTCGACGCTGGAAGGGGTGGCGGCCGGGGTTCCGATGGTGACGTGGCCGGTCGGCGCCGAGCAGTTTTACAACGAGAAACTGGTGACGGAGGTGTTGAAGATTGGAGTTGCTGTTGGGGTTCAGAAATGGGTGAGAATTGTGGGGGATTTCATCAGAAGTGAAGCTGTGGAGAAGGCAATTAGGAGAATTATGGAGGGGGAAGAAGCAGAGGAGATGAGGAACAGAGCTTCAGAATGGGCAGACATGGCGAGGAAGGCAGTTGCAGAAAATGGATCTTCGTATTCCGATATCGAAGCTTTGATTAAGGAATTGAAATCCATGGCGTTTTGAAATGAGTGCAGTTTACTCATTTGGTTTCATACGTCTTGATCCTCGTGTATGCCGGTGGGAAAATTAGGGCCCGTTTGGTTTAAGGTTTTATAGATGCCTGGGAATACATGATGCCTGGGAATACTATGCCTGGGAATAAGATTGCTGGGAATCAAAGATAACTGTGTTTGGTTGTGCATGGAAATGTCATCAGGATTTTATGAGAACAAATTATGTCTGTATTTATTTTTTAGAATTAATCAGGTAAACTTTATGTAATTTTAATAAATTAATCAATAAAATAATCAAAATTAATTCAAACTATTAATAAAAATTAATGAAATAATAATCATGAAATGATTTTAATGGGATAAACTATGTTAATTTAACAAACTAAAATTATTTAATTAATTTTTTAATAAATGACTTTAACTACAATAATTTAATATATTGTATCCATAAAAATTAATTAGATAAATATTTAATAATAATATGATTATTTATTTATTATAAGGAAATTTAAAAAAGTAATTAATTGATTATAAATAATCGATAAGTAATTAATTATAATTATTGAAAAATGAATTTTTATACTAAATTCATTTAAATGATTTTAATTCAATAATTAAATATATTTTCGATAATATTGACTAGTTAATTATAATTTTAGTAAATATGTAATTACATCCCTTTAATAAACTTGGACTAAGTATTTGTTTAAAAAGTCCTAGAAAAAAGTATTTGTTTAAAAAAAATGAAATTCTTGACAAATTATTATTTAATCTAATTAAATAATTTATTATATTATTTTTAATTTAGTATCTATTAGTTAATTAATTAACTATATTCAAAATAAAATTGCATATAAAAATAAGAAAGAAGAGATGGGAAAAGAGAAAACCCATGCTTTTGCAAGAGCATAGAAAACCCTTCCTTATGGGCATAAATGATGCCTGGGAATGCGTTATTTCCTGGGCCCACCACAGAAATCTTGAAACAAACAAGGGTATTAGAAACCCTTGCCCATTCCCATCTCCAAAAACCTTGTACCAAACGGGCCCTAAGTGTTTTCGGTTGAATGAGACCCCATTTTTTAAATCATCCGAGGTAAATTTTTAAATATGTTTGTCCCCTGATAACAGTTGATTCAAAATCGAAGCAGTTTTGTTATTTTTCTTTCTTACCTCTAACGGTGCAAAACTATGAATCTCATTGCACAGGGAGCGCCTAAAAATTTTTAATGCTAGTATACCATGGATATTTTCTTTTTGGAGTTGTAGAAGGAGAGGTCAAACAAAAAAAAGTTGTAGAATGAGATATGTGTCCTTATTTAATTGGATCACTTTGAAAATGACAATTTCAAAAATATAATATCAAAATTTTTTATTACGTAGAGTATGAATATTTGAATCTCTTGAAAAGTTGTGTATGTCAATTGTCACTAATCTATGCGTACTTTGGTGAGAAAATAAAATTATTAATCTTTATAAAATTGATGATTTGCAACAATTCATGTCTAACAAGCTTCAAGGGTCAAGTCAATTTGATCATGATTCTGGATAATGCATCAATTATCATACCACTTTGTTTAACTCTCAACAAAAAGTTTTGAGGGCCAAAATTATGTTTGATAAATATAATAAAGAAAAAAACAAATCATCTGATGACAAGAATAAGTAGGTATATATACTACTTTAAAAAAAAAAACGTAGGTTTACCAAATATTAAGTTAAAATAGTTTTTTTTTTTTTTTTGGAGAAAAATACACTTTTAGTCCATGAGGTTTGAGTTAGGTTTCATTTTGGTCCCTGAATTTTCAAACTCAACAATTTAGTCCCTAAGGTTTAAGATAAGGAGCAATTTGGTCCCTGCCATCCATTTTACTTTTAAATCTAACTGGCTGCTGACGTGACACTATTATTTTAATTAAAAAAATTAATTTTTAATTTCTTAAAATAAAAATATTATTATTTTTAATTTATTTTATTCCTTTTTATTCTTCTCTCTTCCACCTTCTTCTTCTTCAATCTTCCTCCATGGTTGGCAACCACCGCTCGCTCGCGGTGACTTTTTTTTTCCCCTCTTCCTTCTTCTTCTCCTTTCTTCTTTCCCCAAACTCTCTATTTTTTCTCCTTTCATCGGCGATGTCCTCAGATCACGGTTCTTTCGTGGGTTTGCCGGCGTTCGAAGGGGTTATCCCCTTGGTTTCATACCGGAACAAAGACCCACGCCGAAATACCCACTGCTGTCCAGATCTGAAACGCCCAAAAATGAGGATCTGAAATGCTCGAAAACTTCCAGATCTTACCTACGCTCGAAACTTTCAGATTTAACCCACGCTCGAGCTCTTCAGCTACCACCACCGCCGGAGTTTGCGTATGTGACTTCCTACGCCAGATCTGAAAGTCGCGTGGGTATCGACTCAACGGTGGTCGATTGTGTGGGTATCGACTCAAGATCGCGTGGGTATCGACTTCAGAAACCCTCACTGTCGGTTCGCTCCTCGCACCTCTCTCTCTTCATTCCAGACTGATCCAGATCTCGTTCCAGATCTGGATCTTGTTCCAAATCGATTGCTGCCGTTTGTTCGAGGAAGGAGACATTCGAAGCTCGATTGCTTCGAGGAAGGAGATGTTCCAGATCTACGAAACTCATGGGTTCGTTTCATCGAGCAAAGCTCGATTTCTTTTGGTTTTTGAGAAAAAAAAACAGAGGAAATGTGAAGAACGAAGAGAAGAAGAAAGGAAAAGGAAGAAAAAGGAAAAAAAAAAAAAAAAGTTTCCGCTAGTGGCCGACCGACGGCCGGCGACCGGTGGCTTAGTGGGTGATGGCTGGTTGGTTGGTGATAGTGATGAAGAAGAAGATGATGAGAGGAAGAAATAAATTTATTAAAAGTAATAATATTTTTATTATTTTTATTTCAAAAATTAAAAAAGATTTTTTTTAATAAAAAAATATGCTACGGCAGCCATCCGTTGAGAGTTAATAGAAAAATAGACGGAGGGACCAATAATGTAATGAAATCCAAACCTCAGGGACTAAAATGTTAAGTTTGAAAACTCAGGACCAAAATGAAACCTAATCCAAACCTCAGGGGCTAAAAATGTATTTTTTTCCTTTTTTTTTTTTTTTTTTTTTGATACACGGAAAAACAAATCCAACCACAAATACAAAGTTCAACACCCACAGTAGACACCAAAACCAAACAACAACCAGTGACTAAATCAACGTAGCACCACAACCCATCCAAGCTAGCGACGGGAACTTCTGCCCCCTGTCACGCTCAAGCTCACCCTCTATCCCAAATATGTAGAAAACCTGCAACAAGATAGCCAAACATACAAGCTATCAATAATTAGCAGTCCACAACGGCAAGCTACCTTGGCAGGGACAATGCAAAAACAGATTAGATCCAAACAACATCTCCCCCCAACAGCCAGTGTCCTCCCAACGTGAACCCAAACTATAAAATAAACAGAGGCAGAAACTCAGCATCCAAAGTCAATCATGAAACAAAAGCCTACAGAACATATCACGTATGCACATCCATTTGCCAACGAGAAGCTACGGCCTGCTAAGAAAAGAGCAACTCAAAATTTTCCAAGAGAATGCTCACATGTGTAAGTTAAAATAGTATTAGCACTAACTCCATCAATTTTATTTCTTAATAGGAAAAGATTATAATATAGTCGAAATAAAACAATATTAATCATATAATAAGGATAATAAACTAAATTTGATCTAAAAGTTTATCTACCACTCAATTTCATCTAAAAGTTTTAAATCATTTTCTTTTAACACAAACACTCAATGTAATCAGTTTTTTTTTTAATAAAAAAAAAAAAAAAAAAACAAAACAAAACTTAGTGTAATCTACAGGAAATTCTATCTTTTATTTCACATTGATTATTAATTTCTAATTAATAATTATTAATTATAGGACTGTTTGCACAAATAGAAAAATAGACTAAAACAATTGTAAATATAGCAAAACCTAAAACTATTTGCAAATATAGCAAAATTGAAGTCTATTGATGATAGAAGTCTGTTAGTGATAGACTTCAATCACAAGTGTAACTACTGTTGTTAGACTATTCTATTAGTAATAGTAGTTTATCCTTGATAGACTAATTGTATTATGATTGAAGTCTATCAGTGATAGATGTATTTATCACTGATATATTTGTCAAAACTATTTGCAAATATAACAAAATTAAAGTCTATGAGTGATAGAAGTCTATCAACCATAGACTTTAATTCCAATTGCAGTTATTACTGATAGACTATTCTATTAACGATGGATGTCTATCATTGATAGAGTTGCTATATTTGTAAATTTTTTTAAAAAGTTGCTATATTTGTAAATAACAAACCTTAAATTGTAACCTATTGCAATAACCTTTTTTTTTTTTTTTTGACAATATGTGGGTACAACTTTATGCCAGTTGAGCTATGCTCCGTTGGCAACCCTTAATTATACTACTTGATTAAATGCAATGTCTTGCCTTCACTATTCATGAATATGAAATTGAGAAAAATTAACCCAAACATATGAAATAGGAGAAGTTTGACTCTCACTATAGGTTCTTTCCTTTAATTGGGTGAAGTACTTTCTTTTTTTTTTTTTTTGTCTTTTTTCCTGTGATGCTCATTCATGAGTATAAGAGTCCGTTTGGAATACATTTTAATTTAAATGTTTTTCAAGAATGCATTTTTTTTAAAAAACATTTTGTATAAAAATTATTTAGAATTTAAACACTCATATGTTTGGTTGCATTTCCTCACAAATGTTTTTATAAACAAGTTATTGTTTACTTAAGAAGTCTTTTTTAAAAAGTTGGTTTCAAGTGTTTCTCTCAAAATGGTTTATTTATCAATCTCATTTTCTAATAAGTCATTTTTAGTGGTTGCCAAACATTAGAAATTTTTTCAAAATGATTTATTTTCAAAATTAAACACTTCAAAAGTTAAACCAAACACACCCTAAATCAATTGTGTTAAATTACAAACTTAGGCCCTGTTTGATAACCATTTCGTTTTTGGTTTTTGGTTTTTGAAAATTAAGCCTATAAACACTATTTTTACCCACAAGCTTTTTTGTTTTTTTTTATCTACATCCTTTCCCATGCTTTCAAAAACCAAGCCAAATTTTGAAAACAAAAAAAAAAAGGTTTTCAAAAACTTGTTTTTGTGTTTTGGAATTTGGCTAGGAACTCAAATGTCTCCTTGACAAAAAATGAAAATCATTGGAAGAAGATTGAGAGAAAACAAGCACAATTTTCAAAAACCAAAAACCAAAAACGAAATGGTTATCAAACGGGACCTTAGTTTTTGAACTTTTAGATTTATTTTTAATATGTTCGTGCCTTGAAAAGTGTCTAATTAAGTATTTAAACTTTCAATTCTATGTCTAAAAGGTCTCTAAAAGGCTTGTTTGATATGTATGTTTTTAAATTTATTGAATCCAATGAATTCAACCAATATACATTTTATAGATTTTTTTGTTTTTTGAAAAATTGTTTTTGGATTTTGTGATCCAAAGTAATGATTTTTTTAAAAACAAATTTTTATGTTTTCAATTATCCAATTTTTGAATTTGAAAATTTTAAATGTAGAAGTACATTTAAAAAAGTAAAAACTTTAATAAATATAAAATTTCAGGTTACAAAATCATTTCATTTTTTTAAATTAAAAAATAGTAGAATATAATATATTATAAAAAATAGTAGAATATAATATATTATACATCATATGATGTTGCAAATTATACAAATTTTATAACATAAAAAATATTCATAAATTAATTATTAATTAATAGTTGAAATAGAACTTTATAATTAGAACTATTTTTATGGTTTATAAAAATACTATCAAACATATTTTGAATAATTGTTAAATTAAGATCTACTTTCTACCATTTGCTACCAAACCCAAATTGGAAGACACTGAAAAACATGAAATACAACTCTAATTTCACTAAGTCCATTGTTTTCATATTATCAACCAGCGTACTCTAAACTTTTGATTTTGTGTCTAATATGTCTCTAAATTTTCTATTTTATGTTTAATAGATCGTTGACCTATTCGATATTTTAAAATTCAAGAAGATATTAAATTTAGGGGAAAATACACTTTTAGTCCATGAAGTTTGGGTTAGGTTTCATTTTGGTCTCTGAGTTTTCAAACTCAACAATTTAGACCCTGAGGTTTGGTTTTATTTTGGTCCCTCCATCCAATTTTCCGTTAAAAGTTAACCGATTGCTGACATGACAAAATTTTTTTATTAAAAAAATTATTTTAAAATATAAATATAATAAAATAATAAATATATTATTATTTTATATATATATATATATATATATATATATATATATATATATATATATTTTATTTATTTCCCCCTCTTCCTCCTTCTTCTTCTTCACCCAACTTCTTACCCTAACTCCTTCTTCTTCTTTTTCAACTGGTCTCCGGCGGTAGCTCAACACTGGCCGGCGACGGCGATCGCCATTTTTTTTTTCCTGTTTTTCTTTCTTTCTTCTCTTTTCTTCTCCTTTAACACATTTTTTTATTAAAACAGAAAAGAGGAGGGGGGGAGGAGGAACTCCCTCTTCCTCGTTTCAACGTCAGAAACGGGGAGGAGGGAGTTCCTCCTCCCTCATCCTCTTTTCTGTTATAAAAAAAAAAAAAGAAAAGAAAAGAAAATGGAGTTAAATGAGAAGAAAAGAGAAGAAAGAAAGAAAAAAAAATTCGTCGACAATCGCCATCGTCGGCAGCCGTCGGAGACCAGTTGAAAATGAAGAAGAAGGAGTTAGGGTAAGAAGTTGGATGAAGAAAAATAAGGAGGAGAGAGAGGGGAAAAAAATATAAAATAATAATATATTTATTCTTTTATTATATTTATATTTTAAAATACTTAAAAATAATTTTTTAATAAAAAATTTTGCCACGTCAGCAATCCGTTAACTTTTAACGAAAAATTGGATGGAGGGACCAAAATGAAACTAAAACCAAACCTCATTGGCTAAATTGTTGAGTTTGAAAACTTAGGGACCAAAATGAAACCTAACCCAAATCTCAGGGACTAAAAGTGTATTTTTTCCCTTAAATTTAAAGTTTATGGTCTTATTAGACACAATATTTATTTTTATATCAAATAGATTCATTAATTTTAAGAACATTGTATGTATATCTTAGAGACTATTAGAATAGAACAAATTGAAAGTTTAGGGACATATTAGACATTTTTAGAGTTTAGGGACTTATTTTTTTTATCCGTCCATTTCTCAAACTTTTTTTTTTTTTTTTTGATAACTCCATTTCTCAAACTTAAGATGCTAAAAGTGTTCAGAATCAAATAAACACCAATTTCAAACTTTAGGGATCAAAAAGTGTATTTTCCAATATTTTTTCAGTATTAGTTTTATATTACTTTTGTTTTTATATAAATAAATGTTGGATTTGTATTCATCCGTAGTTAAATCTCATCCATGTGATATTTTTTCATTTTTTTATTTTTAATTTTTTATTATATATATATATTTTTTGGGTTTGAATTTAAGAACTACTGTGACATCAAAGACAAACAAATTTCCATAATCTATTATAATTTATAAGATGTTTTTTTTTTTTAATAATTATTTTATAAGATGCTTTGAAGCATTCAAAAACATAAATTAATGTCCTAAAGTAAACACCCAAAATTGCTTTAAAAAAAAAAAAGTAACCACACAAAATTCCTCATTTTGTAAAGGCCAAGGAATTCTTCTCCATATTCATCTTCTTCCTCACTTCAACCTCATCAATCTCTCTTCTGCAACTTTCCCTCTTCATTTCTCCATGCCCTCTCAACTCCACATCTTCCTCTTCCCTTTCATGGCTCAAGGCCACATAATCCCCATGGTCGACATGGCCAAATTGTTTGCATATCGCGGCGCCAAGATCACCATCATCACAACCCCTCTCAACTCCATCTCCATCTCTAAATCAATTCACACTTTCAATTCACAGATTCACCTTCTCATCCTCAAATTCCCTTCTGCAGAAGCCGGCCTACCAGATGCTTGTGAAAATGCCGACTCCCTTCAAAGCCCAGATTTGCTCCCCAAATTCATCTCTGCTTTGACTCTGCTTCAAGCCCCGCTCGAGCAGGCCGTGATGGAACAGCGTCCTCACTGCCTAGTGGCGGATTTGTTCTTCCCTTGGGCTCACCATGTTGCTGCCAAAATCGGGATCCCCAGCCTGATTTTCCATGGCACCAGTTTCTTCTCCCTCTCTGCTTCCGAGTTCATGGCAATTCATGAGCCTTACAAGCATGTTTTGTCCGATACAGAGCCATTTCTCATTCCTTATCTCCCTGGGGAGATTACGTTAACCAGAATGCAGCTCCCTGAATCCATTCGGGAAAATATAAAAGATGATTTAAGTGATTTTTGGGACAGGGTTGAAGAGTCGGAATCCAAGTGTTATGGGGTTGTTATGAACAGTTTTTACGAGCTGGAGGCAGAGTATGCGGATTGTTACAGAAATGTCTTGGGGAGAAAGGCCTGGCATATCGGCCCACTTTCTTTATGCAATAAGGAAACTGAGGAAAAAGCTCAGAGAGGAAAAGAATCCGCCATTGACGAGCACGAGTGCTTGAAATGGCTCGATTCGAAGAAACCCAATTCGGTTGTGTACGTGTGTTTTGGAAGCATGGCGAAATTCAACTCTGCTCAGCTGAAGGAGATTGCAAATGGGCTGGAAGCTTGTGGGCAAAATTTTATATGGGTTGTGAGGAAAGCGAATCAGGAAGAAGAAGAAGACGATCAAACTTGGTTACCGGAAGGATTCGAACAGAGGATGGAAGGAAAAGGGCTGATCATAAGAGGATGGGCGCCGCAGGTTTTGATATTGGATCATCCGGCGGTGGGTGGATTTGTGACACACTGTGGGTGGAATTCGACGCTGGAAGGGGTGGCGGCCGGAGTTCCGATGGTGACGTGGCCGATCGCCGCCGAGCAGTTTTACAACGAGAAACTGGTGACGGAGGTGTTGAAAACTGGAGTTGCCGTTGGAGTTCAGAAATGGGTGAGAACAGTGGGGGATTTCATTGGAAGGGAACTTGTGGAGAAGGCGATTAGAAGAATAATGGTGGAGGAAGAAGCAGAGGAGATGAGAAACAGAGCTTCAGAATTGGGAGAGATGGCAAGAAGAGCAGTTGCAGAGAATGGATCTTCATATTCCGATCTGGATGATTTGATTAGGGGTTTGAAATCGTTGGCCTTTTGAATTTCGTTTCAATTTGATCACAAGGCTTGATTCTGATGGCTATTCACACGATGTGTTTCTTCTTTTGAGATAGTGTTTGTTTTAAGTTTGCCATTGTTGTATTGAAATGTAACAAATGAGGAATTTGACAGTTTTGACCCCCTCAGTTTGGTTTGTAAATTTAACCCCCTCAGTTTTTATTTGGTTTTGTAGGTTATTTTAATTTTTATTTAGATGTGAAATTACGAAAATGCCCCTCTAAAAATTTAAAACTTCCAAATGCTCGTCTTCTCCCTCGTTTCCCTCTCGTTCTCCCTCATTTCAACCGGTCGTCTTCTCCCTCGTTTGAGCTTCCATTTTCATCGATTTCTTGCGTGCATTTGGTGTAAGAACAACTTAGGAGAACGATTTCTAGCTGTAAGGTATGTTTTTTCGTTTTATTTTACTGTTTTCTAGGGTTTAGAAGCATTTGATGTAGTCTAGGATCGTTTGCCCAAATTTCATGTAGTTTAGCATGAGTTTATTGAACAAAACGTGTTTTCGGCGCTTTCTGACTGCGTTGTGATGTAAAATGGGGCTGATTTTCGTATGGGTTGGTTGGGTTTTTGAGTTGCAGTCGAAGCATCCCGGCCGGGATGCATACGAGGGGGACCGGGAACATGGACCGGGACGAGATATTTTGAAACCGAAAACCGCGTCCTCGGCCGGTTGGTTCGGCCGAAAGCCCCGAGAGTTCGGGCGGGCGACTCGAACGAGACGGACCGAACCGGACCGAGAATATATATTTTTCCAAAAAAATTTTAAAATTTTAAATTTATTTTTTTTATTTTTATTATTAATATTTTTTGTACTTTTTTGATTTACTCAGGCATTTTGTTGTTGAACTTATAATTTTGGACCGTGAAGAAGTTACTTCATAAAAAAAAAGTTCTTTTTATTTTTTTTGAAATTAGGTTTTGTTTGTCATTAGGATTTACCATCATGGCATTGGTACCGAAGATTGCACCCGCTGACTACTTTCCTGCTGCTTTGACATGTTGTTCACATCTCGGGAAAACCGTTAAAAATATTAAGGATAAATTAACTGATACCCAGTTAGGAATGTTTAGGCAAACATGTTTTGGACATTTCTTAGATACGTCCTTGATGTTTAATGGACAGCTTATTCATTATTTTCTTTTGAGGGAAGTGAATGAGCCTAGGATTGATGTTATTAGCTTTGAGATTCTGGGGGAGAAAGTTTCATTTGGTCGGAGGGAATTTGACCTTATCACTGGAATTAGGCATAGGACCCAACATGTTAGGGGTAATGTATCTAGTACTAGACTGAGAAGACTGTACCTTAACGATAGCATCAGCATGAAAGAGTTTGAACTAGATAGATTATTCCCTACCATTAATTTTGAGAGCGACGAGGATGCTGTGAAGATGGCCATATTTTATTTCATTGAGTTGGCTATGATGGGGAGGGAGAGAAAGCAGCAGATGGACACTAGCCTGCTCGGCATTATTGATGATTGGCAAAGGTTTTGTAATGAGGATTGGAGTAAGCTAATTTTTGATAAGACCATAAAGGGACTCAAGAAGGCAGTAGGTGGGAAGGCAGTGTCCTATAAAGAGAGGACGGATGGAAAACAGGAAACGTACAGTCTGTATGGCTTCCCATACGCGTTTCAGGTACGTTGGTTTAGAGTGATTGATAGTGTATACTTTCTCGATATATATTGTATCTCTAACAATATACTTTCTTTACTTACACAGGTATGGACATACGAGACTGTATCTTCGTTGACCGGGCGTGTGGCTAATCGCTTGAATGACAATGCCATTCCACGCATATTAAGATGGTCATGTAGCCACTCACCTACACTTGCAGCGCTGAGTCGGGAGGTGTTTTCTTCAGATATGGTATGTCGAATATATTTTATATGCATTCATTCAATTTAACTTTAGTAGGTTTATTTTTAAAATTTTCCTTTTTCGTGCAGGCTAGGGTCACAACTGAACTTGTGGCCTCAGAAGAGGAGATCCAATTTATGGATCGTGTGATGCAGCCACCTCGAGCCCCATCTCCACCTCCACCTCCACCTCCACCTCCACCTCCACCTCCACCTCCACCCCCAGCAGCTTTGGAAGATATTCCAGATGAAGATACTGTTGTTGAGGATCTCGGGACTGAGAATCCAAATGAAGTGGTGGAGGGTGTTGGGACGTCTGTTACGAATGACAGAGTCTGCAAGAGGTGCAAAGTCCTCGAAGACGAGATCAAAGTGATTAAAGAAGATGTGAAGGAGATTAAGGAGGATGTGAAGGTCATTAAGTCCATTGAAAAAGACCTGAAGGCGATAAGGAAGTTCATGCGTCGACTTTCGAAGGTATGTATAGTTATTTATTAATCGCTTCTATCAGTATTATGACGTTTAGTTACTGATACATTGGTTTGACAGGGTAAATTCGTCGATGCCAGCAAGTATATAGAACCAGATGACGGTACAGACGATGGTGGTGGTGGATCTCGACCACATTCGAAAGGTCAGGATGATGGTGGTGGTCCTCCATCCGGGTCACAAGCAAAAGCAAATGACAACACCCCAATGGCTGACCATGCGGATCCGATGGATACAACAGAACAACATGGTCGAGTCGAGGAAGTAAATGACCCGATAGATGGTGTGGGGAAAGACGTACAGATGGAGGTAACTGAAATAAGAGAACATGTAAGTGCAGTTTAATAGGAAGTTGGTTAATTTATGTTATTAGTGATTATAGTTTTTTTTTTTTTTGGTCCATTAATAGGAAGTAGTTGAAATAGGCGAACATGTAGATGCCCCAATAGAGGGCGTGGGAAAGGAGATGCCTGTTGCCGAAAGTCAAAATTCTCTGGTAAACATTCATTAGGGTTTAATATATTTATGGTTAGGGTTGATAGTGGTATTTAGGGTTAGGGTTAATGACTTTATTATCACTTTCCTTATTGTACAGGGTGTCCAGTCCATTTCTGAACAGAACGAGCCGATAGAAAGACGGGGGACTCGTAAGAGGAAGACTGCATGGAAGTTGAGAAGTCCATGGAAAGACACACGGGAAGACCGTAAGAAACGCAAGGCTCTGAAGTACGATCCTCTTCCCCAGATCCCCCACGATCTGGATGCTCCATTCAAAAGATGGCTTGACATTGAGGACCCAGAAGACACAGTTCGGACAACTGCGTATGCTGTCCGAGACAAGACGTGGTTTCGTGATCTTATCACTCCATCGAAATGGATGACCGATGAGGTATGGTTTGATTACGACAATAATGATTCTTAATTGAAATACTAACACTGTAACTACGTGTAGGTGGTCGACTCGATTTTCATGTTCGTCCAAAAGAAATGGGGAGAACGACCAGATTTATGCCGCAGGAAGTTCACCATTGGGGACCTATGTGTAACGGTACGTACCATTGGAACAATTTGTGAATATGTTTGTTTGATAGTGTTCTATAGGGTTCTTATGTTTGGTATCGTCTTTTCATCAGAATTTCTTCAGACTCGAAGATGGCCTATACAACGAAATGAGTAGCGGCATACATCCCCGAGACTTGACGTACGATTGGAGCAGCGCAGGCAATATCTTGAAGTACGGAATGGGCGAGCTTGCAGACCATAACATACCATGGAGCACGGTCGATTTGGTGTACATGCCGTATAACATCGGCGGGCTGCATTGGGTCCTCGTATGCATTGACCTCGAGGTGGGGGAGGTCGTTGTATCGGATTCCATGGTGGTGTTGAATAAGGACGAGGTGGTTGAGAAGGAGTTACGGGTCCTTTGCCAAGTCCTGCCAGCTCTGCTTTGGAAGATCGGGGTCATAGATGTGAGGAAGAATCTCTCCGTTCAAAGATGGCCTCTACGTCGGGAATTGTCAAGGCCGCAGCAGAAACGTAGTGGCGACTGCGGTATGTTTGTATGTAAATTTTTTGAATATGATGTAACTGGGTTGCCGTATGACACCCTAAGTCAGGATAATATGATTTATTTTCGGTGGCAATATGCTGTACAGATATGGGCGAACATACCCTTCTTCTAGTGGATTATATTGATTCAATTGTTTTGTAATGAAATATTAAGTTTTTAGGGTTTATCATGTTTCCATGCAAACCATGCAAATTCTCATGCAAATGTTTGTAATCGCTCAACAATTGTCACAAACCAAATACTATTGTAAAAAAATTATCTAAGACGTTATTACGACAGAATGAACGTGGAATATGTCCAAGGAGACCAACCAAAGCAAAAATTATCTAAGATGTTCTTTTTCTGTCACATTTCTCGGTTCGGAGGCTAAACCCGAGATAGACCGGGGCAAATTACAGTGAGCTTCAATGTTTAATGGTTTTATAGTGTTAGTTCCCGGGTGAGAATCTCGGCCGGGCCGCACCGAGAAAACTCTCAGTGAACGGAATTAGATGGAAACTCCCCCAAGCGTCTCGTTTGTGGTTCTCGGTCCGACGTTTCGGCCGAGATCGGACCGGAAAAATAAACAGCGAACGATATTCATCGTATTGACTCTCCCAAGCGTCTCGTTTGAGGTTCTCGGTCCAACGTTTCGACCGAGCTCGAACCGGGAAAATACACAGCGAACGATATTCCTCGTAGTGACTCTCCCAAGCGTCTCGTTTGAGGTTCTCGGTCCAACGTTTCGGCCGAGCTCGAACCGGGAAAATACACAGCGAACGATATTCCTCGTAGTGACTCTCCCAAGCGTCTCGTTTGAGGTTCTCGGTCCGACGTTTCGGCCGAGCTCGAACCGGGAAAATACACAGCGAACGATATTCTCGAATTTAAGTGAGGGAAATTATGCTCGTTTGGGGTTCCGGTACGTAATTTCGGCCGGGAATTGAGCGAGAAAAAATCAATAAGTTATGGTTACATTGACACAATCCCACACAAACCTGCATGCAGGAAATAACAACATGCATCTGTATATTGAATTAATATTCTAAAAAAACATTAGTTACGTTGATAGGTACGTTATATAAAATTACATAAAGATAAAAAAAACTGAATACTATGCGGTGTTGAGTGGTTGGCGGCATGTTTTCCTGTTATGACCTCTCCCTCCACAGCGAGTACATTTGTGAACTTGTCTAACCTCTCCCGTGGATGGTATCCTCAAGGTTTGTCGTCGACCAACTCTTGGAACCCTCTTCGGCGGCAGAACTTCAAAATCCACAAAATTTTCGGATGTTTTCCACTCCGACACATGACCTACTGGATATATGGGTTCTGCGTACGCAGCAAGGACTGCTTCAACGCGGTAGCATGGAGAACAAAGATCCAAGTACGGCACATTCCGGTATATGCAGGCAACGATTGCATGGGAGCACGGAAGTTGGAAGACGTCAAATTCACGACAAGTACACGTCCTCGTGTGGATGTTGACACGACCACCCAAGTGTCCATCGTCGACTTGGAATTCGTACCTGTCAATTGGCGTAACCACATGCCTTCTTGCATTATTCTCCGCTGCTAGAACAATCTCTTCACCATATTTTGATATTGGTGCATCCCATTTCGCTGCATCGGTACGACAGTCGTAGTAAGTGGCTTGCAACCATCCCCTAATGTAATCAAGAAGACCCGTTATTGGTAACTCTCGAGCATCTTTCAGGAGGGAGTTAAAACTTTCCGCAATATTCATGGTCATTTGATTGTATCTCATCCCACACTGATAAACACGTGACCAATGTTCAAGTCCGACTTCTTCCAAATATTTTTGGACACGTATTGGAATATGGCACCAAAATTCTTGAAACTCAGTATCACGAAATGCCTTCGCTGCTTTAAGGTAGAGTTGAATAAAGCCGTGATCCTTGAACTTTGTTTTCAAGTTTTCTTGTAGATGGTGGATACAGTAAACGTGGGATGCATCGGGAAACACAGTGTGTACTGCCTTCAATATGCTCTTGTGTCTGTCAGAAACAATCACTAGGGGATTAATGTGACCAATAGCACGCTCGATTTGTCGGAAAAAATAGGTCCATGATTCATCGGTTTCCCCCCTCCCAATGCCAAACCCTACGGGGTATATTTGGTTGTTTCCATCGATGCCTACTGCAGTTAGGAGCTTTCCACTAAACTTTCCCCTCATGTGGGTCCCATCTACAACCAAAATCGGACGAATAGAGTTCAAGAACCCTCTAATTGTGGACCCAATTGCCATGAACACATGCTTGAAGTAACCACCCTCTTCCACTTCCAAGTCGAAAAATGAACCAGGATTTTCAATTTTCAACGCTTCTCCAAACCGTGGTAACTGTCTGTAGGACTCTTCAGGCGAGCCTCTGGCAAGGACCAAGGCATGTTCTCTAGCCCTCCATGCCTTGTCATAACTCAGATTCACCCCGAACTTTTGTCGGATATCACTTATGATGTCCTTTGGTCTGTAGGAACGACCAACCTCCAAAAATGTTGTCTTCACAATATTGCCAACAACCCAACTTTTGGCCTGACTATGTTTGTGGGTCACCATCAAGTGTTTGCACGTGTGAATGTTAGAATACTTGGTAACTGTAAGGACATTGGAGCCTTTCAGGACCGTAGCTCGGACCCTCCATTTACATTCCTCAACAACACACCGAACCTTGAATATTTTCTTGTTAGACTTCTTAACCCTAAATTCAAAGTTCTCTCTCATCCCTAAAACAGACAGTCTCATCTGCAAGTCCTTCTTAGACAAGAATATCTCTCCCACTTCTATATCCTTGTAATTAGAGTACTGACCTGGCATTACTGCTGAATTAGATGCACGAGTTGTCGTAGAAGGGCCAGGTGCCATATTAACCGGCATAGCAGGAGTATCGACATTTTGTGCAGTTCCAAGTACCTCCTGATGAACCCCGATGTTCTCCTCCATCTCTTGGGCAGTTACATCAACTTCGTACAGATCTTCCTCGCCACTCTCATGTGCTCCATCTGTATATGTCCCCGGCTCTTCTTCTCCGTAATCTCCCCAATCCTGAAAATCACTGTCCGGGTTAACATCCTCTCCATAGTCTCCCCAGTCATGGAAATCATTCTGTGGGGTAACGTAGTCAACATCATCCCCAAGGTTATATGCCCTCTCGTCGTCACGTATTGGACTCAGTGACATTGGCTCATTATAAACGGGGGGGGATGTGTTGCTCTTGCTCTTCTTTGTATGGGAAGGATGTGGAGGTCGAGGGATTGTGATGATCTTCATTGTGTGGAAAGGGTGTGGCTCGGGATGGTATTTCTTGACTCGTGTAATGTGGAGTATATGGTGGGACAGACGTGTAATGGTATGGTTGATGATTTGGATCCATATATGAAAAGTATTGCACTCCCATATATGGAGTATTTGGTACAGTATATGGAATGGGATATGGACGAAACCCTTGGTGACTGGATAGGGGACATGGTCTCGGCACAGTGGATACATAAAGGGGACTTGCAGACACTAAGTCCCAAGTCAAAAAACTATGCAAATCTACATCGTTCCTAATCACAAAAGCGGGAGATTTAGACCTCAGTTCAAGCAGACACCTCAAAACAATGTCGTTATCATTCGGACTTGTACTACTTATTTCATACACCTGACCTAAGAACTCGTTATAAGAAATTCCCACATCCACGTCTAAGGCCCTCACCTCTCCACCATCGTACTCCTTTTCACTCTCCTTCCACACACCACCAAAACATACCCAAACACGAGGCATCTGAAAAAATACAAAAGAATATATAAACAAATGTATGCAACCACGGAAAATTCATAAACATTAAAAAAATTAAAAAAAGAAACAAAAAAAATAAAAAAATATCCCTCATCTCGGCCCAATCTCGGTGAGGGTTCGGTCGGGAAAAACGTGGTCCGGTCGGGAAAATAACGGTTCGGTCGGCTTTCAAAATGTATGAATCCCGGCCGGGAAAATTGTGTATCGGCCGGGATTTTCAAGATGTCCGGCCGAGATTGGACCGAGTTCGACACAGATTTGACGAAAAACCCATTTCAACAACATTCTATTGGATTTTTTTGAAACAAAACGATAGAATAATCAAAAGCAACGTACCTTGTTTAAAAAATGAACACTTGCTGTGGATCAAATGCACTCTAGTGAACAACTTGTTGTGGATTCAAGAGAGAAGATGAGGGGTTGGGTGATTGTAGGATGTTTTTTTTTTTCAAAATGGGTTTAATGGAGGGTTAAGAGTAATGGATGGTAATTATGATATTGGAAGTTGGTGAAGGTGGGTGAAAAGTTGTTGAAATAATTAATTTTAGTGGATTTTAATGAATTGAGGGTATAAAAGTAAATTACTATGCATGCTTACATCATATTCATCATCAAGGGGGTCAAAAAAAACTTTTTTCTTATAGGGGGTTAAAATTTCAAACAGAAAACTTGAAGGGGTCAATTTTGTAAAAAGCCCAACAAATTTGTATAGAGAGCATTATTTGTAAAAAAAATCCAAATCATTCTAATTTCCAGTTTCTGTTCACTTGGTTTCATTTAAAATCGAATAAGTTTCATTATTTGTAATCGAAATGACGGGTGGAGAAATCATTACAATTTACGTCCTCCATTAATGTTTTATGACATTTTCATTGAAAATCAACTTAAATCACATAAAATTATTCTTCCTCCAAAATTCTATCGAAGTAGAAAGAAAATTCTATCAAAGTTTCATTAATGTTTTATCAATCATCATGTGATAACGAGTGATAGGTGTCTCATCTGTCAAAAATACCCAGAGACGTCTGACCATGCTTTGTTTTCACTGCTCAAGAGCTAAGTATCTATGGAGACAACTACATAACCAGGTTAAAATCGATGAAGTTAATCATCCAATTGTTCAGGATCGGTTCTTGGCGTTATGTGAATCAGAGCAAGGCTCGTGGTTAGATTGGATTTGTGTTGTCGCGTGTGCTATTTATGGAATGATCGTAATAGTGTGATTCATGGAAGGTCTGTTCCAAATCTAAGTGACAAATGCGAATGGATTTATCGTTACATCCAGGAGTACCAGATTTTAGAGTAGCCCATTGAAGCCCAATTCTTTTGTTCTTTTTATTATGTATTGTTGGGCCCATTTATTAGCCCATATTTCCCAGCTCAATGAAGGTTTGTTATTAGGGCATCATCTTCCTTGAGTGCTCTGTGCGTTCCATGAACAAAGTTGGTTAAGGTAGAATCTTCCAGAGAAAGAAAATTATTTTCATTAATTTTTTTGTAGGAGTTTTTCTCCTCAGGCCTTTATATATGGCTGATATTTTGATCATTTTCATATATGCATAGGATTTTCTCCTGCATATTTGAGATGTTTTTCTCTATTTTCTTCATGCTTCTGTGTGAAAACTAACTTGGTATCAGAGCTTTGTCAAGTGACTAAGCTGTTGGTATTTTTTTTTCAATCTTGGTTCTAAATGTCGACTACTCAGAGTGCTCTTAGCGAAGCCACGGAGGATTCTACCACCTCTTCTGTTCATGCATTCAGCCATGGTAACAAAATTTCGATTGTGAAGTTGACTGATGATAATTTTTTACTGTGGAAATTTCAGATTCTCATAGCTTTAGAAGGCTATGACCTTGAATCGCATCTTGAAGATGATCCGCCGGCGAAATTTATTGAAACCGCGACTGCAACATCCTCGAGTGAGACCACGACTGTGGTAAAAACCCCAAATCCGGTTTACACGCAATGGAAGAGGCAAGACAAGGTCATATTGTCGTGGCTCGTTGGCTCTATGTCGGAGGACATCTTACACCAGATGATTCACTGCACTTCAGCAAAGGAGATTTGGACGTGCTTGCATCAATTTTTTACCACTCGAAACCTTGCTCAGATGATGAAAATCAAGACCAAACTTCAGACCATTCAAAAAGGAGGTATATCCTTGAAGGATTATTTTTCAAAAATACAATAGTACATTGATGCTTTAGCTGTTGTGGGTAAACCTGTTGAAGTTGAAGATCATATTCTCTTTATACTTTCTGGTCTTGAGTCTGAATATGAGTCCATGGTTTCTGTAATTTCGGCTAAGGCCTGTCCACAATCTGTGTAAGAGGTAATGTCCTTTCTCCTCACTCAGGAGAATTGAATTGAAAGCAGGCTTGCCCATACTGAGGGCTCGGTTCCTTCGGTTAATCTCATGGTTAAATCAACTGAATCCGATACTCCCAAAACTAACCAATCTCAATTTTTTCAGTCCAATGGGAATAGTAACAGAGGCGGTCGTGGTGGCCGTGGAGGCCCTTACTCAAATCGTGGAGGTTGTGGTGGTCCTTGGAGCAACAGAAACAAAGTTCAGTGCCAGTGTTGTGGGAAGTTTGGTCACACTGCTCCCAAGTGCTACTTCCGTTATGCACGGCAATCCTCGCAAAATGCTCCAGGTTCATACAATTCAAATTTTAATCCATTTAATAGAGCTGCTTCCTTTCCTCAGATGGCTGCAATGGTGGCAACTCCTGATTTGAATCAAGATACCGACTGGTATCCTGATTCTGGTGCAACAAACCACCCCCACTCACAGCTTTAACAATCTGTCTGTTGGTTCTGAATATGGGAGAGGAAATCAAGTCCATGTATGGCTTTGGGGCGGTTATTGGGAATAGTTGGGGTGAGGTGGTGGCAGCTGTGCATGGTCATTATCCATCTTTGTTATCCCCATTGTGTGCGGAAGCAAAAATTACCTATAACAACATCGATTGTAACTTGTAAGTACTATTTTAAATATTTTATTTAAATAACGTAGGATTTGTGGTCATCCTAATTATTAATTATTATTCCGAGATTAGGTAAAAATAATTTTCTTTTTAATTGCTTTTAATAATATATGCCTCTAAATTCTAAAACAAGGATAAGATCAATGCTCGTGGGTTGTCATAACATTTAAAAAAAAAAAAAAACAAAAAAAAAATCCATGCTCGTGGGGGATCAAATACAAAACGGAATTTTTTTCTTTAAAAAATAAAAGGAAATAAAAAATAGACAAAAGAAGACGTAATGTTTTTTTAGAAGGAAAAAAAAGGCAGTTTACTTTATAAGATGCTTTGAATCATTCCTTAAAAAAATGAGATTTCCAAAAATCTAACTTTTTTTATTTCCGAAGTAACATTTTCTTTTGCTGTTAACTTAGTTTAACTGGTTAACATATTATTCTTCAAAAAAAAAAAAAAAAATGTTTTTTAAGATTCGAATCTCTCTTTCATTCCTAACTTTTAACTATTGCACAATACAAACTTAAAAAAAAGAAAGAAAAAAACTCTTGCACAATACAATCTTTTAACAATATTGATCAACACTCATCGATAAAAACTTTTTTTTGAACAATAATGGAGCACAAGTCAATAGAATTTTCGTTAAAATACCATTTTGGTTCTTATATTTTGAGTTTTATTCTATTTTAGTATAGGTACTTTCAAATGTCCAATTTTAGTTCCTATACTATCAATAAATCTTAAAATTAGTCATTCGAAGTGAATTTTTATCAAAATCAATTAAATAATAATAATAATTTTCATGCAATAAAAGATACCATGTAAATAAATTTCCAAAATTTATAAAACGAAAACTAACCGTAGACAATCTTTTTGGAAAAATTTAACAAAACAAATTTTAAATTTGGGATGGCAATTAGAAGTTAAAGAAGTAATTTTAAATGAAACTCAAATTACATTGATTGAAACAATATTTTAACTTATAGTTTTTTAAATATAAGCATAGTGCAATTGGACACAACATGGTTTGGCATTTGAAACCCCACTTCGATTAAAGTACTTTTTTTAAAACTTTATAAATATTTCCAATTACCAGTTCCTTCTTCTCCATCAATCCCTCTTCTGCAACTATACTAAAAAAAAAATAAAAAAAAAAATCCCTCTTCTGCAGCTTTTCCTCTCCATCTAATCTTCAATCTCGTAGGCAGTAATGGACAGCGACGGCGCTCAGCTCCACATTTTCTTGTTCCCTTTCTTGGCACATGGCCACATAATCCCCATGGTCGACATGGCCAAGCTCTTTGCATCTCGCGGCGTCAAGATCACCATCGTCACAACCCCTCTCAACTCCATCTCCATCTCTAAATCAATTCACAATTCCAATTCACAGATTCACCTTCTCATCCTCAAATTCCCTTCTGCAGAAGCCGGCCTACCAGATGCTTGTGAAAATGTCGACTCCATTCTCACCCCAGCTCTGTTTCCCAACTTCCTCTCTGCTGTCAATTTGCTTCAAGCCCCATTCGAAGCGGCCGTCTCGGAGCGCCGCCCCCATTGCATCGTCGCCGACATGTTCTTCCCTTGGGCCAACGACGTCGCTGCCAAATTTGGGATCCCCAGGCTCAATTTCTGCGGCACTAGTTTCTTCTCCGTCTGTGCTTCCGAGTTCATGAGAATTCACGAGCCTTACAACCATGTTTCCTCCGATTCAGAGCCTTTTCCCATTCCTTATCTCCCTGGTGAGATCAGTTTCACGAGATTGAAACTTCCTGAATTCATGAGGGAGAATGTCAAGAATGATTTGAGCGAATTTATGAAGAGAGCTCAAGAGTCAGGATCGGAGTGTTATGGGATTGTCATGAACAGTTTTTACGAGCTGGAGACAGAGTATGCAGATTGCTACAGAAATGTCTTGGAAAGAAAGGCCTGGCATATTGGCCCACTTTCTTTGTGCAATAAGGAAACCCAAGAAAAAGCTCAGAGAGGAGGAGAATCCGCCATTGACGGCCATGAGTGCTTGAAATGGCTCGATTCAAAGAAACCCAATTCGGTTGTGTATGTGTGTTTTGGAAGCATTGCTAAATTCAACTCCGATCAGCTGAAGGAGATTGCAAATGGGCTTGAAGCTAGCGGTCAAAATTTCATATGGGTTGTGAGGAATAGGAAAGAGGATCCAAATGGATTACCGGAAGGATTCGAACAGAGGATGGAAGGAAAAGGGCTGATCATACGAGGATGGGCGCCGCAGGTTTTGGTATTGGATCATCCGGCGGTGGGTGGATTTGTGACACACTGCGGGTGGAATTCGACGCTGGAAGGGGTGGCAGCCGGCCTTCCGATGGTGACGTGGCCGATCGCGGCCGAGCAGTTTTACAACGAGAAACTGGTGACGGAGGTGTTGAAGATTGGAGTTGCTGTTGGGGTTCAGAAATGGGTGAGAGTTGTGGGGGATTTTATCAGAAGTGAAGCAGTGGAGAAGGCAATAAGGAGAATTATGGAGGGGGAAGAAGCAGAGGAGATGAGGAACAGAGCTTCAGAATTGGCAGACATGGCGAGGAGAGCTGTGGCTGAAAATGGATCGTCGTATTCCGATTTCGAAGCTTTGATTAAGGAATTGAAATCCATGGCGTTTTGAAATCGATTCCATTCACTCATTTGGGTTTCATACGTCTTGATTCTGGTGTATCTGTCTCCACAAATTATTAGAAGCTCCCGGTTCTATGAGGACTCTCTCTCCATACACCTTTAAATTTGTCTTCCCTTGATAATAGTTGTATACAAAATCAAGTATTTTTACCATTTCTCTCTCTTACATCTAACCTAGCAAAACTACTTGTCTCATTGTCTCGGGAGGACTTAATAGTTTCTCCTCCACTAGTTTGCATTTTCTTTTTGGAGTTGTAGAATGAGTAGGTAAAAAAAAAAACGGTATTATGAGACGTGTCATTTTTAATTGGATATCACTTTGAAAACGAGGATTTCAAAAAAATAATATAATTTCCGTTAGTACGTGGAGTATGAATATTTGAACATGAAATCTTTAGAGAAAAAATATATATCCATTATCAATTTTTTTTTCAGTTAGAATAACTAGCTTCCTCGAGGAGTACAAAAAGAGGCTTTTCACTATGAGCCATATTGACCATTCAAGATGGAAATTCACGAGACCATAGCTTTGGATAAGAACAGAGCCCCTCCCTGGCTAAACTGTGAGCTATTTTGTTATAATACCAGGGAGTATGAATAAACTTCACATCCCTGAATTTCCTCCTTATTTGCTTGATGTCCCATAATAGAGCGTGAACTTCAACCCATTAAGCATTAAGATTAGACCAAGAGGGTCAGGAAGCATAATGATCTCTGGAATTTCTATTCTGTCAATTATCACTAATCTATGTATACTTTGGTAAGAAAGTAATATGGGAAAAATACACTTTTGGTCCCTAAGGTTTGAGTGAGGTTTCATTTGGTGCCTGAGTTTTCAAATTCCACAATTTGGCCCCTGAGGTTTGAATTTTTTTACACTTTTAGTCATTTCGTCAATTTTTATGTCAAATATTAACAGATTACTAACGTGACATAAGTTTTTATAAAAAAAATATTATTTTTTAGGGAAAAATACATTTTTAGTCCCTGAGGTTTGGGTTAGGTTTCATTTTGGTCCCTGAGTTTTCAAACTCAACAATTTAGCCCCTGAGGTTTGGTTTTAGTTTCATTTTGGTTACTCCATCCATTTTTCCGTTAAATACTAACAGTATTGCTGACGTGGCACCTCTTTTTTATTTAAAAAATAATTTTTTAATTTTTAAAATAAAAATAATATTAGATTAATAAAAAAAATCATTATTTTTTATATTTTATTTCTTTCTCTCCCTCCTTCATCTTCTTCACCACCCACCCACGCCACCCCTGTATCTACCGACGGAAACACCAGCCATCGACCACTGTCGCTTGTCGGCGGCCGACAATTTTTTTTAAAATTTTTTTTCCTTCTTTTTTTTTTCCTTCCTTCTTCTTTTCTTTCTGTTTTTTACTTTTCTTTGAAAAAAAAATAAAGACCCAGATCTAATACCAAACAAACCCTCTTTGTTTCAGATCTAACTGCAACCAAACCGCTGTAGTCGTCCGTTCACGTGCAACCAAACCAAACTGCCGTAGTCATCCGTTCGTGCTCCTCGCGCCGAAGATCTTAAGGATCTTGAAGAAATCGCGTCAGATCTGGCCGTGTGCGTGCATGAGAGGAACGGACAGCAAGCTACAGATCTGTTTGCTTGAAGAAATCAGCTGCCGTAGTCGTCCGTTCGTGGTTCTCGTGCTGGAGATCTCGAGGATCTTGAAGAAATCGTGCCAGATCTGGGCGTGTGCGTGCGTAAGAGGGATGGTGGGTGTGTGTGCGTGAGAGGGAGGGACGGGAGATCTGGGCGGGCGTGGGTGCGTAAGAGAGACGGTGAGGGAGAGAAAGAAAGGAACGGTGAGAGAGAAGAAGATGATGAGAGAGAGAGAAAAAAAGGAGAAGAAAGAAAGAAAAAGGAAGAAAAAAAAAAGAAAAAGAAAAGTGGGAGAAGAGAGAAGGAAAAAAATAAAAAAGAAGTCACCGGCGGCGGTTGTCGTCGGCCGCCGACCGCCGACCACTTGCTGAAGAAGAAGAAGAAGAAGGAGAGAGAGGAGAAGAAAGAATTTTAAGAATTTCAAAAAAATAATAAAATAAGAATATTTTTATTTTTTAAATATATTAATATTTTAAAAATTCAAAAATATTTTTTTAATAAAAAAATAGTGTCACGTTAACAAACCATTAATTATTAACGGAAAAATGGATAGTGGGACTAAAATGAAACTAAAACCAAACCTCGAGGACTTAATTGTTGAGTTTGAAAACTTAGGGACCAAAATGAAACCTAACCCAAACCTTAGGGACTAAAAGAGTAATTTTCCCTTTTTTTATTAATTTCTTAAAATAAAATAATATTAAATATTTTTTTTTTAATTATTTTTTCTTTTTCTTCTTCCATCTTCTTCTTTACACCATTCTCTAACCCTAAACTCAACTGACAGCACAGCCGTCGGACCACCGCCACTTCCGCCCAACCACCGTTGTCGCCGTCGCCTTCTTTTCCATTTTTTTCTATTTTTCTACCGCCTTCAATCGCTGCCCAGCCACCGTCAACCAGTCACGACATTGTTGTCGCCGCCTTCAATCATTGTTGTCTTCAGTCTTCATGTCGCTGCCTTCAATCGAACACCAATGCCCAGATTTGGGTTTCATTTTAGATCCCGCTCATGACCGCATTGTGCCTCGCCGGAGAGATAACCGGACTGTCGGAGTTCATGCGCCAAGGTTCAGTCACCAAAACTGAGAAGAGAGGGGAGATTCGAGGATCATATCCCAATGTGAGGAGGCGGCGCTGCTCGAGCCATTCGTGGGGGAGAGGGAGATTCGAGTTGGCTACTCGGGATGTATATAACACGAGAGGGAGGGAGGGAGAAAGCTGGCTGCGGCATGGGTCTGCTCGCCGGAAAACACACAGACGAGGGGGACAATTCGTTCGTGTTGGCTAGCTGGAAAGGAGAGACGCGAGGGGTGGCACGCTGCGATGGAAGCAGACGACAACGACAACGGTGGTTCAGCAGCAGCGGCGGTGATCCGACGTCGGTGGCTGCCAATTGAGTTTAGGGTTAGAGAATGGTGGAAAAAAAGAAGATTGAAGAAGAAAAATAAAAAAATAATAAAAAAATTATTTATTATTTTAAGAAATTAATAAATATATATATATATATATATATATATATATATATATATATATATATATATATATATATATATATATATTTTAATAAAAACTAGTGCCACGTCAGCAATCCGTTAGTATTTGACAAAAAAAAATTGACGGAAGGACTAAAAGTGTAACGAAAGTCAAACCTCAGGAGTCAAATTGTCGAGTTTGAAAACTCAGGGACCAAAAGTGTATTTTTTTCCAAAACATATTATTAATCTCTATAAAATTGATGATTTGCAATGACTCGTCTAACAAGTTTTGGAGGCCAAACAAATTCGATCATGATTCTGAATAATGTATCAATTATCTTCCCAAAAGTGGATGATTTAATACAGAACCGTGTCGTTGTTGAACTCCCAACAAAAAATTTTGGAGGCTTTGATAAATATAATTAAAAAAAGTAATCATCCTTAAACTATCGAGGACGAGAATAAGTAGGTATACCACTTTAAAAAAGCGTAGGTATACCAAAAATTAAGTTAAAATAATATTAGCACTAACTCCATCAAGTTTATTTTTTAATAGGAAAATTTTATAATGTAGTCGATTTTTTTTTTTTTTTTGAAACGTTATAATATAGTCGAAATAAAACCATATAACTCAAAATGTTAATCATATAAAGATAAAAAAACTAAAGTTGTGTTCAAGACCTTTTTACGGAGTACAATTTATCCACTACTAAATTTGATCTAAAAAGTCCTAAAACATTTTCTTTTAACATAAACACACACTCAATGTAGTCTACAAGAAATTCATGTTTAATTTCACATTGATTATTAATTGCTTAATAATAATTATTGATTATACTACTTGATTAATTGCATGTCTTGCCTTCACTATTCATTAATATGAAATAGAGAAAAATCAAGCCAAACATATGAAATAGGATTTCTTCACCCAAAAAAAAAAAAAAAACCATATGAAATAGGAGAAGTTTGACTCTGACTATATGTTATTTACTTAACGGCCTGTTTGAAATACCTTTTAGTTTAAGTATTTTTCAAGAATGTACTTTTTTAAAATCATTTTGTATAAAAATTGTTTATAATTTAAACATTCATATGTTTGGTTACATTTCCTTCCAAGTGTTTTTATACACAAGTTATTATATATTTAAAAACTCTTTTTAAAAAAATTGTTTCAAATGTTTCACTCAAAGTGATTTATTTTTCAATCCCATTTTTTAATAAGTCATTGGTTGCCAAACACTAGAGAACGACATTTGTATGCACTTATCCGTTGTATTAAAATTACATGACAATTAAAAAGGAGAACGGTAAAATAAACATTTTTAATTAAAAAAAGGACAAATACGTTGAAAGAATTTTGACACAAGAAAAAACACAATCACACGTATGTTTTGAATTCCAAAAAGTTACAGAAAAAGGAAACACAAGTCAACACAGGCATGAGAAAAGTCCAACCAGAAGTAGTTGAAAATGAATAATCTAATTAAATTAAAAGGCCAAAGATTTCAACTCCTCAATCAAAGCATCCAGATTCGAATACGAAGATCCGTCTTTCTCAACCGCCCTCTTCGCCTTCTCTGCAAGTTCTCTTGCTCTGTTTCTCATCTCTTCCACTTCTTCGCCCTCCATTATTCTCCTGATCGCCTTCTCCACCGCTTCCTTTCCAATGAAATCTCCCACACCAGCCGCCCATTTCTTCACCCCAACGGCAACGCCGCTTTTCAACACCTCCGTCACCAGTTTCTCGTTGTAAAACTGCTCCGCCCCGACCGGCCACGTCACCATCGGAACGCCGGCCGCCACCCCTTCCAGCGTCGAGTTCCACCCGCAGTGCGTCACGAATCCACCCACCGCCGGGTGATCCAATATCAGAACCTGAGGCGCCCAACCTCTTATGATCAGCCCTTTCCCTTCCATCCTCTCTTCGAATTCTTCCGGTAGCCAATCTTGGTCTTCTTCCTCTTTCCCTCTCCTCACAACCCAGATGAACTTCTTCCCGGAACATTCAAGCCCACTTGCAATCTCCTTCAGCTGATCGGAGTTGAATTTGGCCAAACTTCCAAAACAGACGTACACTACCGAATTGGGTTCCTGGGAATCGAGCCATTTCAAGCACTCGTTCTCGTCAATGGCGGATTCTCTTCCCCTCTGCGTGATTTCTTGAGCTCCATTATTGTTGCATAATGAAAGTGGGCCAATGTGCCAGGCCTTCCTTCCCAAGACGTCTCTGTAGCAATCTGCATACTCTGCCTCCAGCTCGTAAAAACTGTTCACAACAACCCCATAGCAATTCGATTCCGACTCTTTAACTTTGGTTATAAATTTGGTGAATTCATTCTCGACATTCTCGCGAACGAATGCCGGGAGCTGCATTTTGGTTATCTTGATGTCTCCAGGGAGATGAGGAATGAGAAACGGCTCTGTATCGGAGGAAACATGCTTGTAAGGCTCGTGAAGTCTCATGAACTCAGAAGCACAGAGCGAAAAAGAGCTAGTGCCGTGGAAAATCAGCCTGGGGATGCCGATTTTATCGGCGACGTCGTTGGTCCAAGGGAAGAACATGTCGGCGACGAGGCAATCGGGGCGATTCTGAAGCAGAGCCTGCTCGAAGGGGGCTTGAAGCATGCTCACTGCTGCAAAGAAATTGGGTAACAAATCCGGGCTTGGAATGGCGTCGGCATTTTCACAAGCATCTGGCAGGCCTGCTTCTGCAGAAGGAAATTTGAGGGTCAGAAGGTCGATCCGTGAATTGAAACCGTGAAGTGATTTAGAGATGGAGATGGAATTGAGAGGGGTTGTGACGATGGTGATCCTGACGCCGCGAGATGCAAAGAGCTTGGCCATGTCGACCATCGGAATCATGTGACCGTGAGCCATGAATGGGAACAAGAAGATGTGGAGCTGTCGGCCTTCGCTGCCCATGGCGGATAAATCTGGGAGAAATGAAAGAGAGAGAGTTGCAGATAAAGAAAAATGGAAGATTTTTGAGAAGATGAAGAAGAGGGAAGAGATTTGGGAGAATTTATAAGAGAAGACTGTGGAAACAGAAGCGAAATACGAATGGAATTCTTCAATGTTGGGTGTCTATTTTTGTTGATAATTTATTCTGTGTGTTTTAATAACGTTCAAAAGTTTGCCTTTAGTTGTATAAATCAAAATTTTCATTGCATCATTTCCAAAGCTTACGATTCGTCTCTCATGGTGACTGTCGTTTTATGTTTGATTGATTAAATAAAGTTAAATTTGGAGACGTGTTTAATAAATCCAGGATTCTGTCAGGGGTGTCTAGCAGATTTATAGCAAATATCGTGCCGTGAACTACATCCAAATTTTGACAACTAGGGTCAATTTTTTTTTTTTTTTTTTTTTAAGTTCAACGACATTTGGGATAGAAGGATTTTTTTTTTTTTTTAGAAAAACCCTTGGTCACAAATAGGGGTGTTCATCGGTCAGTCGGTTTTCCAGGAAACTTGAAACCGACAGTTTTTGAAGAGAGTCAGAAGCTGACCGACCGACTAGTCAGTTCGGTCGGTTTTCCATTAAAAGAAAAGAAACAGCTAAAATCATAACGAAGGTGATAAACTGATAACAGAGAGGAAGAATAGAGGTCGACGAACTAACCTTGCAGCTTGCTAAATCAATAACAAAGAGAGGTCGACGAATTGAATCAATTGATAACAGAGAGAGAACAGAGGCAACGACGACAACGAAAGAGATCTGAGAGTGAGAGATGAAGAAAGGAAATGGGAGGCGACGGTGAGCATCAAACGAGAGAGACGGCGATGAAGGCAATAGATGAAGAAAGAAAGGGGCATGGGCGAGCGTCGACAGACCTAGCGAATCAGAATAGCGATGAAGGTGAGATGAAGAGGGATCTGAGAGAGACGACAAGAGGCGTGAGAAAGACAGGGACGAGGGACCTAGGGTTTTCATATAAAAAATTCTGAAAATTTTTGTTATATACATAAGTCGGTCGGTTACTTATAGATTTATTGAATCGAACGACCGACCGATCGATTCAACAAATGTTAGAACTGACGCCGATCGACCACATTTACTAACCGACTTCGATCGGTTTTGGTCGGTCGGTTTGGTTTTCGGTCTCAAGATGAACACCCCTAATCACAAGCACACATTTAGGTTGAACTATGATCTTGTTGGCCCGATGGTAGTTCATTGGTTTTGAGATGGATTTTGGTAATTATGTAAAAAACTTAGATTTGTTTTATTGATATTTACCATTTAAAATAAGGATAATTATTATCCATGGATAAAAATATCGCATGAACCATGTGATTTTATTACCCTTGTGGGAGATGAGATTTTTGTAGGTTAAAAATCACTTTCGGTTCCTGAACTTTCATGCAAGTAACAATTTAGTCCTTGAACTTTGATTTGTAAACGTTTTAGTCTCTATACTTTCAATTTTGTAACGATTTAGTCCTTGTACTTTCAATTTTGTAACGATTTAATCCTTGAACTTTAATAAGTAACAATTTAGTCGTCCCTGTACTTTCAAATTAGTAACGATTTAGTCCCTATCGTGAAAAATTAATGTAAAAATTTAATGAAATTTCTTACCTATGTTGACTAATAAACTAATTTGGTACCAAATATGTTAATAAGCTACAAAGTTTAATCATTATATAATAAAAATCGACATTTAATTTTGATGAATTTTTTTGCGACAAGGATTAAATTGCTACAAATTTGAAAGTATAAGGACTAAATTGTTACAAATTTGAAAGTATAGGGACTAAGTTGTTACTTATTAAAGTTCATAGACTAAATTGTTACAAAATTGAAAGTACATGGACTAAATCGTTACAAATTAAAGTTCAGGGACCAAATTGTTACTTTCATGAAAGTTTTGGGACCAAAAGTGATTCTTAATTGATTTTTTTTTTTTTTTTTAAAGAAATGAGATTGGAGAGAGAAGAGGGAAAATTGATCATTAATAGGGACTTATTTATTAATAATTAATTGTCTAATAAAAATATTTTAATTAAATCTAATTATTAAATTTTTTTTTTTTCATAAACAAAACCAATAAAATAAACAAAGGTATTTAACTTCCAGATTTTAATTATTCTACATATCCAAACACAAATATTTATTATCCTAGATTTTAAATCCAAGATTTTTAACTCCAAGATGTTTAATATTGGTAATCCAAACGGACTGTGAGAGAGAAAATTTTATGTCTCCTAATTGTCAACATTTTAATGGTGTGTAGGAAGATACCTGCACGCCAGTTTTTAAAAATTATGTTTTTTTCCTTAATTTTCTTACCATAATTTTCAAATATGTTAGAAAAACGTTTGAATTTTTAGCTAAAATCTAGGAATAAAAACAAGTTTTTGAAAGTTAATATTTTTAATTTCTAAAACTTGACTTAATTTTTTAAAATATAGGAAGAAAGTAAATAACAAAACAAATTTTACTTTTTTTTTGTCAGATGCTTAATATATTTGAAATATATTTTTTTAAAATTAAATTTTATTATTATTATTATTATTATTGGAAAAAGTTGGGTCAAAAGTTTCAATTTAGTGGGTGTTATTTGGACTTTGTGATTTTTTGGGGATTTTTTTTTTTTTTTTTTTTCTTTTTACGAGAAAGAAGAAACCACAAAAAATCAATGATATTGCAACTGTCATAGCTGAAACTTCCATCTCCAAATTAGTTGATAATGGTGCTACCCAATCCGTACAGCTCATAGTAAGGGGCCACCTTCGTAAGTTCCTCAATGACAAGTTTGCCCTACCCTATTTACGTATGAGCCATACATGTAAAGTTCAATCAAATGATAATTTAGCAACAACTAATAGGAGAAGTCAATTGCAACATTTACCAAAGTACAGAGGCTGATTGATCAAATTAAAAATTCAAGGACGTGATTGTAGTAACAAACCGCATAGTTTTGAGGTGGTTTGTGCAAATTTTTCTAAATAAATAATTAAACAATGATGATAATGATATAAATAAGAATCTTCATAAACTTAATTTCATTAAAAAAATGAAAAAATATATATATAATTATTATGAAATATTATATAGACCACTAAATTAAACAATTAATTTTTTCTTCCATCAACCTGATCAAAGCTCAACCAGTTAAATTCTTATACCTTCATGTTCAAATCTTTACCTCTATATGCTGTTTTTTTTTTTCAAAAAATATTTTCTTTTTCTATTTTCACAAAATTATAATATGTAATTGATTATTCTCCGTTACAATTTTATATATTGAGTGAGTCATTTTGAATTTCAATTTTTTTTTTAAAATCGTTTTTGAAACATTTTAAAAAAAAAATTAATGAGGGTTATGCAACCCCGTGTGATTGGAAAGATTTATAAGACTTTTAGGACAAAGGAAAAAGTAGATATATGACTTTTTGGACAAATGAAAAAAGATGGTATACAAATTAATTAAGATGTTATTCCCTATCATGTTCATGACTTTTACATTGAAAACACTCTAGTATAATTTGTAGTGTAAACATTTGAAATTTTCAAATATACCATTAGAACAATCTCTTTCTTTGTTTATCTTATAATTGATTTTTTTTTTTCCAAAAATATATTTATAAATCACACATCACACTATTGATCTAACATTAATATACTTTTATCTTATATCTTTTTTGAGTATAAATCTTTTTAACTCCTTAAAGTAACTTGTCTTGCTAACGAGGGAAAATAAATATCTCAATGTTAACATTAAATAAAAAGTATAGCAACTTTTATGTTGGAATATTTAAGAAATACCTAACCACAAACATTTTGATAATGCATGGATGCAAAAAGGGCATGAGGAATCCTTATAGGTGCACAGCTTGAATGTTATTAAAAAAAAACGACCTATTAACGCTAATCTATCAATTTATGAAAAATCATAAAATTCGACTAATACCTCTAAAAAAATCGACTAATAAAATTTTTGATTTATTTCAAAATTTAAGTTAAATTATATACTCGATACTTTTTTTACATTAAGTTTATTTAAATTAATCATAACCTTTAAATTATTTCAATTATGAAGTCTTAGTTGACGAAAAATAGACCTAACACTCTTTTTTTAAACAAAAAAAAAAAAAAAAAAAAGGATAAAACATTGTGATTTGAGAATAATTTAAATATATTTAAATAGACAAAGGTTTAGGAACCAATAGTATAATTCGCTTCTTTCTAGTTCATTCAATAGACTATCAAAACATATAGCTCATCTAAGATTTAAAAATTCCAAATAGCACACGTGCTTTCTGAAATTTATAGATCAAATAAACACAACAATGAAATATCTTTTTTTTTTTTTTTTGTTCAACGACATTTTAGGGCAGGGAGATTGGAACTTATGACCTCTTGATTATAAACACATTTTATATCAGTTGAACTATGCTCTTGTTGGCACTCGTCAAAGGTCCGAGGAATTATGGGATAATAATAATGAAGGGTTGGCGCTGACCTAATTGGTGGAAAGTCGAGGTGTTAATAATGTAAGCACTTGCGTCACACGATGCCCATAAATCCAATTCCCCACCGCACCAATGGTTTGAAGATTCTTTGACTTTAGAGTGACGAACGCGCTTTGACTTGTTCAACAAAATCCCACGCACATTCTTTTTAAATATATCTACTTTCTCATTCTTTGGAAACTCGTTTGAAAAGTGTACTTTTAAGGTTTAAGCAATTTAATGATATATATCTAAAGTTTAGAAATAGTTTTAAGTCCTTATTCGGGTGTGTTTGGTTTAACTTTTCATGTGTTTAATTTTGAAAATAAATCATTTAAAAAAATTTCTACTGTTTGGCAACCACTAAAAATGACTTATTAGAAAATGAGATTGATAAATAAATTATTTGGAGAGAAACACTTGAAACCAACTTTTTAAAAAAGACTTCTCAAGTAAACAATAACTTGTGTATAAAAACATTTGTGAGGAAATGCAACCAAACATATGAGTGTTTAAATTCTAAACAATTTTTATACAAAATGTTTTTTAAGAAATGCATTCTTGAAAAACATTTAAATTCAAATATATTCCAATCGGACCCTAATCATTTGGTTTGTTTTCTCACAACTCTTTTACAATAGTTTTCATCTTTTTTAAAGAAACATATTGAATTTTTAGCCAAATTCCAAATCAAAAACTTGTTTTTTTTATTTTTTATTTTTTTATGAGATGTCATAATTTCTCTGGCTAAAACTTGCAAACTTAAAACATGAGATGTCGTCATGTGAGTCAGCCGATCTCTGGCATTGGATACGGGTTGTTTAACCCTACAAAACCCTAGATGGGAACCCCGTTTTCCATTTCCAAAAGAAAAATTACGCCATATTTTTTTTTTACATGCCATACCGCTGCACTAAGCTCGCTTTGGCGAAAAATTATGCACTATGTTAAATTATATGTTAAATACTATTTAATCACTTTTTTTAAAAAAAAAATACTATTTAATTAAATAAAAATTCAAGTAGTACAATAAAACATAAATCATGCAATCAAGAATGATAAAAAAATTAACTAAGACAAGAAAGCGAAAAATAAAGAACATGAAATAAAAGAGAGAGAGGGAAGAAAGACACCGGGAATTATAGTGGTTCGGCAAATTGCCTACTCCACTCCCCAAGACTTCTTCGTGAGTATTTCACTAGATGATCCTCTTGCAGGTGAAAACCAAACCGACACACGACCCTCTTTTTCCTAGGCTAAAGAGAAACTCAAGATCCTTTTTCACTGGTTCAGGATCAAACCAATTTTTTTTTCTCACAACCCAAGGTGTACCCACACCTTAATACAATTCCCCAAAAAAAATAAAGAGAAAACCTCACAAAAATTTACCTCTTGAAGACTGATTACAAAAGGTTGAGCACTCACCCTAATAAAACCTCACAAAATATCACTAGGCCAATTTAGGAGCAAGGGAGGATTTTGGACAAGAATTGAGGGTAGGTAGATTTGAGAGCTTAAGACTTTGATAGCTTGAGTGTGTGTATGAAAAGTGAAAATCGGCTCGAATTTATAGACAATGAGGATAAATATTGGTCGTTGGATATAATTGAAAATGGAGGGTGGAGATTTAATTTTAATAGAAAAGGAAATGATTTTGAAATTAAGAGTGAATTTTGAAGATTTGGAATTTGGAGATATTGAGAATAAATTGAGGATTTGAAGGATATGAATTTTTGAAAGAATTCAAATTTGAATGAGGTGAAATTTTGGAGAAATTGGGATGAAGGAAATTAAAAAATATAAGGGAAAATAAATACCAGCCTGATGAAGCAGATCCCACGCGCGCCTTTAGCTGAAGAATAAGTCGGTGCACGCGCACGTTCGCGCGTGAAGAAGAACTCTGCTGAAAAATTTATTTTCTTTTCCTTTTTTTAATAAACGTTGGAAATTTTAAACCGCGCCACGTGTCGCCATCTTACTGAGCCACATGTCAATCAACGATTCCCCTTTTTTTAATATTTTTTTATTAATCATCAGCTCGCCACGTGTCATGCTCTTATTCGTCCACGGTCGCCACGTCAACAAAAAATGACCGTTGTAGCGCCACGTTATCAATTTTTGCCGTTTGTGTGTCACGTCAGCGCCACGTCGGGTGCCACTTGTCACTGCCACGTAGGATTTTCCTCTCCAATCTTCTTTTTGTTTGTAACTAGGTTTGAACTCCGATTCGAGCGATTCAAGTTGCGTTGAACTCGTCTTTTCGAGCTCTACAAGATAGACCTTGAAACACTGAAAATATTAGTACAAAAAATTTGAGTTTGTTATCATCAAAATATTTGGTTTGATTAAAGCCCTAAAGCTAACATTTTCAAAAAGTAAATGGTTATCAAACATGGCCTAAATAATTCACTTTTTATCATTCAAAAAGTGTTCGAGGTACGAGTCATCTTAACTTTGAGTTTAAGAAATCTGTAATGGAGCTGGAAATTTTCATAGGGTATGGCAAAATTATTTACCTTCTAATATATATAGTGTCTATTTGGAAAACTTAGCGAGAGAATATTGAAGATAAAAACTTTAACATATTTTGGTTAAAAAACACTTTTATTCACTAAACTTTCAAAGAAGTAACGAATTAGTACTTGAATTTTAGTTTGTAACAATTTAATTAGTCTCTATTTTGAAAAATGTTGTTAAGTCAAGGGAAAAGAAGCAGAGAGAAGAAGAGACCCTTTTACTGATAGTGATGAAGAATACCAAAAAATGTAATGTCTGGGCAAAAACAGTAGCAAAGCTAAACATAAATAACCAATATAGAATAACACGTGGAACGCTCTCATAAGCTAAAGAATAACAGAAAAGAGATAAATAACCCAAGAATTAATAAGGAGAAATAACATTCCATTATCCCCCTGCAAGCATAGTTGGGCCCTGCACAGTAAGCTTGGTACGCAATCATTGAAAACGAGCAATAGGTAATGGTTTGGTCATGATATCAGCCAGTTGGTCTTCGGAAGAAACATGGCGAACTAAAAGTTGGTTACGCGAGACTCGTTCCCGAATAAAGTGATGATCGATTTCAATATGTTACGATCGATTGTGAAGAACCGGATTAGCGGCCAAATACATAGCACTAATGTTATCACATAACAAGATAGGTGGAGTAAAAGCAAACTCGAGTTCAGACAAAATCGATTGGAGCCAAACCAATTCAGCAGTGGCATTGAACATTCCTCTATATTCGGATTCGGCACTGGAGCGAGAAACCACTTTTTGTTTCGCTGAAGACCAAGAAATCAAGTTGCTACCAAGGAAAACACAGAAGCCACTCGTACTACGCCCATCATCTGAGCAATTTGCCCAATCGACATCGGTATAACAGACAAAAGATTGATGACCAGAAGATGTAAACGAAATACCAAGAGAAAGTGTAACTTTCAAGTAACGAAGAATTCTCTTAACAACAAGCCAATGAACACTAGTAGGAGCATGAAGAAACTGACACACCTTATTCACCCAAAACTGAGATCGGGCCTTGTAAGAGTACAATACTGAAGGGCCCCAACTAAGCTGCGATACTTCTTCGGGTCAGCAAGTAACTCGCCGACAGAAATGGACAACATTGTACCACTAGCCATTGGAGAGGTAGCAGACTTACAATGTAGCATGTCAGCTCGCTTCAAAATATCAAGAAAATACTTATGCTGAGACATATGCAAGGAGTCTTTATCCCTTTTAAACTCAATACCCAAAAAATAAGACAAATCTCCAAGTTCCTTAAGAGCAAACAGCTTATTCAGAGAAGAAATAAAGTTCTGAATGTAAGACAACTGATTTCCGGTAACTAAAATATCATCAACATAGATCAAGAATATAACCAAAACAGAGCCGTTGCTGTAAATAAACATAGAAGTTTCAGATTTTGATGCCTTGAATCCCCACTGCAAAAGACAAGTGCTAAGTTTAATAAACCATTCTCTCGGACTTTGTTTCAAGCCATACAAAGCCTTCTGTAGTTTACAAACATAATCCGGTCTAGCTTGGTCAACAAAACCTTTAGGTTGAACCATATAAACATTTTCATGAAGATCACCGTTAAGGAACGCATTATGCACATCAAGTTGCTTAACCACCCAATCTAACCGAACAGCTAAAGATAGGACCAACCGAATGGTAGCATGTTTGATAACGGGGCTGCAAGTCTTGAAATAGTCTATACCATACGCTTGATCAAAACCACGAGCAATGAGGTGAGCCTTATACCGTTCCACAGAGCCATCAGGTTTAAGTTTAACCGTATAGACCCATTTACAGCTGATAAGCTTATATGAAGGGGAATGAGGGACTAAAACACAAGTATTATTGTTCACCAAGGCATCAAATTCACGTTGCATTGCCTCACGCCATTCAACACATTTTACAACCGCCTTGAAATTGGAAGGTTCAGAAGGAATAGGAGGAGAAAAGGAGGGAGAGGTAGAGAGCCAACATTTAGGTTTTAAAACACTGGCTTTGGATCTTGTTATCATAGAATGAGCATTAGAACTGGGAGGAAGATTGGCAGAAGGTAGTTGAGACGGGTGAGATGAGGTGAAAGGGGCAGAGACAGAAGGCAAGGGTGAGGAAATATGAGGTGATGGAGCTGAGGGTGAAGGACTGGGAGTGACAGAGGGCACGGGTTGAGGGGGGCTGGGTGAATGAACAGAAGAAGGAAGAGGAACAGCAGGGGAAACATGTACTGAAGGATCAAGAGAAATCTTAGGTGGGGAATGATGGTGAACAGACTTAGATGGCTGGGGAGCAAAACCTGGAGGATAAGTAGGTGTGGAAGATGAAGAAACCGAAGGACCAGAGGAAGGAAAAACCATAGGAAAAGGAGATGAAGCAAAGAAATAAGGATCAGGAGCTGGATTTTTTATAGGACCAAAGGTAAAATCAGCACGAGAGCAAGGAAAAACAGCTTCATTAAAAACCACATGACGGGAAACATAGAGACGCCCGGACTAATAGTCAAGACATAGGTATCCCTTATGACTAGAACTATAACCAAGAAAAATACACTATTTGGAACGAAACAGAAGCTTGTGAGCATTGTAAGGATGAAGAAAAGGAAAACACACACAACCGAAGCAACGAAGCAAAGAATAGTCAGGAGATTTATTAAAAAGCAGCTGGTACGGACTCTTAGAATGTAGATGGAAGGCGATTAATGAGGTAAATTGTAGTTTGGAAGGCATAACTCCAAAATGAAAGAGGCAAAGAGGAGTGAGCAAGTAAAGATAGACCTATTTCAACAACATGTCGATTCTTTCGTTCAACATGGCCATTTTGTTGTGGAGTATGGGGACAAGAAACACGATGAACAATTCCATGAGACGCTAAAAAGGAGGAAACACGACGATATTCGCCACCCCAATCTGTTTGAAGACTTTTTATCTCACAATCAAATTGTGTTTCAACATAGGCCTTAAAATGTAGAAAGCATGGAAAAGTTTCATCTTTCGATTTGAGAAGATATAACGAAGAATAACGAGAAAAATCACCAATCAAATAAAAGAAAATAACGTGCTCCATTAACTGAAACTTGTGGAGATGGTCCCCATACATCGGAATGTACCAAATGGAAAGGTCTACAAGATTTTGATTCAGATAAAGTAAATGGTAAACGGTGACTTTTAGCAACATGACAAGAATTACAAAAAGACGCAACATTTAAACAAGACATAGAAATAGAAGACAATTTGTTTCAAGGTTGAAACAGCTGGATGTCCAAGCCGTATATGCCAAGTTGGAGCAGCCACCAGAGACAACAAAGCAATAGGAGAGGACTGATTTGAAGGAGAAGATTGCTGGAAAACAGGGGACAACTTGTATAGACCATCCTCAAGAGTGCCCTAGTGAAGAACTTGCTTGGATTGAAGATCCTTAACAAGAAAAAAAGTAGAGTAAAATTCAACAAAAGCTTGGTTATCTTTGCAAAGACGAGCGACACTAATTAAACGCTTGGAAATAGAAGGAGAATAAAGAATGGAATCAAGAAAAACAAGAGTATGAAAGGAAGAAATGTAATTATGACCAATATGAGATATAGGAACTTGCTTACCATTACCAACTGTGATCTGTTCACCACCATGATAGGGCATAGGATTCGTTAGAGTAGAGGCATCCGGAGTCATGTGATGTGTTGCTCCGGAGTCAAGAAACCAGTTATCATCCAGATGATAAGACTCAGTAGATAAAACAGAAAGATTATCGGACAAGGACTGCTGGGAAGGGGCAGTAGTTAACATGGCTTGAGGACTAGTGGGAGGTGGGGTGGAATAAGCGAGATTCGTGTGATGGTGCCCAAATTTTCCACAAATTTGACATTGAGGACGATTAGAAGGAGAATGAGGAGGCCATTTTTGGTTGGATTGAACCTGCGGTTTTCTGAGAATGCTAGGAGAAAAGGAGGAAGCAGAAGGGGCGGGAAAAGAAAAGTTAGTAGGATTGAAGGGAGCTCGAGGAGTTGGAGAATTAAAGTTGGTAGGCCGAGGAGAAGAACGACAACTGTTTCCATGTAATTGAAAGCTACTGAGGTTAGCCTGAACAAAATTGAGTTGATCAACACTACTCTATTTTTCCAGCCGAGCCTCATAGGCAAGGAGTAAACTACGAACATCCTCTAAGGCAGGGTTGTCAGACCGGTTTTGTATGGAGGTAACAAAGGGATTGTACTCACTCCCAAGGCCATCGAGGATGTGAGCCAAATGATCTCGATAAGAGATTGGTTCTCCTATTGCGGCAAACTTATCAGTGACTTCTTTAATCTGAGACAAATATTGGCTAACAGAGAGGCCATCCTTTTTAATTTCTTTGTAACTGAGATTTAAGACCCATAATCCTAGCAATGGTCTTAGAGTCATAAGATTTCTTTAAAGAGTTCCAAATATCATAAATAGATTCAAGACTAACAATCTTACACATTTTTTCTTCAGAGAGCGAGGAGTAAATCCAACACATTATAAAACGATATACCTTTCCCAAGAAACGAAATCAGGATTCGGTTGAATATGATTATCATCCAGAAACTTCGATGGAGCCGGAATCGAGCCATCAAGAAATCCATGGAGTCCATTGGCCAAGACAGCGTTCAGCAGCTGATTTTTCCAAAGAAGGAAGTTATTGTCATTCAACTTGAAAGCAAGAGGTTGAGGTAAAGTTGGGTAGGGATTTGGAGTAAACAAGGCTGGATTATGAGGGGGGCTGGAGTGTGAACAGGAAAAGTTTGAGGTGGAAAAAATTGGGGATAAGGGGCAGATGGTCGAGGAAAATTCGAGGGATAATATGGCTGAAAATAGGTGGGATTCGAAGGATAAAATGGTTGGGACTGTAATGGATTAGTAGGATTTGGATTTTGTGGAAAAGAAGGGTAAGAAGGTTGAAATGGGGGATTTGGGGTTTGAACACGTTGGGATGATTTTGGAGCTGCAATTGGTTTTACTACGGGAGTAGTATTGGGGGTGAGTGGAGTTTCAACAGATTGTGTGAGCGGTCCAGAGGATGAGGTAGAAGAAGAAGCTGTTGACACCATAGTTGAAAATCTCTCAGAGCTCTGATACCATCAAGGGAAAAGAAACAGATAGAAGAAGAGGTCCTTTTACTGATAGTGATGAAGAATACCAAAAAATGTAATGTCTGGGCAAAAACAGTAGCAAAGCTAAATATAAATAGCCAATACAGAATAACACGTGGAACACTCTCATAAGCTAAAGAATAACAGAAAAGAGAGCTAAGAAAGTAGATAAATAACCCAAGAATTAATAAGGAGAAATAGCATTCCATTATTAAGATTTAATAGAATTTCTTATCTATGTGAGTTTTCAAAGTTTGTATCTATTTAGTCTCGATTCCAAACAGTGTCTAATAAATCCCTAGGCTTTCAGATTTGTACATCTATTTGGTCCCTGAACTTTAAAAACGTCTAATAATCTCTAAGGCCCTGTCTGATAACCATTTGATTTTTGGTTGTTAGTTTTTGAAAATTAAGCCTACAAACACTACTTCCACTTCTAAGTTTCTTTGCATTGTTGTCTATCTTCTTTCCATGTTTTCAAAAACCAACTCAAATTTTGAAAACTAAAAAAAAAATAGTTTTCAAAAACTTGTTTTTGTTTTTGGAATTTGACTAGGAATGCAAATGTGTCCTTAGCAAATATAAAAATCATTCTAAGAAAATTGAAAGGAAGACGAACATAATTTTCAAAAACCAAAAACCAAAAACCAAATGGTTATTAAATGGGACTTTAATTTCAATTTTGAATTTAATAAGTCTATGACGTATTCAAAATTTTAGACTTATTAGACACTTTTTAATGTTCAAGAACCAACACAAATATGAAATTTAAAGGACTAAACTTGTAATTTTAAAATTAAGGAAAAATTACTTTTTTGATCCTTGAGTTTTTAGCAATATGTTGGTTTGATTCGAAGTTTCAAAAGGTAACTTTTTAATCGTTGGTAGGATTAAAAGGTTCCTAAATGAATTTTTATTATTTTAATTTAGACATGGAAAATTAAAATAATAATAATAATAATCATAAACTAATAATAATAATAATAATAATAAAAAGAAAAAGAAAAAAAGAACCGTCTGTCTCCTTGACTCGATGAAGGCACTCCTCTTATTCTTCCTCTTATATGATGCTTTCTCTGTGAAGCCCAATTGGCAAAAGAAGGGATGAAATTTTAAATAAAAAAAAGAAGGGATGAAATTTTAAATTAAAAAAAGAAGGGATGAAATTTTAAATAAAAAAAAGAAGGGATGAAATTTTAAATAAAGGCAGTTTCTTTGAATTTGACAAAAGAAGGGATGAAATTTTAAATAAAAAAAAGAATTGCCGCAGAAGCGTAAGCCCCATTCTGTTATCCCACCTTATGGGTGAGGGAAGTGAATTTCTATGAAATCGGCCAGCAATGACTTCGGGCCAACAATGGGCTCTAAGGCTCCACACGTGTCTCAGCCCCTCGCAATGTGCGGTGCGAGGCCCAATTGAGCTTCCGAAGGTAACCCGTTTCCGGATCTGCATCTCTGCAGAGTTCGGCCCGGGGACTTTCCTGAGCCCTATGCCCCATTAAGAGACAAATGACCCTATCACTTCGTTCCGCGGCTGGTGCTGTGTTATTTTCAAACCAGCATTATATAGTAGCACACTCTGAGTATTTCTTTCGATGTGGGATCACTACAACAAATAATTCGCTACAGAAAAAAAAAGGCGCTGGAGAAATTGTAAGAAAAGAAAGCAGGCGGTAAAACTCCCGCTCATAATGTAGCATCCAATTAATTAATAAAAAAAGGAAATCACAAAACTTCTCAAATCCCTCTCCCTCTCAGTACACTCTTTCTCTCTCGGCGAAACACACACCCAGTCGCGCCACCCCTACTCCATCCGTGGCTTCCTCTCACCTCCGGCCATCTCCGGCGACAGCAACTGCTGCCAGCGCAACACTCCTTCGACGGTAGCGGCACACGAAAAGACATGAGCAACAAGTTTTCTCCCTGTTCCAATCTCTCTCTCCTGCTCGGTATCTCTTTCCCTCTCATCTCCAGCAAGTTGTAGCAACATTAGTGTGTCGTTCACGATCAGATCGACTCGACAGCATCAGCTTCCATATCCTTCATGTTTTCGACAAGCTGCAGTGTCGACGGGTCGATTCCGATGGCTTCGATCTCTCCAACACGCGGTGGGTTCATTTTCTGGTGATTTGGGCAATGGGTATTGGATTCTCGGTGGTTGCTAGCGATTTCAAGCTATGGGTAAGTGAGATTTAAAGCTTTTTTCAGACTTATTATAATCGTTTAAATGGTACCCATAGCATTTGAGAGGCTAGACCACGATATTGGAGTGAAATTAGAACCCAGACAACAAGCGGCGTGTTTGTTTAGGTGAGTTTCTACCTATTTAAATCAAGTTGGTTTTTAGTGAAATTATGTAAATTGGATTCTTCTAATTGTTGGAACCTTGTGTGTAAATTTAGATTGACTTGTTTGTGGTCGTGAGCGGCATCACTTTAGGGCTAAAGATGATTCTAGGATGATTTTTCTTTAAGAAGGCAATTAAGCAATTTGTTTTGTGCTCAATAACATAGTTACATATTCTTTGAAGTATTAAGCTTTAATGAAATAAAGTAGTACTTAGAAGGTGAAAAACTAGTTGTTGAATACTCAAAACATTTGCTATCTAGAATTAGATAGTATTGTAACTTTAGTTTTCTTTGAGAAATTAATTATCTAATCTTGATAAAATAGTGCTCAAGTAGTATATTTTGAGTTAGTGTTTACTTTCTTTCATTGGAAGTGATTGTGTGTAGATGACCATATCACTCATTGTTCTTGAAAGCATTATTTAGTGCTTGGGAGGGAGAACGGTGATTATTAAACTACCAAGTCCATTGCTATTTACGAGGAGTCTTTTCTTGCTTGATTTTTTTTTTTCCGATGTTTGTTCATATAGCTAGTATACTAAGGACTTGATAGATTAATGGAAAGAAACAAGTCATTGCTTTAGTAGTATTGAAATAAACCTTTGAAAGGATAACAATTTTTTTGAGAAAAAGAAGCATTGTACTTCACCACAAAATAAGTTACAACTGTTTTTTTTCATTTGAATTTCTTTTCCCCTCTAGTCCAACTTGAAGAAAACGCTTAGTCTTCAAAAGTCTTTGATTGGCCTTTTTCTTAGTTTACTGATGAGAGGAGGAAGGAATGGCAGCCTAGGGTATTTTCTGGTAGTTGAGGTGGCACACTTGGGATTAAGATATTTAGTCAGTAACGACAAGTAGTAGCAATTTTTTTTAGGAAATAGTTTGAAGGGTAGAATGACAAGAAGTGAATTTAAGGGAAGTGTATGAGGAAAGGATTTAATTGAAAATCTGAGACTACGACATCTTGTTGGAAGTGAGTCGAGGGGAGACACTTAAATGTTTTTCCCAGCCTTTTACTTCCTTTCAATCTATTGATTTCTTTTGAATATTTCTCAGGTTTTTCTATAGTTACCATTAATATATCCATATCTTTAAATTTGCAAAGAAATTAGTTATGTAATATGGTTTGATAGAGTCAGGTGAGTGGAACATTGTAGGAAGGCGAGGCTGAGAGTTTATGATAAGTCAAGCACAGGAGTTTTCATTCAATGATGCTTAAATGACTGTTTTGCCAACATGAACATTGCTTAGTGGTTAAAGTTAAGAGGTTATGATAAGTCAAGCAGAGGAATTTTCATCCAATGATGCTTGAACGACTACTTTGCCAACATGAACATAACTTAGTGGTTATGCCATCTATTTTTTTTCTTTGAGGTCAGAGTTCAAATCTCAACTCTCACATTTGTCATACCTTAAACTTTTGTTTTTGACTTGCAAGAGAGAAGAGATCCAGATCAGACATTGGGGGTCATTATTATGATGCATTGATTCATTTATTGTGCATTTATCACATGTACTTGGTTCTTTTAGCTTAATATGAGAACTATAGCTCTTACATGTTGAATAAAATTTTCCAAGAGGATAAAGTGAACATTCTTTGCTTCATTGTTTTAAATGAATAAATGAACATTCTTTACTTTTTCTCAAATACTTGTGCTTCCTCCCTCTTTAAAACTTAAAGTGAAACGTGACAAGCAGTTTATTTCTCTCTATAATTTCTTTGTCAAGATTTTCATCGATCCTTTTATTGTTTCATTAGAAGACAAGTGGTAATTTTTAAAATGATATATCAATCATTAGCAATCTTTTCTAGACTCAAGCCCGTTGTCCTTTAAGTTTGGTTGTTGCTACAGAATAGAATATCATTTTTAGCCATTTCGATGGTTGAACTTTTTTTTATCCAAATTTGTATAGACTCATTGACCATTTTAACTCGGCATATGTAAATCCCTGCTTCTCATCCTCAAGTGCACTTTAACATTGAGAAAGGTTTTGAGAAGGCCTACGATCATGTGGATTGGAATTTTCTCGGTAAAATCTTGGCTAAAAAGGGCTTTGGGTATCGGTGGAGATCGTGGATTTGGAGTTGTACGAGATCAGTGAGGTATTCGATACTTGTGAATGAGTGCCCCAAAGGTAAAATCTTGGCGTCTAGAGGCCTTAGGCAAGGTGACCCCCTATCACCCTTCTTTTTCCTCTTAGGGATGTTCTTAGTAGAATGATAGCAAAAGGGGTTGAGGGTGGGATTATTGAGGGCTTCAAGGTGGGTAAGGAAGGTGTGCCTCTGTCCCATCTGCAGTTTGCCGATGATACGATTTTCTTTTGTTCTGGCAAAGAGGAGTCCTTCCTGATCCTGAACCATATGTTGGGATTCTTTGAGTTGATGTCTGGGTTGAAGATCAATAGAAGCAAATGCCAAGTGCTAGGTTTGAATTGTGATTTTGCCAAAGTCGGTAGGTGGGCTTCTTTAGTGGGTTGTGAGGTGGGTGAGTTCTCGGTCTCCTATCTAGGTCTTCCTCTAGGTCATAATCCCAGGAATCTTTCTTTCTGGAGCCCGGTGGAAGATAAGGTGAGAAGGAGGCTTGCCTCATGGAAACGAAGCTTCTTCTCTAAAGGTGGGAGGTTAACTCTTATCCGATCTGTTTTGAGCGGGATTCCAACCTACTTCTTCTCGTTGTTTAGAGCTCCTCAGAAGGTTTGTAGGAGATTGGAGAAGCTCATGAGGGATTTCTTATGGAAGGGAGATGAGGTTGGTAAAGGGGCTCATCTCGTGAGTTGGGAGGTTGTGGGTAAGCCGATTAGTTTGGGGGGTTTAGAAATGGGAAACCTTAAGGTTCGCAACAAAGCCTTGTTAGCTAAATGGCTCTGGCGGTTCCCCCTAGAGTCTTCTTCCCTTTGGCATAGGATTATTGTGAGCAAATACAGTCCTCATCCTAATGAGTGGTTTACGGGTGGGGGTAAAGGCACTTTTAGAAATCCATGGAAAGTCATAGCCCTAGAGATTCCTACCTTCTCTAGCCTTGTTCATTGTTTGGTGGGGGATGGGAAAGATACGTATTTCTGGGAAGACAGATGGTTGGGGGATAGACCCCTCTGTCTATCCTTCCCTCGTTTGTTCTATTTATCCTCCATGAAAAATCGTTCAGTGGCAAATGTTCTGTTTCATTCAGGGAGCTCTCCTTCGTTTGCTTTTGGCTTCAGTCGTCTATTGTCTAATAGGGAAACGACGGATGTTATGTCCCTTATGTCTTTGATTGAGGAGTTTGATTTTAGGGTGGGGAGGAGGGATTTTCGTTGTTGGAGCCCTAGTCCTTCTGACAGGTTCTCTTGCAGCTCCTTTTTCCGTTGGCTCTTGCACCTTTCTCCCCAAAGTGAGTCCATTTTTTCGCGTGTGTGGAAGGTGAAAGTCTCGAAGAAGATTAGGTTTTTTATGTGGCAAGTTATCTATGGTAGGGTTAATACCTACGATCGTCTGATGAAAAGGAAGCCCTCTTTGGTTGGTCCTTTTTGCTGCATTCTGTGTTGGAAGGTGGAGGAAGATCTGGATCATATTCTGTGGAGTTGTGCCTATGCGCGTGCAGCGTGGGATCGGTTTGCTCAGGTTTTTGGGTTGCAGGGGATTTCTTTTGTTGACCACAGGGAGATGATCGAGGAGTTCCTCCTCCATCCGTCTTTTCGTGAGAGAGCGAGATTTTTGTGACTTGGGGGGATGTGTGTGTTGTTGTGGAACCTTTGGGGTGAAAGGAACAATAGAGTGTTTAGGGAGAGAGAGGGATCCTGAGGATGTGTGGTCCCTCACTCGATATCATGTTTCTCTTTGGGCTTCGGTCTCAAAGATGTTTTGTAATTATCCGTTAGGCTGTATCTTGCTTGATTGGGGTCTCTTTCTCTCTAGTTGGACTCTTTTTTGCTTTCATTTTTTCTCAATGAAAGTTGGTTTTTAATCCAAAAAAAAAAAAACATTGAGAAAGGTTTGAATGTTCTTCCCATGGTACTTACCCTTTTGAAATTGATCTGTATGAACGCATGAGCTTATGATTTTCTTTTTCAGGCATTCTTTGCTACTAATGCTGAAGTTCATGTTCAAAAAGCGGTATGTATATCCATTTCTTATCTATAAGATGTTTCACTGTCTATTTCTAGGGATTCCATTAACTGATGGATTGCTTTTTGATTGTGCAAGATGCTGCTTTGAAGGTTTTTGATCACGTGCTACATATGTTAGTGCAAGACTTGATGCTCAACAGAAGAAGCTTAATCTTCCAATCCTTCTAACCACCACCATTGATTCCTTCCCTCAAACTCCTGAACTCAGGATGGTTCGTCGTGAATACAAAGCTAACAAGTGAGTAAAAGTCAATGCCATCTTTTTTCGAAGTTAATTTAAAATTAAGATTAAAGTATATGGATACTTTCTCCACGTATTAATTAATGAATGAACCCCTCTGAACATCCTTTCGCTGTTCTAGTCACTGTCCTTGTGTTTTCTCAGTATTTTTGAAGGATGTTTGGACTTTTCAATATTGAATTAAGATTTCCTCCCTGCCTCCATGGAAGGATAGAGAGATGGGTTGTTGTTCCTTGTGATGCGTCGCTTTTTAAACCATGCTAATACTGATCATGTGATGATTGATCTTCAACTTATGTCTCCAAGGGAACTAGCTTAGACTCTTGAATTTATTATCTCCAGAAGAGCTATGAGTTCACATTTATACCTATTATTAAAACCTTTGTTATTTCTGTCGTGAGGTGGAATCAACTATATTTTATTTTACAGGACAGTATGATATATTATATTTAATATGAGATAATTTCTTGAATTAGAGATTGTTTTCAATAAGAAGTGTATTCCATGCATACTTATTATGTAGGTTTACTTTTAGTATGTTTATTCTATAGGTTTACTTTTAATATATATCAAGTATTCTTATTAAGTAAAATGAAATTTGAAGATTGAACATAGTTGTATGTGGTTCTCGCTTTTTCTTTTCTGTCTTCGGTATTTAATTCTTGTTATAGCATTGAACGATTAACTCATTTCATTCTTGTACTTTATTGGAGGACAACTTTCAATCTTCGGTATGCTTTGCTCATTTTTTTCTTAAAAATCTTATTTCTAAACTATGTAAGTTGTTGGATATATTGAATGTTTGAGACAATATTTTTGAGTTGAGTATGTTTATCATTCTTATCACTTATTAATTATTGAACAAGAACCAGCATGGTTAACATGAGATCATGTTTTCCCATAAAATGAATATGTTATTACAAGCTTAAGTACTGTAAATCGGGTACATAAGCAAGATATGGATAATTCATTTTTGTTAGTTTTTTTTTTATTTAATTTTATAAGTTGTCTTCGATATTTTCACCTTCACTCACACTCTCTTCTTCAACACAATCTGATTGTCGCACATTTTTAGAGTTGAGTGTTTGTTTGTACTAACAAACCTCAAACTAGGAGGAAAAGAGAGCATAGAATTGAAACAAACCTTCTGTCTCATCTCTTTGATGAAAAGTTAGGGGTAGTGCAACTTCGTTTCAGCCTAATATTATGAGGTTAAGTAGTCTCTAACGATAATAGCTTTAATTGGGATGTCTTCATTTTTAGGTCCGCTCGTTAGAGAGGTAGTGCATGTAACTTTACAAGATTGGAGGACATTGCCTCTTTAGCTGCTTTCTTTGTTGTTTTTTTCTTTTTGTTTGATTTAGTTAGTGAGGGCTAGTAATTGATCTATTAATTCTATTTTTTCCATATAATAGCTAAAATAATGCAGTTTGGGTGGTTTATTTTGTTGTTTGGATAGCTTCTATTAATTTTATTGTCCATATGATAGCTAAAATACAGTTTGGATTTTTTTTATTTTTTTTTTATTTTTTATTTTTAAATTTTACCCACTTTTGCATTTGGCCTTCACGGATTTTTCTGGCTTTGTTTTAGGCCATCCATCAAAGAGTGTCAAAAGCAAGGTTCATTGAATAAAATAGAGTTTGGGTTGTTTTTTTTTTAATTTTATCCACTTCTGCATTTGACCTTCACTGATTTTTTTGGTTTTGTTTTAGGTCATCCATCAAAGAGTATCAAAAGCAAGGTTCTATTCAATGACTAAACACTGAGTATAATCTCTAAGTTGAAGAATTGGTGGTAAGAGTAAGCTATATCATTGCCTCTAATATGTTCTAGGAATAGTCCTTCCTTTTATGGTGACTTTTGAAGTAATTGATCTCTAGTTGAAAAAGGGAAAGAATAAGGAAAGAGTTGGTATATGCAAAGTTTTCTCATAGTTTTTTGTTACCAAACTTTTTTTCTAGACTGTATTTCATTTTTTCTTTTTTGTTTTGTTTATTTTGTTTATTTTTTGTTTCTTTTAGCCTTTGTTAAGCCAAAGCTTCGTTCTTCACTATTTCGTTTGAAGAATGAGACCAGAAGCCTCATTTTACAAGTCCTAAGACACATGAGCAACAACGAATCAAAACATATAACTCCTCTCATTTAACATCGTTGACTATTTACCAAATAGTCAAACAAAAAAATTTACTGATATGTAAGATAAAGGATTGAAAATGGCTAAGAGATAGCTATTTCTCAACTTCTTATTCTGCAAAGTTGTGCTTTGATATAAGTTGTTTCTTGCAATATGCCAAATAGTTGCTCGTATAAAACTTTAAGGCAAAATTTCATAAATGCTTCAACATGCTTTGTCGCGTTGATGGGTCTGTTAATTTTATATTCAGATATATTTATCATTGGGATGAATTCTTGGTTAACTTTGTCTGGTTCAGTTCTTTACTGTTGTTAATTTTGCTTGTAGTCATTGCATCTTTAATTTGTACACACTAAATGAATCTAACTGATGATGAGAGCTGCTTCTTGGCAGGGCAGTCTAGACAATGGAATTGACCAAAAAATCATTTTCTAGCATCAATGACTTGGTCTCATCATTTGTGGCTCTGTTGCAGGTACAAGTAGGAAGAATATGCAGTTTTGTTCATTTTGCTTAGGAGAACGACCTTTAGGAAGGGTAACTAATCTGTAATGGTAAATCACTATTTTTTTTAATAAAAAATGGTAAATCACTGTTGTGTGCAACAGTTTTGGTTGAGCATGGAAACAGTTTTCCTTCTAATTTAAGCGCTTGTTTTTTAGTAAGAAAGAAAATGCATATACAAGTTGTAAGCCTTGATAGGAGTTAACCCAACTCTATTTTATGCGTCAAATGCTCACTTCCTTAATAATATATTTTTTAAAGTTTTTGTTTCTATTATGCTGTCTTTTAAAAAGATTCATGGTTTCTAGGTCTCCATGAAGTTGAATACATCTTCTACGTATAGCAAGTATAAATATACAGAAGCTTTGTGGACGTCCTTGACTTTAAAACCATTTTTCAATTTTACCTTTTTCTAAACTTTTGTAGTGTGTTGTTCCTCAAAATAACTTTGTAGTGTGGGGCCAATTTCTTTTTGGAGGAAGTTCGTAACTTTGAACACAGTTGAAAGTTTTCAATCATGAATGAAAAGTTCAATTTTACTTTGTGAAATAGTGTGTGGAGATGTTTGAGTTACTTGATCACGAACCTTTGATCCAATGAAAAGTTCTTTTGGCCTATTTTAATTCTATATTTGGATTGGGTGGAGACTAATTTCATGATGCTTCTGTCAATTATATTTATTTTTTTTATGGTTATGTTATATTGTCTTTTGATGGTTGTGTTAGTTTTTGATCTAATTAATATTTGGATGGGGGGAGTTTAGAAGTGTTATGTTTGTGATTTTGTTTAATGATATGCATATTATACACTTGTAGAATAATATGCATATTATACACTTATAGAACGATATTTTGTGATGCATATTATACACTTATAGAATAAGTGAAACTTTGTTGAAAAAGACTTCAAAGGTTTTTCTTTATTGTTTTATGGAAAATGAGAAAGACTACTAGAGTTAGCTTTTTTACTTTCTTTGCGATTTATTGTGTTTTTAGTGGTAGTTTAGTTGATGACATGGTAGCTTTTCTTAGAAGTAAAGTTAATAGTTATTTTAGATAATATATATTTTGAAATATAATCTTCGTTGGACATCCTTTCAAGAAGTGTTATGTTGGTTGTTTGTCATGTATAACATGTTTAGTTGTGTTTGAAAAGCATGTTGTTGCTCTATTTGTTGTATGTTGTTTGATTGCTCTTCAGGTGTGAGCCACTCACTCAGTACCGTGGTTTGTACTAACCCACCACCAGATTTTGTAGGTGATGAGGATTACTACGAGTTGGGTGATGCTGGGGAGGTTTGAGGAAGAATAGCTCTCTAAGTTTTAATTTTGTTGTTGTCTTTTGCTTAAATAGTGGTTTTTAGAACAACTTAGTCAGGGATGTATCTTATTGTTATGGATATCATTGTGTTAGACTTATAAGTTTATCCGAGTTATTTAAATGAAATTTGTTATGAGATCTGACTCGCAATTCTGTTTGGAATTCTGAGTTATGTGTAAGCTACTTCGATAGATATATATGTTTTTACTTTTGAAAATATATTTAAATACATTATAAATTAATTTGAGTTGATTTTTCAATATAATAACATTTGAAACAAATGGTACAAATGTAAACAAAACAATATAATATATTTAAAAAAAAACCTATTAAAAGTCAATTAGTGTGTTTATCATAACAAGATTAAAAATGTTATGCTATATTTTTTATAGCATGATTTCCCTGTTATAAAAAATGTTATTAAAGATAAATCATAGCTTTTTTCTAATGCTGTGAAAATTTTCTATAACATTAGAACTAAGCAATCAAAATCAGATTTTTTATAGCGTTGAAAAAACGCTATAAAAAAGTTAGAGACTTTCAATAATATTAGCTATAACAACGTGACAAAAAACACTATGATATGTTTTTTATAGCATTTTTTCATAGCAATAAAAAACGCTATGAAAGGGAAATTATAGCATTTTTGTAACGCTATGGAAAGTTTCCATAACTTTAAAATAACGCAATAAAGATAGACTTTCTATAGAGTTTTGGATAACGGTGAAAAAACTACTTTTAATAACACCGGCTACGACAACGTTTCATAAAACGCTATTGTAGCCTTACAATAGTGTTTTTTCAATGCTATCGTATGTGACTTTTCTTGTAGTAGATCAACTTTCCTTTAAAATAAAATAAAAAAATCAATTTTTACTTTTAAATTTGTAAGTTGTATCAATTTTTATCCTAAATTTTCAACTTCATTAGATTGTACCTCAAACTTAAATTAGTGTAATCTTAACTCTAAATTTTCAAATTTGCAATTTTAACCTTTCGTTGTTTTTTTAAAAAAGTATTATTGTATGTGTCCAATGAATGGTAAAACATTGTATATAGTACAAAATTGATAAGATGTTAGAAAAAACAACATTAGAGATAATTTGTGGCGGATCCAGAACTTTATACTAGGGGGGGACAATTTCATATAGGATTAAATAACTTTAGTCCATGAACTTTTAAACTTGTGTCCACATAATTGATGAACTTTAAAAAGTGGGTCTATGCCCTTGAATTTTTTATTTTGTGTCTAACAGATCCTGAAATATTCAATTTTGTATCCATTAGGTCTCTTTCGTATTCGAAAATTTTTTAAATTGGATGTTATATATGAGACATAAAATTTAATTTTGTATCTAATAGGTTCCATTTTGCATATTTTTAAAAAAATTAATGTATCTATTAATTATAACTAGAAGTTTAAGGTTTAATTAGACCAAAATTCAATTTTATATCCAATGAAATAGTTAATTTTATGTTTTTTTTAGTTCAATTTTATATCCAATTGAATCATTAACCTTTAACATGATAATTAGTGTCTTTATCTACTGAACTAAGTTCAAATTGGTTGATTTTAAAAAATTATCAATATATCTAAAACCTATTAGATTCAAAATAGAGAGTTCATAGATTTATTAGAAAGTTTTAAGGAACTTATTACACAAAACTAGTATAATTTGTCGAAAGTACACGAAAAATTAAAATAGTAGGTAGAAAAATAAAAATCAATAAATAAAATGAAAAGATGGAATTCAAAGAATATATAAAACAATTTTTTTTTTAAAAAAATCAAATATATAAAAATAAATAAAATCAAACAATATATAAACAAAATGAAATTCAAAACAGCATTTGCTTTAACCTTGAATCGAAAAAAAAAAAAAAACAAAACAAAAAACAAAAAACCAAACATTATTTTGGTGCCCCCGTTGCCAACGAGCTAATGGAACATTTTGATATTTTAGTGGAAAACATAATAGATATATATAAAACTCAAAATTTCAGGGGCGTGTCCCTCTGGCCCCGACGTAGATCCGCCCCAAAATCTTTTAAATTTTGACAAAATTATTCCATCATTAATTTGTATATTGTTCCAACTTAATTTTATGCTTTTATTTTATTGAAATGAGTAAGTATATAAATATTTTAATATTGCTTTTTGTTAAAAGTAATGGGTAAATTATTGGAAATTGAATAAAGGATAGAATTTGCAACACTCGTTTAAATTTAGGGCCAAATTTTATGAAATTGAAAATTTAGAGGGAAAGTCGATACAACTTGACAAGATTGGGTAAAAAATGATTTTGTTTTTTTTTTCCCAACTTTTTTAAAAGAAAAACTTAAAGAAAGTCTATATGCAAGACCTTTTGCATTTTATAAACAGAAATTATCGCATATGGATCCTTTGGACGATTCTTTTTTTCACAAATTGTTTTGTTTATTTTAATATATTTTAAAAATCTATATGCATTATTATATATATTTCTATGTTCTTTTTTCAATCAATGCCCATGTAACCATAAAAAGAATATTCTCTTAAAATAATACTTTCTAAAAAACGTGAAAAGAAAATTTCAAATTTTGAATTTGAATTTCAATTTTTGCAAAATTGTTGTTACAATTACTCACATTAACTTCTAGCGGTAAAAATCAAACCCTCAAAAGTCTCATGTTTTCTTCAATTAAAATATCTAATTGGTTAAACAGGGAGAAAAAGAAAATCAATCGTCTTTTGTCTCTCTAAATGATCTCTCTTTCTTTGCTAAAACACTTTAAAGAGAACCTCTCCTAGATACGAGAAGAGAAACATTTTGTAAACTACAGACAATCTTTAGACTCTACACGTGACCAAAACAACCTATGTTATAGTCGTTTTAATACCATCTCTACATGATAAATGAACAGATAAGAAAGAGCGCTCGAGAAACACATAATTTTTACTAAGAAAAGCACATGAACACATCGAGAGAGATCATCCCTCACTATAATTAATCTAGAGATTTTTAATCCGATCACTAAAAAAAAAAAATGAAGTAATGCTATGATAAAGAATGATTAAGAAAAGGAAAACTGATTAAGTTGAATAACCAAATCATATATGTTCAGCAAGCATGGAGCATAATGATGAGCAAATTCAGGCCTAATAAAAAGCACTTTGGGTTTGGGGAAAAAAGCAGATTCTAATAAAACCTAATGAAATGAAAGAAGGGGAAATGCAATGCAAATGGTCCCCAAAAGAGGCAGCTTTCACAAATTTTCCTTCAGTCCAATCACTGAGATGTATTTTGCCTTTTTGCTTTTTCCCTTGATTGCCTCTTTTTATTTTTATTTGGAGACATGTGGAATATTGTTATATCCCAATTTCAAACCCATTTTCTTTTGTTTTTTTGTGTCCTTAATTATTTTGTGTGTTAATTGTGGGTTTAGCGGGAACTTTTGAACTTTAGTCTATTTGATCGTTGAATTACAACAATTGAACTAATTTGGTCAATTTCGGTTTGGTTGTTTTTAGGTAACTTAGCATCAATCTTTTCCTTCTTTAAACTTCAAGTTTTTCAATGTTGACTCGCTTTTTGGACCGATATGACACAATACATGTCTCTTTGAATATATGTTTCAAATCATATGTATATTCTAAAAAAATCTAGACCTTTTCTTTAATATGTAGGTAACCTTTGATTTTGCAAAGAATCACAAAAAGCTCAAACATGTAAGTATCCTTCAATTTTACAAAGAATCACAAAACGATCCGATATAAAGGTTAAAAATAGCACATTGTACAACAAGTGTCATGGAAAAAAATAAAAGGGCTTAGAGGGGATGTGTTCAAACCATATTGGCACCCTACCTAGGATTTAATATCCTATGTGTTTCTTGGCAATCAAATGTAATAAGGTCAAACGGTTGTTCCGTGAGATTAGTCAAAGTGCGGATAAGCATGTCCAGACACTCACGGATATTAAAAAAAATGGCACACTGTATATTGCACAAAATTTATAGCCTATCTTCCAATTCGATGTTGAGAAAAAGGAACTATTCTTTACTCCTTAACTAATTGTGTCCATTTTGATTTGAAATTTTTGGGGTGTTTGGAGTGTGAGAAAGCTTGAAATGCTCATCTAAAGGTTTAAATGGAGGGTTTAGAAAGTCTAGATATATGAAATTTAGAATAATTGTATGAGTAATTAAGTTTTTGGTAAAGTAGATTTCGGACACCGTTGAAACCCATAAGTTTGTCCTACAAACTCCAAATTTGACAAACCTATGGAACAAACATGAGTTCGACATTTTAGACCAAACCTACCTAAATCCAAATTCTCACTCAAAAACCATTAATTTAGGCCCCGTTTGATAACCATTTTGTTTTTTGTTTTTGGTTTTTGAAATTTAAGCCTACAAACACTACTTTTACTCCCAAGTTTCTTTGTTTTGTTATCTACATCTTTCCCTTGTTTTCAAAAACCAAGTCAATTTTTGAAAACTAAAACAAGTAGTTTTCAAAAACTTGTTTTTTGTTTTTAGAATTTGACTAGGAATTCAAATGTGTCCTTAACAAAAATAAAAACCATGGTAAGGAAATTGGGAGGAAACAAGCATAATTTTCAAAAACCAAAAACCAAAAACCAAATGGTTATCAAACGGGACCTTATTAATTTCACCATAAGCCTTTTATTATGGTGTAAAGCCTGGATAGCTTTTTGGTAGTTTGGTGGATAAAATTTAAAATTTTCACCCACTTTTAGAAAAGAAAATGCATGGATTATCCACCATAGAAGGAAGCTTCCTCCTCCATTTAAAAAAGGAAAAAAAAATGCCAAAGTGATTAGAGACAGAGGCTAGGTGGGGAGTTCCCTACACCATTTAAAGTGAAATGAAAGATTGGAATCCAGCCTAAAAAAGAGAAGCAGATCCTATTTTTATTATTATTTGTTTATAGCATACACTTAATTATTCACATCATTATTATATACCCACAGGAAATTAAAATGTAATAATTATAATTATGTATTTCTGTATTTCTCAATTAGTAATTAATAAGTGTGAAATGATTGGACTATGTCATTGCTCAATTATTTTCCTTTTTCTGTATTTATTTGTAAAACGCTTTTCTCATTTAATGTAAGTTGCCTAGTTGGTGAATTTTCAAATGTGTCGGTCGCTTTTTCTTTTTTTTTTGGTATAAATATAATTTTTTTTTCTTTGAACTTTTATGGTTCAATTACAAATTTAGTCTCTAAACTTTCAAAGTTTGTGTCAATTTTGTTCATTTAACTTTAAAACGTTTCCTAGTCCAGTGGTTAGATGTGAATGGATAAGCAATTATCTTGAAGAGTTTACGAAAGCTAATCCAAAAGGCGGTTCTTATGCTCAAACACAGGAGGATATAGTTAATCTTATTTCTCACGGTGAAGATATGATTATGCACCCAATCAATATATATATATATATATATATATATATATATATGATTATGCATACTGATGCATCGTTTCAGGGAAATCAGAGTGCTTGTGGCATAGGAATTGTCATACGTGATGGCGGTACAGACTCTATCCTCTCTGGGGTGTATTTCTCCATTGGGCGCGAAAGCGGTAGCGGTATTAGAAGGGATGCGTCTGGCCAGGAAGTTAAACGTAAAGTGTCTTACTATTTTTTCAGACTCTTTGTCTCTGATAAATACAATCAATGATGTTGTACAGGGGGAGGCTAGTATTGCGGCAACAATCTGGGACATTAAAGCAAGTCAAAATACCTTTCAGAAAGTGAGGTTCCAGTATACTAGTCGTCGCTTTAACGCTCTTGCTCATAAGCTGGCAAGATTAGGGTTGTTTTCTTCTCCTTATTTATGGTTAGGAAACTAACCTAAATGGAGGGAACAAGTATTGCTCCAAGAGCGAACGTTTTTTGTACCCCAATGGGGATCTGTTGTTTTCTGAATGAAGTTGTCTTTTATAAATAAATAAATAAATAAATAAACTTTAAAATGTTTCAAGTAAGTCTTCAAACTTTTAATTTTGTGTCCAATAGATTCTTAAACTTTAAAAAACATCTGATAAGTCCTTAAACTTTCACTTTTGTGTTCAATAGGTCCTTCAATTTTCAATTTTGTGTGTAATAAATTCTTGACCTATTTAACATTTTTTAAAATTCACAAACCTACTAGATACAAAATTGGAAATTTAGGGTCTCATTAGACATAAAACTCAATTTTATATCTACTAGGTTGGTTAATTTTTAAGAATCTCGAATATGTCAGGGACCTATTAGACACAATATTTTAAAGTTTAGGGACCTATTAGATATTGTTAAAGTTCAAGGACTTATTAGACACAAAATTGAAAATTTATAGGGACCTATTAGATATTTTTAAGTTCAAGGACTTATTATACACAAAATTGAAATTTCAAGGACCTTTTAGATACTTTTTAAAATTTAGAGACCAAATTGACACAACTTCGAAAGTTCAGAGACTAAATTTATAATTTAGCCATCATTTTATCTCTGTAGTTTATAAATTTTTGTTCTCATTCTCAAACATTCTTCTTTTTTCTTCTTCAAACCCTAAACCATCACCATAGCCACCATCACTATAGTCGTCGTCCGACCGCCGCTATTCTCATTTTCTCTCCTTCCCTTCTTTTTTTTCTTCCCTCTTCCTTCCTTCCCTTTCTTCTTTACTGTTTTTTTATAAAACAAGAAAAGAACAACGGTGGTGACGGCACGCACGATGTGGTACTTTCGAGCGAGCTAGGCAAGATCTGGCGAGTGACGGAGTGATGCGGTACTTCCGAGCGAGTTGGGCGAGATCTGGACGTTCGCTGATCTGGGTGAGTGAGTTGCGGCTGGGTGAGATCTGAACGACGTCGACCTTCACTTTGTAGGATCTTCGAACGGCAGCGACGGAACGCACGCGTTCGACCCTTGATCTGGACGACTAAGTGAGATCTAGACAGCGGCGACCTTCACTACTTTCCAGCAGCGTTCGACCCTCGACCGGAGATACCCACAACCAGACGACTTCAGATTCGCGGATTTTGAACTTTTTTGAACACTTTCTAGCAACGCTGGAACGCACGCTGTTGCTGGGAGAATGCGTCGCCGGCGAGAAGAAAATGAAGGAAGACGAACGTGTTGGGTTTTATGCCCTAAAACTCGTAGATAGTAAATGAAACAAATTAATCGATCTCAATAAAGTGTTATTTGAGTAATTCAGTAATTTGGTTATTGAATAATCGAGTTTGCATTAATAAACCCTAAATCCAATAAACTAAGATCCAAGGTTGTTTAAATGAAACTTGGACTAGTATGTGGGGACATACGGGGATCAGTGTCCAAGTAACAACCTAAATGGTCTATAGTATAGGGATAAGGCTGGGTACCTTATCCTGGTGACACTATGTGATACGGCCCACCTTGTATTTGATACAGATGCAATGATCCAAAGCATCCATGTAGGAGACATGCGGGTGGGGGTATCCTATGCAATGAGTTTGCATAAGACCGGACCGCGAAATAGTAACCACTAGATGTAACGCCGTTAACTAGTTTAGGTTTCTATTTCAATAGGATGACCTAGGTAACTCAATCTCAATCCTGAGTCTGTTATGAACCCCTTTCAGGAGGGACTGTCCTTAGATTTGTATGGGTGAGAGTGGCCAGTTCGCCGACTCAATAAGCCTACCATTTCAGGGGCAAGACCGAATGGGGGCTGGGAACATAACAGTACAAGATGGAATTCACTCCTTCCCCTATTGGGGTAAGTAGATGTGTGTTCCCTTAAGGGCTGATTCTAGGGCTTGAACAAAGGCGCGCCGTCCTCTCCTAGCCTGAGAGGAACTCCTGTTTAGTGGTTAGACCCTAAACAACTTGTTCATTAGAGGAATCAGTGGTACATAAGGAACCAGAGGTAACCCAGGGGTAAAACGGTAATTTGACCCAGCTGGTGTTACGAACAAACGTGAAGGATTGACTTACTGCTTGGTCGATATCCGTGGACACAAAAATATTCTATAGTGAGAAGAGTGCAGCTGTGGGTCTTTAGTGGAGTGACCCACAGTTAACGAATGTTGACTAACTTGGTTAATGAGTTTGGCCAATTAGTCTCGTATCGTTGGAGCTTCTGATCTGTAGGTCCATTAGGTCCCACTGGTAGCTCGTAAAGAGACTTGAGGCAATTAAGTATAAATTATAAATTGAAAGTGTTCAATTTATTTGGGGAATCGTATAATGTATATTGATGCATTATAATATAAAGTTTATGAAACTTTATAATATAATTTTTGAATTAATTTCAAAAATTAATTCTTGAGGGAAAATATTTGAAAGAGTTCAAATAAATTTAATATGAATTGGATTCATATTAATTTTAATTTTAATAAAATCCCTAAGATTAAATATATGATATTTAATTGGGTAAATTAATTAATTATGGAATTAATTAATTATTTATTAAAATTAGAGACATTTTCCTATTAGGAAAATGTCTTCCTTTTCCTATTAGGAAAAAAGTCTTGGCCTTTACTTATAAATAGGACCTCTGGGGTGGGGTGAAAGACATCTCATTCATTCTACTACTCTCAGAGAATTCTCCCAAAGGCTCCCACAAGTCTCCTGTCTCTAGAAGTCTCAGAGTCATACCGGTGTAGCCATAGTGGTGGTGTTCGCACTAGTTCGTGATTAATTCACAAGCAGTTGGTGAATTTAATCTGAGTCGTCAACGAGAGTAAGTAATTTGTTACTTTATAAATTAGATTTAGATCTAATATTTTTGTATGCTTAGCCTTAATATATATTTAGAATAGTTCTAATATTATTGCCAATGTATTGGTATTTTAGATTAAACAAAATTAATTACGAATCGGTCCCAATCACGCTTCCGCTTTACGGAATTACGGAATTCCAATCCTTCAGAACGCCGGCGGTTGGTGCTCGTTGGACTTGGAGAAGATGAAGATGGGTTTTTGTATTTAAAAAAAAAATTGAAGAGAGGAAGGACCTCTTTGTTTTATTAAAAAAAAAACAAAGAAAATGTAGAGAAAAGGGAAGAAATGAGAAAAGAAAAAAAAAAATTCTCGCTGGTCGTCGGCCCCGGCGGCCGGGATCGGTGTTGAAGAAGAAGAAGAAGGGGGATGAGGAGAGAGAAATAAGTAAAAATAAAAAATAATAATATTTTTATTTTTCAAAATTTAAAATAAAAAATTTAATAAAAAAATATATAATGCCACGTCATCAATCCGTTAATTTTTAACCGAAAAATGGATGGAGGGACCAAAATGAAACGAAATCCAAACCACATGGACTAAATTGTCGAGTTTGAAAACTCAGGAACCAAAATGAAACCTAACCCAAACCTCAGGGACGAAAAGTGTATTTTTCCCTATTATTTTTTTATCTTTTTTCTTTTAAAAACTATTTTTTTTTTTTTTACTTTAATCTCATCAGTCAAAATGTTTGGCTTAATTCATTTAAAAGATTGTGGAATTTAATTTAGACCCCGTTTGATAACCATTTGCTTTTTTGTTTTTGGTTTTTGAAAATTATGCTTGTTTTCTTCCAAATTCCCTATCATGGTTTTCATCCTTGTTAATGATCCATTTGAATTCCTAGCCAAATTCCAGAAACAAAAACAAGTTTTTGAAAACTACTTTTTTTTTTTTTTTTTTTGTTTTCAAAATTGGACTTGGTTTTTGAAAACAAGGAAGAAGGTTGATACTAAAACAAAGAAACTTATAGGTGGAAATAGGTGTGTATATAAGCTTAATTTTCAAAAACCAAAAAACAAATGGTTATCAAACGGGACCTTAATTATTTGGAGTACATGGATTATCACCTAACCAAAAGGACTAAATGTAAATCGACTTTATGGACTAAAATTGAACAGAGCAAAATAAAAAGTTAAGTGTTGAGAATGTCAAAGTGGGGCATTTTTGTTTTGTATATGTTTTGATTGCTTACCTTGTATCAAGAGTTGGTGTTTGTATTTATAGGCTTAAGTGAAGGTTGGCCATATAATCGGAAGATGCAAAACTTGTGGCATTTGGAGGTTGTGAAACAACAATTGGGACATGAGAATCATTAATTAACTTTCTTTGAGAGATACGTGTTAGATGCATCGTAGAGAAATGATTGACAATAGTTCTCTTATCTGTCGAATGTATCTCATTTGTAGCAACCAAGCAAGTTCTGATTTTTTAATAGGGTGAGATGAAAATTTCTACTTTTGACCAAATAATCCAAAAAGTAAGAGGAGTTCAAGTATTTAGGAGTTATTTTGTTCTAAATTTCTCTTCTTTTCCATATATAGTTTGTTCTAAATTTCTCTTATTTTCATGTATATAAGACTTCCCTGTTGGAGAAGAATTATAAAATTATCATTTCCTCCCTCAAATTACTCTTATTACTAGGATTAGGGATGTTAAGACAGAAAACGTAAATCAACGTAACAAGAATGAAAGGGCCAAGAAAACAACACACGGGTTTACGTGGTTCACTAAAGGTGTGTTAGCTACGTCCACGGGCAGAGGGAGAGAACGATCTTATTATGAGGAGTATTCAGATTACAGAGATTAGGGCAAAATAGGTTGAGAGACTTTATATATGGCACCACTCTTAACCCTAACATAATAGGCCCAAAATAAAAGCCCAAAACGAAAAATCATAATCTAATCTCTATACATAATTTATCTTAGTGAGACCCCATACTTGGTCATTCGAAGCGCTCCATATCAGATTCAAGACATATCAATAAGGGATCTTATTGTTGGAAAGAGTTGTAGAATCTCCAACTTGACTAGGTATGAAGTCAAATCAGAGAACCATTTCGGGTCCTTGATTAGGAACGAGTACTCCTATTCCATTTTCGACCCCAACTCCAATTTCTCAAGATGGAGAATCGAAGACGACGATTTAGAAAAAAAAAATGCATAGGGATGGGCTGCTCCGATGTTATCCCAAAAACTAAAATAAACATTTTGAAAATTCAAGAACCAAAATGAACCACATGCAAAATTACAAGGATCAAAATGTGTTTGAAAGTACATAGAGATCAAAATGAACAAAAGTCCAAAGTACAGGAACCAAAATAATATTTAAATCTTTTTTTTTTACCACACTTGGAATTGAGAGATTCGAACTACTGACCTCTTTATCAATAGTACAAGACTCATGTTGGCATCAATTTTGAAATAGTTAAGAAAATAATTATGACAATATGACTAAAGAAACCAAATAAAGTTGTTTAAGGGGGTGAGAATGAATGAAATTGATATGTATTGAGGACATTAGTGAGGGGTTTGAAAATGAAAGGGAGAATGAAATTAGATTTAATGCGAATGACACCACCACATGACTTACAAAATTTGATGTGTTATTGGGATTGGACATTTCTGTGGCCGGTAAATGCGGAGTGGATAGCTATCATTTCATTATAACTACCTTAACGTTTTGTCCATTTGTCCCCTCTCATTCTCCTTCAATTCAATTTCAAAATTATTTGAGTGTGTTTAGCTTCTTTATAAAGCGTTTTTATAAAGACTAAAAAGTGTTTTCAAAATAAATGCTTCAATTAAGGGTCGGTTTGGAATACATTTTAATTTAAATGATTTATCTATCAATCTCATTTTCTAATAAGTCATTTTTAGCTAGTGGTTGCCAAACACTAGAAATTTTTTCAAAATGATTTATTTTCAAAATTAAACACTTGAAAAGTTAAACCAAAAACACCCTACGACTATCCAATCAGTTTTATTTTAAAAGTATGCTTTACTTAGAAGTATTTTCTTTCAAAGGCATCTCATATACTACTCGCCTTTCAATTCACTCAAAAATATATCTTTCAACTCTTTTGAGTTTGGTCCAATTTCATTCTCATTACAAAATTGGTAGTTCATTTTTAAATAGGTTTTGCCACAAGTAGAGTAAAATATAGCAATTTAACGAGCTAGGCCAACAAATTGAAAGTGACGTAATACTGGAAGAGGGTGGAAATAGAATAAAACAATTGCTAGATATTATTACAAATGTGTCAAAGAAAGTGATATGTAAGTTAAATACATCCAAAGTTTCAAAGTGAGTTGAAACATCCAAATGAGTTCAATGTTTAATCTACAAATTTCATAAGTTAAATTTGTTGTTATAATTGAATTTTGAAAATAATTACTTAATTGAGTTATGTTTCACATATGTTTCAATGTTTATTTTATTTTTTTGGAGTTATTAAGTTGTTAGCCTATAAATAGCAATTTGTTCCTTCGTTTCGATAACCTCATTCTATTTGATGTATTATCCTCTCTTTCTTCTGATTTTGAGTTGAATTAGAGCAAGTATTTAAGAGCTCTGTTATATCTAAAAGGAGTACGAGGTTATTGTTCTACTGGAATTAATCGTCGTATCCCACTGAGATTATCACACTAGCCTTCTTGCACGGGAGCGAATACTTGTCTTCATAGCAATACTTCATAAACATGTTTCAACTGCTAATTGACTAAAAAAAATTCTTGAGGTTTTGCTAATTTGTAATTGTTGCTACAGTCAATCTAACCCTTTGCAACATTTTTTTATATATAGTATTTGTATTTTTAATTTACACAGAAATTATTAGTATCACATTTAAGATGTAATCAGTTTGCTAATGTTGCTTAGATTTGTACGTAAAACATATTTCCAAGTTCCAACCACCATAATTGAAGCATCACAAGAAATTTCAAGACTTAAAAAAAAATAAATTTCAAACGAAAAAGAAAAGTGATTCAAAACTTTTTAGAATGGGGTGATAAGATAACCGATAGGAGAAAAAGGGCAGTGAAGGTCAAATCCCATCGGCTTACTTCAAGTCCTTTATCAGTATCTGAAGAGTCAAAAGTAATATTTGGAAGTGAATTTACGCTAATACCCTCCCGCCTTAAACTGCTCCCTCGATTCCGGTACATTCAATTGACTTTCTACCAGAATTTCTTGCTTATATTTCGCTCATTTTCATTTTAAAATTAATTATAAGTTTCAGTCATTTTTTAAAATAATTTTGAATAGATGAGAGGTTGAATTCAGACAAATTAGCTTGATCGTCGTGGATTCTGTTTTTTGTCTTCTCTTTTTAAAAAGTACACTAAATTTTAACTATTTTTTTTTTTCAAAAGTAGCATTAATGTTTTTTTTTTTTTTTTTTTTTTGAGTACATCAACATTTGGGGGTGGGGGGATTCGAACCTCTGACCTCATGGTCGAGGATACATGCCAATTACCGCTGAGCTAAGCTCGCTTTGGCAAAAGTAGCATTAATGTATAACTTTGTTTATTAGGTTTTGTCCTGTTTTCTCGATTGTGTAGTAATTAAATCAAATCTTTAATTTCATAATTTACTTGTTAATTTTTTTAACTAAGTCATTATTGGAACTCAAAAAAGAAAAAAATAACTAAAGCCCCGTTGGATAACCATTTGATTTTTGGTTTTTGGTTTTTTAAAATTAAGCTTATACACACATACTTCCACCTGTAAGTTTCTTTGTTTTAGTATCAATCTTCTACATTGTTTTCAAAAACCAAGTCCAATTTTGAAAACAAAAAAAATAGTTTTCAGAAAGTTGTTTTTGTTTTCAAAATTTGGTCAAGAATTCAAATACATCCTTAACTAGGATGAAAGCCATGGTAGGGAATTTAGGAGAAAACAAGCATAATTTTCAAAAACCAAAAACAAAAAACCAAATGGTTATCAAACAAGACTTAAGCCATTATTGTCAATTAATTTTAGAAAAAATTATGAATTCCTATACTACAATAAGAAGACCTTGATTTCTAGATTCATTTTGAGATGTCATCTTGATTTAGAAAACAAAAATTGTTGTAAATAATTTGGTTTCATTGTATATGTAACAGTTCTGTAGTTCGATGGTTTAATTGCCATAACACTTTTTAGTTCATGAGTGATTTAAGCTATTTGCAAATTTTAAGGATTTAATTGCGACAATTTCATAAGTATAGAAAACTGATTGATCAAATTGAAAATTTGATGGTGTGCTTTGCTGATAACAATCCCTATAATTCAATGGTGACTTTTGCAATTTATTTTCTAAATTTTATTGATAAAACACTAATATTCATATTGATAAAAACATTTTATTAACTAAATAAAAAAACAACTAATTTAGGTCCGATTTGAAAACCATTTGGCTTTTTGTTTTTGAAAATTATACTTGTTTTCTCACAATTTCATTACAACGGTAATTTTCATCTATCTTAAAAATACATTTGAATTCTTAACCAAATTTCAAAAAAAAAAATGTAGTTCTATTTTATTTTTAGTTTTCAAATTATAGTTTGAATTTTGAAAATATTTTTAAAAAGTAGATAGCATAACAAAGAAACCTAAAAGTAATGATCATAAGCTTAATTTTCAAAAACCAAAAATTGAAAATCAAATGATTATCAAACGGAGTCCATGGATCCTAAAACCCTATATAGTGCACTATAGAAAACACTCATTTCCTTGAAAAGAATAATAAAATCTAGTCTTATTTGGCTGCTAAGTTTTACGTTTTCTTTTTAAATAAAATAAGATTTTGTCTTTTCATCTTTAAGTTATATAAATCAAAAAATTGAAAAAGAAAAAAAGATGCTAAATATTAGAGTTAGAGTTAAATCAGTTATTCTGTTATTCTCCTAACTAATTAGTGGTTGTACTTTTTGATTATTTATACTCTTGCAATCTAACAATAGAGGGTGCAAGGTTTATTTACTCTCAGTTTGAATATGGTATCAGAGCAAATTTTTCTTTGAGAGTCTTTTCCTTGCATTTCTTCTTCAATGGCAGTTGATTCCATTAATCCCGCGACACCTGTTGTTGATAACTCGATTTCCGCTGCTAATCCACAACCTATCAATCCATCTGTTGTCGAGCAATATGTTAATTCGTACTATCTTCATCATTCAGATAGCACCATTTTGGTTCTTGTCTCAGATCTATTGACCGAATCGAACTATACTTCTTGACATCGTGCTATTCTGTTTGGTCTGATTATGAAAAACAAGGTAGGTTTTGTTGATGGAACCCTACCTTGTCCGATTGGAAGGCTACGAAATTCCTGGATAATCTGCAACAGCGTTGTAACCGCTTGGATCCTAAATTCTCTCTCGAAAGAAATTTCCACCAGCATCAATTTCTCTGATTCGGCTCATGATATCTGGTTTGATCTTCAACAAAGATATTAACGCAAGAATCGACCTCGTATTTTCCAGCTTCGCTGAGAAATTTCTAATCTCGTGCAAGATCAGCACACGGTAACGACCTATTTTGCAAAATTAAAGACGCTTTGGAGCGAACTTTCTTCTTATCGATCGTCTTGCTCTTGTGGTCATTGCTCTTGTGGCGGTGTCAAAGAACTGGTGCAATATTTCCAAACCGAATACGTTATGGCTTTCCTCATGGGCCTGAGTCTTTCGCTCAACTTCGTACTCAACTCCTTCTTATGGAGCCCGAGTCATCAATTCAACGTGCTTTTTCGTTAATTGCTCAGGAGGTTGAACAACGTGCCTCCATCCCTACTGTTGGTTCTTCAATATCTAATACTGCACTTATAGCCAAAGTTTCTTCCTCTGGTGAGTCATATAACCGAACTGCTAATACTGGTAATTCCTCTAAAAGGAAGGAGAGACCTGTTTGTACACATTGTGAAATCTTAGGTCACACCGTAGATCGTTGCTATAAACTCCATGGTTATCTGCCTGGTTATCGGAATCAGAAGAACAATACAGCCAAATCTGATACGTCTTCTACACATTCTCATGGTTCTAGTGATGGTTTATCATCTCTGAATGTTGAACAATGTCAAACTTTGTCGACAATCCTTCAAACTCATTTGGCCAAAGCAAAACCTGAACAGCCTGTTGGTTCTAGTGCTTCTGGATCCTCTCATGTTGCAGGTATTTCTTCTACTTGTTTTACTGCTCCTGATTCTGATTTATGAGTGTTTGATTCTGGTGTTTTGCACACGTTTGTTATTTAAGAGAGTCTTTTATTTCTCTCAAACCTGTTTCTGGAGCAACATTATCACTGCCAAACAATGTTAGTCTTGTTGTGGAATGTGTTGGGGATATATGTTTGCGGACTGGTCTTCTTCTACAAGATGTTTTGTTTGTACAATCTTTCCGGTTTAATCTCATCTCTATTAGTTCATTAACTGCAAAGATGCCTCTTATGATTCAGTTTGTTGGTGATTCTTGTATTATTCACGAAAAATCCTCTTTGAAGACGATTGGCAGGGCTAAACTTTGGCAAGGATTATATCTACTTAGTTCTACACAACCGATAAGTGATCAGTCTTCTATTCTTTGTAATATTGTCTCTAAGAATAAATATGCCTCTTATGATTCAGTTTGTTGGTGATTCTTGTATTATTCACGACAAATCCTCTTTGAAGACGATTGGCAGGGCTAAACTTTGGCAAGGATTATATCTACTTAGTTCTACACAACCGATAAGTGATCAGTCTTCTATTCTTTGTAATGTTGTCTCTAAGAATAAATCAGGTTTTTCATGTAAAAAGTCACATTGTAAGTCTTTTCATACCTGGCATGCTAGGCTTGGACATCCATCTGTTAAACACTTGAATGCTTTACAGAATGTCTTGGTTGATAGAAATATTAAAGCTGGTTGTTCTATGTCTTGCACTATCTGTCCATTAGCTAAGCAGCATAGGTTATCTTTTCAATCAAATAACCATTTGGCTGCAAAAATGTTTGATCTCATCCATTGTGATGTTTAGGGCCCGTATCAATCGCCCACTTATGTTGGTTTATTTACTCTTAGGTTGAATACTAGACAATAGAATTTAAACCAGGTTTTGTAAACATTATGAATTTTATTTTTTTACTTTTTTTTTAATAAACATTTTCTTAAATTAGGCTACATTTATGTTTAAATCCACCTATAAAAAAATTCTAGTGTATCACTTAATTTAATGAAAGATTGGACTGAAATTTTTAATACATAAATATAGAATCTAAAAAGTGTGAATTAAAAATAACAAGTCCTATTTATCAGTAAGCCGTCCTTGAAACATTTCGTATGCCGGCCAATGAACTCATCATATTCAATTCACAACTGGACGGCTTGATTTTTTTCTTTCTTTTTTCTTTTTTTTACACAAACAATAATTAATCGAGTCCAATCGTACAATATTAAAATTACTGTTTTTTTCTTTTTTTAATTATCAAAGTATATCATATATTAAGATTATATAATAATAAAACATCATGATTCAAACGAGCTGTTGAGGATTGGAGTATTATTTGTCGTTGGTACAAAAAAGAAGTTATATAATTGACACATGGTTGTGAGTCAATAAGGTTTTATTATTTTCTTTTCTTTTATTTTTTTACTCTAAAGTGGCATTTGTTTACTAGTGTTATAGTGACACTTAATAATGGATGATGTGTGAAATTTTGAAATAAAAGGATAAGCTAATATTCTTACGTTAATGTTGTTCGTGTGAATTTCCAACCTTTCATTTCAAATATAATATTGAAACGTGAGTTAGATAGATAAGTTGAAAATCTTGGTGATTAATTGAAAATTATATGTTCTTATGGACATTTAACATTTCTAAATAAATATCAAACCATTTTTTTAGAAAAGTAATATGAAGCGATTAATTATAAGGATTTTTTTTTTTTTTTAAGAAACAACTTTATTAAGACGAAACACATAGAAACACCTAAATTCTCTTTTGAAACAGAGGTAAGCCAGTGAGGATAAACAAAATCCAAAAAGACACATTTTCCACATTGAAAGAAGAATTATGCTCTATACAAAAATCTTGGTTCACCAAAGCTCGAGGGATGCAGTGGACAACATCATTACATAAACGGGAGCACTTGGAGAAGGAGAGACCTCACCCATATTACGAACTACATCTTCAATGTCATTAGCCAAGTTGTTGATTTCAGTTAAACCATTGGCTTCCTTGTTCGGCAAAACGATCACTTCAACCGAATCTGATTCTACTAGGATAGGAGGGAGAGGGCCAACGACTAGAGTATGAAGACTTCTCAAACCTTTCAGAATTGTCCTTAACTCCAGAGCTTTGACCTACTACGTCTGATTGATTTTTTTGATCCCCAACGCAGATCAAAGAACCCATGGAGTCACGCACCTATCCACCCAATTCCGCCTGAGTTGATCGTATCGCACCATAATGCATCGATGTTCATTTTCTAAACGTTGGTCGAGGGACCATCGAGCTAGCCTCAATTGGTTCTTCAATCTTGAGGTATTTGGATCTCTCTCTACTTTATTAGCTTCCTCTGACTCAAATGTTTCCTATAGCTCTGAATATCATTTGCTTGCTAGCTCGGTCTAGAATTGTTGTTAATGACCCAATTTATGTGATTCTAAATGCTCCATATAATTAAAATTGCAATTTTGTTCCATATCGTTTAGGCGCTCGATCAACCAGTCCCAAATGGTGCACAACTTCTAATCTTCCTTGAAAAGGAAAAAAAACAACAACAAAACAAAACTTCATATATGTTTGGTAGAAATTCTAGCTAAATTTCCTTAGAAAAATTTGAAGATCCACATTAAGTGAGAGGTGGATTTGTTCTTCTTCCTGCAAAGGAGTATATCGTAGCAGATTGTATTGGTGTCGATTCATTTTTCCAAAATGTTGAGACAAGTGGGAATGATATCTTGAATTATTTTCCAAACGCACACTTTTACTTTTGGAATTGTTTTAATCTTCCAAACGCTCTGCCACCTCTTTATCTCCTGAGATGAGTTTGAGGAGGAAGCTTATTCTTTTCGATTGAGCTTAGATGTGCTAGGTGATTAAGCATTTTTTACTATAAAAATGTCTTTCTTATCCAAACTCCAAATTATCTCATCCCTGCCTTTCTTTTCCGTAATGGCGTGTAAAGAATAACTTTAGCATTGGTCGGAATAAAATTCTCTTTAATCTCTTTATCTTTCCAGTGGGCGTTTTCTCCGATGAGTTTGGAAACTCTAACTCCCTTAAAGGATTCCTTCACAATCAAAATACTGTTGCTCCCCACTCTATCTAACCAAGGATCTTGGTCTAGCTTTATGTATTTTCCATCATCCATCTTATTCCAACGGTAACCTCTCTTAAATAAGTCTCTCCCCAGTAAAATGCTCCTCCAGGTTAAGGAGGGTTTTTGCCCAATGGGCACATTGAGAAAATATTTGTTCTTAAAATATTTTCCCCTTAATGTTTTCGCAAGAAGATTGTTTGGGTTTCGAATCAACCGCCAACTTTGCTTAGCTAATAAGGCTTGATTGAACCAATTCAACTCTCTAAAACCTATACTTCCAGAAACGTTGTTTCGGCACATCTTTTTCCAACTCATTGAATGGTATTTTTTTTCTTTATAGTTGATGAACCCCACCAAAATCGAGCACACATTCTATAAATATCATTACGAATATTTTTTGACAGGCAAAAACAACTTATGTTATAAGTTAGAATGACTTGTACTATGAATTTTATAAGAATTTCTTTAACGTCCACAGAAAACAGTTTCTGCTTCCAATCTTGGGGGACTTGCCACACTCTCTCTGTTATCTTCCAAAAGATCTTGTTTTTGTTGTGTCCAGGCTGCAAAGGCATGTCCAGATAGTATCCTAGCAACTTTGACACTTTAATTCCAAGGATTTTGTTGATCTGGTCTGCTTTAGCCATATCAACATTCTTACTAATCATCATGGCAGACTTGTCTAAACTTATCATCTGTCTCGAAGCCTTTTCATAAATGTGCAACACTCTTTTTTATGATCTCCCAATCTTCCTTTGGTAGCTTTAAAGAGCGTTTAGGCTCTCAACACTCTAGTGACAAGGACTTTCTAGTTTCTATTGATTTTTCTTTCTAATTATTTGTTCTTTGCATTAAGATAAATTTCTATCAAATGATATATCAATATAATAATAATGAAAATGATTTAGTATTGAATATTTAAAAACTAAAATAAAACATTCCGAAATGTAGAAAGTGAAGTGGAATCTAATGCTTATTTGGTTGTCAAATCAGTTATTTATTTGATGAAATGCAACCATCTTTGCCAATTTTAAGTCAGTGACAAAATTAATATTCTCAATTAATTGAGTATTAATCGAGATTTAATCATTTTTTTATTGAGATTGAGATCAACATTTGGGGTGGGATTCGAACCTCTGGCCAATCACTTTTTTTGTGTGTTAAACTACTTATCAATTTTCTTCTAATCCTATTAAATTTTTGTTTTGCTGAGTTTTAAAATTGTATTGTTATCAACACACATGATTTGTATGAGCACAGTTCAACTAACATAAAACTTTTCCTCATGATAAGAGATCTGTGGTTTAAATCTCCAACTTCATATGTTGTAAAAAAAAAACAAAAATTAACACGCAAGAAAATAATAGGTACCTTATTTATCAAGTTATGGTTGGATCTACAGTGTGATTTATTATATCATGCTTATGGTTCAGTCAAATTTAATATACATATATTTGAAAAGCAGTCAATTTAGTTTTTTTTTTTTTTTTTTTCCTTAACAATCAAATTTAATATATATATATATATATATATTTTTGGTTTTAATCAAATTTAATATTCAAACTTGATAAAATGGAAAGTTTGATTTACTGTAGATATAAAAAATATTTTTTTTTTCTTTTACAAAAATAATATAATAATGAAGAAAAATCTTTTGCATGTGAAAAATTAAATTTAATCATTCAATATATTTTTTTAAAAAAATCAGCCATTTATCACATCATTCATTCCATTGCCTTCAAAATTGTACCCTCTCCCTCACGCGCCACTCCAGTCCGTGATTCCTCCACTGTCGTCTTCTCTCTCACTCACCCTTCAAAAACAAATCGAAACTTCTCTTCTCCGTCCATTTCCCATTCCCCATTTCTCTGTACCAAATCAATTTTTCAATCCCAACGCCATGAAATCCACCGCCAACGCCAAGCTCATCCTCCTCCACCCCTCCATCCACAAGCAAGGCCTCGCCGCCCCCACCGCCGCCAACGCCGGCGCCACCCTCACTCCCCGCCGCTGGCTCTTCTCCTTCCTCACCTTCTTCACTCTAGCCTTCACTCTCACCCTCATCAACTCCACCTTCTCCTCCTCCGCCTCAGCCTCCCGCCGGGCCGGCGGCGGCGTCGCCGGCGCCGGCTCAACCTCCCTCCCCCACCCCATTTCCGCGGCCCTCCTCCACTACGCCGCCGTCGACACAAACTCCACCAAACCCCACATGTCCACCGCGGAGCTCTCCTCCATCGCCGGCGCGCTCTCCCCTTGCTCTCCGGCGTGTAATTTCTTAATCTTCGGCCTGACCCACGAGTCCCTCCTCTGGCGCGCCCTCAACCACGGCGGCGCCACCGTCTTCCTGGACGAGAACGAGTTCCAGGTCTCGAAATTCGAGCAATCGAACCCCGGAACCGAAGCGTACGACGTCCAGTACACGACCAAAGTGAGCCAGATGAAGGAGCTTCTGTTTCAGGCGAAATCCCAGGCCGACAACGAGTGCAAACCCGTCCAGAATCTCCTCTTCTCCGAATGCAGACTCGGCATCAACGACTTGCCGAACCACATATACCAAGTCCCATGGGACGTGATTCTCGTGGACGGACCCCGTGGGTACAGCGCGTCGTCGCCGGGAAGAATGTCGGCGATCTTCACGGCCGGAGTTCTGGCGAGAAGCAAATGCGGGAAAGCGAATTCGAAAACCCATGTGTTCGTTCACGAGATGGGCCGGGAGGTTGAGAGGATTTACAGTGAGGAGTTTCTCTGCCGGGAAAATCTGGTGGAATCGGTGGATTCGTTGGGGCATTTTGTGGTGAAGAAGGCAGCGCAGGGAAATGGCGGAAGATTTTGTAAGGATTCTTCTTCTGGTTCGTCGATTTCCTCTGTGTGAAGTAATTATGAGTTACTTTTTCATTTGATGATTATTGTTGTGTGGGGGTTTTGGATCTCAGTTTGTGATTAAATTTTTGTAAAATCTCATAGTGTTTTTTTTTGTTTTTGTTTTCGGTGTAATAGAAATTAGTATTATACCGTTAGACGTCGGTGGATGTATGAAGTTTTAGGAGATGGAAATGTGTTGATGTATCTTCTGTTTGGTTTCTGAGAAAGAGCGAGAAAATGTACAGATAAAGAAGGAAATTCCTTGCTTGCTTCTACTGTTTAACTTGTGCGCCAACATGGAAGGAAGGAGCCCCCTCTTTCCTTCATTTTCTTATGGGCAAAAAAGAAATTAAAATTACCATTATAGTTTCAAAGTAATGGATACTTTTGAATTTACCAGGATTATTATCCATTTTATCTCAATTGATTAAGACATTATGTTTCTACTTCAAGTTTAGATACCTATGTTTGTTGTAGCTTGTCATTCGGAAAAAAATTTATATTAAAAAGTCAATATTTTCAATGTTATTTTTTTCTTCTAATTTACCTCACTAAATTTCAATATCGAAAGATTTTATGCACAAAAAGTGAAAATGTTATGTTCCTCCTATCTAAACTTGTGTCTTCTTTCCCCCGGTTAAATCTTTTCAGTTCCAAGTATAGCTCAATAGATTAAAAAACATATTTATACCTTTCGACCCTAATACTTAATCTCTCACCTTATACGTGTTGCATATACTCTTTTTTTGTTTACATGCATTTACTATCACCACCCCTACATTTTTTTGAATCAAAAAACCAATTTCTTTATATGTTATCATAACTATTTCTTGTAGGTCTCTCTAACTCACTTATTTATAAGTCAGAGCGAACATAGCTCGGTGGTAATTGACATATACCCTCGACCAAGAGGTCGGAGGTTTGAATCCTCCACCTCCAAATGTTGATTTACTAATTAAAAAAAAAAAAAAATCACTTACAAGACACTAGTTACATTAGATAAATATTATATGACTAATTGTCAATCCAAACATAACTCATTTGTTAAGACACAAATTACCATATCAAAAATAGAACAGTTGGGTTGGGTTGGATTGTCCCTACCGTTTGGTTCATTTAGGCAAATCCGACCACTCCAAATTTTCAGGTTGGTCTAAAAAAAACCTCAATCTAACCCGTGTACACCTAAAGTTGAGTTATCTAGTGAGGTAAAATTTAAATATTTAAACAAAAAAAAAAAGGGGCGGGGGGCAAAATAGTAAATTAAGAGAAAAAGGAAAAGGGCAGGGGTGTGCTAAAAATCCGGATCGGGAGCTGTCGGTGATGGAGAGGGAACAGTTCCACTCCTACGCAGAGAGGGATACGACGCTAATTTTAAAAAATTCCGAACCTCGAGAAGAAAGAAAAAAGTACAATATCCCTCACGCGACTCGAGATCGAAGGATGAGACACGCGCTGGCGGATTGGTTGGAAAGTACACGTGGGACGATGCCATTGGTTGTCGGGGGACTCACGTGGTTATTAAGAAATCGTACGGTGAGGAGAGAGAAAGAGAAAGGTGTCGGTGAGAGAATTATAACTATAACAGTCCGTAACGGAATACACGTTTTGTTTCAACTTTGAATGAATGCGGTTCACGTAGGATAGCAGAGGACCGGCCTCTTAATTCTCCCTTCAAATTATGTCATTCCAATTATAAACCAAACTCACATTTTTTTTTTTTTTACAATATGTAGGGTGGACGATTTGAACCACAGACCTCATGGTTATCAGTACAACTTTACGTAGTTATGCTCTTGTTGGCCCAAACTCACATATATACCAACCAAAAATCCGAACATGTATCGATCAAAATTTTAAATTAATAGTTGTATAATTAAAATTTTAAACTTTCGACTAAATTGAGTATAATTCAACTCGTTAATATTTTAAAAAAAATTGACTAGTTAAGATATGTGTCATCGATTAAAAAGTTCGAAATTCAAATATCTCCACTTTATTTGTTATTGAACTAAAAATTTAAAGTTTCATAAGTGCATCGATATAATCAATTTATTCGAATTTTGTTTAAAAATAGTTAATGCCAAAGCGAGCTTAGCTCAGCGGTAATTGACATGTACTCTCGACCATGAGGTCAGAGCTTCGAATCCCCCACCCCCAAATGTTGATGTACTAAAAAAAATGCATAATTTTTACACAGTTATAAGACTTCTTTGGAAAATAAAAATATATTAGTCTAGAAAATTCAAAATCTTTTTTAAATGTCGATAATGTCAATACTTTATTAGACACAAAATTAAAAGTTTAATAATATATTAAGCACTTTTAAATTTCAAGGAATTATTGAACACATATCTATTAGATATATTTTAGACTTTAGAGACCTATTACATATAACTTTGGAAATCCTGGAATTAAATATAAACTTATAATTTAACCCTCTCACCCGGTTTATATATGTTCATTTGATCTAGCTTCTTTGTCTTCTCTTTTTTTTTTAAAAAAAAAAAAGAGAAAAGAAAAGCTTTTCTTGTTAGGTAAAATTCAAATTTTTTCCACTTTAGAAGGGTTTTATATAATTGGTCTTTTACTTTTTTTTTTTAGTTCAGTTTTTTTTTTTTATACATTCCAATCAATAAGAGAAAAGGATCAACAAACTAAGCAGTCAGCCAAATGGACTAAACTGTTACACCGCTAGCAAACCCAATACACAATAATCATCTTGAACCCAGACTAGCAACTAGTTCTGCTCCCGCCTGCCTGGTCTACACCACAAGCCAGCCCCCATCCTCGCACTCTAGGCCTGTAACTTCACAATCCAAATGCAGCAAATTAGCACAGGAAAAAAACCACACATTAACTCACTCCACACACCAGAATATCCTATCTAAAACCCCAATCTGCCACCTGATAAAACTCAATCAAGCCTAGAATTATATATTCAATATAGATGTTAGGAATTCAGTAGTTGAAATTTATCACAATCAAGTCTGTGTGCTCCAAATGCTAAAACTTATGCTTGAGAGAAGAGCTAAAGCATGCAAACAAATTCAGAGACAGATCAAAGTTAACTCCACGAAACCTCTCACGCGAGCAAGTGCAAAGCCTCACCTTAAGCAGCCCCTACTAACCCAAGAAAGGCTTATAAATTCCTCCACCTATCTTCCCCCTACATTGGCACTAAGGTCTCGCCCAGAAGCTAAATGGCACAAAAGAGGGTGCGTTCTCAAACCTAGGGCCTGCAAAAGATAAACTCATTTACTGATTTTACCACACTCTAAAGGCGGGGTACTAGCTTTCGCACTATAATGTAGGGACCCATACCCGAGTTTTACCCTTGATGGCCTAACTGAACACATTGCAGGCAGCTCTTTTTACCCCTTATTGCCTGGCTGTTACAAGCATGCTTTTATTGAGGAAACAAAGGAACATATTTAAGTATCCCCATGCATGCTCACGCCTCGTTTTACCACTCATATTTTAGCAGGTCTTACTACTCTTTCTTTTTCTTATCCTTTCCTTTCCTTTCCTTTTCTTTTCTATTCAAATCTTTTCTTTTCAGATCAATTCTTTTCTTTTGAATTCTTTTCTTTTTCCTCTTTACCTAGGCAAAGCACACACGCTAGATTGCAGCAAAAAGACATCCTTGCTAAACCTTACACCTATCGGGGTGACAACAGATCTTAAGAACTCATAAAACTGACCAGAGCCTTCAAGACTACCTAAGGAAGAGGCCTAAACACTCAAACCAGCCGGAGGTCTCAAGAGAAACTCGAGGGTTCACAAATTCAGTTATCATGCTTCACTATCAACAAAGGCATAAGAGAGAGCAAAGAGCACACGAGGACATCAACATGATAACTACAACAACTGCCCTTAACCACTTAAGCTCAATAACCCATAAATAAATAATCAAAAGGAAAACAGCAGGCCCAATGCTCAGATGCCTTGTCTCAACTCAATCAAGCAGAACAAAAACAGAAGCGGCATAACATGTATAAATTAATAAACTAGCCTGAAGCTCAGGTGCATCCAGACTTAGCCACAGTCCACTAGCCTACACCACCTCTCATCCCCAACCTAAACACATATAAATCCTCAAGAAGGTAATATAAGCATGCAAAACATAAGGATAAAGAAAGGGAAACAGAAAACCTTCCCTGAGACTTAGGCATAATGGTTGGGGCGGCAGATGGATCTGTTTAGATTGATCACCTTTCCTGCCTCGCCTGAGGAGACTCATGCACTCCATCTTCAGCCAACAAGCCCAAAACACATGAAGGGCATTCCTCCATCCATACTCTGTCACACCTGTCCTCCATCGCCAACCTTGCCAAATGGTGGGCAACGCAGTTGCCTTCCCTGAACGTAAAGCTGCCGCCAACAAACCACCCCGCTGGAACGCCCCTCATCGCATACTCTACCAACATCCCCAACTCCGACACCTCCTCCCCATCACGCTGCAGCAGCTTGAACACTCTCATAGAATCTGTCTCCAGAACAAAAGGTCGAGTAGCCGTCTCCACAGCAAGTCTCAGACCGACAGCAGCCGCCAATCCTTCTGCAAAGTCAGCATCTCTGATATTCTCGTGGAAGACCGCAGCTACGAAGCCCACCTGCCCCTAAGAATCTCGACATACCACGCCTACACCTGCTGTTCCGCTCTCCAGACAAAAGGCCCCCAAGTTTGAGACGGTGGGGATCAAGACATTGATATTTGAGACGGTAATATTTATCCAATAAAAAATGATATATGAACTATAAAACTTTATTTTGATTATAATAATATGAGTTGGAAATATTTTTTTTAGCTCAACAACGACATGAACATTAGTCGTCTTTTTTTTTTTTTTTTACATTATATGTGGTAGGAGTTTTGAACCTCTGACTTCTTTTGTCACTCATATTGACATAAACATAAATCACTTAAAAGAATAATATGATACAAGATAGAAACCAAATATTAATAACACGATTTTTTATTATGCATAGTGTTGATGGTCAAATTTGGTCGGGAGGAACTCACCTGACCTTCACGTGCCACCAACGGTAAATTTGTTTGAGAGGAGGGGAAGACATGGCCTGCAAGACAGTAAACCTGCACACCGGTGTGGTGCTAGCCACACCGTCTTCGATGCTTAAGTCAGCAAGCAAAACGATGGGAAGCAAGGAAATAAGAGTAAGAGGAGAAAATAGAGAATAGAGTTCGGGTTTTCAGTTCAAATCCCCTCTTCAATGGCGAAGAGGGGTATAAATACATGCTCATGCTCCTAGGGTTTTTAGGAATTCGGAGGCATTTCGGGACGAACCAGGCAGAACCGGGGCGGCCAGAGGCATCAGGGACCGAAAGGAGGCGACCGAGCTCGACCCGCGCTAGCTGGTCGACCATATGGGTCGGGCCAAGTTGGCCCGGCCCTTTGGTTGGTTCTTCCTCTGGGTCGGTCTCCTAGTCCTATTTCTGCCCGGATGTCCTCGTCAGCTCCTTGTGCATCGGGGTGGTCCAAAATTACCTATAACATTAAGCCCCCACTCTTGAATTGGGATTCAGGGTGACTTATTGCTATAGGTTGAGCTCCTTAAGCCCGATTTAAGAGTAATGATCCTTGCTCTGTGCTGACTTTCGTGCGGATTCATTGCTATCCTGCATGATGGGATAGAAATAGACAAAACAAAAACTCCCTGAATAGGGGTTAGGTGAGATAGAAATGAGAAAAGTGAGGGATTACAAAAATGGCTCTGGTCGGCCTCGGCCTCGGGAAGAGGCCGAGCACAACAATCTCCCATTTTAGCTTATCTGGTCGGCCTCGGCCTCGGGAAGAGGCCGAGCACAGCAGTTTCTCATTTTTAGCTTGTCTGGTCAGCCTCGGCCTCGGGAAGAGGCCGAGCACAGCAGTTCCAAATCCAAGGTTTAGGGCTTATCCACAAGTAAAAATAGGAAAAGTAGAGGATTTCACGATCCTGCATTGAAAAGTTAATCTCTGCAAAAGAAAAATGAGGGAAGAGGCTAGGGTCGGCCTCGGCCTCGGACCCTTGCTAGCTCAAAATCTAGCTCCCAGCATTCATACGTTAGTCCTTGTAGGAAAATAATGAAGGAATAGTCTAGAGCATGTAATCATTGGTTAGACATGCCAAGCTAATGTGCTTTTTGTTTAATAGGGAGTGCATATCCCCTGGGTAGCCCCCAATCTCGAGTAAGACTTCACTAAAACATAAAGCATAGTTGAGTAAAGAGGATAATACCTTTAAAGTTTATGCTCGGCCTCGGCAAGAGGTGCTCGGTTTCTGCCTCAGCCAAGTGAGCTTGACTCAGGCGAGGTAGACTTTGGTGGTCCAGCCTTATGCAATCTCAAGTCTGGATGAGACGAGGTAGACTCGGTAGTCCAGGCTCGCCTGATGTGAAGACGCTCAGGCCAAATGAGGTGAGGTAGACTCGGTGGTCCAGGCTCACATAGTCTCAATCTGGATGAGGCGAGGTAGACTCGGTAGTCCAGACTCGCCTGATGTGAAGGTGCTCAAGCCAGATGAGGTGAGGTAGACTCGTTAGTCCAGGCTCACGTAATCTCAAGTCTGGATGAGGCGAGGTAGACTCGGTAGTCCAGACTCGCAAAATGTGAAGATGCTCAAGCCAGATGAGGTGAGGTAGACTCGTTGGTCCAGGCTCACATAGTTTCAATCTGGATGAGGCGAGGTAGACTCGGTGGTCCAGGCTTGTCTGTAGGCGTGGGCACTAAGTTGAAAAGCTTAGGCTCGCATGTGGGCGTGGGCACAAAGCTGAAAAGCTTTGGCTCGCATGTAGGCGTGGGCACCAAGCTGAAAAACTCAGGCTCGCATGTAGGCGTGGGCACTAAGCTGAAAAGCTTAGGCTCGCAGGGAGGCGTGGGCTCTATAGGCTCGCATATATGGTGTCCTAAAACTCGTAGATAGTGAATGTTAAACGAATTATATACTTATTCGATAAAGGTGTTATCGAGATTAATTCAGTAAAGTTATTACTGAATAAAGTAAATTGCACATATAATAACCCAAATCCAATAAACTAAGATCCATGGCTATAGGATGAACACTTGAGCTTTATGTAGAGACATAAAAGTGGATCAAGCTTGAGTAATAGCCAAAACGGTCTATAGTATAGGGATAGGGTTGGGTACCTTATTCTGGAGACACTATGTGACGCGACCCACTTTATAGATGGTATAGACGATGTGATCCTAAATCGTCCATGTAGAGACATGCGAGTAGGGGCGTCCTATGTAATGAGTTTGCATAAGACCAGGACCAAGAAATAAGTCGCTCTCGCTTTATAACACCGTTTACTGACGAGACTGACTATTTCATGTGATGACCTAGGTAACTCGATCTTAATCCTGAGCTAACTATGAACTCATGTTTATTCGGACTTATCCTTAGATCTGCATAGGTGAGAGTGGCTTAGTATCGCCGACTCAATAAGCCTCCCATTTCAGGGATAGGAACGAGTAGATAGCTGGGGACATAATCGTGCAAGAAGGAATTCACTCCTACCCGAATTAGGGATAGTAGAGAGGTTGTTCCCTTAAGTGCTGACTCCGGGGCTTGAACAAAGGGATCCCGCCCTCTCATTGGCCCAAGGGGGACTCGGTTTATTGGTTGGACCATAAACCAATTGTTCATTAGAGGATCAGTGGGACTTAAGGAACTAGAAGTACTATAGGGGTAAAACGGGTTTTTGACCTAGCTATAGCTACGAACAACCTGTGAAGGATCGACTTACTAATCATGGTTAAATCAAGTGGACGGAAATATATCTATAGTGAGGGGAGTGCAACTATCGGGCTATAGTGGAGTGTCCCGGTAGTTAACGAATGTTGGCTAGCTTGGATAATGAGATTAGTCGGTTAGCCTCGAATCGTTGGAGCCCATGATCTATAGGTCCATTAGGTCCCCCTACTAGCTCATATCGGAACAAAGTCTAGAACAAAAAGATAGGAAGCTTTGAATCGTTCAAAATCGGGAAAACGGGTATTATCGTAAATTGTGTTTGACACAATAATTTAATTATGAATTAAATTAGAAAATGAGAGATGGAGTATTTAAAAGTGTTTTGAATACCATATATATGTATTAGGAATCATATATAATTCATGGCACTAAGTGATAAAGATTAATTGGATTAATCATGTAAAAATTACTTGGAATTGTACAAATTAATTGCCTAGAAATCAATTTCAATTTTGAATTGAAATAGGAATGAATTGCAAGCTGAAAATTGAGAATTTAGATTCAATTTTAAGTGGATTTAGTGGCATTCCCACTCTTAAATGTTGATGCATAGTGGAAAACAACACAACCATGCACTAGTTGCATGTGTTGTGAATTAAACACCTAGAATCCACTTTGAGTTGCAATTTCACCATGTGTCTAGTGTCATGAGGCTTTTCTTTGCATGGAAGATGTCTATATAAGGAGTATGAATCAGATTCAAATGATGTAGAGCCATTTTTCCATATTGTTATGCTGCTGGATTTTGGTCTCAAACTCACTCATCTCCATATATCTCTCTAGTGCTTGAACCTTCAAGCATTCCCTTCCCATTCCCTATCTCTATAGACTCCCACAAGTCGTTCTTGGCCCGGAGAATAGTAGGGAAGACACTAGAGGTGGTCCACACACCATTCGTGATCAAAGGAATCAAAGGGAGTTGTTGAATCGGTCTCCAAAAGGTTGGTAAATATTCTGCTCTCACCTTACGGTATTTGGACAACATGTTTTCATTTTCTAAAATTGATGTAGTTAAGTGCCTCTGATCCTAAAATTGCTTCCGCATGTGTTAGGCTCGCGTGTGGGCGTATGCATAAAGCTGAAAAGCTTTGGCTCGCATGTAGGCGTGGGCACCAAGCTGAAAAGCTCAGGCTCGCATGTAGGCGTGGGCACTAAGCTGAAAAGCTCAGGCTCGCATGATAGGCGTGGGCACTAAGCTGAAAAACTTAGGCTCGCATGATAGGTGTGGGCACCAAGCTGAAAAGTTCAGGCTTGCATGATAGGCGTGGGCACTAAGCTGAAAAACTTAGGCTCGCATGTAGGCGTGGACACTAAGCTGAAAAGCTTAGGCTCGTAGGGAGGCGTGGGCGTTAAGCTCGAAGACTTAGGCTCACAGGTGTTCAATTTTGCTTGCAATAACAGGATTGCCCTTGGTCACAACCATGACTATGGTCGCCCTCGGCCTCAAGCATGGCTCGGGTCAGCTTCGGCCTCGGCCTCAATCATATCTGAGGTCGGCCTCGGCCTCGGCCATATCTGTGGTTGGCTTCGAACAGTCTGTCATCCTTCATGTCCGGCTCTTTCGCTTCAATCTGGATCTCGCCTTGTGTTCAACTGCATTGGCAATCTGATTTGCCTTGATTATGTGATCTTGGGGTCACTTTTGAGGTCTTGGATGGTCGGCTTCGGCTTTGGCCTAAGGATGACCATAGCTTAGGGTTGGCCTCAGCCCGATAGTTTCTTCCTCTTAGCCCCCAGTCTTGTTCCAGTATACGCTGTCTTAGTTTTGGATGTTGATGGAATGGCTTCCAACCCGTTGACTAGCTTCTTTTCCTGGTGCATTCGATCTTGTTAAGACTTGTACTTGTTTTTTATTTGTCCTCCAAAGATGGTTCTGATCTCCTGTGGGTTTCCTCTTAATCGGTCTGGATGAACATCTCTGGTCGGCCTCGGCCTCGGCCTCTGCCTTCGCACTGTTCGTCTTGTAGTCGTTGTTCGTCTTGGAGGCCTTCGCGCATAACTCTTCTTTCGATTTCCTCGGATGATGGTTATTTTTGGAAGGTTTTGTATATGGATTCTCTTCTCCATTCCCTTACTCATGGAATGATTGATGTGCAGATTTAGCAAGCTTTCTTCCCCACAGACGGCGCCAACTGTTGATTGTCAAATTTGGTCGGGAGGAACTCACCTGACATTCACGTGCCACCAACGGTAAATTTGTTTGAGAGGAGGGAAGACGTGGCCTGCAAGACAGTAAACCTGCACACCGGTGTGGTGCTAGCCACACCGTCTCCGATGCTTAAGTCAGCAAGCAGAACGATAGGAAGCAAGGAAATAAGAGTAAGAGGAGAAAATAGAGAATAGAGTTTGGGTTTTCAGTTCAGATCCCCTCTTCAATGGCGAAGAGGGGTATAAATACCTGCTCATGCTCCTAGGGTTTTTAGGAATTCGGAGGCGTTTCGGGACGAACCAGGTGGAACCAGGGAGGCCAGAGGTATCAGGGACCGAAAGGAGGCGACCGAGCTCGGCCCGCGCAAGCGGGCCGAATGGTCGGCCTCGGCCTTGGGTCGGGCCAAGTTGGCCCGGCCCTTTGGTCGGTTCTTCCTCTGGGTCGGTCTCCTAGTCCTATTTCTGTCCGGATGTCCTCGTCAGTTCCTTGTGCATCGGAGTGGTCCAAAATTACCTATAAGACATAGTTTATAATTAAATCACTTTTGTTTATAAGTGATTTAAAATCATTTTTTTTATCTAACCAAATATATTTTTAATGGACTACAAACATTCGTTTGTCCCCTCCAAAAAAATTATCTCAAACTCATTTTATATTTTTTTTAGAGGTATGTTTATTGTATTTTTGTTACTCCTCATTAATGACACATATTTGATAACATTTAATCAAATTGATAAGACAAGACTTACAACTACCTTATGACCTCAGGTTGATATCATTAAAATAAAATAAAGAAAAAAAAAAAGAAATAAACCTTGTGTTAAAATGTGTGTAAATTATATTTTAATCTTGTTCTAAAAATCAAACTAAACTAGACAAAATAACACACAAACAACCTATTTTCTAAAATTATGTAAATTCACTATCAAATTTAATTTATCGAATACATACAATTTGGAAACATGTGTAACATTTTATAACATTAATAGTAATTGCATATGATCTAATCTAATCTTTACAAAGGATTTTGTTATTTTTATGCAAAAATTTAAAATTATTTCAAACTTAGTGTACTCTCAAAAGTATTGACAAAATTATGTTAGTTTTAAGATAATGAATGGAAAAACACTTTATAAAATTGTCTTTTTAAAACACAGCTTATCTTAGATAATTTAGCCAAGATGGAAATAATTTTAGGGGTAAATAGTTTAACTCAGATTCAATTTTTTTTTCCTCAAAAACTAACTCACACCTTTTTCCCTAAAAAAAAACCCCTTTACTAAAAATATTGACTTATACCAACCTTTTCTTTATCTCTTTCATCTTCTTGTGGATAAATAAATAAATATATATATATATATATATATAAAAGAAAAGAAAAGCTGTAGAAGCTCACTTTATTCCTTCCCTTCCCACACAGATAAATTAACATGACACTTTGATCACCAAACAATTATCTTTTTCTCTTTTAAAAAAAAAAAAATCTTTTGCAAATTAAAGTACCACCTAACATTCCATGAATCATTCTCCATCACTTCATATAATTTTTTCAAAAGTAAAAATTCATTAAACTAAATGAATTTTTGAACCCTATACTTTTAGGGGTTGTTTGGGGCACTGAATTGGTTATAATTTGGGGTGCAGATTATTATAGTCTGGGATAAAATAATCTGTGTTTGGGATGCAGATTATTTTAGTCTGTGATAAAATAATATGTGTTTGGGATGCAGATTATTTTAGTCTGGGTTAAAATAGTTTGTGTTTGGGGTGTTGATCTGTTTAGCATGAGATTCTGAATCAAAGGTTCAAGTTGACTGCTTTTTTCCTGATTTTTTTTTCCTCATACAACTTTGTATGTCAAAGTATTGGGTATAAGGGTTAAATGATGTGTTTAACTTAAAAGGAAACAAAAATAACCTAAGGTAAGTGTAGACCCCTAAATTTGTCCGATATTTTATTCTTTTAATTGATTTTGTTTTTTTTTAAATAAAAGAAAAAAAAGAATATTCTAGATCATTTAATTTTCCAATTCAAATATTATTAAATATGGTAGAAATAATTAGGTCAAATATTTTATTTTAATTAATTGATTTGCCAAATCAAATATTATTATCAAGAATGAGAGTAAATAAAATCTGTTTCTCTCTCATTAATTAAACCACTGCTGTACAACCCATACTTATACAGAACTAAAATAATAGAATAATAACAAGAGAGAGAACTAAGAGTTACAACAACTTAACTATGGTTACATATACATTAATATCCCCCCCTCAAGATGGACTGTGGAGATCAAAAATGCCCATCTTGACTAAGAAATTACGAATGGCAGGGGCGTTGAGTGGCTTGGTAAACATGTCTGCCAACTGAAGGTTGGATCGAATGGGTAGAAGCCGCAAAATTCCTTGTTGAATGAGATCTCGTACGAAATGGCAATCAATTTCAATGTGTTTCGTACGCTCGTGGAAGGTTGGATTGTTGGCAATAGCAATGGCAGCAAGATTATCACAATAAACCACAGAAGGAGACCGAAAGGGAACTTGTAAGTCTTTGAGCAAATGAGAAAGCCAAATTAGTTCACTAGAAACAGTAGCGAGGGCACGATATTCGGCCTCAGCCGAAGAGCGTGAAACTGTGGCTTGTTTCTTAGACTTCCACGACACAAGAGATTTACCCAAGAAAATACAAAAACCAGTGACGGATTTCCTCGAGTCCGGACAAGAACCCCAATCCGAATCAGCAAAAGCTTTAAGATGAAAATCTTGAGAGGAATGCAAAAGAATCCCCTGTCCAGCAGTGCCCTTTAAATACCTCAACAAATGAAAAACAGCATCTAAATGGTGAACACACGGCTTGGCTATAAACTGGCTGAGATTATGAACCGTGAATGATATGTCTGGTCGAGATACCTGCAAATATAGCAATCGACCAACCAATCGTCTATAGGAACTAGTATCATCAGCATTCAAAGGCTCCCCAGAACCATCAGCAGATAACCGAAGGTTAGGAATCATGGGGTGATTAACCGGTTTAGCAGCTAGATAGCCAGAGTCTTCGATAAGTTGAAGACAGTACTTACGCTGGGATAAGTAGATTCCTTTGTCAGACCGAGAGAGCTCTAAGCCGAGGAAATACTTGGCATGACCAAGATCTTTAAGCAAGAAGTGACGATATAGGATGTCTTTCACAGCACTGATTTCAGTAGTAGACGGTCCAGTAATTAAGATATCGTCTACATATACAAGTAATGCAACAAAATGAATACCATGGCCTCTTATGAAAAGAGAGTAGTCAGTTTTGGACTGTGAAAACCCATTAGCAAGAAGAACACTAGAGAACTTGGAGAACCATTGTCTAGAAGCCTGTTTAAGCCCATATATGGACTTGTTGAGCTTACAGACAGTAGGAGTACAACCAGAAGACTTACGATCAGTATAATAACCAAGAGGTAGTGACATATAAACCTCTTCAAACAAATCACCATTTAGAAAAGCATTATTCACATCTAATTGCACAAGAGACCAACCAAAAGAAGCCGTTAAAGAAAGAAGAACTTTAACAGTTACAATCTTGGCCACAGGAGAAAAAGTCTCAAGAAAGTCAATACCTTCTTGCTGATTGTAACCCTTGGCAACGAGGCGCGCCTTGTATCGATCTACAGTTCCATCGGCTTTATATTTGACTTTGTATACCCACTTGCACCCAACTGCACGGCGTCCAGACGGTAAGGGAACTAGGGTCCAGGTGTTAGTGTGCTCCATGGCTGCAATTTCATCATCCATAGCCTTGCGCCAAGAAGCAAATTTTACTGCCTGATGATAGTAGGTGGGTTCAAAATCTGTTGAAACATTCAAAATAAACTGTCGATGATCATTAGAGAAGCGCCTATATGAAACATATTTGTCAAGGGAGTGAGGAACATCAGGACTAAGCAAAGGAACATCATGTCTCAAAAGGTGACAGTGATAATCCTTCAAAAAATCAGGTGGATGCCGTTGCCTTGTTGAACGTCGTGGCTGAATAACCTCAGTAGACTGAGCAGGGCTACCAGCATCATTAGCAGCAGGTGATGCTTGAAGTAGCATATCACCATCCTCAACAGGCGCATCAGATGGAAGACCAGCCGGAGGAAAAGCAACTTCAGAAGGTATTGCTACAGCGTTATTTGGAACACTGGGTGATGGAACAAAGTCAAACACCGGTAAAGGCAAAACAAGGTCTGGAAAAACATCCACGAGCTGATCATTATTAATAATAGAATGGAAAGGAAAACTTTCCTCAATGAAGATTACATCACGAGATATAAAGACTTGCTTCTTGGAGATATCATATAAACGATATCCTTTCATTCCAGGCGGATAACCAAGGAGAACACAAGGTCTTGCACGAGGGTCAAATTTTGAACGTCCAGCAGCAAGGGTGGACGCGTAACACAGACAACCAAAAACACATAAAAAAGAATAGTCAACTGCATCACCATGCAAGACAGTAAAAGGACATTCATTTTGTAATAAGGGCATAGGAGTCCTATTGATGAGAAATGTGGCTGTGAGAATACAGTCTCCCCAAAAACGTAAGGGCACACGAGACTGGAAGTACAGGCTACGGGCAACATTTAACAGGTGTTGATGTTTCCGTTCTACAACTGAGTTTTGTTGAGGTCTCTCCACACAAGAAAATTGATGTATAGTCCCAGTGGAGGCAAAAAAAACAGTGAACTTAAGCTCTGGTGCATTGTCGGAACGAAAACATTTAATGGTCTTAGAGAATTGGGTTTCTACCATCTTGAAAAAACGAGGAATGATCATCAAAACATCAGACTTTTGGCGCAGTAGATAAACCCAAGTGAATCGAGAAGCATCATCAACTAGGGTTAAAAAATAGCGATAGCCATCATAAGTAGAAGTATTAAGGGGTCCCCAAATGTCAGCATGTATAAGATCAAAAACATTTGATGCTACATGATTATTGGAAGTAAAAGGTATCCGTTTTTGTTTAGCTAATGGACAAACGATACATGACGCATCACAAGAATCCTTAAACTGTAAAGTATCTCTAAGCATGGACAAACGTCTGGGAGATAAGTGGCCTAGACGAGAATGCCATATAGAAGCAGAAACAGAGAAAACAGCAGGTATATCAGAAACAACAGTCGAAGTAACCAATGAATCAGTCGAAGAACCTGAAATGTCAGAGAGAATGTAAAGACCATGATGACATTCAGCCTTGCCAATCATTGTCAATAGTTGTTTGTCCTGTATGAGGCAATGATTATTAGTAAAGGCAATAGAGAATTCTCCAGACTGAAGTAAGCAACTCAGTGACATCAGGTTATAAGCAAAATCAGGGACAAAAAGCACATCACGCAGAACAAGAGCAGCTGAGATATGAATTTCCCCAACATATTCAACACACACTCTATATGCAGTAGGAAGAACAATAGAAATAGGGTCAACGCGCCGCCAGTTACGAAAGGCTGCTCGAGTGTGACAAATATGTCTAGACGCACCAGAATCAACAATCCAACAATCATTCAGAGAAGTAATGGGGGAAGAAGCCAAGTGACAAATACCTGTAGCATGTGAAACAGCAGAAGCTACGGTAATAGGATCAGTCTTGGCGGCCTGAAGGTGTGAATTGAGCAATTCCATCAACTGACCATACTGAACGTTGCTAAGACTAGAGAAAAAATTAGGGGTAGCAGGAGAACAACTTGATGTAGCGGCAGAATTTGCAGCAACAACAGATTTAGCAGATGCAGAATTATCAGGAGAATTCGAAGATCGAAATTTGTATCCGGGAGGATATCCGTGCAATTTATAGCATCGATCTTTCACATGTCCCTTAATGCCGCAGTGAGAACAAACCGGTCGTTGTCCTGAATTCTCTTTTCTTCGAGGAGGATCAGAGGTTTTCGAAGTATCATTAACTGCCAAGGCAACAGGATATGGTGATGATCCAAGGATTCCAGCCGAACGTTGATGTTCTTCTTGAATCAGCAGGGAAAAGGCCTCAGTAATGGACGGAAGCGGCTTCATCAACAAGATTTGTGCCCTTATTGCCGCATACGTCTCATTTAATCCCATCAAGAAGGTCATCACATACTCCGAATCAAGATGCTCAAGAAACAGCTTCAATCCTCCACAAGTACAACTTGCCGTTGGGCGGAGATCACTGAGATCTTGCCAAATTGTCTTGAGCTTTGTATAATAGACTTCAACTGACATCGATCCTTGGCGTAATGTGACCAAATCCTTGCGAAGTTGATAAATTCCTGGTCCACTTGCTTGCTTGAATCGTTCTCGCAACTCGTCCCAAACAGCTTTAACGGAACCAGTGTATACAATACTCGTCGCGATTTCTTTCGAGACGGAATTCAAAATCCATGAAGCAATAATATCATTATTGCATTCCCAAGCCTCAAGCAAGGCACCTTCTTCCTGAGGTTTGGAGATTTTACCAGTGATGAACCCTAACTTGTTCTTGCCTGAAATTACCATCCTCATTGCGCGGCTCCAGGAAGTGTAATTGACCGCACCGAGCAATGGTTGTGAAACAAGAACAGAGGATGATCCAAAAGAATGGTGTAAGAAATATGGATTGATCTGAGCTTCAATCGAAGTAGCAGTGACATTCGACGAAGAAGAAGAATTCGCGCTTCCAGTTCCCGCCATGGCGAAAAACACAGAAAGATGCGAAAACACAGGAAGAAAAGAAAGATGAGGAAGCACAGAAGAAGCAAGAAGCTTATCGGTGCTCTGATACCATATCAAGAATGAGAGTAAATAAAATCTGTTTCTCTCTCATTAATTAAACCACTGCTGTACAACCCATACTTATACAGAACTAAAATAACAGAATAATAACAAGAGAGAGAACTAAGAGTTACAACAACTTAACTATGGTTACATATACATTAATAATTATGTTTATTTGGCAAGGTTAATTAAAAAAAATATTATGTTTATTTGATTGACAATTAAAATTTTGTAAATATGGGAGGTGAAAATTTGATTCCTTTTTTCATTTTTATTAGATTTTATTTTTTTAATTTAATTTCATTTGATCACCTTCCTAATTTGTGGGGGTTGGAATTGGCTATAAATAGGAAGTCCTCCCATCTTGCAATTCACGATTTTGAGCCTTGGGATACCAACTCACACGTTTTTTTCTTGGCTAAAAATAGACTCCCTAAATCTCCCTCCTTTCAAACCCTAGATACACTTTTCTCCCTTTCCCACCTAACTTCCACCTCCTACTCTAACGCTCTCTCTTTTCCTCTCCAACGATTTCACCCCATCACCATCACCCTCTTCCTAAATTTCACATCACCACTTCATCGAGTCTTATTCCCAATCCAACGGTGACAAGCGTTATTTTGTAAGTATTTTTTTTAAAACCTTTGCTTGCAATTCTTTCTCCAATAGTATTATTTCTCTTCATGATGTTAACTTTTTCATGCTTTTATAAAGTTAGTTTATTTATTGTTTGATTCTCTTTATTTTAATGTGTTTTTTTAGCATTTAGGAAGTTATGTGAATTTTCTTTTAGGAAACATTTGACAATTGCATGCATATACTATATTAAATTTTATCATTTACATTTTGGTTTAGTTAAACCTTTAGGGGCCGTTTGGCCCACTGTGTTGGTTATAATAGTGGGGGCTATTATAACCAACCCAATGTTTGGGGCATCAACAAAAATAAGGGGTGGAGTTGGTTATTTTTTCCCTCCGTGTTGCTACAGTAACCACTGTTCAACCCACCCAATTATTCTATCCATTCTCCACAGTAACTCTCTTTTCTCTCGTTCTTCCATGTGACTCATTGACTTTCCTACCGACGATCGGCCGACGAATTTTCCGGCGACCACCGACAACTTTTCCGATGACCGCCGTCGACTTTCCGGCCACTTTTCCGACGATCACCGACGACTTTTTTTCTTTTTTTTCTTTTAATAATATTTCTTCTCGTTTTCATTTTGAAAAATATAAAAAAATGAAAATAAAGAAAACAAAATAGGTAGAATAAATGAAAGGAAAAAAGAGGGAAAAAAATTTCGGTCGTCGAAAAATTTGTTGGTGGTCGTTGGAAAAATCGAAAAATTTCTAGGGAGTTAGATACTAGGTTGTCTTTGTATAAATATGGAGTTTTATTACATAATTACTTTTGATGATGAAGTATATGAATGTTTACCTTCATCGTACCATATTTTTCATTCCAAATTATACTTATCGTATTTAAGTTTACCGTGATAATAATAATTTTTTTAAAAAAATACTACTGAAGTTTTTATTTTATGTGATTTCTATTTTATTTGATTCTTTTGATAATGAAGGTAAAATGAGTTTTGAATAAGCATTTACCATTTTTATGTTGGAAATACATAAAGGAAACAAATATGGTCGAAATCATAAAATGACTTATTTTATGAAAAAACTATGACTCTAAGACAAAGAAAATCAACCCTTACTTGGTTATTTTTGTTTCATTTTAAGTTAAACCCATCATTTAACCCCTATACCCAAAACTTTATTTTTTTTACAACTAAACCCAATTTTTTTTTTTATTAATATTTGAAGTACAAAGTTGTATGAGGAAAATAAACAAAAAAAAGAGTCAGAAAAAAAAACAGTCAGCTTAAAACATAGACTATTTGAACCCAGACTAAAATAATATGCATCCCAAATACAGACTATTTTATCCCGGACTATAATAATCTACACCAAAAACATAGACTATTATAACACCTAGACTATTATAACCCCAGCTATTATAACCAACTCAGTGTCCCAAACAGCCGCTTAGTTTTTTCTTTGAGCCTCACGCAGCTTCTCCCTTTTCCTCACGCTAGTTCAGTTGCTGGCCTCCACGTTCAGCAAGTAAGATACCTTCTTCTCCGTTGTTCTTCATCCAGCCGTCTTCGTTTTTCTCTTCTTCTTCGACCGCCAGCGATGCTCCTCAACGCCGGTGCCGAGGACGACCTCCTCCGGTGACACGCGAGATCCACGACGGCGACAATTTGTTTCTTCGGCCAGCGGCATCGTTTTCGACGCGCGTGCGTGAATGGTCCGGCGGCGTCCTCTATAGCAGCGGCGGTTTGGGTTTGTTTTCTCAGTCTTTAATTTCATCTATCTCTCCCTTTATTCCCTCTCTCAAGCGTGGTTTCTCTCCTTTTTCTCCGGCGATAGCAACACAGAAGCAGCCATTCACGGCAAGTCTGCTAGCAGCAGCGTTTTTGGTCATTTTCTTCAAGTTTCCAGCAGTTTGGATCAATTCAGTGGCGTGGGTGTTTGTTGCTTGTGCGATTTTTGACGAGGTAGCAGCCATGTGCAGTTTTCGGCACGTTTTGGGCAATGGGTCTTCGATTCACGGAGATTTTAGACGCGTTTGACTGTGGGTAAGCAATTTCTAAAGCAATTTTAGAATGATTATTGCATTTAAGTTCATACCTATTAATATTGGTCCCGATTTAAGGATACCCCTTGTGTTAGCTTTCAATTTCAAGATACCCATATTACTTGGAGGTTTAATCGTCAGTTTGGAGCAGAATTGGGAGCCCGGACAGCAAGTATTAGTTCCGTTTTGGTTGCTTGAAGCCTTGGAATTAAGGGGAATTCAATTAGGAGTTAATCAAGAATTTGTTTAGCTAAGGTAAGTAGCCATTCGGACTAAGTTCAACACTTTAGATCCTTTTAAAATGACAATTTAGTATGTTAGGGTGATTTGGATTCAAGCCTTAAGTTGGATATTTGAATCAAAATAAGCATGTTATTTTGTTAAGCATGATTAGATTATGAGGTTACATGGAATAGTAGAGCAGGATGAAATTGCCTTAAGTATTTTTTGGAAGCAACCATCACATCTTGGACCTATGTACCTGAGAAATTTTATGGAATAGCATGAATTGGATTGAAGGCTTAAGTTTTTCTCTTGAATTCATGTAAGCATGATGTTTTTAATTTTGAGTTGTGTTGAGATTTTGTAGCTACTTGGAATTGTAAAGCATATTGAGTTTGCCTTTAATCGGACTAGACCAATGCTATTCTTTCCCATACTCTCCCTCTCCCTTAGGAATAGCCATGAGACTCTCACTCTCTTATATTTTGAGTATTTTGAAGTTGTAACCTACCCCATTGAATTAGTATAAATAGGGGTTGTATGAAGTATGGAAAACACACTTAAATGAAAAGACATTTGCTCTCTCAATTTCTCTCTTAGGGGCTGTTTGGGGCGCTGAATTGGTTATAATATCTGGTGGTTATAATAATCTGGGGATTATAATAGTCTGGGGGTTATAATAATCTGTGTTTGGGGTGCAGATTATTATAGTCTGGGATAAAATAATCTGTGTTTGGGGTGCAGATTATTATAGTCTGGGATGCAGATTATTTTAGTATGGGATAAAATAGTCTGTGTTTGAAGTGCTGATCTGTTTTAACATGGGGTTCTGAATCAAAGGTTCAAACTAACTATTTTCTTTTTCTAGTTTTTTTTTTTTTTATATACGATTCACTTTCATTTAGGGTTATGTTTTTTTTTTTTTTTTTTTTTTTACAAAACAAAAAAGTTTAGGATTTGGTATAGAAAAATCATATTAGTTAACTTTTAATATTGCCAAAACATATTAGTTTTTTTTTATATTTTTTTTTTTATATTTTTTATCAATAAAATCATTTGAAATAAACTTGAGTGTGGTAAATACAATTTCGTTTGAATGTTCTTTTTTTTTTTTTTTTTTTAAGTTGGTTAACCTTCGATGTTTTTTTTTTTCCTTTATTTTCATTTTTTATATTTTTCAAAATGAAAATGAGAAGAAATATGAAAAAAAAGGAAGAAAAAAATTCGGTGGCCGGAAAAGTCGCCAGAAACTTCATCGGAAAAGTCGTCGGCGATCGCCGGAAAAGTCGTCGGAAACTTCGCCGGCCGACGGCGGCCGGTGGTTGTCGGAAAAGTCAAGGAGTCGCATGGAAGAAGAGAGGAGAGAGTTACTGTAGAAAATGGATAGAATAATCGGGTGGGTTGAATGATAGTTACTGTAGAAAATGGATAAAATAATCGGGGGTAAAAATAACCCACCTCACCATTTATTTTTGTTGATGCCCCCAAACAGGTTATAATAAAGGGGTTATTATAACCTATTCAGTGCCCCAAACACCCCCTTAGTGTTTTTATTGTTCTTCACGTTTTATAACAATAAGGATGTTTTTTTTTTGCCATCAGTTTTTAACAAAAGAGAAATAGAACTGTGATAGCGGGAACGTGCGTTTTGTTTTGGTGACCCTTTTTGAAATCAGCCACTCTTACACAAAATTGAACAACGCCGAGCTTTTATTTCTGCCTACTCCTCACTCTCAAGTCCACGCTGCTGCTTTCAACTTTGAATCAATGGCGCGAGCGAGGCATCCAGCCCAAACCAACTCCAATCGCAAGAGTTTAGGTTCTCTCTCTCTCTCCTACTAACTTGCAGTAATTGGGTTAATTTTACGTTTTTCTTTTATGGGTTTTTGAATTGGTAATGATTCTGTCCAGGGAAATGTTCTTCGATGTATTGGGGGTTTGATTTTGTTTGTTCTTTTTCTTTCCCCATCCTTCTTACAGCTTCTCGTTTTGTTTGTAAATTCTCAGGTACTGGAGCTGCGACGTCTTCCCCAGCTGCGCCGTCGACGGTATTTCTTTCTCGTTTTCTGTGGCAGTGTTTAGACTTCCATGAATGTCTACAGCATTTCTATTTTCTTTGGTTATTATGATGGAAAAGGTGTTAGGGATGTTTCGGGTTATGGGTTTGTGAAGTTTGGTTTTAGCAGACGTGGCAGCTTGAGAATTTTGGAAAATGAGAATGTTGCCATTGTTTTCCATTTTTTGACATATAATTTCTTCTCCAAAGAAAGGAAAAGGAACCATAAGTCTTACTTTTCATCTTGCTGAGAAAAAAGTAGAAATGAGAGAATAAATTATTGAATTTTGTTCCTAAAGATTTTTACCACTATGATATGTGTGGCAAAGGTGAGATTAAATGGCAATACTAGGTTACCTTCTTGTATTTCAAGTTTACGCTCTTAAATGCGTTATCGGCTTCACTTAGTAAGTGTATTCAATAAGATGTCAACCCTAGAAGGTCTTAGTATGTGTGGTGGTGGAATGACCAAAATTAAATGATTTGACTTTACATCAACGTGGTGCTTGCCTTGTAGAAGATACTCCACCGTTCAAGTGATTCATATGACCATGGATGGTGAAAGGGCTTAGGGATTAGATGAGCAAGAGAGTAAAGTAAGAGAGATCGAGATTGGGTATCCAATAATACATATATTTTCTGAACTGAAGATCTTACTTGTAGAAGTATGTTGTCTGGTTGAATTGTTTGATTTTGCATCAAGTGACCCAAACTTGTGGCAAGGTTTTGAAAGACAATGGTGGTACTTTGCTAAAGGGAAAGATTGTTGGGAATGCGATCAAAGTCTCATATTGGTTAGATAAGGGGAAGATCATGAGTATATAAGAGATGACAACTATCTCCATTGGTATGAGACCTTTTGGGTGGAACCAAAAGCAAAGCCATGAGGGCTAATGTCCAATGTGGATAATATCATATCATTGTGGAGATATGTGGAGTGTCTGCTATCCCCAACAATTGGTATTAGAGCCATGCCCCTGGTTTAACTATGTCAGTAGAATCCTTGGATGTTGAACAAGAAGTTGTGAGCCTCGAAGACATAGTCATGGTGGAGATTCGTGGTTGAGCTCTATTGAATTGGCGGTGTGCTTTGGAGAAAAGGAGTTGACCTGGATAAGAACCAGATAGATAGATGATGATTTGAGGGGAAGCTCAATGGTACTTTGTTCAAGGGGAGGAATGTTGAGAATGCAAACAAAGTCCCTCATTGACTAGAGATAAGAGAAAAATAATGAGTATGTAAGTGAGGACAACTGTCTCCATTGGTATAAGGCATTTTGGGTGAATCAGAAAACAAAGTCATAAGGACTTATGCCAAGAGTGGACAATATTATTCTATTCTGGAGATATGTGAAGGGTTCGTTGTCCTTAACAAACAAATTATCCCTCCAATCGACTTTACTTATCTAAGGAAGGGGTTACTAGGATAAATGGACATGTAGGAGTAGTTACTAATGATAAATAGTATATAAGGTTTAGTAGTTAAAAATAATGACAATTATATTCTTATGGACAAAGTGAGCATAGCTCAGCGGTAATTGACATGTACTCTCGAGGTCGAAGGTTCAAATCCCCATACCCCATGTTTGTTGTACTAAAAAATTAGTTATATGATTATGCATTTTGTGGAGAGAGCAGACCCTTCAAACGTCTGTGAACTATGTTAATCTCTTATCTCTACGTAAAGTAAAGAAGAAATACTACTTACTGCCTAACATGTTTCAAATCGTGAGGATGAAATTTTTGCAACCCATGATGTGGGGGACTTGGTTTTATATAGCAATTTGGATTTGATTTGAGGACCTATTATGTCTACGGATTTCCTAATTGGAACAGAAGTCTTCTCCATAATTTTTCCACTAAAGTACATAGGCTGATGCAGCCTGCAGTAGATGTGCTAGGTACACGAGGAAAAGAACTTCTCAAACGGACGTGCCTTGCCCTGTTTAATTAAGGGGTTTGGAGTTGCTTCAAGTTTTATTTTAAAGGCTATGGTTGTGGAGAGCTTTATATTTGTACATTCAAAACAATTTTTATGAACAAATACATTGATACTTTCTTGCTCTTGGTTTGCTTTGAATACTTTAGTGCAATTGATTTTAGATAATTGGCTAATTTTTATGTTTCCTTGAAATTGGAAGCCGCTTGGTGCGAGAACACAAAATGTGGGGCAAGGTCAAAGTAAGTTCTTTTATTCAGGCTTTTCTTCACCTTTGTATCCAGAACATTTTGATTTTGGTGATAGTGATGCTTGATATGCTTTTTCAACTGGCTTATTATGTCTTACATGTCTTTTTTCTACTTTTTATTGCTTAATTTTTTTTAATATAGGTCCAACATCAAGGAAAATCGGGAAAAAAAGAAGACGCTTCAAACCAGGGACAGTGGCATTGAGGGAAATACGGCATCTCCAGAAATCATGGAATCTGCTAATTCCAGCTAGCTGTTTCATCCGAGCAGTGAGTTTTTTTTTTTTTTTTTTTTTTTTTTTTTTTTTTTCTTCTTCTTCTTCATTTGGATACAAGGAGACCCTTGCATTTATGTTTTCACTAATTGATTTAAAGAGCCAAAAATAGTTAACAGAAATGGCCCGAATTTGGATACAAGGAGACCCTTGCATTTATGTTTTCACTAATTGATTTAAAGAGCCAAAAATAGTTAACAGAAATGGCCCGAATACAGACTCTAGATAAATGAAACTCCAAATATGAGAAAAAGTTCAGGAGAAAAGTTCTATATTTGGATTCATGCTCCCTCCTGACAAGCATTTGTAACCTGGTTTATGGCACTTCCAATGAAACCCATAACAGGGCATTGAAATCTGCTAAACCCCAGCCTTTATGCCATTTACAAAGTTCTTCTCTCTAGCCAAATGTTCCACAGGATAGTCTGAAAATCAGCTTGCTAAAAAGAATCCCCTTGTCCTCTAATCGGGCTTTGTTACTTTTGAGTTTTTAAAGAGCAAGAATATATTACTTGCTCATTTTGTTATTACTTCATATGTATTGCTTTGGAAATTTGATCACGTGATGGTAATATTTACCTTTGTAGGTAAGAGAAGTAAGCTACCAGTTGGCTCCACAGATTAGGCGTTGGCAAGCTGAAGCTTTACTAGCTCTTCAGGAAGTAATTGCTTCTTTTCTATGGTTTGGTCGAGTGAGCCTTGCTATATCTGTCTACACTAATCAGACGGATTGTGTGTTTCATTTCCTATATACTAGGAAGCAGCTTCTCTTCCTTTATAGTTTTTTTTTAATAATTTTTTTTTTATCATGACCAACGGTTTGCTGACAGTACTTCTGTTATTTGTTGAGTATGTTTTAAGTTTTTTTATGAAGAATAGTCTTCCTGATTCCCTTTTCTTTGGTTTCTTGCTTTCTTTACTGTACTTTGTCGCTGTAATTCACTAAGATTATTGAACAGTAGCTTCCTTTATGAGAATGTTCTTTGTTGTGTGAGTGTGTGTTTCCCCACTAGCTATTGTTTAATTCTTGGTTTCTATTAAAAGTTTTTGGTGTGGTGGTTTAGTACTTAGAAAATACCTTTTGTTTCCCCAAAACTTTCTATTAAGGAACATAGTAGAAATGTTGGTGGTTTTAGTTTAATATTTCGGGACTAGTGGTTTAAAGCGTCTTGTGTGTTTGTGTCATGACTTTACTTCAATATCTAACTCTGTGCCTCTAGGAACCTAAGCAAGTAACTGTGAAGTTTAGTTTTAAGCTTATCTTGTTCTCATCTAGTTCAGATGGTTGGATTTTGTACTATCCGTAACTGTAAATTCTATTTCCATTTAACAACTTGAATCACATTGTTCCTTAAAGATGAGAAAGATGTGAAAACATCAAACCTTCTCATGGTTCCTTTGAAGTTCTGGTTTGGACTTCTAGAACCTTTTCCCTCGACTTTTCTATCTACAAGCATTTAAAGTATGTTTAACAAGCTTTATCCTGTTGTCCATTTTTCTTAATCTTAAGTTTTTCTTGTCCTGTTTTTATTGATCATCGACTCACTGTTATTTCTATTTAGTGTTATTTACGAGATTATGAGAGTTAATTATCATAATATTTATTCACTTTTTTGTGCAATTGTATTATTATAATCTTGTTCGAGTTAGTTTCTTCAGTTTTTGCTGTTCTATAGAAAATGTCTCTTTTTTTCTGCAACGAACATCTTACCGATCTGATTCAGGTTATGCTGTATGTGCAATCTCAAATTGCATCACCTGTTTCTATGAATACTGATTGTGTTTTTTCAGAATCTGCTTGCGGTTAAGTTTTCCTAAGATCAAGTAAAATTGTACTATTAAACTTGCGTTTCTCTCATTCGTAGGCAGCAGAAGATTACTTGGTTCATCTATTTGAAGATACAATGCTATGTGCTATTCATGCCAAGCGTGTAACTATCAGTAAGTCAATTCTGGACGTGTCTGAATTTAGTTCCAAATCCAATTTTGATTATGGAATCTACCTTTTCTGTCAAAGTATTATTTATTTTAGGAAAAATATACACAATAGTCCTAATCTTTTGATTAATTTTTAATTTGGTCCTTATCTTTAGAATTCTCAACTCTACCTTTAATGTTTTGAAAATTCTAAATTAGGTCCTTTGTTAAAATTTGTTAAGAGAACATTGATTGATCATTAAATTATTATTTTATTAACATATTAGACACATATGCATGACACTCAAATGTTATTTGATAATGAGTCAAATTGGATTGATTTATCCTTAAAATTTGACTCACCCTCATCAAAACCTATTTTTTCCAAGTGGCATACTCACATGTCCAAATATGTTAAGAAAACAATTATTTAATTAGACTTGTGTGTGTAAAAAATTGAGTGCTTAACATTAACAGTCTCATAGCCACTGCACCAGCTTTCTCTTTGTACCTTTTTGGATGATACTATCTTTTATACCAGTACTACAAAGAGATTACTTTAAGAAAAGCAATAATAATGAAATCTATAGTGTGGTTAAGACAAGAGAACACAAGTCATTCAATAATATAGTGAAAAGACACTTTTGTTTGGATGTCCTAAGTTTCTAACCGAAAAAGATAGGAAGAAAAAAGAAAAAACCAAGACTGTTTAGTTAAAATACATGATGTTTTCATATGGTATGAAAATTGAGGTTTGGTTTTGCATAAATTTAATGATTGAAGTAACTTTTGAAATTAGAACTCGTAGATTCAAATTAAAGATAAGGCACTAAACTGAGGGGAAAACAATTTTCCTTTCTGTTTCAGTTAGACTCTGTTGATGACATTTGATTTTACCACACAACGGTCAAAGATCCAAAAGCAAGCATCACTTCTTTTGGCTCGAGGTCATATGCTTCTTTAAATAGCTTCACGTGTTAGGAAATGATTATGGATTGTTTGTACATTAGAACCGAACACTCCCAGGTTCGATAATCAGTAACTTTTGTCTTGTAAAATAGTTGGACTTGGACATTACATTACAATACCACTGTGTTAAGTTCCAAGTCTCTGCCTCATTCTAGACCTTATTCTCTTGTCATCTTCCCAGTTGTTCCTATTGATCCTCTGAATGTTATCCATTTCCTTTGTTCTTTCTATGCAGTGAAAAAGGATTTTGAACTGGCACGCCGATTGGGAGGGAAAGGGAGGCCATGGTGACAAGAGATGTTCATTAGAAAGAGTAGCTGTTGTAGCAACACCGACGTTACCGCATTAATCAGTATGATAGAATTCCAGCAGTTGATTGCTAGTAATCAGTATATTTCTATATGTAGAAATTAGGTGGTAGACAAGACCAAAAGTACTTCTGTTGCCTAGCACCATTTATGCTGCAGCCTCCCAAGTTCCAAACTCACATCTGGATCGAATCTAACTAGAAATATGTAGCTTATGTTAGCTATCTTGATAGAGATAATAGGATCTATTCAGCTTTGATGTGGCCATTCTGACTTCTAAGTTGCCATCACTGCTTCAAGATGAAGATATAGGTGACAACTTCGGCAGTTAATTTGTGATTTGTAACTTTGTTTCATTATGTTATCAGAATTCAACATTTTGCTGGCAGCTATGCAAATACAAGACACCATTTTTTGGTCGGCTCAAACTCTAAAGCAGAAAAAGAAACTAGAGAAAAGATGGATTTATACTCCTAACCTTTGGTGGTTGTATAACTTAAAATGCGAAACTAATAGTTGTATCAATTTAAACTCTAAAGTTTCATAAGTGAATCAATTTAGACATTATGTTGGATTTTTTTTTTTTTTTTTTTTAAATATTGAGAATGTATAACTTTCACCTTTGTATAAAGGCTTCCTTACATGCAAGGATTAACATAAATTAGAGAGATGTTGGAATCAAATAGACAATACAAATATTTCATTAGTATGAGCGATTTTTCATTCTTTCATCTTCCTCTATTTTTCTCTGCTTATTTGGAAAGAATTTGTGTGATAATATTTCTTGCTACTTTGATGGGATTTTGGGAGAAGAACTTTATTTAGGTGATTTTGAGCTGAGTTCAAATGAAATCAAGTGAGAATATCTATAAATCATTAATGAATAATTTGAATTCATTCACTTATGAAGGTTTAAAGCTTAATTGATACAACTATTAGTTTAGAGGTGGAGGATTCGAACCATTGATCACATAGTCGAGAATATATGCTTTATGCCAGTTATGGTCATTATGGTAAATTTAAAATTTATCGTTCAATGACTTGAATTTTATTGTAACGCCCTAGGCCTAGGATTCAAAATTAGGATTTGGCACCTGATGGCATTGGCATTTGCTACCCATATGTATGAACTGAGAGTGAAGATTGTCTCCACAAACCAATACAAGTCCTTTCAGTATACTTTGTTCTCACTCACATGTTTTATAGAAAAATTCATAAGAGGTCACCCGACATAGGATTTCATCAAGCCAAACATACTTAACTTTGAAGTTTTTGCAATTGAGCTATAAAAAATAAAGGTGCACCTTGTTGATATGGTATAAATAGTAACTATAATTTCTTTTTAGTCTTTCTCATATTTGTGTATCCTTAAGATCCCTTTCATTTGATGTAGGTTCAGTTAATTCATGTATCTCTTCTTTACTTGGGCGTTACATGCCCTACCAGCTTTCGTCTTAGTTTGTCCCCACATCACATCATACTGGGAGAGGAGAGGTCTTGCTCTATACCATCTGTAATGTCTCAAGTCCAGGATTCGATACTTGATGGCCCCAACATTCCCTTGCATCTTAACTACACTACCTATACTACCTACTTGTTTGAATTGCTTTTAGGAGTGAAGATTGTCGTCATAAACCAACATAGATCCTTTGAGCATGCCTTGTCCTCACTCATATGCTTCCTAAGAAAAATTCTCATGAGGTCATCCAACATATGATTTTACCAAGCCAAATACACTTTACTTTGGAGTTCTTACAATTGAGTCATTGAAAATGAAGGTTCACATTATAGGTATATATTTAACTTTGGAGTTCTTACGATTGAGTCGTTGAAAATGTCTTGTCCCCACTTATATGCTTTCTAGAAAATCTCTCTCTTCGTCTAAAAAATCTCTGACATCATTTAAAAGAAAAATGGATTTTCTTTCAAAAAATAGAAAAATTTAATTAATTAGGTTTAGATTTTGTATAGATAAATGATAACAAATTAAGACAAAATCAATCACCGTGTTTTATGAATGTAGATTATTTTTCTTCGACAATGGAAAATTCAACTTAATATAATTTCAAAAATTAAGACAAAAGAATACACAATTTACAATGAAGGGATAAAGTTACAAAAAGTTTCTCCTTATTGTTTTTTTTTTAATAGGAAACAAGTTGTGGCTTTTTAAAGGAAAATAAAAAATATTTTTTTTTTAAAAAGGAAAATAAAAAATAAAATATATCCAATTAAGTTGAGGCACAAAATAAAAATAAAAAAAATATATATTTAACTTTAATATTTATTTAATTTAAAAACAAAAATAATAAATTTAAAAAACAATTTCAAACGAACTGAAAACGCTGAACAAAATAGGCAGAGTTTTCCTCTTATAAATAATTTTTTGTTTTTTTTGAAATACTCTTATAAAGAAATTAAAATTTCAAAGATGACTAGATTTATACATATTATTGAAAATTAACATAAATAAAAAAAAAAGTTAAAGGAACAAAAAAAAAAAAAAAAAAAAAAAATCTATCCGACCCGCAATAAGCAATAACATATTAACATGTCTGTTTTTCTTTAAAAAAAGCTCAGCCCACTTCTTTAGCCTAAAGTGAATAAAAGAAGAAGGAAACCCTGAGTGTCGCCGCCGTCTCAGCAGCTCTTTCACGCCACTTCTTCTTCTTCACGCTGTTTCCTCCTCCGTTTCAGCAGCTCGGTGTCGCCGCCGCCTCTCTCCCGTTCACTGCTGACGCAGCCGTCGTCTTTCTTCCGCTCGTGCCGCCGCCACCGTCGTCTTTCTTCCGTTCGTGCCGCGGTAGCCTCCCTCGTTTTTCTACTCCCTTGCCGTCACTGGTATTTTCCCAATCTCCATCTATGTCTTTTTGGTTACTTGAAAAACACATTAGAACTTGTGTAATGAAAGAATAGAGGAGTTGTTTGATTTTCTTTTTTATAATAGCAATAGCCGAATAGTAACAGAAAAACGGGAACAAAAACGGGAGACTGTTCTCGAGGGCACAATTGGTACATATACGATGGAAAGATGGTTTTGAGAGGCTGCATTTTTTTTTTCCTTTGACAACATAAGACACTGCATTCTTGGCAGAGAGAAAAGGAATTGGATTGGAAAAAACCAAACCATATCGAAGGTATTGCATTTGTTTGTGAATTGTTCTCCCTTCCATCAGTCAACTCAAATTAGGACTTAGTTTGATGGTAGATTATAATAGATGTTGATGAGTTATTGGATTAAAATGTTTGGTAGGGAGCCAATGAGTCGTTTTTTGAAAATTGAACTCGTTTCTTGAAATTCTCTAATGAATGGTGCTTTGAATGAAGAGAGTCCATAGGTTATTGTGCAATAAAAATAAAACTGTAATAGATGTTGATTAATTATTGAATTAAAATATTTTGTAGAGAGCCAATGAGTCGTTTTTTGAAAATTGAAGTCATCTCTTGAACTCTCTAATGAACGGTGCTTGGAATGAAAAGAGTCCATAGTTTTTTTTTTTTGGTAATAAAAATAAGATTGTAATAGATGTTAATTATTTTGTAGGAAGTCAATGAGTCGTTTTTCAAAATTTGAAGTTGTCTCTTGAAATTCTCTAATGAATGGTGCTTGGAATGAGAAGAGTCAATAGGTTTTTGTGTAATAAAAATACGATTATAATAGATGTTGATGATTTTTTTTTTTTTTTGAGGAGATAGATGTTGATGATTTTGTAGGAAGCCAATGAGTCGTTTTTTGAAAATAGAAGTTGTCACTTGAAATTCTCTAATGAATGGTGCTTGGAATGAGAAGAGTCCACATGTTTTTGTGTTATAAAAATAAGATTATAATAGACGTTGATTATTTTTGTGTTAATTAATAATGTATAGTCAATTGAAAAGCTAGCTTGGTGGGGTTGTGGGACAACTATCTTGACCCAATCCGCTTTCTCTTTTCCATCTTGCATTTTGTCCTAACTCCAATCTATCCAATAGAATTAGGTAAAATAGGCATATGTTAAAAATTTGGAGAGAAAAATAGGGAGATAAAGTTTCTCTCTATAGCCACTTTTATATATAGTATATAGTATATAGATATAGATATAGATATAGATAAAGGGTATAATAAAAAAAGAGGAAAAAAAAACCATAACTTGAAGTACCCTAAACCCTTTCTTCTTCCTTTCACTCTCTCTCTGACTCTCCTCTCTTTTAACAGCTCTTGCCGTCGCTGTCACCTTCACCATTGCCGCTGTTGTCGTCACTGGTTCTCTCCCGTTATTTTTAGTCGTGTAAACCTTGCTACTTGAAGGCCATAATTCTCTTTCTCTGAGAGAAGGATCAGATTTCATATTACTTGTTCTTCACCTTTGTTTTCGGTCCTATTCACCAATGGTGCTGAATAAGAGGAATAGGGATAGGCTTCGAAACCCGCAACCTTTTCTCACGGAAGACGATTACCCGGTGCCCAACAAGAAAAATTCTAAATCAAGAAAGTGTCATCATCAGGAGGATGAGACACTTTTATCCTCTGGGATGAGCTCCAAGATATTTAGAGAAGCTCGTATTCAACAGAAAGAGAATGAAATTGAAGCTAGAAACCAACTTCAGGCCAACCCTTTCTTCGAGCTCCCTGATGAAGAGCATCCCAAGGACGATGAGGGCGACATTGATGATTTTCCTGGATTCTCTGAAACTCAAACTCAAATTGGTTCTTATGAGGAGGTAGCGTAACGTTGCCATATATATGAATTTGATATAATGTGCTTTAGGTCTTTGGTTATATTGGATTTCAATTGATTTTTTTTCCTCCAAATTATCTATTGTATCAGGAGGACATTGCTGAGGAAGATGAGCGATTAGTGGAAGCTTTTTTGTCAAAGGATGTAGGGCCACAACATACTCTTGCTGACCTTATTGTTAGGAAAATCAAAGAAAACGATGCTATAGTCTCGTCAGGTCTAGATATGTTTTTAATGTTTAACCAGTTTCAGTTTGGTGATACGTTTTATAACAGTTGATTCATGTTGTTATTTCATTGCCATTGATGTTTGTGAATGCAGATGCACAGCCTTTGCCAAAATTAGACACCTCAGTCATAGACTTATACACAGGGTATAAAATCTGTCAATGTTGTTGATGTTATTTAAAAGAAGAAAGTTGGGATATATTTATGAGCTGAGTTGAAATATTTTATGCAGGGTGGGAAAATCTCTCAACAAGTATATGGCTGGAAAAGTACCCAAAGCTTTCAAGCGCATCCCTTCCATGCCGCTTTGGGAGGAAGTTTTATATTTAACCGAGCCTGAAAATTGGTCACCAAATGCAATGTTTCAAGCCACAAGAATTTTTGCATCCAATTTGGGAGTAAAAAAGGTGGAGAAATTCTATAAGCTGGTTCTTCTTCCAGCAGTAAGGAAAGACATTCAAAAGAATAGGCGGTTACACTTTGCCTTGTATCAAGCATTGAAAAAGTCCCTGTATAAACCCACTGCCTTCTTCAAAGGAATTTTGCTTCCTCTTTGCGAGGTATGTAATTCTTAGCCATGACAACTTATGTCCATTTATATTTTTTCATTTTTTTTTGATAAGAAACTTAAGTATATTAGAAAACAAAAGAGAAACAGCCTAAACGCTCAGGGAGAGGGTTCCCCTACCGCTAAATAAGAGCTTTCCAATCCTTAATTATCATGAAAAGGCTGTAATTAATTACAAAAGAATTTCCTGTGATTAGAACACCACCTAGAAGCAGTAAGCTGTACATTTATTTCTTCTTGAATTTAGCTTTGTTACTTTCTTATTCATTCTAAAGTAGCTTATTTTAGCATATTAAATTTTATTGTGGGAAGGGGTGAATCAACCAATATGGTAGATGCTCCTCACCATATTAGATGTGGCTAGTGATCACGAACTTTAAAGTCTTTTGAAGTTTTGGACGCTAGTAAATTGATAAAAAAGGATTATTAGGAATAATAATTAATGATAGTTGTATTTGGAAAAGTTTTATTACTAGAAGGGAGGTTATACTCCCTGGGTTTTCTCATAGGGCTTATAGGGATTTTTCCTAATTTATCCTTAACCTCAAAGATATTTAAATTGTTTTTAGTATATGCCTTAAAATTTTGATCATTTCCTCTTTATCTTTGCAAACAATCATTGTATCATCGGTAAATTGGAGATGGGATACTTGAACCGCGCCATTTCTCACCAAGGAACCTTGAAAATCACCATTGAATAGTTCATTTCTTAGCAACCTGCTCAAAGCAAATTAGTAAAAATAGAAAGGGTAACAAAGGATACCTTTTCCTTAATCCTCATGAAGACCTCTTGGTCTTCTATTGAGGAAGATGGAAAATTTTGTACCAAATATGGACCCTTTGATCAATTTTATCCATCTATCCCCAAACCCTTTTAATTTCAATATTTCGATTAAAAATTCCCATTCCATCCTATCAGAGGCTTTTTCTAGATCCAAATTGAATGTACATCCTTTCATTCTTCTAATTCTATAATTGTCCACTGCTTCATTTGCCACAAAATATTGGGTCAATGATTTGTCTTCCTTTGATAAAAGCACTTCATGAAATTGTAGCCTGATAATACCGTTTATAATCTTCTGTAACTACTTTTGCTATTGTTTTGTACACACTGGTCACTGAACTTATGGGTCTATATAGTCTTTAACTCCTCTTGCTTTCTCCTTTTCACCTTCATTCTGCGCTGTATATAGAAAGTGATATCTCAGCAGTGTGTAGAGCTCTTAATTTTATTGCTCAAGTGAAATTAAGGTGTTCTAATGGAACCTTGGTGCTTTCTTTCTACAGTCTGGAACTTGTAGTCTGAGGGAGGCTGTGATCATTGGGAGCATTATTGAAAAGGTTACGATACCTGTGCTTCATTCAAGGCAAGTCATTAAGTTTTGTATCAACTTTTATGTTATTTTTAGAATTTCTTTCTTGAGATCAGGTACGGACAAACATGAAACGTTTTTTGCAAGTTGTTTAATTGACGATTTTGGATTTGTCTTCCTTCGCAGTGTTGCATTATTCAAGCTTGCAGAGATGGAATATTGTGGCACGACAAGGTATTATAATTGTGAACTCATGCTAGTGGTATTGTGCATAATTGCATGTGTTTGTTTATTCTCGTTAGGTGAAAGTTGCAAGATGAAATATTGTGGTCAACAAGTAATTATTATGAACTCATGCTAGTGGTGTTGTGCATAACTCTGTTTTATTCTCATGAAGAGGTGAAAGTAGAGTTGTGTTTAGTGAGTATTGTGGACAAGTCAATGAACTCTGAGCTTATGCCAGTATGTGGCATACTTTTCTGTTATATATTCTTGCACAATAAGTTTCCTTTTTTTTATTACATCTTTGATAAGAAATGTGAAAATTCCATTAGGAAACAAAGAACCAAAAGGTAACAACCTAAAGGGCCAAGGGACAATGAGGAAAGTGGAGTTATTACGAAAGGATTTGTGTTAGCTACTCCAATTAGAGGCCACGAACCGCACAAGATCACAAAAATAAACAAAAAAATTGGACTTATCTTTGAACATTCTATTGTTTCTTTCTTTCCAAATCAGCCACAAAAATAGCTTTAACCATATTAGACCCACAACACCTTTGCTGTGCCTTTCAACCCCTAGCCAAGCCGGCGGTTTTTTTTTTTCCTCTTTCTTTTTAAATTAATAATAATAAAATCCCTTCTGTTTTTTGGTGGTCCCTTTTTGTTGGCTGGGCCTCTTTCACTTGGATGCAATTAAAATGTATTTTATATTTGATGCACGTGGCTTTATGCATCTTTTATTGATGATAAATTGCATTTTAACTATCTAAATACATCTTTAAGTTTTAATTTTTACTGGAAAAACCTTATTTGAAGTACCCTATGTTAGAAGATCGGGAAGAGAAATTTTTTTATTTGAAAGAATGAAAGAAATAAGCTTGTTATCAATCATGATGGTAAACAAGGACTCATGAAGTCCATGCTAGAACTTGCTCTGTATATAGGGGGGGGGGGGGGGGGGATTATCATATCTTTGCCAGTATTTTTGTACATTTTGGATTACTGATGAAATTAATTTTTGTTTGTAAATTTCTGTGGCTTAATTGTTTAGCTATTCTTTTTGACATGGTTTTCTGTGTATGAACTTGCTCTGTATATGGGAAGGGAGAAGGTAATACAGTGCCAGATGTTCTAGAATTGGTGTGATAAAATTTCTTTGCGCAATACCTAACTGGTCGCTTCATTTAATTATGGCAGTTATTTTATTAAGCTTATCTTGGAGAAGAAATATGCATTGCCATACCGTGTAGTTGATGCAGTCGTCGCACATTTTATGAGATTTCTTGAAGAGACGCGAGTCATGCCTGTAATATGGCACCAGTCACTGCTTGCATTTGTGCAGAGGTTAGTATTTTTTTTTCTTGCTATCTTTGCCCATTTCAGACTTGTATTTTTTCTTGTTATCACATATACATTACAAATTAAGAAGTTTGTGTATAAATCATTAAAACTTTACATTAATATTTTGTTATGTGTTATGAATACCCCCTCTTTTTTGAATACCGTGGTGTCACTTGAGATTACATTTTTAGTTTTGCGAACATCTCATTGCAGGTATAAAAATGAACTTCGGAAGGAAGATAAAGCAAACATTAGACTTCTTCTTCAAAGTCATAGGCACAAGGATGTAAGACTGAATTCTTTTGCTATGTAGATCCACAAATGTTAATGTTACTTTCCAGTATGGTATCAAGTTACCTTAATTAATGTGCCTTTTGGAATGTAGGTTACTCCTGAAATTGTGAGGGAACTAAATAATAGCCGCAGTCGTGGTGAGAAGGACACTACTACAAATATCCTTTGAACATAGTAAAATCTCGTATTGTTAGTGTTAAATATTTTTCTGCAGGCAGGAGATTAATCTATAATGTGTATGTTTTATGATATGATTTTTGTTGGCCATCAAAATTGTCACTTGCCAAAACACCATAAATTAGGCTAAATTATCAATTTGGTCACTATAGCTTAGAAGTCTCATTTTGGTCCATGTGTTTTTGGAAGTTTCAATTTGACCCCTACAGTTTATTCGAATTGAAACCATTAAATACTTGACATTTTTTCTTTTATTTACGTGGCAAAGCTGATGATCTCTATTTGGTTTACTGTATTAAAATTCAGTGCTAGAGTGAAAAATAGGGGAAAATGGGTTGATCTTGTTGGGTGATGGTTTAGGAGCGTTTTGTGAGGTTTAACTAGGGGTGTTCATCGGTCGGTCGGTTTTCCAAAAATCTGGAAACCGACGACTTTCGATAGGTGCTGCCAGCCGACCGACCGAACGGTCGGTTCGGTCGGTTTTTTTTTTAAGATCATGAGAATTGAGATGAAGAACGGCGGTCGGTCGGTTATGTGTAAAATCGGTCGGTCGGTAAGTTATGTGTTTTTTTTAAAAAAATGGTTTTTTTATATATAAATATATTGGGCGATCGGTCAGTTATGTATAAAGTCGGTCGGTCGGTTATGTGTTTTTTTTAAAAAAAATGGGTTTTTTTTTTTTTTTTTTTTTTTTTTTTTTTTTTATTATTTTTTTTTTATTTTTTTTTATATATAAATATATTGGTCGGTCGGTTATGTGTAAAATTGTTTGGCCGACCGACCGACCTCCCCAATTTAAGAACCGACACCGACCGACTTGGTCGGCTAACCGACCGACCGCCGTCGGTTCGGTCGGTTTCGGTCGGTCGTGTCGGTTTTCGGTCTGAAGATGAACACCCCTAGGTTTAACCAAACTATAGGACCAAATTAGAACTTTTAAAACCATATGGATCAAAGTGAAATTAAGTTTAAATTGTTAGGGGCCAAGTTCGTATTTTAATCTATAAATTATCGTTGCATGATGGTAGCACTGGATACATGTTTTGATGAGATGGGGTTGATCTATCCTGTGTTTGATTATAGTTATTCATGTTTAAGGAGTTTGTTCCTTGACTAGCTTTTACCTCCAGCTCCTGTGACTAAACCTGTGGAAGAGGACAGGTTCAATATTCCACAAGTTCCAATGGAAGAGGATTAGAATGGATCCATTGCTCTGCTGTGGCATCAGCCTCAACATCGTTGGTGCTCAAAATTTTGCAGTTGAGAATTGAGATGATAATATTTGTAAAGATTAATTTAGATATTCACATCGAGATCACATTTTGGAAAAAAAGATCTGTCTTTTTATATAAATAGGTTTGGGAAGATTGTATTTTTCACCTAATGTGTTGTGTTGCTCAATGAGTCCATTTTAATGTAAAATTTGAAAGTTTTGATTAGTTGCTTGATTCCTTTTGAAGATTTCTATCCATGAGTAGTTTTATGGTTGAATAAGATTTTTTGTAGTAGATGTTGTAGTATAGGGTTGTTGTATTGGGTTTAGAAATTTGTTGTATAGGGTTTAAAATAATGTTTTCTCTAAAGAGTTATCATCTTTGTTAAGGACCAATTTGAATTTGTAGTCAAATTTCAAATAAAAAAATAAGTTTTTGAAAATTATGACTCCATTTGTTAAGGCCCCGTTTGATAACCATTTCGTTTTTGGTTTTTGGTTTTTGAAAATTGTGTTTGTTTTCTCTCAATCTTCTTACAATGGTTTCCATTTTTGTTAAGGAGACATTTGAGTTCCTAGCCAAATTCCAAAAACAAAAACAAGTTTTTGAAAACTACTTTTTTTTGTTTTCAAAATTTGGCTTGGTTTTTGAAAACATGGGAAATGATGTAGATAAAAAACAAAGAAGCTTGTGGATAAAAATAGTGTTTATAGGCTTAATTTTCAAAAACCAAAAACAAAAAACGAAATGGTTATCAAACGGGGCCTAATCTTTTGGTTTTTGAATTATGGCTTCCATTTGTTAATCTTTTGGTTTTTGAATAGTATGTTTGTTTTCTTCAAATTTCCTCATAATGGTCTTCATTTTTATTGGGGAGGTATTTGAATTTTTAACCAAATTTCAAAAACAAAAACAAACGACTTTTTATTCGTTTTAAAACTCGATTTGGTTTTAGAAAATATGGGGAGAAGGTCACAAGCCAAAGAAACTTATGTGGAAGTAGTGTTTATAAAGCATAATTTTTAAAAACAAAAAACCAAATGGTTATCGAATGGGATCTATTTTTTAGTTTTCAAAACTTTATTTGGAAAAAGGTAGACAACAAAACAAAGAAACACGTAGGTGGAAGTTGTTTTGTTCTTTTGGAAGAGGAGAGAAAAGTGAGAACACAAAAAGACAAAGGAAAAAAGAACCAGATAGAAATCCACGTGCAAACACATTTCTCTTTAACAAACTCCCTGTTCTCCTACTCTATTAGATCTGACGAACTGTAGTGCCCAAGGGGGACCTTCTTCAATCCAGACACCATCGACGCGATTGCTTTGGGCATGGACGATTAGTGCGTTGGCAGCTTGGTTTGATTCTCTAGAGGCTAGAAGAACCCTCCCATCTCCCCTGAATTTCTATAGAATTTGATGTCTTCAAAGAGATTCTCGGTTTCATTCTCATAACTTTTGATTCCTTGAAACAACTGCCACACTAGGAGTGAATCGGTTTCCACCCAAATTGGATGAATTCCGGTTGAGTTTGCTAGTTTGACCCCTTTACGAATGGCTAGAGCTTCAACCATTTCTATTGATCCCAGAAATGGACCAACGAACTGAGTTGCTGCTATCACTTCTCCGTCTTCGTTTCAAATAATAATTCCTCTGTCGTGCACTCCATCTTTGATAGAAGCATCGATATTGACCTTGTAAGTATTCCTTTCTCGTGCCATACACCTTTCCTTCTGATCTGGAACATTTCTTGTGCTAGTAAAATCTGTTGCTTGTGGATTCACTCTATTCTAATCTGTAGTATTCCTAACTTGATTCTCCTTTATGCTTGTTGCTTTGAATTCGTCCAGGTAGTTTAGAGCTTTAGTAATAGGATCGTCCTTTGGGATTTTGTTTGGGTTATGAATTCAGAAGTTCCTATTGTTCCACATTGCCCATAGAATTATTGAGAATTCTTCCAATTTCGCTAAATGGTTAGAATTTCACGAGCCCTACAAGATAAATGGAGAATATCAGTATAAATGAAGTCTAAAAACTTACCTAAAGGTTGCCAATTTGTCCAAAGCTTTTGGACTTTTTTGCAGGTCCAAAGATTATGAATCTCTGTTTCCGTCTCCACTTTGCACTTTGGGCAATAGGGTAGAGTCTCCACTTGCTTCCGCTCTAGATTAGAGAATGTAGGCAACACATTATTGCAAGCTCTCCATATGAAAATTTTAACTTTATGTGAGATATAGCTTCCAAAGAATTTTTCACCATTTCAATCTTGAGGATGAATTGGATGAAGAGGTTTCATGATTGGTCCAGGCTAATTTGTATTCACTTTTGATGGAGTACTTTCCCTTTTTATCAAAGTTCCAAAAATGCGTATCAGTGGTTTCCTTATGAGGTAGGGGGATGCTTTGGATAATCATGCTATCCTCTTCATTGAAGATCTCGTTAACTAACCAAGTATGCCAAGATCCATTTTTTGTAATCAAATCCTTAACATATCGACACATTAGAGGCCTTGGTCTTGAAAAACACTTTGAAAGTTGATTCTCTCAGAATCCATGGATCATTATATATGTCTATATTCGCACCATTCCCAATTTTCTACCTTCCTCCTTTCATAGCTAGTTCTCGACCCCATAAGATACTTCTTAGACATAGGAAGGTCTCCAACCAACCTTTGCTTGGAGAAAAGTGTTATGAGAATGATACTTTGCTTTCAACACCCGACTAAGGAGAGAATATGGGTGCTGGGTGCTTCAAGATTTTCCATGTGTGTTTAGCTAAGAGAGTTTGATTGAAAATATGGATGTCCCAAAATCCCAGTCCACCTTGTTCTTTTGGAATTGTCATCTTCTTCCAACTAACCCAGTGTATCCTTTTACCTTTCTTTGATCAGCTCCCCCACCAAAAGTTTGCAACAAGCCGATTAATATCATTACAACAACTCAAAGGTAACTTGAAACAACTCAGTGTATATGTTGGAATTGCCTGTGCCACCATTTTGATTAGAATTTCCTTTCCTGCTTTTGAAAATAATCTGCCCTCCCACCCTTGCAAAACTTTGTTAACTTTATGCTGGATATATTGAAAATTCAAACATTTTTCCTTTTTCAAAGAAGATGGACATCAAAGATAAATTCCATGATCAACCACCACTCTAACACCAATGATATCGATGATAAGAGATTTGGGTAACTCTCGGACTCGTGCTCCAAACAAAACTGCAGATTTTTGGAAATTAATCAGTTGTCCTGAAGCCTGCTCATACACTATCAATATATGCTGAATCTCTTGAGCGTCTTCTGGTTTATAAAGAAAAACAAGCTATCATCTGGAAAAAAAAAAAGAAAAAAAAAAGTGAGTAACAGAAGCATAGAATGGTTATAAGCTTAATTTTTCTAAAACAAAAATCAAATGGTTATTAAATTGGGTGATTTGTGAATTTTTGTTAGTTATTTTGTGTGCTTTATTGTTTGATTCATGGATCTTCAAATTAAACATTTGGGCTTGTTTTTAGTGATTCTTAGTCAAGGATGTTGTGCGGCTATGTGTCTAGGCCAAGTGAAGCCTTTTAGTTCGGACAAAATTTTAATACTAGTATAGTACACCCTCTGTTCACACTATAATTTTGTCTTCATAAACATATTTTTAATATTGATGGACTCCACATCATTTTTCAAATGACGATGACGTGAAAAACAATAAATGAAGGGAGTATCCATACTAGTACTAGAAAATTTTCCAGACATTGCAAGTAGTAATGTTCCTTGTCAAGTCAAAGTTGGGTAATGCAATGATCGGTTACTAGTCTTTTGATTCCATGTATAATGTAAAGTAAGTTTAATCACGAGTGATTGTATTGCCAAGTGACTTCATGAGAATTGGCTATGCAATTTCTTTTGTAAAATATGTAATCTTATAAATAAAGTACCCAAACAAATTTTTTCGTTTTGTTTATTACATTTGAGTCTCTCTCTCTAGGAAATAATAGAAAATAATTTAGTTTCTTTATTTATAAAAGATACCTTTTTACAATAAATCGAGTGGAATGTATGTATCTCACTTACTTCTCTTGGGATATAACAACCAATTTGAATATAGTCCATTTGTTGAAATATCTATAATTTTTTCTAAGGTTAAAAAATAATAAGTAAATATATTAAAATAATAAATAAATACAATATATATATTGATTTATTATTTCTCAAATTCATTTTTTTTTTTTTTTAATTTCTTACGACAAGAAGAGGTGAGGAAGGAGAAAACTCCTGATTTATTAATGAAATATAAGGTTATCTATAGAGTGATGAACTTTGGTGCTCCAAATCCCACATTGGCCCATCGGATAGACTTTAAATACAACAAATGTATCTAGAGAAATTGGAGTAGGTAGTATAAAATGAACATCCCATTCCATAAAACAATTGGAAAAAAAAAAAGAAATTTGATCGCACGTGCAGTTGATATGCCAGTGGCGGATCCAGAACGTCATGCCAGGGGGCCTATATAGAAGTATGGAAAAATATCAATTTTAACCCTAAAATTGATAAGGTGTTTCAATTTTAGTCTGTGTACTTCCAATAAAGTTTAAAATCGGTACCTATTGTAAGTTTAAGGTAATTTTTATCAAAATTTGTTAAATAATAATAATAGTTTTCATAAATAAGAGACACAATGTGAATATCTTTTTAAAATTTATAGAAAAAATATTAATAGAGACCATTTTTTTAATAGAAAAATTAATAATAAACTCACTAGGATCAATTTTACGCTTTATTAAAAGTACATAGACTAAAATTGAACATTTGAAAGTACAATGACTAAAATGGAATAAAACCTAAAGGACCAAAATGATATTTTGAACACATTGATATATGTTAATATTAGTTCAAATATTTTGATATTAAATTGGTTAATTATAAGTTTAGTGATTAAATTTTCAAGATTATGCTCAATAAGTCACTGACTTTAAAAAGATTCTATTAAGTCCCTAAACTTTCACTTTTCTGTCTCATAGGTCTCTAAATTTTCAGATTTGTATATAATAGATTATTGAACTAAAAAAAAGTCTATTAAGTTATAAATCTATTAGACATTAAATTGAAAATTGAAGACTTATTAGATACAAAATTGAAAGTTTAAAGATCAATGACATGTTTTTTTAATTCAAAAAGCCTACAACTAAGGGGCCGTTCGTTTGATAACCATTTCATTTTCTTTTTTTGTTTTTGTTTTTCATTTTTAAAAAACAGGGGTGTTTGATAACTATTTCTGTTTTTTGTTTTCTGTTTTTTAAAAACGTTTTTGAAATTATAAGCAAATTTTAAAAACAAAAAAAAGTAGTTTTTAAAAAATATTTCTGTTTTTCAAAAACTCATTTTTCTTCTAATGCTTATTTTTCTCTTGTTTTACCTATCTCTCTCCTACAAATTCCTTTTTCTATTTTTTTTCTCTATAACTTATCTATTTCAAAAAACTTATCGATAGCTTTTCGCTCCTTAATAAACATATTCTAATTTTTCTTTTGAAAAAAAAATTCTCCAAAATTTTCTATCGCTACAAATTTTCTTTATTTTTCTAATTTATCGTTATTTCTTTGGCATATCTTTTACTCTTAACCTTACTATCTCTCTAAAATTTCTCTTCTTATTTAAGTTTTTTTTTTTTTTATCTAAAATTTATCGCTTTTACTCTAACTTTTTTTCTATTTTTCTCTAATTAATATCTTTTCTCGAGTCTAACTAATATTCTCTCTCTAAAAAGTTTCTTTCACCTATCTAAATTTTCTATGTTTAACTTTTCTCTCGTCTTTTCAAAGAAAAAAAAAATCTCTTGAAAACATTTATATTTGTGTCTCTAAATTTTTGTTTCAACGTCTCTACACATTTTTCTCTCTCTAAAACATCTTTTCATCTTTCTAATTTTTAAAAAACTGAAAACCAAAAACAGTTATCAAACAAGGTTGATTTTCTATTTGTTCTGTTTTTTAAAAACAGAAAACAAAAACACAGTTATCAAACATACATGGTTTTTGTTTTTAAAAAACAGAAAACCAAAAACAGAAAAACCAAAAACAAAAAACTGAAATGGTTATCAAACGGGGCCTAAAATTCAAAAATATTTTTATTGTTCCATCTTTATTTGACTTCAAAAAAGAAAAATAAAATTAAAAAATAATTATAATAAACACAGGTTTATTATTATTTTATATTTATGAATACAAAGAATAAATTTAAATTTATACTATTTTAAAATATAACAAACATTACTTAAAAAAATACAAAAGAAAAACGAAAAAAAAAAAGAAAAGAGAAAACACACGAAAAAGGTAACAGAAAAAAAGAAAAGAAAGCGAAAACGAGAAAAAAAAGAAAAGAAAAACAAAACGAAAAGGAAAAAAAAAAATATATATATATATAAAACTTCCGTGAGGAGGAGCTTGAACCTGAGACGAGAGAAATATCTGAGGGCTTTGACCATAACAACACGGCAAAATATTATAAATTAATTTGAATTTCTAATATTAATTTAATATGGGTAAAAGTTGAGGAGGGGCTCGAGCCCCTCTGGGCCTATGCTACCTCCGCCACTGTGATATGCTCTAAATTTTGATTTTACCCCTAACAACAAAATCACATACCCACCCTCTAACTTATGGATGATATATCTAAACATCCCTCTAAATCTGGTTGGATATGAAATTTAAAATTCAAATACCAATCTTTTTCCTCCTTTTTCATGAGACCAGCCAGCCATGTATTACCTTTTTTTTTTTTTATTCAATTATGTTTTAGTTTAAGTTGTTGTTTTGTTCATCAAGTTTAGTCGTTGTATTACTTTCATTCAAAACTCAAGTGTACTCATTCATCTCTTTAATATGAATTCAATTACATTTTTTAATTATGAGCTAAACTTTTTCTTGGAATTCAAACATGTGAATACTTTAGATGGGTGGTAATTTTTGTTGATGAAGCCTTGCCTAGTTGAGCAAATTGCGGGGCATAGGTGAACACATATTCTTCTAGGGTTGAAACAAATTTGGATTCCGCTTCTTTATTAATATTTTAATTATCATCCTTTTTGCATTCCTTTCAAAAACCAACCACATCCTCACTTATTTTTGCTACCTCGGTTGCAAGCTTAGAGGAAGTCCTTATTTGAAAATTGAGATTTTTGTGAACACTGTTCCATATATATTTAGAGTACTCTCCATTTTTATTACTTGAAAAGACAAAGTGTACTTGCACTGGACTTTAAGTCTATGTGCACCAGTTGCACTTGAGACACATATTCAAAGTTGCATTCTGTATGCTCAACTACCATGGATTATTTTTCACTAACATTAAAGTTTATATGACATATATTTATCAAATATTCCCCGATTTTATCTAATTTGAGAACTTCTAAAATTATTTAAAATAATTTATGATTAATTTATGAATGGCTGATTCTAGATAATTTATAAATAGCATTAGATGGTTATTAAATTATGATATCAAGTTTATGAAATGTTTAGCATGATTTGAGAACGTATGAGTACTATTTTTTAGATTGTTTTTTAAACATCAAATCTCTTCTTACTTATTATGAATTCTTATAGCTTATGCGAATATGTTACTTCGATGTACATACAATGTAGTATGACTTTTGAGAGACGAGATTTTGTAGGTCTCTAAATGGATTTTTTTTTTAGTACATCAACATTTGGGGTGGGAGATTCGAACATTTGACCTCATGGTCGAGGGTACATGCCAATTACCGCTGAGCTAAGCTCGCTTTGACAGGTCTCTAAATGGAATTAAAAGACATAAAAAACAACAAATAAAATTATACTATTTGTCAAAGGTGGGTCGATGACATGAGGTCATTTTTTTTTTTACTTGAAGGTAACTTTTGTTATTTTTTCTACTTTTTTTTTATATTATTATTATTATTATTTTATTTTACGTACATTTGACCTTTTTTAACCCAAAGTTTTTATCTCCCATCGATCCATTGTATCTTGTAATGCTTAGCATTTGCCAAAGCGAACATAATTGACATGTACCCTCAATTAAGAGATCAAAGGTTTGAATCCCCCACCCCAAATGTTGTTGAACTAAAAAAAATGCTTAGAATTCAAATTTAAAAACGAACTTTGATTTCATTTTTTTTTTTTTTTTGTAAAATTGTAATGGGTGGCTAAATTAAATAAGGAAATGAAAAATATAGCAACTTTTAAAAGAAATTGCAAATATGGTAAATATTTTAAATGATTTTTTAAAATTTTCGTTTTACCCCTCATTTGCGTGCATTTCTCATTCTTCTTTTGTTTTTTCCTTTTTTGTTTTTTTCTTTTCGCTGATAGATTTCTAATAGGATTCTATCGTTGATAGACTTCTATCGCCAATAGAATCCAAATATTTTAAATGATTTTTTTAGATTCCCGTTTTACTCTTATTTGATTTTAGCGTGCATTTTTCCCTTCTTCTTCGTTTTTGTTTCTTTTCTCATAGACTTCTATTAGCGAAAAGAAAAAAATGAAAAAAGGAAATATTTTAATTCTATCGGCGATAGAAGTCTATCAGCGATAGAATTCTTCATCGATAGATTTCTATTAGCTGATAGAATTCTATCAACGAATTTTATTGCCGATAGAAAGGTATTTTGGTTATTTAGACGGTTTGAAGGTATTTTTTTTTTGCCAATTTTGCAATTATTTGTTCAGGTTGTCATATTTGCTAATATTTTGACCCATTTTGTTATCTATGCAACCGGCTTTTTTTTTTTTTTTTTTTTTTTTTCAATTTAAGATTCGTTTTTTTCAATTTTTCTAAAATATTGAATTTCTTGTACGTGTGTCAAGACACTACAATATGGTAATTGCTCTTTGGCAAAAAATAAAGTCTAGGTATATTTAGATATATTAAAGTCTAGTATTCTTTAAATGTTTGATGCTTGTAAAATATTTAAGAATCATGTGCGCATAAATCTTATCATGTTATGATATTATATATGATATGATTGAGACTTAAAATATATTAACTTGTAATGACCCATAAAAATAGCCTACAAATCTTGCAAACAGATAACTATATATATATATGGTGATGAATATCTAAAACAAGGATTTAGATCTATAATTTTTTTAAAAATTACAATGGAGTTCTTTTATATTGTAAAAGTAATCTCTTAAACAAATTATTTTCTGTAATCATAAAATAGGTCGATGGTGGCGACTACCGTTCGACTGCCATCGTCAGCCTCCGACTATCGACCGTTGCCGACCTTCACTGACCAGCCGCCATCGTCGACCTCCGACTACCGGTCCCACAGTTGACCTCTGACTACCGGCCACCAACGTTGACCTCCGATTATTGGCCGCCACCATTGACCTCCGACTACCGGCCGTTGCCACCGTCGACCTCTGACTCCGACCGCCGCCGACTAGCCGCTACCATCAACCTCTAATTATTAGTTGTCGTCGACCAGCCACTACTGTCAAGCTTCAACTACCGACCGTCTTCGACCGATCCCCATCGTTGAGCTCCGACTACCGGTCGTCGCCGAACTCCGCCGATCGGTCGCCATCGTTGACCTCCGACTACTGACCGTTATCGAACTTCACTGACTAGCCGCCACCGTCGACCTCTGACTATCGGCCACTGTGCCGTCGACCGTCCGCCACCGTCGGCCTTTGACTACCCCTCCGACTACCGGTTGTCGTCGACCTTTGCTGACCGGCCGCCACCGTCAACCTCTGACTACCGGAAGCTATGTCGCCAACCGACTGCCACCGTCGGTCTCCGACTACTGACCGTCGTCGACCTTCGCCGACCAACCGCCACCGTCGACCTCTGACTACCAGAAGCTATGCCGCTGACTGACCGCCAGTGTCGACCTCCGACTACCAACTGCCGCGACCTTCGCTGACCGGCCTCCGCCGACCTCTGACTATCGACCATTGCCGATCTTTGCTGATTGGCCTTCGTCGACCGACTGCCACTTTCGATCTCCGACTACCGGCCGCTATCGTAAACCTTCGACTATTGGACACCGCCGACCTCTGTCAACCAGCCGCCATTGTCAACCTCTGACTACCGAACGGTACCGACCTCTACCGACTGTCTGTCGCTGGTCGCCGCCGACCGACCACCACCGTCGACCTCCACTGACCGGCTGCCACTGTTGACCTCTGACTACCGACCTCCGCTGACCAGCCGCCACCAGAAATCTCTGACTATAATATTAATGTATGTTATTTTAACTAAAAATAAAGAAATGAGAAACAGTTATCATACACATATCTGTTTCTTTTTTTAATTCTCAAATAACAAGAAACAGAAAACGAGAAACGAGAAACGAGAGACGAGAAACAGGAAACGAGAACGTTATCAAACAAGCTCATAAAAACCAAAAACTAAAATGGTTATAAAAGGAGACCTAATTTAACGTAAAAATATTTCTTTTAGAAATTTGTTACATTTAAGTCAACGCATTATACTTTTATCTTTTGGAGATGTTGCATGATTTTCTTTATATATTTCAAATAATTGTGTTTTTCAAATAAATCTCAAAATTTATATCATTAAACTAAAAAAATCCAATTTCTAATTCAAATATTAGACCATTTACAAGATTCCAACCTCTTGGTCAATGATATATGCTTTAACACACAATTTTACATGGTGTCTGTTAAGATTTCTCATTAAATAATGCACTTCAAAAGTTACCCAAATGAATTTTGAATATAAGATTTAGGGATGAAATTATTAGTTCATGTCAATCCCAACTTGATCGGAAACAGATATTTTCTTGCAATTCCAACTTAATTTCTCTTCTTTTTGAGACTTGATATTGTTTTCATGTTTTGCAAAACACTTGTCGTGGCTGTCATACCAGTTTGCTTGGAATCAAATCTCTGTTAATTAATTAAATTTGAAGCTTAAAATATAATTAAAGATCCATATCACCGATTCTAAGTTTCTTAATTCAAATGTTATATTTCTCATCAAGAAATGAGCCACCCTTCGTTATGAACTTATGGATTTCTTTTTTTTGAAAAACTAGAATTAAAGAAATGGCTATTAAATGAAATTCTAATTTAAGTCATTGACAGAATTACTATTGTTTCAGTTGTAAAAAAAAAAAAAAAAAAGAAAGAAAGAAAAAAGAAAGAAGAAGAAAGAATTACTATTGTTTCAAAGTTCTATTGTGAACCCTTAAACTTTGAAGAGGTCTTAAAATAAAGAAAACATTCTTTGAACTTCCATAGCCAAAATAAAAAAACTAAATTCTAATCCAACAATTGAGTCGTCATTGTATTTGTTTACTTTCTTGTCTTTAATCATTAATACACAAAAATTAGAGTCTCTCCTAATTTGAATGTTGAGGAACAACAACATACCACCTTTATGCTAGAACACGATCCTCCCAATTTTCATTATGGATGAATATCGACATAGGTAACCTCATGAAGAAAGGATAGGTTTTTTTTTAAACTTGAAATTATAAAATGAAAGCATATGGTATCCAATGAAGTTTTATATAATTTAGCCAGAATGATAATCTAAATTAGTGCAAACTATTTCCAAATTATAAAGCCATTCTCATGCCAAACGTGGATGCATAAATAAACACACAAAGACAATTAAAAAAACAACCTCGTCCAACTCTTAGCTAGCTCATATGCATTATTATATATTATCACTAAATCCATATAAATTTGACACAACTTCACGATAAAAGCAAAGCAAAGTGAATGCAACAACACCCCCAACCTTAACGAGGTCAAAAAGATGGAATTTCTAATGTTGTATGCGACCATTGCTAGTTTGTGTTTGTTTGTGCTTTCATGGTGCAAATGTTGACATTGGCATTATTGTAAGGGATTGCCAATATCATTATTGTAAAGGATTACGGGACACTAGACATATCTCCACAATGGTATGATATTGTCTACTTTGGGCATAGCCCTCGTGGCATTGCTTTTGGTTCACTCCAAAAGGCCTCATACCAATGGAGATAGCTGTCCTCCCTTATAAACCTATGGTCAACCTCTTATCTAGCCAATGTGGGATTTTGGTCCCATTCCCAACAATTATTTCCTTCACCCCACAAGGTGCTTCAAGCGATGCTTATGGAGACTTCATAAAACAAGTCCGTCAACATCTCACGTTCAACACCAAACAAGTCTATGACATTCCTGTTTTGAACCAAGCCGCACACCTTCGATGGCGCTTCTCCTTCATTCACCTTTCCAACTCCTCCGATCGCATCATTGTTGCCTTCGATTTGTCGACCGCTTCCATTGTCGGCTATCGCTCAATTTTAAAATCCTACTTCTTCCAAGAAGCTCCTCAAGAAGCCTCTACGGTCCTTTTCGTTGGTACCATTAGCAACACACTGCCGTACACGGCCAATTTCAGCGACCTTGAAAAGGCTGCAGGCACTACAAGGGCTAATATTCCCCTTGGACCTTCCCCCTTCGGCGACACCATGCGAACTACGACGAGCGTTCCGCTCCTCGGTCGCTACTTGTCATCATTCAAATGATCTCCGAGGCTGCAAAGTTTAAGCTCATTGAGCAAACTGTGCGCCACAGCATGAGAGACAACACCAAATTCATTCCAAATCCCACAATTTTAAGCTTGGAGAATAATTGGGTCAACCTTTCTGAACAAACCCAAATGGCATTGACGTTAGAGGGACTCTTTCCACACAGCATTGAAATTTCTAACACCAGTGGAAAAATCATCTTGGTCGATGGCGTTCAATCTCCAATCGTGTCGCAAATCGCTCTACAAGTTTACCGGTGCGCCGTCGGTGTCAGCAGCGGCAGCACTCTCCCATCACTGGTCAATGGGGTACTACAAATTTTGGGCATTGTAGGCTATGACAAATCATGTCAAATTTTGACGAATCGAACCATGCACATTAGCGGCCGAGACGGGTTATGTGTGGACGTAAGTGACAACTTGAACAAAAATCAAAATCCAGTCATATTGTATCCTTGTCACTCTGGAAACAACCAGAAATGGACATTCCAAGACGATGGGACGATTCGTTCCTGGGGTAAATAATGCATGGTTGCCTCTAACACTAGCCCTCAAAACAACGTCGTTGTCGTACACAGTTGCGACGACTCACAAGTGATCAATGCAACCAAAAAATGGCTTTTGACCCCTGATGGCAACATCATCAACCAACACTCTGGCCTGGCCCTCACGGCTCGCTCCAGCAGGTGGTTCACCATTCTCACATTGGAGAGCAGCACCTATTCCACAAGCCAAGGATGGCGACCGGGAGATGATGTTAGTCCCATCGTCGCCTCCATCGTGGGGCTTAACGATATGTGCTTGCAGGGCAATGGCGACGGTGGTCGAGTGTGGTTGGAGAAGTGCATCGTCGGGAAAGAGGAGCAAAGTTGGGCGCTGTATAGCGACGGTAGCATTCGAGTGAGTGGTGACAGGGGCCTGTGTGTGACATTTGATGGCAACAACTCCATGGATCGGTTGGTTGTTATTCGTAAATGTGAAGGGTCAAGCAACCAACGGTGGGTTTTCAAGGCGGATGGCTCAATTTTGAACCCCAATTCTACGTTGGTTATGGATGTGAAAGAAGCTAATGTGAATCTTCAACAAATCGTTTTAAATAGGTCCACTGGTAGTGCTAATCAGAAATGGGTGATTTTGTTTTGATGAATTTATGTTGCTATATCATGAATATGAGAATTTGTCTGCCAGTTTAATAAGTTGTAGTGTGTTTAATTTGTTGCTTTTGGTTTGGATTTCATTTGTCTATTCTAATTCTTTCTTTTGGTTTCATAAGAGATGAATAAAGTACAAGGACTTGTAAATATTACATACTAAATTCATGCATGGATTAAATTGTTAGAAAATTGAAAGTACAAGACCAAATCATTAAAAACTAAAGTTGACTAAATTGTTACTTCCATGAAAGTTCAGGATCAAAAGTAATTTTTAGCCATTGAAATTAGATTAAATTGCACTTTTACTCTCATGTAGCTTTAACCTTGCTTTTAGTTTTGTCAATATATACTTCTACAACTTTCGTTATCAGCTCCCTATATTATCATTTTTTAGAGTTTATAAAAATCTCAAAACAAAAATTTATTAAAGTCCTGCTTGATAACTCTTTGAGTTTTTGTTTTTTATTTTTGAAAATTAAGCTTATAAACACTACTTCTACTTTATATTTGTTTGTTTTGTTATCTACTTTCTTCCCATGTTTTCAAAAACTAAGTCAAATCTTGAAAACTAGAAAAAAATTGTAGTTTTCAAAAACCATTTTTTTTTTATAATTTGACTAAGAATTCAAATGTTTTTTTTTAACAAAGATGGAAATTATGGTAAGGAAATTGAGAGAAACCAAACATAATTTTCAGAAACCAAAAACAAAAAACAAAACGACCTTGTTTGATAACCTTTTTGGTTTTTGGTTTTTCTGTTTTTGGTTTTCTATTTGTCAAAAACAAAAACCATATATGTTTGATAACTGTTTTTTGTTTTTAAAAACACAAAAAACCAAATTTGTTTGATAACTGTTTTTGGTTTTCAGTTTTTAAAAAATTAGAGAAATGAAAAGATGTTTTAGAGAGAGAAAAAAATGTGTAGAGTCATTAAAACAAAAATTTAGAAACACGAATATAAATGTTTTTATTTTAGTTCATCAACATTTGAGGGTGGGGATTCAAACCTTTGATGCTAATTACCGTTGAGCTATGCTCACTTTGGCCAATATATATAATTTTTGTTGATATATAAATGATATGCACAAAATGTGTGAAAACTCAAAATTGGGATTCAAATCCAAGCCACGGATAAAGGCAGTGAGGAGAGGCCTAAGCATGCCCCCCTATATTAAATTTCCGTTGACATGTCAACATTTCCATTGACATTTCCACATGTCCACAAGTTTGATATCAACATGAGGGTGAATTGACATTTCCATTATACCGTAAAAAAACCAATAAAATATAAAGTAAATAGTAACAAATTATAACTAATAATAGAGATAATATTAATAATAAGTATTTTAATTTATTTTAAAATGTAAATATTTATTTATCAATATAAATATTTTTTTTGAATTTTTTTGTTATAAATATTTTTCCATAATTTTTTTTTTTAAAAAAAAATTCCATAAATGTCCGTCAACATCAACATTTTATCAACATCAACATAAAATTGAGTCCTCGAACATTTTCGTCGATATCAATATTTTAACCCTCAACCAAGACAAAGAATCTATAATTGCCAATTTATTTATGAGAAAAAAAATTATTTTTGACCCTAAAATCAACAAGTTGTATCAATTTTAATCATGAACTTTCAATTTTATCAAATTGAACCCTAAACTTAGTGGATTCCGTCAAATTTAACCCCAAACTTGCATAAGTGTTGCAACGTAGGTCTTTGATTAATTTTCCATTTGAATCACCAATAAAACATGTTATTGACTATTTCCTCCATTTTTTTTATAAAAAAAATCACATTGCATTTGAGTTTTTCTCATTGTTATGTAATTAAAAAAAAATCACAAAGTTATTAGCAACAAGAAAAATCCAGCAAATATGAGAAAAAAATATAAAATTGCTTTCTTTTGGTTTCCTACACTTCATGTTCTAATTAGCAAGAAACAAAAAACAAGGAAAAAAAAACACCCTCATCAAATTCTTAGCAATAAGAAAAAACCTTCCAACATTTGAAGAAAAAAAAACTAAAAAATTGCTTTACTTTCGTAATCCTCGAAAAAAAAAAAAATCATTTAAATGAAAAGAAAAAAAAAACTCAAAAATTGATTTCTTTTCATCTCATATTTACATGTTTTTCTAAACAGCTAAAAAATAGCAACAAAAGCCACAAATATGATAAAAAGAAAATGAGAGGAAACTCATGTACAACTTCTCAAGAGCAAAAGTTATTCAAATTCTTTAAAAAAAAGTTTATTCAAATAAAAAAATTTCTCCAATAAATTTCTTATAAGAAACCAACTCAGAAGCAATGTGAATTAAAAAAAAAAGAAAAATGAGAAAATAATGGTAGTTCAAAAAGAAAGTAACTGAGGTCTCATTTGATAACTATTTGATTTTTGGTTTTTGGTTTCTGAAAAATAAGCTTACAAACACTACTTCTATTGTTTTTTTTTTGTTTTTTTTTTCTATTTACCTTATTCTCATGTTTTCAAAGCCAAGCTAATTTGGTCTTTAAAAAAAAAGCTAATTTTTGAAAACTAAAAAAGGGTAGTTAATTTCAAAAACTTGTTTTTGTTTGGAATTTGGCTAGAAATTTATGTGTCCTTAACAAAAATGAAAACCATGATAAGGAAATGTTGGGAAAAAAAACCCAAAATTCTACCGCAGGAATAAGCAGAAAAATAACAGACAAATTACAATAAAGCAACAAAAATAAGAACATAAGAATTTACGTGAAAACTCCAAAGTGGAGAAAAACCACAAAAGAAATCCACTATGTGAAAAATTTTTACAATCACAAAGAATTATCTCTCTAACCCTAATTACAAGAAACACTCTCTCAAAGTTTTTATACCACTCACACTACTAGAGTATACCATACCAAACTTAAAGTGATTCTAAATGGGATGCTTTAAAACTAAAGTCATAGGCTCCTTATAGTACTTGGAACCCATCACTTCCTTGAACTTTTTCGATGTGGGACAAACTCACGTCTATTATTTTGCCAAAAACCCAACAGGAAATTGGGAGAAAACAAATATAATTTTCAAAAACCAAAAACCAAATAATTATCAAACGAGACCTGAATGTTTACATTACAACACTTATGTAAGTTTGGGGTTAAAATTAGGGATCTCCATTTTTCCTGTGGGGATGGGGCTCTGTGGGGACCGACTCCTAACGAGGCGAGGAATCCCCGTTTAGATGGGGAATGGGGGAGGGAGCGGGGAGAAAAAGTTCCCCGTGAGCTAAATGGGGATGGGGACGAGGAATGCATTCTCTATCCCTGTTTAGTTTTTTTTTTTTTAATTATTTTATTTAATATTTAATAGTTTTGAATAATATATATACACACACAATTTTTTTTTTTAAATAAGCACACACACCGTTTTAGTTTTTATAGTTTTGATAATTGAATATGTTTGAATTACATAGTTAAACATTTGTTATATGTATGGATAATTACGTAATTTAATATGAAATATTTATTTTTAGGTTAAAAATCACTTTTGGTCCCTAAAGTTTCATGAAAGTAACAATTTGGTCCCTCAACTTTGATTGGTAACGATTTAGTCTCTGTAGTCTGAATTTGGTAATAATTTAGTTCCTAAACTTTTATAAGTAACAATTTAGTTCCTATACTTTCAAATTTGTAACAATTTAATTCTTGTCGCAAAAAAAAAAAGTCAAAATTAAATGTCGATTTTTATTATTTAATGATTAAACTTGGTAGCTTATAAACATATTAAGTCCCAAATTAGTTTATTAATCTATCTAGGTAAGAAATTTCATTAAACCCGATAGAGACTAAGGGTCCGTTTGGAATACATTCTAATTTAAATGTTTTTCAAGAATGCATTTTTTAAAAAACATTTTGTATAAAAATTATTTAGAATTTAAACACTCATATGTTTTGTTGCATTTCTTCACAAATGTTTTTATACACAAGTTATTGTTTACTTGGGAAGTCTTTTTTAAGAAGTTGGTTTCAAGTGTTTCTCTCAAAATCGTTTATTTATCAATCTCATTTTCTAATAAGTCATTTTTAGTGGTTGCCAAACACTAGAATTTTTTTCAAAATGATTTATTTTCAAAATTAAACACTTGAAAAGTTAAACCAAACACACCCTAAATTGTTACAAAATTGAAAGTACAAAAGGACTAAATAGTTATAAATCAAAGTTCAGGAACTAAATTATTACTTTCATGAAAGTTCGGGAATTAAAAGTGATTTTTAATTAGATGGCTCTAGAAGATGGGCACGTAGATAGAAAAGATTCGACTACTACCATCAATTTCGCAGCCTCGCCCACGATTTCCGCTGCAAATTCGTATATTTCATCGTTGAGACACCGAAGGTTTTTGAACTGGATATTGACACTGGGAGTGCCCTCACTTGGGTCCAATGCGATGTTAAATGTACTGGTTGCACTCTCGTTGGTTGGATTCAAATCGATTTTTTATTCCATTTTTGTGTTCTTTGTAATTAGAAATTTATAATAAATAGATTTTCACTTTAGACAACAAGCGGGGATAGCTCAGTTGGGAGAGCGTCAGACTGAAGATCTGAAGGTCGCGTGTTCGATCCACGCTCACCGCAAATTTTTTCAACTTAAACTGAAGTCATCCCTGTCCCCACCTGCCTCATGGACATCTCTAGTTAAAATTGATACAAACTACAAAGGTTGAACCTATAACAAGTTTTTAAATAAAAATTAAACAATGGTTAAAATTTTAAAATGTGTTTGATATTATATTTATAAATCTTTTTTTAAAAAAAAAAATTATATTTATAAATCATAAAACTAGCTGTAATTACCAACTAAATATTTTTTTTTTTTTTTTTTTTGAGAAGAGACCAACTAAATATTAGATTAAATATAAACTATTACTAATTAATTTATGAATATATTTTATGTCATAGATTTTGTAATATCATTATTTTTCAATATCAAATAATTTATAACATATTATATTATACATACTTTTAATTTTTAATTTAACAAAAACAAGTTGACTTTTTAAACTTTCAACAAATGGACGGAGTGGAGTACTATATTTATTACAGTTTTTTATTATTTTATTATTTTTTAACTTTCTTAATATGATTACGCACACTTTAAAATTTCAAATTCAAAATTTGGATACACCGAAAATATGAAAATGTTATTTTCAGAACTTCTATTATTTGGATCACAGAATTCAAAAACATGTTCTAAAACATGTTTGCCAAACACATACTCTTTCAATTCAAGTAATCTGAAAGCATAAAATAAAATTCAATCATATACCATACCGACATGATTATTCACTATTCTCATATCTAAAGGAATCATGAAAGGAAAGTTCATCTCCAAACACATTCTTGTTGCAAGTGAGAATCCGACCTAATCTCATGGAAATTTTTGTCGTTCAAAAGGCAATTATACAACTTTTTCAAAAGGTATATTAAATAAATATGGACCAAAAGAACAAAAAAACAAAAAACAATATTCGCCCACAAATTTGGCTCGAGGTTTCTCACGCGGCCGTTGCATGGCAAAATTGGAAGAAACAAAACTTTCTTAAACATTTCCTATGAAATTTCTAAGAAATTATTGTTTGGTTCTTCGGTACATTTTACTTTCATATTAATCTCTTCCATTGAGATGTTTTAAATTCTGTCGATTTCTTCCAACAATTTGTTTGTTTGTGTTTTTTTCCTCTTTGCTGCCCTTTTTGTTGTCTTTTTATGATTCGATTTGATGTGCATTTCGTAACATTTCAATTCAATTTCAAGCACTCGTGGATGAGATGTTGTGTAATTTGTTAGAGTGGACTAAGTCTCATTGTTTTTAAGAATATTCTGTAAATCATAGATATAGTGTTTTTTATTCTTGAAATTTATACTTTTTTTTAAAATATGAATTTTAATATTTTTAAACGTTTCTTTTTAAAAGGAATGTTCTAAAAGTTTCAATTCATGAAGCAAGGATGACGTAACGTTAAACAATATAAATTTTTGTATTGTTTGACGTTTTTTTTTTTAAGATTGATTAATCTACTTTTATCTTACCTAATTAAAAATTTTGATTCTACATCATTATTAAAAAATAAAGCATAGTTCAATATAAATTATTTAGTCATTCATTGATTTAAAAAACATTAGCAAGATAATACTTTTAAACTCTTAATTTAAGATTTCAATGTGATATATACCAGCCATGAGCACTTCATAGTGGTAGGAACACCAATAGGTCTCAGACACACAATAGATCTATTGAGGGGTTAGGAAGAACACGTGCTCCTTCATTTTTCTTTCTTTTGGTACACAATGGAAATTATTATTTTCTAATTAGGATTTAGGGTTTAACGTTTATTTTCTAATTAGTATTAAATTTGCAACCTAAGTTAGGTGCCCCTTGTTTCGTTGGCATCAACATTCTTTTTCCATAACCAAGTCTTGGGTTCGAATCTTTTTGTTTCAAATATTTTGTAAATTTTGATTTTTCATTTATTTCGTTATTTATATTTGAATCCTTTTTTTTAGAACAATAATATGTTTGAGTCCTTTTGTTCTCAATATTTTGTAATTTTGAATTTTCATTTATTTCGTTATTTATATTCAAGTCTTTTGGGTAAACTTCTTTTTATCATTTAATTATAATTATTTTGATATACCTGTTTTTATTCCAGAATTTGAATTCAATTTTTTTAATTTAATAGTTTTCTTTAGTAAACTAATTTTTAAATTTTAATTATAATTATTTTGATATATTTGTTTTTATTCCAGAATTTGAATTCAATTTCTTAATTTAATAGTTTTCTTTAGTAAACTAATTTTTAAATTTTAATTATAATTATTTTAATATATTTGTTTTTATTCCAGAATTTGAATTCAATTTTTTAATTTAATAGTTTTCTTTAGTAAACTAATTTTTAAATTTTAATTATAATTATTTTGATATATTTGTTTTTATTCCAGAATTTGAATTCAATTTCTTAATTTAATAGTTTTCTTTAGTAAACTAATTTTTAAATTTTAATTATAATTATTTTGATATATTTGTTTTTATTCCAGAATTTGAATTCAATTTTTTAATTTAATAGTTTTCTTTAGTAAACTAATTTTTAAATTTTTATTATAATTATTTTGATATATTTTTTTTATTCTGGAATTTTAATTCAGTTTTTCAATTTAATAGTTTTCTTTAGTAAACTATTTTTATTCAAAAAAAAAAAGTAAACTATTTTATTTAATTTTAATTACATAAAGGTTATAATTCAATTAATGAAAAAACTCATTTAAGATTATAGTTAAAAAGAGATACACGTTTGACATAAAATTTTGGATCTGCCACTACTCTCTGAGTTAACATCGAAGGGCATCATAATGACAGGTAGGGGTGAGCATCGGTCGGTTGGGGTCGATTTTGGCCCCAAATCGACACCGAACCGACCAAAATCAGTTTCCAAATATTGGAAACCGTTTTTTTTAGACACCATTTTCGCCAACCAACCGGTCGGTCGGTCGGTTTAAACCGACAGGGTATTTTTTTTTTCCAGACGCACTATGAATTTTCAAAGTAAACAAAAAATTTTGGACGATCATAAGTTTTCCAACAATAAAGAAAGTGGGATTGACATTTCAGTTTAAAAAAAAAGTTATTGTAAATAAAATACAAGTTGGACTTCAACTGATGAACTGAAACACACAAAAATGGGGGGGGGGGGGTTTCGAGATGTGTGACCTCAAATCAGAAGCAACGGCGGTGTGACGTCACGGCGGGGCTGAGGCACAACGGAACAACGGGGAGGGCAGCGGCACTGGTGCTGAAGCACGACGAGGCAAGTGACTGACAACCTCACAGTCATCGATGGGCGCGACAGAGAAGGCTGAAAACTAACGAAGAAGAATAAATGAAGACTGAATAGGGTGACGGAGAGGGAGAGGGCGGCGGCGCGACGGAATCTGAAGCAATGAAGCTACCGGCGCGACGGAGGGTGGTCGTGTGAGGGAGAAGAAAATTGAGGGTTTGGGTTTCTAAGTGAGGGGAAGAAAATCGAAGTGGAATGGAGGGAGAAGAGAAGGAACTAGATAGTTAAAAAAAAAAAAAAAGAAATATGAGGGAGATCGGCTATTGGGCTGGACGCTGGAAAAGTGGAAATGGAATGGGTTGAGCTGCTCACTACAAGATTGAAAAAATATCAGACCTTTTTTTTTTTTTTTAATATATTCGGTTGGTTTGGTCGGTTCTCGACACCATGAGAGAACCGACCGACCGACATGTCGGTTTTGCTTCAAGCAAAATCGACACCGACCGATTATATTATAAAATCGACTGACCGACGTTGTTTCGGTCAGTTTCGATCGGACGGATCGGTTTTTCGGTGGTTTTTGCTCACCCCAAGTGATATGAACACCATTAGGCCTCAAGCCTGTGTTCTCTGAACTAACATTAGGTGACATTCATAATGGCAGGAACAACAATAGACACCAAGCACATGGCGACAACAAGGAAAAATATCCAATTGACTTTGAACTCTTCGACAACAAGGAAAAAAAATTGGTGTTCCTGTCGCTATGATGTCATAGCAATTGAATCCATTCAAATGATCAAAATCCTTGTCATATGCTGTTTTAGCTCTTCGACATCGAGTGATATCATAGTGGCGAGAAAACCATAAAAAAGATTGGTGTCGTTGGCAACCTCAAAAGATCTATATGAACACTCAGGGGCGGATTTAAGAAGGGGCAAGGGGGCACGTGCCCCCCCCCCCAATTTAAAACGTTTTATATTATATATATATAATTTGCAGAATAGATAATAAAAAGTACCTTTGGCGTGTTGGTTTCGATCACTTACATTTATTTATAATAGTTCAGTTTTTCCTTTTTCTTTTCTTTGTTTATTTATAATAGTTCTATGTAATTTCAATAAATCTTTAGATTAGTAATTATTAATTTGAAGTTACTCTAAAACATGGTAATAATCATAATTTTCACTCAAGAAAACACACCAATTGTTAATATTTTTTCAAAATTTATAAAGCAAAAGCTAATAGAGATTAAATTTGTTTTGAAAAAGTTAACCATAGACTAATTTTAAGATTATTAAAAGTACAAGGATTATATTTGGACATTTGAATTATTGACAATAAAATAAAATAAGTTCCAAAATACAATGACCAAAATGATATTTTAACCTAGAAAGAATATGGAATGAGTTTATAAGTTTCTTTTTAAAAAATTAGGAAAAAAAATCAATTCTACCCCTAAACTTTGGGGTTAATTAAAACTCCATACTAATAATTGTATCAATTTAAATCCTAAACATTCATAATTGAATTTTATGTCTAATGAAACTATAAACTTTCAATTTTGTGTTTGGTAAGCCTGTGAATTTTGAAAAATGTCAAATAACACCTATCAAACACAAAATTGAAAATTCAAGACCTTATTGGACACAAAATTGAAAGTTTAGGATTCTCTTAGACACATTTTTAAGTTTAGGGACCATAGACACAAATCCGAAAGTTCAGAGACTAAACTTGTAATTTAACCTAATCGATATTAGGTATTTAAATATTGTATCAATGCTTCTAAAGTTGCATTTATATGAACTTGTGCCCCCCTGGTATAAAATCCTGGATCCGCCACTGTGAACACTCCAAAGCTTCTTCTGCTTCTTCTACATATGGAAATGACGTTGCCTCTTTGTTACAAAGATATTTTCTTCCCAAAAACATTAGCTTGACCACTGTCCATAATGAACTTCACCCTCTGATGAAGTGAAGATGAGACAACCCCTGTCGAATAAATCCATAGAGGCCCAAGCAAACAGTTGTATGAAGAGTTTACATCCATCACTTAGAATGTTACATTGAAAGCGGAGGGCCCAATTTGCAGAGGGATTTTTATGTCTCCAATAATCACTTCTCTTCGGACCCATCGAAAGCCCAAACAACCATGGTAGTTGGTATACTAAATAAGAGGAGTCCACAGGAAGCTTCATCAATGTAGACTTTGACATTACATTCAAGGATGAGCCATATTGTCAACCAGAACTCTAGCGACAAGATGATCCTTACATCTCACAGAAATATGTGATGTCTTAGTGTGTCTCGTACCTTCATCAAGAAGGATCTCATCATTTGTGAAAGTAATACAATAAAGATCAATATATCTCTCAAGATTCAAAGAATAAGCTTTGTTTTAATTAGGTCAAATAACCTTCGTAAACAAGAGTTATATCAATGACTATCGCTTGTTAATATAAATTAGATTAATTACTTTTTTGTTTAATGAAATTTGAAATTTTTTATTATTAAAAAAAAAAAGGCAATCATGTGTGTATTTGGGGGACATTTTTTATTAATATTATATATTTTTAAACTTATTATTAAAATAAAGTGGGTCTAAAACTTATTATTTAAATATTGTAGTTTAAAATCCACGTTTGCAAGTCGTCTCTTGAAGAGACGACCTGCTGACGTGGCAACTTAAAAAGTCGTGCTAATCAGATTTTAAAAAAAAACGTTATTTAATGCAGGTCGAGACGACATGTGCACATGTTTAAACAATGCATACTCTTGTCATATTGGTAAGCGGTCTTCATTAGTATTCAGACAATTGTGAGTTCGAGCCTAACAAAACGCACATTTCAGTTTTTTTTTTCTTTTTACATTTCCTGCCTTTTCCTTCCCCTTTTTCCTTCATAATTTTTTTTTAATATTTATTTTTCAATAAATCAAAAAAGTAATTGCATTTTTTAAAATGTTTTAAGCAAATTGAATTTTTAGATTACAATTTATTTTTTTTTCTTGTACTTAGAAATTGAAATTTAAGTCTAATTATTTAAAACTTTATAAATAAAGTAAAATAAAATTAATATTACTCAATTTAAATTTAACCATTATAGTTTTCTGAAGTAGAACTAATTGACAACTATGTCATCTCAAAAAAAAAAAAAAAAAAAAAAAACTATGTTTATCTGTACTAGATTAATATATATGTGAATTTAAAATAAAATGTTTAGATAATTAATACTTAATTAAGTTTAATTTGCTTATTGAAAAGAAAATAAACCATATTATAATATTCAATTTGTTTAGAACATTAAAAAAAATGTAATTACTCATTATTTTAACACTTATTTAAACTTCAATTTTATTATAACTATTTAAATTTTAATTAATTCAAGAAAAGAGAATAAATTTTAATATGATATTCAATTTATTTAAAACATTACAAAATAATATAATTACTTATTTGATTTTAATAGTTAATTAAATTTAAGTTATTTAAAGTGTGAGAAAAAAAAATTGTAATCTAAAAATTTAATTTGCTTAAAACAATTTAAAAATGCAATTACTTTTTTGATTTATTGAAAAACAAATATTAAAAAAATTATGAAAGAAAAAAGGGAAGGAAAAGGCAAGAAAGGTAAAAAGAATAAAAAACTTGAAATGTGCGTCTTGTTAGGCTCGAACTCACAATTGTCTGAATACTTATGAAGACCGCTTACCAATATGACAAGAGTATGCATTGTTTAAACATGTGCACAGGTCGTCTCGACTTGCATTAAATAACGTTTTTTTTTAAATCTGATTAGCGCGACTTTTTAAGTTGCCACGTCAGCAGGTCGTCTCTTCAAGAGACGACTTGCAAACGTGAATTTTAAACTACAATATTTAAATAATAAGTTTTAGACCCACTTTATTTTAATAATAAGTTTAAAAATATATAATATTAATAAAAAATGTCCTGTATTTGGGAACCTGGCTGAAGTATGCTCGGTGACGTGGGATGCACTCTTTATTTTAAGAAGATAGAAATGTACTCTTGTGGTTCCCACATAATAAAAAATAATTCATTTCATATTTTGGATTCTTATCAAATTTTTTTTTGATAAATAAATTATTATTGTACTGTACAAAAGTCGTTTTTATCCAAAAAGGAAAAAAGGTTATTTTTTATAAAGAATGTTGAATAAGTTTTCAAAAAGAAAACATGGAAAAATTTAAGAGAAGAGATTTAGACATTTAAAATTTAGTCCTTTTTTTTTTGCCCGTGTTAATTTCATCTCAATTTCAATTATGTACTATTAGTTTTAATTAATTTATTTATTTCAATTGTCAAAGTGAACATAGTTTAGTGGTAATTGATACGTATTCTTTGTTAAGGGGTTAGAGGTTCAAATCTCTCCTCAATCCCAAATGTTGATGTTCAAAAAAATTAAATAGTGGTGTTTTTTTTTTTTATAATCTTGATCTTAGAGTCAATCCGTCATTATTTAAAAATACAAACCGACATCTTAGTCTCAAATTGTTGTGCGTATTAGAGAGAATTAGTAATTGCGTATAAGAGAATTAAGGAATCCATAGTGTATCCCATTCCATTCTAATTTTCATTGTGTATATATTCCATTTTGATTCCAGGTAGATGGATGTAAACAAAATCCGATGAGATTCTGATTATGATTCCAGCCAACTCCAAGTAAACAACATCAAAGAATCTCATTTTTATTGTGATTGATTTCATTTTCATTGATTTTCATTATGATTTCAGCTCATTTCCATTATGTATAAACTAGACCTAATTGTAGTTTTAGGATAAGGAGGATGACAAAGTCATTCAATTATATGATTCGAAGGTTTGGAGATGAATAAAAAATGAGGCCAAATACAAAGAGAAAAGTGACTTTTTCAAAAAAAAAAAAAAAAAATGTGACATAACTTAATTACATGAACATTCACTAAACCACATTTCAATCACACATTAATTATACAATCTTTGATGTGACATTCCCTCTCTTCCCACGACTTTTAGTTCAACTTTATCTTACAAAAATAATTATAAAATTCATTTCTTCAACTTAATGCCATTTTGATTAAAGTGTGGTCATAAAGGAGGGGAAAAAAACTAATTTTCTAATTGAACTTTTTTTTTTTTTTTTTAAGTACTTAAATGGTGGAGTTAAATACTTTGTTGTTATTGTTGGGTGATTTTCAGGGTTTTAAAGATTCGAAGTCTAGAAAGAGTTATTTTAGATGCACGTGGTTTGGTTTTAAATTAAGGTCGAATAAATAAAATTTTGATTATAGTTTTCTTTCAATTTAACACGAGTGACATAATAATACCACTTCTATTCATTGTATGTACTCTTTTCAATGATAGGTTGTATGTAACATAAATGTATGTTTTGTTACATCATTATAGATTGGATTAGTCTTTTTAGTGGGTAGTAATTCTTTTATCTCCGTAACTTTTTTGTTCTCTTAAAAAAAGAAAAGACACCCCTCTAATTCTTTCGAATTTAATATATATCATAACTAGATGAAATATTTTTGAGGTCTAGTTTACCCATGGGTGTGCAAGGTTGGTTTTTGAACTTTCCAAAAAAAAAAAAAAATTATTTCACTCTGAGAAATTTAAATATTAGTGAAATTTAAAAATATAATCATATTTTGATCTTTTTCTTCTATTTTTTTTTTTTTTTTTTTTTGAAGATCTGTCTTCTATTTTAATAGATGTATGAATATGTATGTATAACATATTGCCAATCTCTGCTGTTGATATCTCACTTATTTGTTCTGGGTTCATGAGGATTGATGGGTTTAGTTTGGAGGTGATCGAGCAGTTCATCCCCTTCTCAAATTGTTTACCTTGCTGATGTTTTAAACTGCTATATTTTGGGTGATCTTGGTGCAGGTAGCAGGTCTAAGTCACCAAGCCTGCACGGAACAATCTAGCAACTGGATTTGAGTTATGAATGACGGAGGCTTGGAAATTAGCTAATTTTCAGATGAACCCCACTGGTTGCCTGCTTAGCTCTCAGTTCACACTTTTTCAGGAGGGGACAGTTTTTCTTTCTGGCTAGCGTTGTTTGGTTAGGAGGGAGGACATCCCTTAGAGTGCTTAGATTTCAGTCTTCTGGTTCTTGTATGCTTGCTTTTGAGCGATTTGCCTTGTTGCATGAAAGGTTGTTGTAATAAAAAAAAAAAAAAATGACACATGGTGTGGAAATCATGTAGGTTGTTGAGATGAGTATGGAGTGAAATGGAAATTGATGTTAAAATATGAAATACCAAAATATGGTTACTTTTTAAAAGCTGAATTACTAAAATAAATATATTGAAAGTTTAGGAATCAAAATGGATTAGATACCTTTTTTGTTTCTTTTATATATATATATATATATTTCAAATTTTACATTGCAAATATGGATAGAGATTTTAACTTACGAGTTACAACTTACGAGTTACAACTAATAAGAGAAAATATTAAAAATTTTCTAAAAAAAAAAAGAAAAAATATTAAAAAAAAAAAGTTTTAAAGGTTAGTCTATCTTCTTGGCAAATATATTATAGTACTCAAGGTCTAAAGTATATTATAGTACTCAAGGTCTAGAGTGGATGGAAATGTTAAAATTTAAATGGTATGAAATTATCGATGGAAATATAAATAAAATATCAATGACAATGAATATTTAAAAAAAAGAGTCCTAAAAATCAAGAAATGAAATAAAATAATAATAAATAAACCTTTCACACTTTGTTGACAATGCTTATTATTAATTATGTACAACGATAGGTTGAAATTTGTCCAAATAAATTCTCAATTAGCTCAAGATCCATTTTTTCAAAGCAACAATTAAAGTAATAACGTTCCAAGATTTTGTCTCCCATAGAATTCCAAAAATATCCCTTATTGAGTCATAGTGGCTACCCAATTCATATTACCATGTCTTGTCAAATCTTGGAATTTTTTACATAATTTTCCCTCCAACTTTCATGTTTCAAGGGAAAAATTTTCAATGAGATAATAGTTTTAGAAAATAATGAAATTAGATGGAAATAACAAAATTAATTTAATTTTTGGTTTTTTTTTTTTTTTTTTTTTTTTTTGAAGAATACACGGAAAAAAACAAAAATACTAAGAGTTTAAGGAAAAAGTTGGAAGAGCACCACTAGGGGTCATTTCTTGAACGATATGATCCTGTAAATTCATGGGGGCAATCTTCTAACCAAACTTCAGAGTGTCTCGAAGTGCGAACATGAGTAGCTAGTTGATGAGCTACTTTGTTTCCATCTCGAGGGGTTAGTAGGAATCCCTTAATGTGATGACTAGAGGAAAACTGCTTGAGTTAGAAAATCAGAGGAGCAATTTCATTGAAATGGTGGTCACGATCATAAAGTAGGTTCCAAACAATTTTTTAATCCACCTCCGCCCAAATTGGGGATATCCCTGATTCCATCGCTAATTGTACTCCGTTTGGAAGTGCCTGAGCTTCTGCTCATTCCACTGAGCAGCGTAGCTTGTTCTCCTGAAGTTTTATGCAACGACCTTCACCTTTTGAAATTCAAATGATAATTCCAGTTCCCATATTCCCATTTACCAACACTGCATCAACGTTCAACTTGAAGTGGTCGTGAGGCAGTGGCTTCTAGTTGTCAGATTAGGAGTCTGCATCACTTCTCGATCTCTCCAAGCCTCAATTCACATTGTCTGGCCATCCATGAATTCAACTATGTAGTTTGAAACCCAATCGATTGGGTCAACTTCCTGATTAAAAAAGTTCTTCTTTCCCTGAACAACTATTGTATTTCTGTTGTTCCATAAAACCCACATAATTGTCACAAAGCTCGGCAACACGTCGGTATTAAGCATCTCTTGAGCCCTGCAAAACAAATCAAGAGGATTATTAAAATTATTATTGAGAAGAGATTGCATTAGGCTCCAGCAAGTCTAGTGCTTTTTAACCTTTTTACAACCCCATAATGCATGCAACGCTGTTTCATGCTCCTTTCCACACACAAAGGACATCGAGAACCATTTTGTCTACGATGCTGGACAAGATTCATCCTGGAGGAAAGAATGTAAAGATTGGCTCGCGAAGCAAAGATCTTAATTTTGTTTGGGATGTTGAGTGTCCATAATGTCTTCCACCAAGTGGAGTAGTAAGACTCTGTGGATGAAGACACTTTCTGCAATTCGTCCATTGTAAGTTTGTATCCACTTCGTACCGTATGTTTTTCAATTTTGTCATATTGCCAGAAAAAACTGTTTGGATGGTTGTCATCTGCAATTGGGATATCTTGGATTTTCTCCACAACCTCATGCATAAAAAGATTTGTTAGCAAACGAATATTCCAACTTTGATTACTTGAAAGAAGGCTTTTTACTCTACGGTCAGTCAATGGCCGTTCGGGTGAAACTAGTCTGAAGGTTCTCGGTCTCGGAATCCACTGATCTTTATAGATGTCAATTAATTTCATTTTTGTTGGTTACTTCTTGAAGTCATCCTAAAAGTGCTGCATATGATTTCTATTAAATATAATTAAAAATAATTTAAAAGGTAATTAGAAATTTAGATCAGATTAGATAAAATATTACAAAAATAATTGCTAAAAAATTCCAAAGACAAGAATTATAACACGTGTAAATCAAATGATTAGAGTTAATCAATTATTATTATAATTGTCGATGGTTAAATTTGGATGGGGAGAACTCACCTGACCTTTACGTGCCACCAACTGTAAATTTGTTTGAAGTGGGGAAGACGTGGCCTGCAAGACAGAGAAACCTGCACACCGGTGTGGTGCTTGCCACACGCCTCTGATGCTTAAGTCAGCAAGCAGAACGATGGGAAGCAATAAAGCAAGAGTAAGAGGAGAATTAGAGAATAGAGTTTGGGCCCCTTTCTTCAGTGACGAAGAAAGGTTTAAATACCTGTTCCTACTCTAGGGTTTGTGGGCGTTCGGAGGCGATTCGGGCTGAACCAGATGGAACTTGGGGCGGCTAGAGGCACCAGAGACCGAATGGAGGGAAGGGAACTCGGCCCACAACATGGGATTGGGCCGACTTTGGCTCGCTCTCCTTCGAGGTCCGCTTCATGGTCAAGCTTTCGTGTTGGTGTTGCGCTGTCCTGCTTAGTCCCTGAATTCTGGAGTGGTCCAGAATCACCCACAACAATAATTATATTCAATCGATATCATTGACTCAAGTAATTGCGGATTAAGAAAATTAGAAACTGATTAATTAGTTTAACTTATATTACAAAAATATATATTTACTGATATTTTAGAAAATAAAGTTACCCATTTAAATTCAGTAACCAAAACCTAATATTTGTAAGAACACGAAAATGAAAATGAAAATTCCAAAACATTTTAAGTCGAGATCGATATAAGGAAAATTTTTTCACCATCTCCAATCATAATCTCATTTGTATTGAGAATTTGATCCATCCTCGAGGAAAATTAAATGTGTATATATATATATATATATATATATATTGAGGAATAAAAATGTATATTAATGTTTGAAAAAAGGTATATTAAATAAATATGACAAAAGCCAAAGCAATTGACATGTGCTCTCGACTAAGAGGTTCGAACCTTCCCACTCCAAATGTTGTTGAACTCAAATAATAATAATAATAATAAATAGTCAACAAGAGCATGACTCAACTGACATAAAGTTGTACTGATAACCACGAGGTCACTGGTTCAAATCCCCCACCCCATATTGTAAAAAAATAATAATAATAATAAATAAATAAATAAATAAATATGGACAAAAGAAAGAAGGGATAATAAAACAAGATTGGCCCACAAATTTGGCTCAAGGTATCTCACGCGGCCTTGTTGTGTGGGGGAAGAAGAAACAAAACTTTCTCAGACATTTCATATGAAATTTCTAAAGAACTTTCATACTCAGTGGCGGAATATGTGGGTAAAATTCCATTTGACCCTATTATATTTAATGCATGTTTTGAGAGTAAAATCACACTTTTGTCAGGTTCAAAATCACTTTGAAACATACCTTTAACTACTCAAAATCAATTAATTTCGGCCCCGTTTGATAACCATTTCGTTTTTGGTTTTTGGTTTTTGAAAATTAAACCTATAAACACTACTTTCACCCAGAACTTTCCTAGTTTTGTTATCTACATCATTCCCATGTTTTCAAAAACCAAGTCAAATTTTGAAAACTAAAAAAAAGTTTTTAAAAACTTGTTTTTGTTTTTGGAATTTGGCTAAGAGCTCAAATGTCTACTTAACAAAAATGAAAGCCATGGTAAGGAAATGGAGATAAAACAAGCATAATTTTCAAAAACCAAAAACCAAAAACCAAATGGTTATCAAACGGGGCCGAATTCGATGTTACCCTTTTAAATGTGATTTTCATGTCATCAAAATTGATTTAGAATTATTAAAGGCATGTTTTAGAGTGATTTTAACCATTTCAAAATCACTTCCAAACATACACTTAGGGTGTGTTTGGTTTAACTTTTCAAGTGTTTAATTTTGAAAACAATTCATTTTGAAAAAAAAAATTATAGTGTTTGACAACCACTAAAAATGACTAATTAAAAAATGAGATTGAGAAATAAACAATTTTAAGAGAAACACTTGAAACCAAATTTTGTAAAAAGAGTTGTTAAGTATATAGTAACTTGTGTATAAAAACACTTATGAGGAAGTGTGACCAAACATATGAGTGTTTAAATTTTAGGGAAAAAATCATTTTTAACCCTAAACTTTGGGGGTTGTATCAATTTTAACCGTGAACTTTCAATTTCATCAAATTGAACCCTAAACTTACCAAGTTGTATCAATTTTAACCCTAAACTTTTAATTTCATCAAATTGAACCTCAAACTTATCATATTGTATCGACGATTTTAACCCCAAACTTGCATAAGTGTTACAATGTATACCTTTGGTTAATTTTTCGTTTGAACCACCGTACGTAATTGATTAATATTTCTTCTTTTTTTTTCCTTAATTCACATTGCACCCGAATTAGTCTCTCGTAAATAAAATATTGGCGAAACTTGATTTTAGATGATTTTTTCTTATCGTTGAGAACTTTGTGAGAGTTTTTTTGCTACTATCTAAGATTATGAAAGCAAATAAACTTTGGAGGTTTTTTATCTTTAAATATTTGCTAGTTTTTTCTTAAGAACTTTTTGTGATTATTTTTATTCTCTTACTGTTTTTTTTTTCTTACTAATTAGAATAATGTACAAATGTAGGAAACGAAAATAAAGAAATTGTGAGTTTTTTATTTCTCATATTTGCTGGATTTTTCTTGTTGCCAATAACTTAGTGATTTTTTTTTTTTTTGGATAATAATGAGAAGAATGGTATGAGATATTTGATTTCTTTTGATAAAGAGTTTTTCCAATAATTTTTTTACAAAATACTAACTCAGGTGCAATGCGAATAAAAAAAAAAAATTGTCAATTACATGTTTTAATAGCAATTCAAATGAAAAGTTGACTAAAGGTCTACATTGCAACCTTTATGCAAGTTTGAGGTTCAAATTGATACAATTTGTTAAGTTTAGGGTTCAAATTGATGAAATTGAAAGTTTAGAGTTAAAATTGATACAACATGCTAAGTTCAGGGGTCAAAATTGATTTTTTTCCCTAAATTTTAAACAATTTTTATGAAAAATGTTTATATAAAAATGCATTCTTTGAAACATTTAAACTAAAAGATATTCCAAACGAACCCTTAGTTGCCAAGAAGATCGTAGGATATCAAATTAAGTAAGTAGTTTCCATATTTTTAAAGATTTAAAAGTCTAGTACACGAGGTTTTAGATGCACGTGGTTTTGAATTAATGTCAGGCAACAAAGGATTTTGGTTATAGCTTTCTTTTAATTTGACACCACTGCTAAAAGGATCTCGGTTTTTAAATCTTAGGTAGGTGATTTTCGATTGATTTTTTCATATGGTTGTTCAATTGAGTAATAAAAATGTTGTTGTTTTTTTTTTTTTTTGCGCATTATTATGGATTGAAATTAGTTCTTTTAGTGGGTATCCTTCGTTCTCTTAACCTCATCGTTTTCATACAAAAATGAAAAGACACCTCCATGATTCTTTCAATTTTTTTTTTTACAACTTTATATCAGTTGAGCTATATTTATGTTGGCATGATTCTTTCAATTTTATTTTCTATAATATTTTTAGAAATGTACATTATAACTAAAAACTATTATAATATTTTGAAAATATTTATTTCTCTCTTTGAAATTAATTTTTTTTTTCTCCCCTTTACTCTTTGAATTTTTTTATAAAAAAAATCATTTTGATCTTTGTCACCATCTATTTTTATTAGAGGTATGGTATTCTGAATATCGGTATAACGTATTGATGTGTACAGGTATAAAAACCATATAGGTTGATTGAGATGGGTATTAAGTAGGGGGTGAACACCACATGCCGAAAAACCGAATCGATGGATCGAAATTGACTTAACCGAATTTGATCGATCAGTTTATGACCACTCGATTGGTTAGCAAATTCAAGAAGGGCTCAAATCGACTGATTGTTTAAAAAAAATAATTAAAGTGTATAATATAATGATGCAGTTATTAAAAAAAAAAGGTATGAAAATATCAATGAAAATATAAATAAAGTACTGATTGCGACAAATATTTTTAAGAGATTCCTAAAAATCGGATGAAATTTAAAGAATAATTAATACATAAACATTTCACTAATAAGTTGAAAATGCTGATTACTGATATTATATTCATATTAATTAATTTTGTTAATATTTTTTACATCACATCAATTTTGGTGAAAATATCAGGGTGACAATGTAAATTCAAAACCCTAGTACTGAGCATAATTTTTTTTTAATGGCATGAAATATCTGCTACAAATAGTATTGAAAATTTTTCTAAAATTTCTCGATTAGTCTCTTTCGGGAGGATTCGAACCTCTAACCTATTTAGTTAAGGGTACATGTCAAATACCGTTGAGTTATGCTTACTTTAGTAAATCTTCAATGAGGTAGAGATTCATCTTTTTCAAAGCAACAATTGAAGCTAATAACGTTCCAAGATTTTTTTTTTTTTTTTTTTTTTTTTTTTGATAATATGGAGGTGGAGGATTTGAACCACAGACCTTGTGGTTATCAGTACAACGTTCCAAGATTTTATCCACCATAACATTCCAAAAATATTCCTCTCACGAGTCATAATTATTTCTACAAATTCAGGTTACCATGTGTTTTCAAATCTTTGAATTTTTTACGTAATTTTCCTTCACAATCTTTACTTTTTTTTTTTCTTTTCTAGGAAAATATTCGTTTCATTATGTTTATTTAAAATAGTTTTAGAAAATGGAAATTAAAAGTAAATGTAATTAGATAGAAATAACAGTTATCAATTTTCTAGGTTACTTAATAGAAGCCATCCTATTAAATATATAATTTAAAAAAAAAAAGAGATAATAACAAATTTAGCAAAGGTTAGATAGAATATTACAAAAATAACAACTAAAGATTTCCAAACTAACCAGAATTAGAACACACGTTAATCAGATTTGAGTTGAAAGAGAGTTGATTCACATTTATGAAAGAAGTACTGGAATCAGTTCGCGAGAAGGAAATTGGGTTTCTAGGAGAAATTATTAGGTGTTCCGGTACAATGAAGCGGATAGTTTTGCACGGTTGGATGTAAGAGAGAGAAATTCTAAAAGTACCTTGATTTTCTATCCAACGGTTATTAGGAGGCAGACAAATTTGAAGATTATATTCGACGGTTGTAAAGAGAGAGCCTTATTGTATCGAGAACACCTAATAATGTACTGTTTTTTAGACACTTATTTTATTGCTTTCTTTGTTTAAAAAAAAAAAGAAAATGTTGATCTTCAGTGATTAAAGTTACTTAATTATTATAATAATAATAATTATTATTATTATTTTGACATGTGGGGTTTGGGAGATTTAAATTTCGGTTTGATCAAAGGTGTTCAAGTTTTTATGTCAGTTGAACTATGTTTTGACTACTCAATTATTATTATAATTATAGTTAATCAATATCATTAATTCGTGTAACTAAAGACTGAAAATTAAGGGTGCGATTTGAAAACAGAAATTTGAAAACAAGGGATTCAATGAAAAAAGAGTTGTATTTCATGTTTTCAGATATGTGTTTGGTAGCAGATTCAGAAATTGAATCTCAATTTAAACAATTGTTCAAAATGTGCTTGATAATATATTTATAAACCATAAACTATTTGTAGTTATCAATTAAATACTAAATTGGAATATAAACTATTATTAATTAATTTTTAAACATGTTGTGTGTAATAAATTTTTTATAAATATTATTTTACAATATCATAAAATTTATAATACATTGTATTATACAAATTTTAATTGTCCAAAAATAAATTGAGTTTATAACATGAAATACTATATTTGTTAAAGTTTTTATCTTTTTAATTTAATTCTGCATTTAAAAATCTCAAATTAAAAATCTGGTTACATTGAAAACATAAAAAAGTTGTTTTCAGAATTTCCACTATTTGGATCACAGAAATCTGAAAACAGTTTTCAAAAACACATCTGTCAAACGCATATTCACTTAATTCAATAAATTTGAAAACATAAAATAGAATACGGATTGTCTACCAAACAAGCCCTAAAAGACTGATCAATTAATTTTTTTTTTAAATTATAATTTTACTTCTATTGCAAAAATATATATTTACTAATATTATTGAAATAGAGTTACCCATTCAAAAAAAAAAAAAAAAAAAAGTGGCTAGCTTTTTTTTCTTTTTTTTTTAATAAATATAAAATTTTAAAGACGAAAATAATATTCAAATCAAAAACATTACAATCCATAACCAAAAAAAAAAAAAAACATTACGTGCAATCGCAATTCACACACTCCAAAAAAAAAAAAAAAAAAAAAAAAAAAGTACTTCAAAAAGTTCAAAGCCAAATCCGAAAAAATCATGAAAGAATTAGTCCAAAAAAAAAAAGAAAAAAAAGTCGATCTCTAAATTCCAATCAATAATCTTATTCCAGGTGAGAATCCGGGGTTTTTTGGAAACATAACATAAAAAATGAAAAAAATTAGAAAAAACAAGTACTTTTGAAACTAATTGGAGAAATCAAGTGTCACGCCTCTTGAAGAGGCGTGACATACTTTTTTTTAATATATTTTTTATTTTTATATTACTTTATCAAATCAATCGGTTTTCAACCCATTTTTAAAATTTATTTTATTTTATTTAGTGATTTTATAAATTCTTAATCATAACATAATGATTATGTTTTTAATTTTAAAATTTGCAATTTTTTTTTAATTAACCTTCTATAATTCTTTTAAATATAATTTTTTACATTTTCACATTTTCTAAATTTAAGAAAGTTATGAGGGGTTGGTTCTTCTTGCCTTTGATTAAACAAGCATTCTTTTTCAATTTCTAATATATTATATATATCCAAACCTTTTATTTTCATATATATTATGAACTATTAATTATACATTAATGTTAATCAATAACTAAATAAATCATATCACTTTACTATTAATTCTTATGTTTACCTTCTCAATTTGATGTTTATACTAATTTATCAAGTATATGTGAGTGTATTATATACATTAAAAAAAACAAATTTTAATGGCTAAATTAAAAATGAGAATTATTTTTAAAAAAATTAAAGATGAGAATAAAATGTAGGTGCTACATGTTTATTTTAATAAGAAATAACAAAAAAGAGAATCTTATTAAGGTTTTTTTTTAAGAAATTTTTTCTTTCAAACATGATTGCATTAATAGTAAGTATTATAATTATAAGACATCAAAACTAAATAAACTTTAACTATATGCTACCATTGAAACTATAGTAAATTGAAACGTCTTTCTTGCTAGGGACATCCAACAATATATATTCATTATATATATTATTGAAAGCTTACTCAATTAATATCAAGTTATTCGTTAAAAAAATATTCTGTATCCTCTTTTGGATAGAAATATTCTCAATTCAACTTTTTTTTTAAAAAAAAAGAAGTAATTTTCAAAATTGAAATTTCACATTTCAGTTTTAAAAAACAAAAGAAGAAATTATTGTTATTAAGGAGCTGAACACAGTTGAGATATTTTATACGCCTCGGAGTAAAGACATGAGGGCGGATAGATTAGCGAAAGAGGCTCTTTATAAAAGATCGTCTGGTTGTCAAATTTCCCGTTGTGGTTAGTGTCGATAGGTACTGAGACCCATTGCAAGTGTTTATCAAATTGTAATTGTTATTAGTTGAATGAAAGCATTTTCTTCTAAAAAACAAAAAGAAATTTAATTTTAAAATTCCTCAGTGGGTAAATGAAAACTGGTTATATATCAATAAAAAAATAAAAAAATATAAATAAATAAATAATAATTTAAAAAATAAAAAAGCTGAAAATGGTTCTCAGCCACCCCAAAAGAGGGTTTTTTAGAAAAGTAAAAAAAAAAAACGAAACAAATTAGATAAAAAAGGGAGAGATAAAAGTATTTAGATAATAAGTACCCTCTAACTTGACTTTTCATATTTTTTTTTTAATTTTTAATTTTGTTTTTTATTTCTTTCTTTATTTCTCTATTTTTTAATTATTAGTATTATATTAAATTTGTTTAATTTAATGATTATGACTTTTTAAAAATATTTGTTTCCATATCCTTTTTTAAATAATGAATTTAATGGTTATGTTTTTTTTTAATTTTAAAGTTTGTATTTTTAATATATATTTATAATTTAGATGTTTTGAAGTTGGCATTTTTTTTTTGTTGTTTATATTAAATTTATGTATACATAGAAAATACAATTACATTTCAAAAACTAACCATTCTTAAACAAATCCAATTCAATTTCAAGTACAATTAATTTTAAAATCAATAATCAATTCACTAATGACTTGTCATAAATCTTTTAACAATATCATTTTCAAGTTAAACATATTTGAGATTTTAAAAAAATGATTACAAGGCAAATTAAGAGCTTTTATTTCAAATTTATTATTGTTAAAAATAACTATTAATATATTTTAAAACATTTTAACTTTATCTCAATAATTAGATTATCAATTTCAACAAGAATATATATTGTTTCTTTATGTTAAGAAGAACCATTATTGACTAGCAATTTTAGTAAACTATATAATTAATTTAGATTAGTAATTCATTGCATTGTATTATAAAGACATATATTTTTATTTTAAATGCAACTAAAAATGAATATTATTTTAAATGCAATAACGCAAGTAAAAATTCATATGCTTATTTTTAAATTAATCGTACTTGAAATTGAATTGGAAATGTTAAAGAATTGTTAGTTTTTAAAACGTAATTGTGTTTTCTATGTATACATAAATTTAATTATGTTTGAACAATATAAAGTGTTATCGAAAATTTAATGAAACTAATGTACAATAATTTTCAAAAAATTTATTCGTAGGTTGATTTTTTTTTTTTTTTTTTTTTAAAAATTCGTAGGTTGAATTTAAAATGTGTTTTGTATTAAAAAATTGATATATACAAGAAAAAAAATGCAAACTACAAAACATCTAAATTATAGATATTTTTTAAAAAATACAAACTTTAAAATAAAAAAAATCAATTATTAAAAAAAAACCATTATATTCATTATTTAGAAAATAAAATGGAAACTGATATTTTAAAAAAGTCATAATCATTAAATTAAACAAATTTAATATAATATAATAATTAAAAAATAGAATAAAGAAAGAAATAAAAAAAAAATAAAAAAATAAAAAAAAAATAAAAAAAGGAAAAGTTAAGTCTGTCGCGCGCCTCCCAAGGGTGTCGCGTATCTTGAAGGTACTATTATCTAAATACTTTTATCTCTCCCTTTTTTATCTAATTTGTTTCTTTTTTTGGTTTACTTTTCTAAAAAACCCGAGAATCCGACTAAAATCCTGAGAGAACTTTTTGTAATTTCTATACACGGCAACAATAATACAACTTCTTCAAAAAGGTATATTAAATAAATAAATAAATAATTAATTAATTAAATAAATAAATATGGACAAAAAGAAATAAAGAATAATAAAACAAGATTGACCCACAATTTTGGATCAAGGTTTCGCACGCGGCCGTGTTGTGTGGGGAAGTTGGAAAAAACTTTCTCAGACATTTCTTAAAAAAAAAAAAAAAAAAAAAAAAAAAACATTTCATATGAAATTTCTAAGAAAATGTTTGGTTTTGCCGTACATTTTACTTTCGTATTAACTTATCTCCATCACTTTCATTGAGATGTTTTCACTTTTGTCAACTTCTCCCAACCATTTTTTTTTCTTTTTTTTTTTTTAAAAATCTATTTGGTCCCCTTTCTAAGATTTTGTTTGATTTGTACTTTGTAATTTCAATTTCAAGCATTTAAGGGAGTCTTTTCATTTTAGTGAATATTTTGTAGAGAATAAATGCAGGAGCAAGTTCAGATAATATAGTTTTGATGAGTCAGATTTTGATAATGTTTTTGAGAATTATTGTCATCGTTTCGTTATGTCAACTAATTAACAACTCTACTTGAAGACCTTCTAGAAATGATTTTCAAACTTTAGAGACCAATTATGAATTAAATTTATATTTGTGACTCTCATGCTCGATAGGATAGCCATACTTTTGCTTACCATTGGCCCACAAAGGATGTGTTTATCCTTTTAAGATTTTTGTTAAATATAATTTATGTATTTCTTAAAAAAGTAGTGGTAAATAATAATATTTCAAAACAAGGAAATAATGGTAATAATATATTTTTTTTTAGTAGGTGTCTTATCTATTAATTATATATATATATATATATATATATTATGTTATATAGTTGTTGATCAATGTAAATTAATCATTAATTACCATTAACTTAGATATTGATCAACTTATTAAAATAGAAATATTCGATATTTTAATTTAACTAAAATAGTCATGTTCATCTGTTAAAGCAAAGTCATTTAACTTGACCACGGTTATAATAATGTACACGACTTCAAATGTTCTATTGTTATAGAAAATGTCAATAACCATTGTTAGGAGCCTTATCATATATATATAATTGAAAAAATTTATAGACAAAAACATGGAAATAGATACACAGGTTAAATTAATTACAAGTTTAATTTCTAAAAATTTTCAGGATTGCGTCCAACGGTGGCGAATCCAAAACTTGATGCTAGGAGACACAAGTTCATATTAGATCATATTACAAGTTTAGTCGGTGAAATTTTAGATTTAGGTCTGTATAGCCCTTGCGAACTTTAAAAAGTGTCTAGTAGTTCCCTCGATTTTTTTTTTTTTTTTTTTTTTTTTGTCTACTATTGATTCCTTAAGTTTCAATTATAAACCAACTATGATTTTGACATATTCAAAATATTTAAAAATTAAATGTTCTATTAGACATAAAATATAATTTCGTGTCTAATTGTTCTCTATCATATTCGACATTTTTAAAAAATTAATGTATTTATTAGTTACAAAATTTGAAGGTTAAGGTTCAAATAGATAAAAAAAATAATAATAATAATTTTTATGCTAATAGAGCAATTAATTTCATTTTTTTTTTTTTAAATATGGTTAAGACCTATTAGATACAAAATCAAAAGTTCATAAATCTATTAGACATTTTTAAAGTTTAAGGATTTATTAGACACAAAATTGAAAGTTGAAAGACATATTAAACACACAAATTATAAAATTCAGGGACAAAACTTATCATTTAACTTTCATATAAATATGAACTCAAAAAAAACTTTCATATAATTTTTTTTATTTCTAAAATAATTGTAAAATAGAATTGTGTGTGTGTGAGACTTGTATCTAGTATGCTTGTGAATTTTAAAAGATGTCGAATAGGTCAAGGACTTATTAGACACAATGGACCTATTGGACACAAAAGTGAAAGTTTAAGGATCTATTGGATATTTTTCTAAGTTCAGGGATCTATTGGAAACAAAATTGAAAGTTCGAGGACCTATTTGAAAATTTTTAAACTTGAGGGACTAAATTGACATAACCTTAGAAGTTCAAAGATTAAACATGTAATTTAACCTATAAATATATATTTGCATATGTGTGTAAAATTTTTTTTAAAAAAATAATTTTAACTAAAAGTCAAAATAGTATATTGAAAAATCTAAAAATTGAAAATGTTAAATAGTGTATATAAAGAAAAAAAAAACAATTAACTCGAATATATGTGTTTTTTTAAAAAATAAATTTAAACTAATAGATAACTGCGTATCAAGTGAAAATAATCATAATAACTCTACACTGTGCTAACCAAGAATCCAACCACAAATCTCCAGACCAAAATCAATATTCCATGCCCCGTCTGACCAACAAACCAAAAATGAATGAAGTATATTATAGATATATATAAAGTCTACGATTTCAGGGGCACGTGTCCCACCTGGTCCCTACGTAGATCCGTCCCTAACGTCCAATGGACAGATAAATATTTTTCAATGTGTCTAGTACATCTTTGATCGACTAGACCTTTTTAAAACAATTTTAAATGCAAAATTCAATTTAATATGTAATAAGTTCATAATTTATTAAGAATATTGAGCAAATCAAAGATATAAAATTGAAAGTTCAATAACCTAATGTCAAAACCTCAAAATTGAAAGTTCAACTTTATTTTTTTAATTAAAATTTTAGGCCCCATTTGATAACTATTTGATTTTTTATTTTTGAAAATTAAGCTTGTTTTCTCTCAAATTTCTTACCATTATTATTTTCATTTTTGTTAAGGACATATTTGAATTCCTAACCAAATTCAAAAAACAAAAACATGTTTTTGAAAACTATTTTATTTAGTTTTCAAAACATGAGTTAGTTTTTGAAAATATGGGAAGAAGGTAGATAATAAAACAAAGAAAATTATTAGTGGAAGTAGTGTTAATAAACTTAATTTTCAAAAACCAAAAACCAAAAACAAAATGGTTATCAAATGTGACTTAGAATCTGCGTCTGAAATAAAATAATTTGGTTTTTTTTTTTTTTTTTTTGAAGAAATAATAATTTGGATTTGAGATGCATTGCATCAAACAATAATACGTGGTAAATAATCTCATTATGTTTCTGACTCTCATGCTCGATAGCATTACTTTTCTTACCATTATTGGCCCACAAACGAATGTATTTAATCCTTTCAAGATTTTTGTTAAAATTCTTTAAAAAAGAAATTCTTAAGAGTTTTGAAATAATTACAAAAATGTATTTCTAAAAAATAATGGCAAATATAATAATTTTCGGAACAAGGAAATCATTATTAGCTAAACTTAAATAATAGTATTTAGCGTTTTTTTAGTTCAACCATGACGAGAGAATGGAGATGGAACCATTAAACTTTGAAAGGATTATAGGTGTTTTATCCACTTAATTGTGTTCAAATATATTTCTTTTTTCTTTGTATTTTTATTTTATGTGTTAGTTATTATACATGTAATTAACTTGATCTTAGTAGAAATATTCTATGTTTTAATTTAATTAAAATAGATGTTCACCCATTAAAGCAAATTCATTTCACTCGTACATGTGCATTAGTAGCCTCTATAAATATGTAGTTTAAAATTCCACCCATTAGTTTTATCTTAATATTTAGTGACATTAAAAAATTTATTGAAAGAAAAAGTTTAGTTAATATGTAAAAGATAAAATTGGAAAAAAAAATTATGGACAAAAACAAGGGATGAAAAATATTTAGCTGAAATTATAACTTATAGTGCCTACACTTTAAATCAATAAAATTTCAATTATGTGTCGAATATCTACTTTACTTATTAGACATTTTTTTTAGAATTCTAGACGCAAAATTTGATTTCATTTATAAATCCATGAGTTTTTTTTAAAAAAAATCGAATAAGTTTGGGACTTGTTAGTTATTTAGACATAAAATTGAAAGATCAAAAACCTAATAGATACATTTTTTAAATTCAAAAAAATTATTAAACACAAAATTGAAAGTTACTTTTTAAAGTTTGAGAACCTAAAAACACAACCTTGAATGTTGTTGAAAACTAAACTTGTAATTTAATCAAATTATATGTATTTGGAGTTTTAATTAAATTAATGTACTTGGAAAAAGTATTGACAAAAATAAAATATATCAATATTTTTTTATAGGTATAGATATTTTTTTTTTTTCAAAAGAAGAAAATGGAAGACGTATAAGATATGCATTTAAAAAAGTAAATAAATAAACTTAAAGGATTTGATAAAATTTTCAGATTAAAAAAAAAAAAGTCTGAGATATCTCTTTAATTTTCCCACACAAACAGAGTTTTCCAGTGAAACTTCCATTTTTTTTTTCTTTAGTTATGTGAACCTTCCATTTAGAGAAGCATCCAAACAAGTCTAGTCTTAATAGAAAGTTTTCAAAGGATAACTCTTTTTAAATGGATCTTTTTATTATTATAAAAAAATGTATGGATATATTATTTTTGAAATAAAAATATTATAGGAATAAAAGATTCGAGAAGCATTTAATAATTGGGAAAAAACAAATTATGGTAAAAGAATCAAACAGTAAGTATAAACATTGATATATGCTTGAGAGTCCATCCATACATAATTCAATGGATAAAACATCTATTACCATATCCTAAAAATTAATGGTTTCATCATCGTTGATTGGAAAGAATTAATGTATGTTTGATGTTTGACACCTAAAACAAGTTTGATCCATTCTTTATATGAAAAAAAAAATTAATCTCAAAAGTCTATATCCAAAATAAAATAAATTAGAAATCAATATGGTCCCTAATGTAGTAGGATATGAAAATGACATATAATTAGTTTTCAATGACCATAATTTTAATTTAGTCTCTCAACTTTATTTTTTTTATTATCATCAGCATCGTTCAATTAAATTTGATCAAATTAGACGTCTCTATCACTAATGAGAGGTAACACAAATTCTAGGTAACAAGTTACACATAATTAATACTTTTTTTTTTTTTTTTTGAAGACACATATAATTAATACTTCAAAAGGAGAATTAAACTCCAAAACCAAATTAATTCCAGCTTTAGTCCTAAATTTTCTTTACAATCGTTTCTCAATTTATGTTGACTAATCAAACCTTTTCAAGTTTTCATTACAAATAAAAAAGAAAAAAACATATTTCGAAACTTATGCTTTTTTTTTTTTTTTTTGAAACTCGAAACTTATGCATTATATTCCCGAATAACTTGTCAAAGAATAGGAATGATTATGAAACTTTAAAATTAAATTAAGATTAAAAATAAAAAATAAAATTATAGTTTTTTTTTTTTAAAAAAAAAAAAGGTTATAGAAAAGAAACTAAACCGCGTAAAAGATTCTGTCAAGTGAGAAAAAACCAATGGATGAAAATGACACATCTCAATTGGTGAGAACTATTTCTATGGATGCATAAAATTACAACCATCCATCCCAAGCCACATGCTTCTATCAATTAAGTAAATATATCATTTACATGGGTTTAAATTTAAAAAACATTTTAACTTTCATCAAGATAATAAAAATTAAACTTACAAATACTACTTTTACCGGCAGGTTTCCTGACTTTATTGTCTAACTTTTCTCCATATTTTCAAAAATCAAGTCAAGTTTTGAACACTAAAAAAAAGTAGTTTTCAAAAACTTGTTTTTGTTTTTAGAAGTTGGCTATGAATGCAAATGTGTTCTTAACAAAGATGAAAATTATATTGTTAGGAAATTAGGAGAAAACAAGCCTATAATTTTCTAAAACAAAATGGTTATCAAACTGGACCTTAATCTTTGAACTTTAATTTGCAACGATTTATTTTTTTACTTTCAAAATTGTAATAATTTAGTTCGTGAACTTTAATATATAGTAATTTAGTCCATGTATTTTAAACAACGTTGTAACAATTAATATTGGAAATATTCCAACAAATTTTCAAAGTTAATTTTTATTATGTAATGACTTAGGCCCTAATTGATAACTATTTTGTTTTTGGTTTTTGGTTTTTGAAAAATAAGTCTATGAACACTACTTCCATCTATAAGTTCCTATGTTTTGTTATCTACCTTCTTCACATGTTTTCAAAAACCAACTCAAGTTTCGAAAACTAAAAAAAATAGTTTTAGTTTTTTTTTCTTTTTATCATTATTTTGGAATTTGACTAAGAACTCAAATGTTTATTTAACAAAGATGAAAACCAAATCGTTATCAAACACAAGCTTAGTTTTTTTTTTTTTAAGCTTATAATAAGTTAATTGATCAATTACTTGATCAACACTCTTTGAACAATGATATGACACTTTTCAAAAAAAAAAAAAAATGACATGACAAGTGTGTGTAGGAGCCCTTGTCACTCCTTGTTAATTATTGAATGTTGATCTCCCACACCTTAGTCAAAGATAGACCTTTTGAACTTGGCCAAGCTATATATGATGGGAACTTCAAAAGTTCAAATCAATTGTATTTTGTCATATCTGCAGACTCTGCAGTTTTGGAGGATCCATCTATGATATTAAACTAAAATGGTCAAAAAAAATTAAACTAAAATTGACGGAGAGTGTTTATTAAAATGCCTACGACAAACAAATTATGTGTTTGATGAAAGTTTTTGTATGATGTATATATATAAAGTGTATCTTTGAGATGATTGCATAGGACGGTAATATTTGACTACTAAGAGATCTCAAACTAGCAAGAATTAACAAAAAAAAAAAAAAAAAAAAAAAAAACTACATTCATCTTTTAACTTGAGTTTAGGTTATCGTGATTTGACAGGTGAATAATGGTGTGATGAGTTAAATTGAACCATTAACAATAAATAAGAGAGCATCCACTTTGTGTTGATCTAAGAGGTCCCTCGAACTTAATTATTTTGACTTATACAAAAAGTTATTAAGTCCTCAAAGAACTAAACATTAACATTGATAATTATCTTACAAGTTAATTTTTTTTTAGATTAAGTTTTTTTTTTTTTTTGAAATATTAGACGAAGTAGTTAAATGGTTCTCATTCGCACCATTTGAAAGATTTCTTCTGATCATTATTTTAAGATATTAAAAGAGTTCTTGTTTAGAAAATGAAGTTTGTAACCAATTAAATAATCTATAGAATCATTGAAAGAGTTTTCTTTCCTAGTGATTATTTTAAAAATAAAAACACAATATTATTTATTATCATTTTTTTTTTCCTTTTACTATTGTTTGCAATAATAAACAATCATGTGGTTTATTTAAAAATCTAAATAAAATTTGAAAAACACTATTGAGGATTCAAAATGACATCATCTAACTTTATGAAATATCATTTAATGACTAGAGATTTTTAAATATTAAGATGCAACCCACAAGTTAAGGAGTCCTTGTGCCAAAGCAAGCTTAGCTCAGTGGTAATTGACATGTACCCTCGATCATGAGGTCAGAGATTCGAATCCTCCCACCCCAAATGTTGATGTACTAAAAAAAAGAAAGTTAAGGAGTCATTGTCCATTTATCCTTAAATATGATAAAACTACAAAATGAAAAAAAATATATGTTTAAGTATTTTTTTTTTTTTAACAGTTGTTTAAGTTTTATTTTAATTCCTAAATTTTTGTACTTATTTTATTAGCTTTTAAAATTTTACCTTCTCTTAAAGCTTTACCTACAAATAATATTTTTGTCCTTATCATTAGTTTTTCACAAAACTATTTTATAAATTTTGATTGGACATGTCTTTCATTTATTTATCTCACAAATATATGTTTGCATAAATAAGTTTTTACAGCCAAGCTAGATATAATATTCAAACAAACTAAAAAAAAAATGAAAAATTTTATAATTAGAAAAAAATCTAAGAGTTTATGAATAATTAAAATAAAATACTTAAAAATATTAAGGACAAAAATAAAAATAATTATAGAGTTTTAGAACCAAATCAAAGTTATCACGATCAAATTTAAACCATAAAAGAGAAAATAAATTAGGAAACATAACTTAATTTCTATACAAACAAAAGAAAAAAAAAATTAATATATGTGAAAATATTGAATTTCAATTGTTCTATTTAAATGATATATGTGGACTTTAGTGCTTTACAAAATAAATGAACAAGTCCCACCTTTTTTGAGATAAGGATGAACAAGCCCCACTTGAATACAGACGTCTCTATTTAATGTATGTATACCCGTTCTTAGAGTTTAACAATATGTAGGGGTGAGAGATAATAAAAGAAAATTTGTTTAATAAACTAACGAATAAATCATTCAAAATGCTCCAAATCATTTTATAAAAATATTTCCAACCACAAAAATAGTAATAAATATTTAAAAAAATAAAACTTTAATCAACTAAAGGTACATCATACAATTCGAACAATTTTAATACAACAAATATGAGAGTATAGATTTAAACATATAATATTTAAAAAGAAAAATAGATCCCATATCATTAAGTTATACTCATATGGTGACAACCAATCTAATAACCTTGCATATATAAGGAATTCCCATTGTTTATCATGCAATAGATGCAAAAACTTACCAAAGAAATAAATAAATAAATAAATAAATAAAAAAAAAAAAAAAAAAAAAAAAAAAAAAAAAAAAAACCTTCCAACATGCTTTTAGCTAAAGTACTTCACCTAGAAAGACTCCAAAAGTGCTAGAATTCAAGTATATATTGAACAAAGTTTGGTGATAAACAACCTATTACTTTCTTTAAAGGTGATCATTCATCTCTACTCCAACTTTCTTTAGAAAATGCATTTTGAACTTTCAATTTTATGTATAATTAAATTTCAAACTTTAAAATGTATTTAATTAAGTCATAAGCGCTTTTAAGTTTGTGTATAATAGTAATAGGATCTTAACCTATTCAACAATTTTAACTTATTATACACAAAAATGAAAGTTTAGGAAATTATTAGACGTTTTTTAAATTTTAGAAACCAATCACATACAACTTGAAAGTTTAGAAACTAAATTCATAATCAAACTTTTTTTGCTCTATTACTTAAAAAAAAAATATTTTGATCTCTCATTCAAACATATATATACATAGAACAATACTTGGTTATACACGGAGTATCTTCTTCCTACACCCACCACCATTAAGGGCTTGTTTGGAATACAATATTTTAGTTTAAATGTTTTTCAAGAATGCATTTTTTAAAGAACATTTTGTATAAAAATTGTTTAGAATTTAAACACTCATATGTTTAGTGACATTTTCTCACAAGTGTTTTTATACCCAAGTTAGGGTGTGTTTGGTTTAACTTCTAAAGTGTTTAATTTTGAAAAAAATTCTAATGTTTGGCAAACATTAAAAATGACTTATTAGAAAATGAGATTGATAAATAAATCATTTTGAGAGAAACACTTGAAACCAACTTTTTTAAAAAGACTAATAACTTGTGTATAAAAACATTTATAGGAAATGCAACCAAACATATGAGCGTTTAAATTCTAAACAATTTTTATATAAAATGTTTTTTAAAAAATGCATTCTTGAAAAACATTTAAATTAAAATGTAATCCAAACAAACACTTATTATACACTTAAAAATTGTTTCTCAATCTCATTTTTTAATAAGTCATTTTTAGTGGTTGTCAAACACTAAATTTTTTTTCAAAATGATTTTTTCTTAAAAAATAAACACTTGAAAAGTTAAAGGTTACACTTATTGCTAGGAGTGAGAAGGAAAGAAAATAAGAAATTTGAACTTTTTTATGAAAAAAACTTGGCCCATTGAGATGTTAACAATATGAGAGATAAATCTTTTTCTCATTTTCTACATTTCTATCAAAATTTTAAGAGTTACGTAGAGAAAATCTCATATTCAGTCAAGTTTTTATTTATTTATTATTATTTTTTAGCTAACGAAACCATCATAGGTTGGCCCTAATGGTCAATAAGGGCCATAGAAAAAATAAAGGACTTCAAGGGAATGGGTTCAATCCATGGTGGCCACTTACCTAGGATATTCGGTGCGTGTAAGCTGGCCCGGACACTCACGGATATCAAAAAAAAAAAAAAAAAACCGATGGTTTTTAGGAAGATATTCACGCGTGTAGGATAATGAATGACAACTACCGACCAATGAAATACCAATCCTCTGAAACCCATTAATATGATCCAATATGTATATATATATATTTACATATATTTGTCGCTGTCAAATTTGTGAAGAAAATTCTAAGGAATCTTCTCAGTCTCTTCCGCGTTGCTACAACATCAAAATTTCAAATCCAAGAGAGAAACAAAAGAAAGAAAGAAAAAAAAAAAGTGAAATTGTTTGATGAAATTTGAAGTGGTCATAAATTGGACCTTTTCCAATCCCCAAACAAAAAATTCCTCACTGATTTCCATTCATTATTTTTTACCCAATCTTTTCTTCTTCTTCTTTCCTTGTCTTTTCCTCTCAATTTCTCCAATCGCAATCATGGAGTTTCAGTCTCTCTCTCTCTCTCTGGTTTTTCCCCTTCCTTTATAACCCTTCTCTTCTCCATTTCTTTCAATTTCACTCTCTCTTCCATGCTTCCACGCCCAGACCCTTCTCACCTTCGATTATGGAGTTTGTGGGTATAATCCAAGAGCTCAACCAGGGCAAACAGCTCGCCCAGCAGCTACGCAACCATCTCCGTCCTTCTCCTTCTCCTTCCTCTTCCTCCGATGGCATTCTCTTGATCGATAAGATCCTTCGTTCCTACGAAAACGCGCTTTCCGTTCTCGCCGGCGGCTGCGGCGGCGACGAAGAACTCGCGGCTGTGAAATCCGCCGTTGCTCCGATGAATGCGGCTGTGAAAGAGGGAGACGTGTCCAAGAAGAGGTAATTTGTAATTGATTGATGTTTGTTAGGTTTTGGGGATTTTGTCGATTGGAAATTCTGATTGGGTTTTTGGGGAAATTTGGTTTTGCAGAAAGGTAATGGCGAAATGGAGTGAGCGGGTTAAGGTTCCTTCTGGCTCCGCCATTGAAGGTCCTCTTGATGATGGCTTTAGCTGGAGAAAGTACGGCCAGAAGGACATTCTTGGATCCAAATTCCCCAGGTACTTTCTTCTTCTCTGCTTGTAATTGTGTTCGAGGTCGCGTTGTTACAAATGCAGGAGTGGAGATTTGAATTCGAATGATTACTTATGTCTTATACTCCGTTGATAATGCTCGGATTGGTGGCTTTTGTTGAAAAACCGTTAATATAGTGATGTTTGAAAGTCATTGGTGTGTCAGATATAGATAAGTTATTGCAGGACAAGTCATATGAAGTGAGAATGGTTTTCGGTTTTCGAGTCGTTCTGTGTATGATGTTGAATATGTGGACTTTAATTGTTGATGTAGAACTTTGGTCGCATCCCGAACAGTCTTGGACTGAAATGTTTAGATGTGTTTGTGAATTGCAGAGGTTATTTTAGATGCTCTCATCGGTTTTCACAAGGATGTTTAGCAACAAAGCAAGTTCAAAAATCAGACAATGATCCAACAATGTATGAAATAACCTACAAAGGAAAACACACTTGCAACAGAGTCCTTCATTCAAACACACCAAAAGAAGAACAGAAGCCATTATTGCAACACCCAAATCAACCAAAACAAGAACAAAAGCCATTGCGGCAACAACACGAACACGACAACCCTTCATGCTTCACCTTCAGCTCCGACGCCATTCGGGTAAAATCCGAGAAGTTAGACGACGTCGACGATGGCCTCTCTCGACCTTTTCGCACCTTGTCGTCGTCGTGGTTTGGATCTGAAGTTCGAGATGATCAAAGCCCCTTTAGGGAAAGTGAGTTGTCTCCGACATTTGAATCGAGCGATATGTTTGGATTGTGTCGTGATGGGGTCCGAGATTGGGATTTCGTAACCGAGTTCGTTTCGGTTCCGAATTCAGTCACTAATATTTCCATTGGTGACTTGGAGGAGTATTATAGTTTTGATAACTTGGAGTTGTTCTGTTGAAACACACATTATTTTCTCACCTTCCAAACAAGCAAGAGGGAAAGAAAAGAAAAGAAAAGAAAAGATTGTGAATTTGTGTAAGTCAGCATTGAAAGAGAGAGATGGATAATGTCAAGGCCTCCTGCATTGCTGGTTAGAGATTTTTATTTTTATTTTATTTTTTTTCCTCTTAACCTCTCTGTTCTTTTTCAATTTTCCTTTTTGTTCTGTTGGTCCTTTGAGAGACCAAATTTTCAGTGTAATTATTGATCTTTCTGTGGGATACATTAGGAATTTGGTAAATTTCTCACCACTTGTGTATTTGAATTAGTCAAGAATAAGATTGGATTTAAATACAAATGTGTCAAATTCATTCTCGCTTTTTAAATCATCATTAATTCCATGTAGCATGAACATAGTTCGTAATTGATATATACTTTCAACCAAGAGGTCGGAGTTTTGAATCCTCTACCTCCAAACATTATTGAACTCAAAACTCATTTGTTCGATTGTCAACTTGAATAAATTAAAGTTTTTTTTTTCTTTTGAGAAAAGTAGTCAGATTATTAATAACATTGGTTAGAAGTTGAAAATTCAAATTTGTACTTTTTTTTTCTTCCTACAGCATCTATTAGTAATAAAGGAGCTCTTTGGCCAAGGAGACATTTAAAACAAATAATATCCTACAATATCATTTAAAAAATCATAGATTTTTAAAAACTTCTGTTATCTGAAAATTAAAAATTAAAAAAAAAACAACAACAACAAAAAAAGGAAAAAAGAAACTACTTTTGTTCACTTTTAAAATTTAAATAAAGAAATATTCTGATGGATACGCTTTATATTAAAAGAAAGAAAACAGAAAAAGAATACAAAATTGATTATCAAAGTTCAAATGGGCCTTTTTGAAATACACTATGAGATTAAGCCTTGGTGTTAGATTAAAGGGAGTTTTTTTTTTTTTTTTTTTTTTTTTTTTTTTTTTTTTTTTTTTTTAATATTGTAATTTTTAGAAATTTTTATTAAAATATATTAATTTTCAAACTTACTATTTCAATATTGTAGTTTTAATTCCTTGAATGTCACCACGCAGTTCTGTATATTATCTAGACGAAGTCGTCTCTTCAAGAGGTGACCTCCGTGAGAAATTAACAAATACTCTAGATTGGTAGGGTGTCACGAGTCTGCATCTTTTGAGGTTGGAGGTTCAAATTTGCATACTTACATTTGTTGTACTAAAAAAAGATGACATGTTGTCGCGTGATGACATCTGGGGAATTAAAACGACAATATTTAAATAATAAATTTGAAAATTAGTATATTTTAATAAAAAGTTATAAAAATTAAAATATTGATTAAAAAAGAAACTTTTGGCGTTGTTGTAATACATTTTGTTGTATTTATTATGGATGTGAAATGTTGGAACTTTTTAAGCATGCCTCATTATTATGGTAACTGGGGTACATTATCACTTAGTTAATTATCCTCTAAACATACTTAAATGCTTAAAGAGTTAAAGGCACTACCACTTGGCAGGGTTTATGTTTGGCCCTACTTTATAAAAATACTTTTTTAAAAAACCAAAAAGTGTATATGTTCAATAAATAAATAATTGATTGTGTTGCTTTATTATTAAAAAGTGTTTATTATTCTAATCTCTCTTGTAACACGTTTTATTTTATTAGTTGAATGGAGAAGATAGGAACAGTGTGTAATTTTTTTGTAATGTCCGTAATTTGAGATAAATTTCAAATTTCCTAAGTTGGAGTTAATTTGGAATTTAGAGGGAAATTTTCAAAAATTAAAAGATTTGAAATTTGGTGGGGAAATAGGATTTATTTTATGGTCTTTGGCTCTATTTCTTAAAGTGATAGGATGCAAGGGGGGCAATTTTGTGAATAACTATATGTTGGAGTTAACCCTAAGTCATTCCCTTTTTATTTAAGTTGCACGCAACCCGAGGGAAGCCTATTTTTCAGCCCCAACACCTTCTTCTCCACGTGACTGCAGCCGCCCAAGCCCTTCTTTTTTCCTTCATCGAGTTGCTCCTCTTCTCCACGATTTCTCAGTCGCCCAAGCAGTCCTTCTCCGGTGTCATCGAGCAGATCTCCGGCCAACTCTCCATTAAAGGAATGAGTTTAAATTATTTATGAGTTTTATAAGTGTACATGAAATTGATGTACATTCAGAGATGCCTACATAGGACTTAGAGACATGAAATTGATGTACCTAAGTCAGGGTTCGTGAAATTGACGGCCTCTGTAGGAGACACATGAAATTGATGTGTATAGGATATGCATGAAATTGATGTAGATCATCTTTCATTAGTAAGTTAATGTAAAGAGAATAATTACCTGTGACTTCTCATATTGTAACTAACAAGCTCAATCCATAACTGTCATATCAGTGTTGTGAAATCCTCGGGTATTAAAGGAAGAAGAGGATTAGAATTGGATTGTGAGAAAGATTTAGATTGAGAGAGAGATTTGCTTGTACCTTGTAATTGAGATCATATTCAGAATAAGATTGAGAGCTCCCTTAACAGTGGATGTAGGTCATTGATGCCGAACCACTATAAATGCCTGTCTTCGTTTCTTCTTCCTTGAATCTCCGTTTTTCTTTCTGCTTTCTTCGCGAGTTCTTCGTCTGCTTAATCGGTGAAATTTGGTGTTTGTTCTTCGACTGTGAGTGAGTGTTTTCCCTGGGTTGTTGCATGAAGTCTGAGTGAGTGAAGTGTCTTTTCACATGTAATTCTCAAAGTCCTGCAACGTGTTGAAGTAACAGTTAAAATAAAGTTTAGAGCCACCAAAAAGATATTTGTTGTTGATTTTTAAAATGTTTTTAAAGCGTGACCCAACCTCAATAGTAGGGTCACTTACTGAGTATTTAAAATACTCATTCTTTTCAAAAATATTTTTTCAGGTAAATGCAAAGGCAGATGAAAGGCGATTGATGAGAATTCGATAGACAGCCATGAGAGAACCTGAATTTCATATTTTATTTTTCTTCCGCTTTAAAAACTCTGTTTTACTTTATTTGAATTGTAAATTTGTTTTAAGAAAATTTCTAGAGGCCAAGTACATTTATATTTTAGAAATTATTTAAGCATATTTAAAACCTTTGAAATTAGGGATCCCGAATAAAAGTTTTGTTTTAAAGTTTTACTTAAATTAAGTGTTTATGTTTTAAAATATTTTTTATTTAAAAAGACCTCCAAAGCATGCATTGTCGTAACGATCCCTTAAAGGCTTATTAAGAAGTCGGGTCGTTACATTTTTTTTTAATTTATTGTTATTATTATTGTTATTATTATTTTTTAGATGTGAGAAGGTTTTTCCACTCTACATAAAAGTTAAAATATCATTTTGGTTTATTTTGGGTTTAATTCCATTTTAGTTCCTGTACTTTTAAATGTTTAATTTTAGTCTTTGTGCTTTGAATAAAGTTTTAAATTGATCCTTATTGATAGTTTGTAGTTAATCTTTTTTGAAATTTGTTAAATAATCATAGTAATTTTCATGTAAGAAGAAACACAATATGAATATTGTTGATGCCAAAATCCGGACAGAGGACTCACTTAACCTTCACGTGACATCAACAGTGAATGGGGAAAACGTGACCTGCAAAACCAGCAAACCGGTGTGGTGTAGGCCACACCGCCTCTGATGCCTAAGTCAGAAAACAGAGGAGGCGCTAGAAAGTAAAGGGAGAAGTCGAGAGTAAAGTTTTTCGAACCCTTCTTTAGTGATGAAGATAGGTTTTTATACCTGTTTCTCCTCCTAAGATTTTTAGGAATTCAGAGGTGTTTCGGGACGAACCAGGCGGAACTGGGTCGATCCGGGGCATCAGGGGCCGAAAGGAGGTGACCCAGCCTGACCCGCGCAAGCGGGCTGAATGGTCGGCCTCGGCCGACCATATGGGTCGGGCCATGTTGGCCCGGCCCTTTGGTCCGGTCTTCCTCTGGGTCGGTTTTTTGGTCCTACCTTTGCCCGATTGTTCTCGTCAGCTCCTTGTTCGTCAGTGTGGTCCAAAATTACCTATAACAAATATATTTTCAAGATTTATAGAGGAAAAACTAATAAAAAAAACTATTTCTTTTTAAAAAAAGTTAACAATAAAGCAACAATAGGGACTAGTTTTGAGCTTATTCAAAGTACAGTAACTAAAATTAAACATTTGAAAGTATACAGATACTAAAATATAGAATGATGCTCAAAGTACATGAACCAAAATGACATTTTAATCTTTTTTTTTTTTTTTTTTTTTTTTTACAGAAAATGACATTTTAATCTACATGTATTTAACACGTGTTGATGTTTGTATAGGGTCATATGCATGTGCAACTAAGTATCCGTCTTTTATTTTACTTTAGACATGTTTGGAAGTGATTTTGGTCAAGGTCATATGTCTGTGCACGGAAGAGCATATTTGGGAGTAATTTTGGAATGTCAAAATCACTTTTGTCAAACCAAAAATCATTTATATTTTCAAGTATTGATGTTTAGCAACGACAAATAGGTGATTTTGAAAAAAAAAATCCAAAATTAAGTGATTCTCGATCAATTACTTGGATCTTGGGAAGTGATTCCCATGTGATTTTTGGTAAGATTTTTGTTACTCTATCATTATTTATCTCTAATTTTTCATGTTTTCTCTAATATTTCTCAATCTATTTTTTTTATATTGGGAATATTATTGTGCTTTATTTATTTATTTATTTAGTTCAACCACAATAATGTGGAGAGATTCGAACCTCTGACCTCTTGATCAATGACACATACTTTGTGTATGCTCAATTTGGCTGCAACTCGCACCATATCTAATGGTTTATTAGAAGTTGTCTATTATCTTGAGCTAAGTTTAACCAACTTCAATTTTTTGGACCCCCAAATTGTACATGGTTTAATTTCAAGGGATGTTAGGATCACTTCCTTAAAATCTAGTCATTTGTAAATATTGATGAATTAAAATTAAATACCTTTAGTGTCATATTTATTTAGGCTTATGGCCCTTTTGGAATACATTTTAATTTAAATGTTTTTCAAGAATGCATTCTTTAAAAAACATTTTGTATAAAAATTGTTTAGAATTTAAATACTCATATGTTTGGTTGCATTTCCTCATAGGTGTTTTTATACACACGAGTCATTGTATACTCATTAGCAGTTTCCCGACTAAGGAGTTCAAACCTAGCAGGGGCCTTCGACAAGGGGACCCTCTCTCCCCCTACATCTTCCTTCTGTGTGCAGAGGGCTTTTCGACACTTCTTAATAGGGAAGAATCGCTTTCTAAGCTTTCTGGTTTTCGTTTAAATAAGTTTTGCCCTCCACTTACGCATATATTTTTTTGCAGATGACAGTTTGATTTTTGCTAAATCTTTTCTGGAGGAGATGAGATCCATTAAGAGTGTGCTGGAGCGTTATGAGGTGGCCTCGGGCCAGACTATCAACAGGGGAAAGTCCTCCTTCATGGCCAGCCGCAATGTGTCCAAGTAGGGGTGTGCAAAAACCGAAGAAAACCGACGAACCGACTCGAACCGATCCGAACCGACCGGTTCGGTCCGGTTTTTCTGCAAATTTTAGTTTTTTCGGTTCTCTCTTTTAAGAAACCGATTTTTTCGGTTCGGTTCTCGGTTCAACTCTTTAAAAAACTTAAAGAAACCGAACCGAACCGAATATGTTAACTTTTTCAGCAACTTTTATATCTTAGCCCAAACCAACCAAAGCCCACTGTGCAATACCATTATAGGCCCAACCCAAAAGATCTAGGGTTTTCTAACAACATTTAAAACAAACTCAATGCCCCTTCACGATTCTTTCCCTCTCTCACTCTTCCCTCACGCCTCATCTCCACCTTTATCTCCCTCTCTCTTACTCTTCCACGCCTCTCTCTCTCCCACTCTTTTCTCTTCACCCCTCATCTCCACCTTTCTCTCCTTCTCTCTCTCCCTCCTCACCCCTCATCCGCCGCTGAGTTTTTTTCCTTCGCCGTCGAAGCCCTTCCCATTGTTGTCACTGTCAGTCAAAGACCTTCCGCACAGTTGAAGCTTCTTCCCCTCGATTTGGATCGAAGTCGTCGCCACCTTTCACCCATCTCGCCATTACCTTCTTTCTCTCTCTCAATTACTGTATTGCACTTTTTCTCAGGGAAGAAAAGAGTTTCTTCTTCTTCTTCTTCTTCTTCTTTTTTAAATAAAATAAAAGCAATTAATATTTAAAAAAAACATAAAAAATTCGGTTTAAAACCGAACCGAACTGCTTATAACCGAAACTTGACTGGTTCGGTTTTTAACCGAAACCGAAGAAAAATCGGTTTTCTCGGTTTAGAATTTTTAAGAACGGAAGGGTTCGGTTCGGTCCTTGGTTCAGTCCAAAACCGGACCGAACCGAACCGTGCTCACCCCTATGTCCAAGTCCATTTGTGAAAACATTGAAGCTTTGATGGAGATTAAAAAGACTGACTCCTTGGGCAGTATCTTGGTATGCCCTCCTAGATAGGCAAGAACAAAGGGAAGGTCTTTAGAAGAATCAAGGACAGAGTGAGTAAAGTTCTCCAAGGATGGAAGGATAAGCTGTTTTCTCTAAGCAAAAAAGAAGTCCTCATTAAAGCCATAGCCCAAGCCATCCCAGTTTACACCATGAGCTGCTTCCGGCTCCCATAGTACATATGCAAAGATATTGACAAGATGTGCGCCAATTTCTGGGGGGGCTCAGTGGGAGATAAAAACAAATGTCACTGGATGAAGTGGAAGAAGTTGTGCAAAAGCAAAGATAGAGGAGGCCTAGGTTTTAGGGATTTATCCATTTTCAATCAAGCCATGTTGGCTAAACAAAGTTGGAGAATCCTTAGGAATCCTAATAACATCCTGTTCAAAGTGTTGAGAGGTAGGTATTTCAAAGATGGAGACTTTCTAAAAGCCCCAATAGGGAACAACCCTTCTCAATCTTGGAGGAGCATTTGTTGGGGTAGGGAGTTATTCCTGAAAGGCTACAGATGAAAGGTTGGTAATGGGAGATATATTGAGATTGATAAAGCCCCCTGGCTTGGGAATCGGGGTATCAAGACCACTACCCCCTAGACGTTAGCTTGAAAGGTAAAATGGTGGGATGCTTCATCAATGAAGATCACTCCTGGCGCAAAGACCTTATAAGGGGAAGTTTTGATGTCCTTGATGCCGAAGACATCATTAACACCCCCCTTGGGGACAGAAGAGCTAAGGATGAGATAATTTGGGGCCTTGAAAAAAAGGGTACTTTCTCGGTTAGAAGTGCCTACCATTTGGCCTCAAATATATCCACCATCGAAGTAGCCTCTGCCTCAGATTACGTTAATTTGAAAACTCTTTGGAAAAGGCTTTGGAAGGCGTCTACAATCCCTAGAGCTAAGGCGTGTTCGTGGAAGATTATCAACGATATTATCCCGTGTGGAGCCAACATAAAAAAGAAAGGGATATCCCTAATTCCCCTCCGTGTTTTTTGTGGAAAAAAAGAACAAACCACCACTCATCTAATCTGGAATTGTAAATTGATTAGAGAGATGTGGACTCGTTTTATCCCTTCCTCATCCAAGCTGTTTGCTCTGTGCAGGACATCGTGGAACCTTATCGACTATTGGACTTGGCTAATTGAGAATTTGTCTCAGGAAGACTTGGAGCTCGCAATAATCATGATGTGGAAAATATGGAATGCAAGAAATGTTTTAGCAGCTAACAATTCCCCCCAGTCCAGATATCATTTTCAGAGGGGTGGAATCTAGTATCTCAGATCACAAAGTAAGGAAGAATGCTACCTCTCTCCTGGAAGATTCTCGATCCCGAAGCCATCCGAGTCATGATCTCTAGAAGTCCCCCCCGGCTAACGTCTGGAAAATGAACTTTGATGCAGCTTGGTTTGAGGAATCGAGAAGCAGAGGTGTTGCTTGGGTCGTTCGTGACTCTGTTGGATCCCCGATCTGTTTCGGGATGAAGCATAACAAAAGGAAATGGGATATCAATTCGCTGGAAGCATTAGCAATTTGGGAAGGTTTAAAATGCTTGTCAAATTTTTCAAAGGAGGAGCGTTTACCTCTGATAATCGAGTCGGACGCCTTAGAAGTCGTTGTCGGCATCAACGAGCCTAATTTCTCTCGGAGACAAAAAACATCTTTGACGCGATTCGCCCCCTCTGCTCCGACTGGGGCTCCGTCGAGATCATGCACTGTCCTCGGGCAGAAAATCGAGTCGCCCACACCATCACTCGCCTTGTTGTTGAGCTTCGTTTTGATCCGCCTGTGGATTTTTCCCAATCTCGGGAAGATGGGTTGTTTTTTTTATTGTCTAACTTTCTGAACTGGTTTCTTTCCCTCCTTTATGAGGGTAGTTGTAACTTGTTGTCTTTAATTAATGAAGGTCTTTTAAAAAAAAAAAAAAAAAAAAAAAAAGTCATTGTATACTTAAAACTCTTTTTAAAAAAGTTGGTTTCGAGTGTTTATCTCAAAATGGTTTATTTATCAATATCATTTTATAATCAGTCTTTTTTAGTGGTTGCCAAACACTAGAAAGTTTTTCAAAATAATTTTTTTTTTTCAAAATTAAACACTTGAAAAGTTAAACCAAACACACCCTTATTTGATGATCATTTGGTTCTTTTTGAAAATTATGCTGATTTTCTTTCAATTTCATTATAGTGATTTTCATCTTTGTCAATGACACATTTGAATTTCTAACCAAATTAAAAAAAAAAAAATGAAAACTACTTTTTTTTAGTTTTCAAAACTTGACTTGGTTTTTGAAGGGAAGAAGGTAGATAACAAAACAAAGATGAGTGTTTATAAGCGTAATTTTCAAAACCTAAAGACTAAAAACCAAATAGTTTAATCAATCGCCAACAAGAGCGTAGCTCAATTGACATAACCTTGTACTGATAACTACAAGGTCTGTGGTTTGAATCCTCCCCACATATTGTAAAAAAAAAATGGTTTAATCAATTGGGACTTAGTTTTTTTCTTTTAGTTTTCAAAACTTGACTTGATTTTTGAAAATACGGGGAAAAAAAACCTTATAGGTGGAAGAAGTTTATAAACTTAATTTTCCAAAAAAAATAAATAATAAAAAACTCAAATGGTTATCAAACAGGACTTTAATTATCTATCTTATGAAATTTTCTAGATTACAAAATGTGCCCATATGTAGTTTGACATAGATCATGTTTTAAAAGTAACCTAAATAGTTTACAAAATATGGATAATGTTGGGATGTCTCATCTTGATCACATTTGTAACCCACCTTTTAAAAGTTAAAAATCATTTGATCTAGATTGTTTATGTGAATACAATGTGAGTGGGAATATTATGCAATGAGTTTGCATAAGATTGAACTACAAAGTATTTTATCTTTATTTGTGATTGTATTAAAAAGAAAGATAAATATATCTGAGTATATACAACGAACTCAATTTTAATTCAAATTCAATTAATGAACTACCTACAAATTAGACATGCCATTTGATCTACACAAGTGAGAATAATTTGAATAACTCATTCAATATGATTAGTACTTTAGAGATGCGTAGCTGAATGAGGAATCAGAAACACAATCTCACAAAACAATATTCACTCATTTCTATATTGAAAAAACATATATTAGTAATTCCTTTGATGACTAATTGGAACTTGAATAACGAAACACGACTTTTCTCACCCGCTTGAGAGGGATTAACTTTATGATTGTGTACTATAGACAAATTCTCTATTAAAATAGTAGTGACACTTAAAAAGAGTTACAATTATAGAAGTGATACAAAATTTGGCTCAAATTCTCTAAAGTTAGATCCGGTCCATTTTCCTCTCTCCAAGATTCCACATTACATCTCTTATTAATTAGTTGAGTTAGTTTTGAAAATATGTATGTCGTAGTAATCATCAGATACATACATGTTCAAAATATTTTTATAATTTCTCACTTATACATCAAGCTAGGTAAATCTATCGACCACACCGTGACACATAATCATTAGATATATATTCAAAATACTTTAATAATTTCTCTCTTATATATCAAAGTCAAACGGTTTAGATTTGCGTCGAGCAATTGAAGTAGCCCAAACCAAGAATTGGGCCAGGTCTGAACCGACAAGGTTTTGGGCCAAAAATGCGAAGCCCATTTTGCGAGTTGCAATGAACCATAGCAATATGAGCCATTTTGGTCATTGGGGATCAGAAACTCAACTCAACGAATTGCAGAGAGAAGAAAGAGGAAACGAAGAAGGAGCAACAGCGAAGATGATCCACCGGAAATGGAGTCTTCTCACCGGCCCCACTGCAATCTTGGGCGGCATAGTTCTCTCTCTGGCCGTCGCCAACTTCATCTTCGTTAAAGAAGTATTCCCATACTTTCCTCAAACCCCTTCGCTTTTTCTTTTTTTTTTTCCTTCTTTTTCGGTTTTGATTTGTAATTCATCTTGATTCCTTTCGAGTATTTTGGCGTTTTGGTTGTTAATTTCTGTGCGTATTCATGTATAGGATTTTTTTTTTTTTTTGCTTTGATTTGGATTTGTTCTTATGCGGCCGACTAGATTTAGGGTTGCTATGCCGTTCCTCGCTGAAGATTCTTGATTGATTTGGAGGTTATGTTGCAAAGTTTTTCCTTCTGCTGTCTTTTGGAATCTGGAATTCGAATTGTGAATTTGAAAATGAATCTGTTTTGTGGAGAAGGATGTGGGGTTTTCCTTATTTTGTGAAACTCTCGCATTTTCCTGACAAATTTGGACTCTAGGAACATTTCAGGCATTTTGCTAATCTCGGGTAGGATGAATGCTTATTTCTTAGGTTGAGTGATCACTGAATCTTTAAGAGTTTAAGCGGTTGGAGGAAGATCATGACAATGTTAATCTTTTCAGTGCCTCTATTTTGTTAAATTGAATTTAATCTTTTCAGCATATTATTAACACTTACACTTCTTTACTTCACTTCCATGTTGTGTTTGTAGGGTAGGACCGGTAGGTAACTGATTTGTTTTTTTTTTTTTTTTTTTTTTTTGTTTTAATTAATTAATAAGCATTGAGAAAAAAAGTTTACGGGCATACAAAAAAGAAGCCCACAAAAAGGGAGTTAAACTACAAGAAGGGATTCCAATTGAGTAAAATAAGACCTGGCGAGTTATTAAAAAGGCCTAGACACTAATGGAGTAAAATAAGACCTAGCGAATAATTAAAAAAAAAGGCCTAGGCACTGATTCATTGTTCTCCACATTTTGTTCATTTATAGACAATAGAGTTGGCTGCATATATCTTTTATTTGCCTCTTTTAAATCTCTGTAAATTGTATTATTGGTTGTTGATGTGGTTGCAATTCTTACTTATGATGGTTTTCAGCTCTCTTAATTTTCCACAAACTTCAGTCTTAACTAGTAGTTTCTTTGGCCTAGCTTTTCTATTTAGTGTTTTGATGATGAAAAGATCAAAATAGGAAGACTATTTTTCTTTGTTTCTTTCCAACCATTAGTGGTAAGGCTTGTTGATGGGCCTCTTCCCATTTGTACTCTTCCCTTTGTAAATTCCATAAGAGGGGATAAGGCTACTGATCCCAGTAAGAACCTTCTCGAGTTTAAAGCTTTTCCTAACAGTGACTTAAACCCTTTCATTGAGATTGGCTGTGGCATATTTAGTATTGCATTTGTTTTAGCTGGTCTATTTCTATCAAAAAAAAAAAATTGTTTTAGCTGGTCTACATTTGTGCTTTGTCAATTCACCAAATAACCAAGAATTTTCCATGGTGTTACTTTGAAGGTGCACAAAACCTAGGGTGCCTTCAAGGACATTTGATAAACCAATACTATTACCTAGGGGGTTCATCTTCAACTGAGATTTCAAGAACCCTTTGTAGACTGTCTGGATATCCTCCTGTCTTCGATTTGAAAAGAAAGTATACCTCAGTTCTTGGTTGCTTCTTACAGATTCTAATTAGGAATTAATCAACTTGGCAATGAGAATTATTGTTATGGCTTCTGGATGAAGTGCACTTTCAGGGGGAAATTATTTGTTGTTCTGTATTGATACAATATCTTGTGATATAGAAATTTGTCCAGAAAATTTATGCTGAATTCATATGCTTATTAGTATTAATTATGAAGATTGTCCAAGACGTTGTGTGGGAATCCTTCAAAGGAAAGAAAATATTCTTTGGAACAATGTTACTAAGGTCTCTCTTTGAGAACTTTGGCTTGGAAGAAATAGGAGAATTTTTTAAATTCTTCAGGACAACGTTAATAGGGTCTTTGAAAACTTTCGCATGAAAGAAAAATGGGAACTTTTCAGATATATATTTTTTTTTTTGATAATTATATCTTTTGGAAAAGGCTGATTAGCTTAGCCTCAAAATCGAGTTCTCCTTGTAAACTTTCTTGAAATTACTCACTGTTGGGTTTTGGTGCCAATTGGAGTGTTTATCCTCATCCTCTCTTTTGTATTCCTTCATTTTCAATGAATGGTGTTCCTTTCCCTAAAGAAAACAGTATTGATACTTCTTTTTCGCTCTTAAATGACAGTGTAGTTACTCCCATGCATCTTTTGACTTTTGCAGGATCCGTTTCTGAAACCAAAGGAAAGGAAGCCAGAACCAGGTACAAAATGAAAGAACATTCAGTGAAGGTTCCAGTTTAAGTCATTTAAAGCTTGTACCTGGATTGGTGTTGTCTCAAAATTGTTATTTTGCTTTTCTCATGTGAATTTGTTATTAGCTCCAAGGTTCTCAATTAGACCTGACTAAGTTCTTTTTCTTGAATAACCAAATGAGAAATGCTTCTTTGTCCATGAACCAAAAGTTTTTCATTGATTATTCTGGGATCGGTTGTAGGTCGGGAATGTATAAGGGAACAGTCGGGTGTGTGGTCGACCCCGAAGCTGTCTAGAGAAGCAGAAGGATGGAGAACAAAAACCAAGAAAAGAAATAATAATAAATCATCAATTTTCTACTGGTGACTGATGATGTTTGATTCTGTCTTTGTTTCTTTTGTCAGCCTTCATCTAGTTTATATTTTTCTTATATTTTTTCTCAAAATTTTTAAAAAGATAGATCAATAGAGGCAATGATTTAGCAATGAGAAAACAGAGGACTCTAGAATGAATAATAAGAATTTATTTCCCCAGTATCCTCAATCAATACATACATGTAGACCATGAAAAGTGTTCATGTTTCAGAAAAGCTGCAATAATTCTCCGGTTTGTGGTCTCTCAAATTTATTATATGTATGAGTTTTTCTTAAATTTTATAAGTGTACATGAAATTGATGTACATTCAGAGATGCCTACATAGGACTTAGGGACATGAAATTGATGTACCTAAATCTCTCTTCTGTTTTCTCCTTCTCTCTTTACTGTTTTCTCTCTCTCTACTGGTTTTCTCCCCGAAAACCCACCTTTACTGTAGTTGAAAATGAGAAGAATGATTACATGAGAAGAATGAATTGATTCCAACAAGAATAGTAACAGGGTGGCGAGTCTGTATTGACTACCGCCAACTCAACAAAGTAACTAGAAAGGATCATTTCCCATTACCGTTCATCGTATAGTTTAAAAAAAAAAAAAAAGGAAAAAAAAATACATTATGTTTCTATCAAATGCTCAAAATGAATTTTTTCCTTCCCATCCATTAAAAAAAATGCATTTCTTCATTCCTATGTAAAACAAATAACCTCTCCAAGCAACCAAAATCCTTTGAAATAATGTCACTTTCTATTGCAATCCTGTGAAAAATGAATCTTGTGTGCTCCAAAAATAGCAAAACCCTTTAAATCCTCAGGCTTTTACATCTTGAACCAACAATTGCATTACCAAATCATTCCAAGAGTCTATTGGACCTGGTAAACACCAATGTAAACAATCAGTCTGAACTTTTCCATCTCCACCCTCTGCAAATGGATGGAATTGCCTATACGGACCCGGGTGCCCGTCGGGTCTCAACAACGAGAGCCGGGTTGTGTCGAGAAGCTTCAGACTTTGAGCCCTTCCAGAGCCAACAACCTTCTCAAACTCTTCCAGTTCAATATTCCTCATCGCTATATCCACATCTTTCATGTCAACCTCCCCTCCCTTGAAGGGCACTGTCCTATTGCATTGCCCTCCACTGAACCATTCTCCATTCTCAAAGTGATCTGGTGTGGTGGTTCTGAAGAAAACAAGCGCCTTGTGATCAGAGCCCGTAACGAAGTGAAGTACTAGGTCGATTGCTTTTCGATACGCGTACTCGAACCCGAGGTCTGTCAAGTTCTTTCCCACACAGTTATGGCAGCCCATGACAGTGTTGTTCTCGTAGTATATAGCAGCCTTCAAAAACCATTTCCCACCAGCGAGTACAACATAGTCAAGATCCTTGTACTGGGAGGTCCATTCTTCATCGAGCACGTCGAGATGGAGCTGGATCTCCGAACTCGAAACTCCATCGATATCCTCGAAAATGGCCGCTTTCGTTAGGAACGGAGCCCAAATGACTGAAAGTGTGAAGTTGTGAGATGGGAAATGCCATCTTTTGGATCTGTACTCTTCATCATGGTAGATCTCAACAGCTTGCTCCACCTATGGGACATTACCATTGAACTTCCATCAGCAAAAATACCAACAAATCAACAGACAAAATAAATGATGCTAAAGAATAAAAAAAGAACAGGACAAGAAGCAAAGTCCACACAGACAAGATTAAAGCTTCCAGTGGTTGTTGGTGGGTCCCTTTTCAATATCCAAGTCAGAATTTTTTAAAATTTTTTCCTATTCCTAAAATGTGGGGTTCTTTGATCTGAAATCCAAGCAGATTTTATAAACAAACATTGAAATTTCACACAACATTTGGTCCACCATCAATATTCTCTCTCTCACTCTAGAGAAGAAAAAGGACCCATTTGAGTTCTTGGATTGTTAATTATTAATAGCTATTGTAGTAGTTGGTTTATTGGTGAATTATTGAAGAGGCAAATATTGATGTTTTACTGTAGCAGTAGACCAAACATCTTCTCATTATAATGGCAGCATAAAGGAAAGATGCAAAACTAAGCTTCCTTTGCTTCCAAACAAAGTAAAGCTCCTTGGAAATGGACTCCTTAACCCCTGTTTCAAATGGGGGGATAGACATATCTCGCCAGTTTAGGCTCAAAAACGATCTCACGAAATCGTCGAATCTCGACACGAAAATAAGACTAATAATTGGCTTGAGACTCAAGGAGTTGGAAGCTGTATTGTACCTGAGAAAGAATGCAAAGCAATGATTGTACATGGTTACGTTGAATGGAATCACCAATGAAAGCCCATGATTTGTTCCTCATTAGATCAAGAAACTTCCCGGGATCGAACCTCGGCAACTCGCAGTCCCAGGGACTCCATCTCCAGTAAAGATAGCCAGTGTCGGGCCGCCCGTTTCGCATACAATTCTGATGAGCTTCAATGACATGGCAGCTCTCATTTGTGTATGAGGGTCCTGTAGGGTCTGCAACCCATTCTCCCACAAACATATCACATTTTGGTTTAGTATCTGAATTTGCACATGAGAAGAAAAACCAAAATCAGTGGCATTCAAACATAGAAATTTAAGAAAATAGAAGAACAAGAACCATTTTGTTAGATAGACAAGATAATATTGATGCATTTAGATCTGTTCCCAAAATGAACAGACAGTACCAACAATGTTTGGATGAATTTAATGTCTGTCATTAGCATCCATTCTCTTTGTCTGAAAAAAGGAGTTCATAATATACTAATCAAGCTTCTTCAAAACAATGGAATTAAAAAGAGAAGTTTCATTGCCAGCCTGAACATAGCTCGACTGGTCAAGACATTATACTCTCGACTAAAAGATCAGACGAGCGGAACTTTTGGGCTGTTCCATTTCTTGAAGTGGGAAACAAAAACAGCCTTGAAAGTGAAATTTCTTACCATTGGGAGGCGATTGAAGTTGGATTTGAGGCAAATCTTGGAAAATGGGAGAGTGAAGAAGAGGAGTGGAATCAAGAGGGGGCTCTGCAACAGTGCTGTGAAGTGGAGGTGAAATTAGTTTGAAAGAAAGAGAGAGGAAAATGTGAAAAGAAAGAGCAATGAAGAAGAAAAAGAGGACAAATTTGAGAAGAACATGTCTGTTCTTTCTGATTAGAAATGGGTTATTGGATTCAATCTTCATTTCTCTCTCTAAGAGGATGAAAGAGATGAAGTGAGAGAGAGGGAAATGAAAAAGAGAACACTTTAATTTAATTTTGCAACCAACACCAAACAAGGCCTTAATTAAAAGGGGGTTGGGGATTGGGATGTGGGTTTTAACTTTTGAAAGGATGATGGATGTGGATGTGGATGTGGATGGAGAATCAAATCTCTAATGTAATTTCCCAATATCTAAGGTTATGTTTGTTTCTTTCTTGGGGTTCTTACCCTCATGGATAATCTTTTTTTTTTTCTCTCTTTCTTTTTCTTTTTTTGTTTTGTTTTTTTCTTTTTGTTTTCACTTTTAAGCTTATTCACTTTCCTACAAAAAAAAAAAAAAAAAAAAAAATTATTGAATGAAATAGGCGTAGTGTAGTTGTTCCATGATAACTGTTGGATGTAAATTTAAAATTTGTATATGTTTGATCATTGGATGCGTGTTTGAAATATGTTTTATAATTTATCTCTCATATATCAAATGGTGAAAAATTATTATGGTGGACTCCTCTAATAATGTTTCTTTCTTTTCATCTTGGTGACGTTGTACTTTTTAGTAAAATAAAGTACATGTGTGGGAGTGGGAGTACATCCTACAATACTTAGCCAAAAAGAGGGAAGTGGATTTTTTTTAAATATTTACTTTTAATTTTAGAAATGTTTTTCAATATTAAATGGAAAAAAATAGTAAAAGTGAAAAATAGGAATGGAGTTAAATGACACCTAAAGTTGGTTTGATAATGTTTCATTAATTAATCTATTTATTTATTTTTAGTTTTTCGTTTTTTAAATTAAATTTGTTTACTATTTTTTTTTCACTTTTTAAAACTAATTATGAAATTTTACTAAATTCCGAAGAAATCAAAGTTAATTGTTTGGGAATTATGATTTCATTTGATTTTTTTTCTCATTTTTTAAAAACTTAAGCCAATTTTTTAATTTTCATTTTCACTTTTAAACCCTTGACCAGATTTCGCTTTTATTATTTTTTTTTTAATAATAAAAAATAAAAAGAAAAAAAAAGTCAACTAGATTAAAAAAAGGACAATAAGCAAATTTAGGTTTAGTTTGAGATTGTTGTAACTTTTGAAATAATTATTGTCAGTTGTGCCTTTTTTAAAAAAAAAAAAAAAAAAAAAAAAAAAAAAAAAAAAAAAAAAAAAAAAAAAAGCAACTATCATATGAAGTAAAATTAGTGTTTGGTAAGTTTCACATTTAAACAAGGAAAATCAAGTTACAATGTTTGATAAATTAACATTAAATTATGGTGAAATAGTTAAAAAAAAATGATCAAAATAGACATATTTCAATTAATAATGACAAAAGTAGAAATATATTTCAATTAAACATGAAATTGTATTAATATTTAACTTCAACATTTTCAGATAATTACGTAAATTTTATATCATATATTACAAACAATATATTTTTTTTATTTTAAATAAACAGATAAAAGAACATCAAGAGAAACAATTGTTAAATAAAATGGTAAACAAAATATAATTTTAGTTTAAACAAAAAAAAATAAGAAAAATAAATTAGAAGCAATATAAAAATGAAAAGATGAGCTCAGATGAAACAAATTGTAAATAATAAAATTTGAAAATTAAACCTTTTATTAGATAAGACATGAAAGGATAAAAAATTTTAAAATTTAATAGTTACACTAAATTTTTACGAAAGAAAAATCACAAAACTACTCTAAACTGTTTTTGATTCAAAAATTGGCTCTCTTTAAATTATTAAACATTTAGTTTTACCAAACACAAAAGAGAATTAAATTCTCCTGTAATCACTTTTTAAACCATGTCTTAGTTCGAGTTTGAGATTGTGTTTGCAAGCGTGAAAAGTGATTAGGAGAGAATTTTAACTGTCTAGGCTGTTTGGTAAAACAAATGATTAACTAATCTATCCAGAATCACTTCTCACTTTACTCTAACGTGCAAAAGTCGATAGATACGAGCTTTTAGATTTTTTTTTTCTAAAAATCTTGTCACTCTCTCTAACTATTTCCAAATCTCCAAATTTATCCTTCCTATATATATTTTCACATATGTTCCCTCTTATATAAATAAAAGTTTGATTGATTCAATTTTTATAACAATTATTTTTCTTAAATTTTTATCAAATATTTTAGATTAATTAAACATAGTTAGATGCAATTTAAATCATGTAAATAATTAACTTACAATAAATTATAAATTAAATATCAATATGAGAATAGTTGAAATAATAAGCCTACTTTGTTCATTATAATTAAATCCTAACAATTTAGTATTTACTTACCTAACAACGAAGCTAGTTTTTTCTATTTTAAAATTGAAAATTACCAAACATTATTTTACTTCATTTCAAAGTTGATTTTTCTAAAAATAAAGTTACTAGTAATTTTTTTAAAAGCTACTGCAATCCCAAACTAAGCCTTAGTTTTAAAAAGCATACAAATGAAAAAAATTATGTTACTAAATGAAGAGCTTAGGGCATGTTTGGTAGGCAATCCGGATTCTGTTTTATGTTTTCAAATTCACTGAATTCAATGAATATGCGTTTGGCCGATGTGTTTTTGAAAACTGTTTTCGGATTCTGTGATCCAAATAGTGGAAATTCTGAAAAACAACTTTTTTATGTTTTCAGTGTATCCAGATTTTAAATTTGAAATTTTTAAATACATAATTAAATTAAAAATGATAAAAACTTTAATAAATATAGTATTTTTATGTTATAAACTCAATTCATTTTTGTGAAATTAAAATTTGTATAAATATAATGTATTATAAATTATATGATATTGTAAAATAATAATTATACAAAATTTATAACATATACAAAGTTTATAAATTAATTAATAATAGTTTATATTCAACTTAATACTTTAGTTGATAACTATAAATAGTTTATGATTTATAAATATATTATCAAACACATTTTGAACAATTTTTGAAATTGGAATCAAATTTCTGAATCTGCTACCAAACACATATCTGAAAACATGAAATACAACTCTGTTTTCATTGAATCCCTTGTTTTCAAATTTCTGTTTTCAGATCATCTACCAAACAGACCCTTACTTTCCCTAACATGTAGTTCCAATGTAAAACAGAGAAAATACTGATAAACAAACTTAATATTTAGCTAAACAAAACAAAAAGTAAAATGTTATTAGATAATTAGGGTCCTAAAATTTTTGTTAATAAACAAGACTTCTAAAAATTAATAACACTTTTTTTTTTCTAGGGTGAGCATTGAATTTCCACGATTAGAGAAGGTAATATGTATTTTATGCTCGAAGATCCAAGCTATGTTTGAATTAACAAAAACATAATTATTGCCAACATGAGCATAGTTCAACTGGCATAAGGTTTGTCCTAATGACCGAAAGCTCGGTGGTTCGAATCCCCCCACCCCTACATGTTGTCAAAAAAAAAGAAAACAAAAAACAAAAAACAAAAACATAATTATTATCAAGTAGGATAAAAATAAATAAATTTTATCTAACATTGGTGTTTATAATTATTACATTCAGAACAAAAGAATGCTTTGAAAATATAAGTTTCAGGTACTTTTCGGGAATTTAATTTAATTAATTTACAAAGGGATGTTTTGTTTTTTTTTTTATTAGCTGCAACAACCTCTTCTAGATGATTATCATATAAAAAGTTGTCTCATAATTAAAACATTGTTTATTTAAAAGAAGTTTTTGTTTGCTAATTAACAATATAACATGAGGTACAATCATGCTTTAATGTTATTTTAATTTATTTCATTGTTGTTATTATTATTATTATTTTGGAAATGAGGTATAACCATGCTTGACATGTGGTAGCGAATGAGAAAATATGAAGGTTAAACATGTAATTTCAAGAAACAAGTGCAGAAGGCCAACATGAATATAGTTCAACTGGGATAAAATTTGTATTCTTGATCAAGAGATCGGAAGTTCAAATCCACCACCTCCAAATGTTGTTGAACTCCAAAATATATATATATATATATATATAATTGAGTAATAAAAATATTCAAATGTGTGTAAGCATAGTATTAATAATCGTTATACACAATCTAAGCTTTTTTATTAAATTTCTTTTGTAGACTATAATATTACAAAGATTAAATGATAAGTTTATTTCCTAAATTTTGAAGTATGTGTCTATAAATTTTCTTTAATTATACCTTACAGGTCTCTGAAGTTTTTATTTTTTAAAAAAATGTTTAATAAGTCTCTAAGGACCCGTTTGGTAACGTTCTCGTTTCTTGTTTCTAATTTTATTAAGAAATCTAAGGATTTAATAACTATGTATGTTTCTTGTTTCTCATTTTTTAGAAACACTCCCAAAATTTGTATAGAACTTTTGGGAACAACTAAAACTAATTTCTCATTTTTTGTTCTTGTTTCCAATTTTTTCCAAACATAAATAAGAATATAGGTTTATTATTATTGAATGTATAGGTGTTAGGGTGATGAAATTCTATTTTTCTTTATTAAAAATGAAGAAACGGAAACAAGAAACGAGAACGTTACCAAACGGGTCCTAAACTTACAATTTTGTGTTTAATAGGTTTCTTAATTTTCAATTTTGTGTCTAACAATCAATGATATAACCATCAAGGGTTGGTCTTAGTGGTCAATAAGGACCATAGAAAAAATAAAAAATCTTAGAATGAATGAGTTCAATTCATGATGACCACCTCTTAGTGCAAAATCACTCTAAAACATATCTTTAATAATTCAAAATTAATTTTGATGGTATGAAAATCACGTCTTAAAGTGTAAAATCAAACATAAAATCACTCTAAAATCGCTTTTGTCATATTCAAAATCACTCTAAAACATATCTTTAATAATTCAAAATTAATTTTGATGGTATGAAAATCACGTCTTAAAGTGTAAAATCAAACATAAAATTGATTTTAAATAATTAAAGGTATGTTTCGGAGTGATTTCGAACATGAAAAAAGTGATTTTAAACATTTCAAAATCACTCCCAAACATGTACTTAATTAGGATGAAATTTACTTTTTCATTTTGCAGAATAAATAAATAAATATAAATAATAAATTCTTCATTGAAATAACTGGAAAAGGAATAGAATATGAAAGTTTAAAGAGATGGACATTCATGATTTTGAAAGGCAACCTAATGGCACATGCATTGACATCGGCAAATGTTTTTTTTTTTTTTTTTGGAATAATAATTTGGCAAATGCTATTTATTCATTATTTTTTAATACAGAAAATGCAATTAACTGGTGTTGTTGTTGTCAAAAAAAAAAAAAAAAATAATAAAAAAATTTGGCTTCTTTTTCAAACCACACATAAATATAAGTCTTTTTCTCTAAATGGAATTTTCTTAGCATATTACACCACAGCTGTCTCTTACCTTTTTTCTTGCAGCCTTTTTAAAGCTGCATTTTGCATCTATCTCTTCTTGACCCACTTTCTTCCCATTATCTCTAAATTCTATCCCAAAAATAAGCCTCTTTGAAAATTATGCTTATAAGAAAAATTGCCAAAAAAAAAAAAAAAAAAGGTTATCTTTCAACTATAGGACATAGTAAAATCAACATTTGAAATGTGGATGTTGATGTAAATTTAATACCCTGGTTATAATTATGCATATGAGTTTTTAAATTTATGAGTTTATTGCAAATAAATTCTATTGTTTTTTTTTAAAAAAAAATCTTTTATAAGAGTGCAAAAAGGAAAAAAGAGATACACAAGGCGAAAAGAGGCACGAAAACACTCTAACACCTACTTTCTTCAATAACAACCCACTGACCTCCTTCTCCTCTGTCTAAACAAACTAGCTGAATTGCCCGGGGGGCAGAGGAGCTTCTTCAATCAAGATTCCATCAACGCGACTTCTTCGAACATGGACGGCTAAAGCGTTGGCCACTTGGTTCGATTCTCTAGAGGTTAGTAACAACTCTTCCATCTCCCCTGAATTTCTATAGAACTTGATATTTTCTATGATATTTCTCGGTTTCATTCTCATAAATTTCAATTCCCTGAACCAGATTCCACGCTAGAAGTGAATCAGTTTCCATCCAAATTGAATGAATACCCGTTAATTTTGCTAGTCCAATCCCTTCGTGGATGGCTAGTGCTTCAGCCATTTCGATCGATCCTAGAAAAGACCAGCGGATTGAGCAGTTGCCATCACATCTCCTTTGTCGTTTTGAATGATAATTCCTTTGTCGAGCACTCCATCTTTGATAGAAGCATCAGTATTGACCTTGTAAGTATCCTTGTTTGGCGCCCTCCAACTGTCCCTTTGATCTGAGACATTTCTTGTGATGCCAAAATTTGTTGCTTGTGGATTACTCTAATCTGTGGTATTTGTGGCTTGAATCTCCATCATGCTCATTGCTTTGAATTCGTCTAGGTAGTTAAGAGCTTTAGGAATAGGGTCGTCCTTTGAGTTTTTGTCTATCGTTCCACATTGCTCAAAGAATCATTGAGAGCGCTTCCAATCGCTCCAATAAATTCTATTGTTATAACTTTTCTAGTGGCTTATTGTTATAATAATAATTAATTGATAAAAAATATTAAAAATAATAATAATAAGCTCAAGGGAGTAGAGAGATAGTAAAAACATTGCTTATAAGAATTTGTAGTATAATTTTTTTTTTTTTAAAAAATGTTGTTATCTCATTTAAAATTAGCTCAAGTGTCATTTATTGACTCAAACACTTGAAGAACCATTTAAAATTATTTTCGATATACTGAAGTGTTATTTTTATTTTAGAAGTCAAATAGTTTTCAATCTCAAATCTCATGTACCAAAAGTGTAATATATTAGAGTTTATATATATATATATTTATTTCTCTTGAAATTAAAAGTGTGAGTTTAATTATAACAACTAGAGGTTTATGCATTTTAACTTTATGGTACTAACAAATTTATAATGGTAGAGCTTGTTTAATTATTTTATTTTATTTTATTATTATTATTATTTTTGAGGAAGGGTAGAAGGAAAAAGAATTTTTTTTTTTTTTTTTTTTTTTTGAGGAGTACAAGGAAAAAAGAAAAAAAACCAAACTTCTGAGTGTGTTTCAAAGTGCGAGCATGAGTAGCTAACATATGAGCAACCTTATTCTCGTCTGTAGGAGTAAGTAAGAAACTCCTAATATGGTAAATTTTGACTAATTACTTGAGGTAGTCAATAAGGGGAGTCACCTCACATTAAAATGTTAGTCACGGTCGTGAAGTAGATTCCAAACGATTTTGGAATCTACCTTTGCCCAAACTGGTATTATTCTCGCTTCTATCGCTAATATGGCCTTGTCTACTAGCGCTTGAGCTTTTGCCCATTTCATTGAGCAACACGTTGATCTCCTGAACTTTTCTGCAGCCGTTATTGTCTTTCCCTTCGAATTTCGAATTATAATGTCTAAGTCCACCTCACCATTGGTTATCGTTGCATCAACATTCAATTTGAAGTGGTTCTGGGGCGGAAGAGTGACCATGTTCATCATTCATCGTCCTCGCTCGTCTTTCACAATTGTTTGCTTGGGCCTCCACATATTCGAAAGTATAGTTGGATACCCAGACAATGGAATCGTCTGTCAATCTATTTGGGTTTTAGAGTTGTTGTGATAAACTGTATGGTTTCAATCTATTTTCACCTTTGTTTTTTTTAGTCTATTTATCAAAACGCTCTATTTTTTTTTTTGCCATTTAGGAGGATTTCGTCCCTTTTCTTTTTTACCTTCTTACAACTCAACATGGACCATTGTTTCATTTGTTTTTTTATGTTCTTAATCATTTGTCTATTTCATGAGTGCATTTAATTAACTATTTTAAATAGAATTATACTTTTTCATTTAAAAATTTCAACTTTTCAAATTTCATCATTAACCTAAAATTTAAGACAATATCATAAATTTTAGACTTAACTTCTAGAAATATCATAAATTTCAAATTTCATCTTTTATATTCAAGTTTTTCTTATTCTCACTTTACACACTTTTGTCATTTTCAATTGTATGAATGCATTTAAATTATTTGTTTTAATGTATTTGTAATACTTTTATTTGTATGAATGCATTTTCAATTTTCATTTTAAAAAAACTCCAAAAATAAAGAAAATAATCTAATTTCTTATTATTGTGGTTAAAAGAAGAGAACGTCAATTAATAATTGTCTTGGATCGATAAGATTAACGAAAAAGAAGAAGAAGAAGAAACTAACTACTTTCCGAAATATATAATGCTTTCTCTATATCAAAATTGTGTTTTTAATATATAGTTGATGAATTGTGAAGAAAGAGAAAAAATTTCAAAATGATAAAAATGAAATTAGAAAGAGAAAGAACTCTCTAACTAACTTAAAAAGAATGATGTTGAAAAGTGAACCTTGAATAAAGGAATTTTAAAGTTTTCTAAAGTTTTCTAGATTAGATTTGATCAGATCTCAACTTAAAAAGTGTAGAAGCATCTAGAATCTACGTAGTAAAAGTAAGGGTCAACAAGATAAACGGCTAATTTTTAATAGATCCATTTGATTTTTATTATAACATTAATATATAATCCACACAAAACTATACTTGATTTACATTTTTCACTTTTTCAAGAACACAAATAATGCAACATAATAAGAATGAGGGAGAGACTAGAATAAATTTTAAATGCACAACCTAACATTATTTCTAGACTCTTAGTGCATGTTTGAGAGTGATTTTGAAATGACTAAAATCACTTTTGTCATGTTCGAAATCACCCCGAAACATGCATTTAATCATTCAAAATCAATAATCAATTTCATGTTTTATTTTACACTTATAAACGTGATTTTCATATCATCAAAATTGACTTTGAATTATTAAAAACATGTTTTGGAGTAATTTTGAATATGACAAAAGTGATTTTAACCATCTTAAAATCACTCTCAAACATACACTTAAACTTGGTAGAATCAAAGCCTATTACGTATATAACAAAGAAAGTAACGAACACACATTGCTATCGAAGAGTATGCAGGTTTCACTTACATCTAAATAACTTCGAAGGAATATATGGGTGTATATTATTCCTTATTTAACTAAGTTAAATTGGTAATACTAACCAACAAATGTGAATCAATTAGGTAATCCCTTGAAACTTCCCAATGATTCTAATGACCTGCTGCATTTTTCAACGCAGATAGGGTAAGTGAAATATATTATTCACCTACCATCATATTAATTATGTGTATTTATTATATTAATGCTAAATTATAAAAAATGCTCCTAAATTATGGGGTTTGTTTCAAAAATGCCCCTAAATTTTAAAAAGTTTCAAAAATACCCCTGAACTTTGAAAAATGTTTCAAAAATACCCTTGCCGTTAATTTCTTGATGGAAACCGTTAGAATTTACGTTGAGAGGAGGAAAAAAGAAGTAGCATTTTTCAATAAGGGTATTTTTTTATTTTTTTTTTAAAAGTTCAAGGTTATTTTTTAAACTGAAACTTTAACGGTTTCCATCAAAAGATTAACGGCAAGTGTATTTTTGAAACATTTTTCAAAATTCAAGGGTGTTTTTGAAACTTTTCAAAGTTCAGCTGCATTTTTTAAACAAACCCCATATTTTTTATAACATTTTAATTTCTAAGGCTAATGTTGGGACCGGGGAAGAAACTTCTAGTTCTAGGCAAAGATGATGATGATAACTCTATTTCAAATCACTGTTCAACCAGTGACAGAAATGATGTAAGGACCTATTCGTCATTAACCATTTCTTTGTTTAAACCATAAATTAAAAATTAAAAATAATTGGTTATATATAGAAAGAAAAAAAATGCAGCAAATATTTTCAAAAAAAAAAAAATGCAGCAAATAGTTATTTTTTTTGGCCTTGTACACGTGTGGCGGTGGTGATGTTGTGGGTGTTTTAGAAATTAGACACGTGGCAAGGATTGGAAAATCTTAATTTTTTTTTTTTTGACAATATGGAAAATCTTAACTTCAAACTTTATAACTTATGTATTAAATTTTCATAGATATGTCAGATATTTCTATCTATATTTTTATTTTTATATAGAGAAAAATATTTTTTGGTTCTTTGGTTTTGAGGAATGGACGCGTTGAGTTCCTGAGTTTTCAAAATAGACATTTTTAGTCCTTGAGTTTTGAGAAATAGGTTTAAAAACTCCAAGTTTTCAAAATGAACCTCTTTGACCCTTGAGTTTTGAGAAGTATGCTTAAAAGGTTTTTCATATTATTTTTTCAAAAATTTTAAATTAATACTTTTTAATTTTTTAATTTAAAAAACCATTCAATAATAAAAAAAATATTAATTTAAAAAAGTTGAAAAAATAACCTAAAGACCTTTTAAACCCATTTCTCAAAATTCAATGACTAAAAATGTCAATTTTGAAAACTTAGGAACATTTTAAGCCTATTTCTCAAAACTTGGGGATTAAAAAGATCTATTTAAACTCAGGAACCAAACGCACTTATTCCTCAAAACTCAAGGACCAAAAAGACATTTTTTCCTTTTATATATTATGTGTTCGATATCGATATACATGGTGAATCGACATTTTCATTATATTGTATTCAATAAAATTTAAAAAAATAATAACAAAATGTGATTAATATGGAGATAATATATTAGTAATAAGTATTTTAACTTATTTTAAAAATATAAAAGATTTATTTATTAATTTAAATATTTTTTTTTGAATTTTTTGTTTTAAATATTTTTTCAGAAATATCTATTAACATAGACATTTTATCGATATTTCCATCGACATTTTAACCTTTGCTTATAATTATATAAGCTTGTTTTAGAATAAATTTAATCTTGGTAATATACATAATATTATAATAAATTTTAGGTTAAATTAATGCTAAAATCATTGACCTACTAGACACAAAAATGAAAGCTCAAATACACTAGAATTTTAATATACGAATGCAAGTTGACTATCAAAGAGATGACCTCAACCATGTGTCAACATGTCGTTTCTTGAAGAGACGATATTTAAATCAGCAATTTCCAAGAGTGTGGTGTGTGCCTTCACTTGCTTTCTTCCTCATCTAGGTTCAAGTAAAGGCGCACACCACTTTTGCAAACTACGAATTGTTAACTAACTTTTCGTATTATTGGTTGTCTCTTCGTTGTCTCTCGAAGAGATGACAAACATTCCTGTATTTAAAAGTACAGTATTTAAATAATAAGTTTGAAAAGTAATATTTAGTTTTGAGAAATTTTAAACTTTTGAGAAAAGAAAAATGGAAAAAATCATTTTTGACATAAACTTTGTAGGTTATATCAATTTTAATCTTGAACTTTCGATTTCATCAAATTGAACCATAAACTTAACAGATTGTATCAATTTTAACTTCAAACTTGAAGTGTTGCAATGTAAACTTGGACTAACTTTTAATTTGAATTGTCATTAGAACATGTGATTGAAAATTTTCTTTTTTCTTTGTAATTCACATCGCACTTGAGTTAGTTTCTGGTAAGAAATTTGTTGGAGAAATTACTCTTTATTTGAAGAAATCAAACGCTCCAGACTTATTCTTCTCATTGTTATTAGTCTAAAAAAAATCACCAAATTATTAACAACAAGAAAAATGCAGCAAATATGAGAGAAAAAAAAATCCAAAATTGATTTGTTTTCGTTCCCTACATTTGAATGTTTGTCTAATTAGTAGGGAAAAAAACAGCAAAAGAGGAAAAAAAAAATCTAGAAAAAAACCCGCAGTTCTTAGCAACGAGAGAGAGAAAAAAGAAGCAAATATTATATTTCAAGAAAAAAAACCTCCAAAACGATTTTACTTTCATAATCTTATACAAAACAAAACAACTCACAAAATGCTTAATAACAAAAATAATAATAATAATAATTAATCTAAAATAGAAAGAAAAAAACCTCAAATAACAACAAAACCCACCAATACAATAGCAAGAAGATGAGAGAAAACTCTCGTAGAACTTAAGTTCCTTCAATAATTTTCTTATAATAAACCTCAGGTGCAATGTGAATTTAAAAAAAGAAAAAGAGAAAATAGTCAATTACAAATTTTAACCCTTTTTTTTTCAGTACATTAACATTTAAAAGTAGGGGATTCGAAGATACATGCCAATTACCACTGAGCTAAGCTCACTTTGGTTATTTTAACCATTTTTCAAATGAAAAGTTAATCGAGGTTTTATATTGCAACACTTATGCAAGTTTATGATTAAAATTAATACAACTACTAAGTTTGGGGTTCAAGATGAAATTGAGAGTTTAGAGTTAAAATGGAAACAATTTGCTAAGTTGGAAATTCAATTTGATGAAATTGAAAGTTTAGAATTAAAATTAGGCTAAAAGTTTAGAATTAAAATTAGGCTAAATTATAATATATATATATATATATATATATATCTTTAAACTATGGATTATGTTTAAAAAACACCCCTGGACTTTAAAAAGTTTACAAAAATACCCATTAACTTTAAAAAATGTTCAAAAATACCCTTGATGTTAAGTTTTGGAAGGAAAACATTAAAGTTTCAGTTTCATTAATATCTCTGTAACTTAAAAAAAAAAATTAAAAATACCCTCATTGAAAAATGCTCATTCTTTTTTCCTCATCTCTATAAATTCTTTCTCCATGAAAATTAATGCAAAAATTTGCTTATATAAAGGTTGTGTACAACACAACACTAGATGAAAACAAAGTTTAAAATTGAGTTTTCTCTTTTTAAAAGTGTAAAGAAGATAAACGGGAGAAAAAAAGACAACACAACACTAGATGAAAACAAAGTTTAAAATTGAGTTTTCTCTTTTTAAAAGTGTAAAGAAGATAAACGGGAGAAAAAAAGACACAGTTTTCTCTTTTTAAAAGTGTAAAGAAGATAAACGGGAGAAAAAAAGACACACGCACGCACGCACGCACGCACGCACGCACGCACGCACACACACACTTCTCTTTGTTTGTGTAGGTTAGTGATAAGGAAAAGAAATGTTTATAAGACTGCAAGTTTGGTCAAATTTACGAGATTAATTAATCAAAAGTTTTATATGAGATTTTGTTCTTATTGATATTTAAGAATGTTAGAACCACTATACAACAATATTTTTATTTATTTTTCCTAAAATGAATATAGGAAAAGCTAATTCGTACTAGTTGATGAGAAAATAATATCGAAAAAGTTAACAACAAAATTAAGTCGAGCACACATAGAATTTCAAGAACGAGACAAAAGTCATCTTGAAGTTTCAACACAAAAATCTAGTAAGCTCTTGGATTGATATGTTGAAAGAGTAGAAAAGCCCATAAAGATATTTTTGAAATTTTTTGAAAGTTTAAGAATATTAATGAAACTCAAACTTTAACATTTTCCATCGAAAACTTAACGGTAAACTTATTGATGACCATTTTTTAAAGTTTTAAGAGTATTTTTAAAACAAAACCCTTAATTTTTTTTTTTGGGGAGAAAAAAACAAAACCCTTAATGCATGGGTATTATTTATAATTTAGCATTAAAATTAATAAAACAAAACCCTTTAGGGTAAAAATGCAATTTTTTTTCTCAAGAAAAATGAGAGAAGAAAAAAAAGAAAAGAAAATAAAGAAATTCAGAAGCCCCAAACCCTAAAGATCTCTCTCTCTCCCTCATTTTCCCCTTCATGAACAACACTCCAGACTCCCCTTTCTTTCTTTTCCGTTCTTCCTCTCCGGCGAGCTCCAAGAACCGGCGATCCTTCTCTCTCGCGCACAGTAACCTCGCGGCGACGGCGTGGGCGACCAGAACACGACCCCGCAGCCTCTATCACGCGGCAGCGAGATCTTGATTTGGCGGCGGCGCGGACCCACGAGCTTCGCGCGACTGCAGCAACCGAGCTCGACGTCCGACGGACGTCTCCTTCCTCGATCGGTCTTCACAGCATCAATTTTTCGCGAGCGCCGGCGGCCTTTACCTCCTCGCGTTTTCTGCTTCGCGTGCCGACCCACACCCGCGCGACCTCCATCTCCGACGGTTCTTCGAATGAACGGCAGAGTGTTCGTCCATTGAACAGCGGCGGCACATCCTTCAATCGGCGCTTTGACACTCGGCCCACAACACGCACGATCTGATCGACTCCGAATCTGAGTATCCACTGCATACGAATTCGAGCGATTTAGAACTCTGTTCAGCAAGTTTCCTGTCCCTTTTGGTAAGATTCGGTTGATGATGTTTCGTTTAAATTCCTTCGAAACTCAGTTAAAGTACTGTAACCTCGGTTCTAATCTTAGAACTCTCTGATTTATAGTTTCGGACTGTTTGATTGAAGCTTAAAGACAGCTTTGATTAAAGAATTGTTGGGTAATTCTTTTTCGCCTTCCAGTTTGAAGCTGAAAGTAAGTTTGTTTATTAAATTTTTGAAGAAATTGTTTTAGGTTGAAGGACCTTTTTAGTGGATACATTAGGTAACATCTTAGGTTGGTAAAGTCAGTTCGTCACTGATCATTCCATCCATCAACAACATCATCAGAGAAATCGAAGATGTTCGGAGTCGTCTTTCCCAATCGAAGCTTTCCGATGGACATTTCAGCATTCTCTCAAATCGACACTTTCCATTGGATCCTCGACATGAACACATTCGTCGGTATGTTGAACAACGCATTTCTATTTAGCTTTCTCTGTTTCGATTCTCTTTTCAAAACCCTAATTCGAATTCGTAATCGTCTCATCAGGTGAAGCGTACGATCAGATTCGTGAAATGTGCATATTCTTGTTGAACAATTTCACCCTTCCGCCCGATAAAGCCCTAGCTGTGTACATTCAGTCCCCCGGATCTCAGTTTCTGTTCTGTGGCGCTGTAACCCTAGCCAGGCCGTCGGCGGTGCTATCTCTTCCATGGCCGGAGCCTGGTGGTCAGATGCAGCTCATGGCGGCCGATTCGGCTCCTCTCTCTGCGAAAATTGGAGTTTCTGTGGAGGATTTGGCTTCCCTGCAATCGCTTGATGTCACAGCCGAAAAGCGAATCGAGCGTCTGGCCTTAAAAGTTGGTGAGAATCTGTTCAATTTCATGCAATCTTTCTGCGGTGTGGATGGTTCGAAGCTGGTTGTGCCGATGGATATCTTGGACAGATGGTTCAAGAAGTTTCAGGAGAAAGCTAAGCGCGATCCTGAGTACTTGAAAGGCTTCGTTTTGTAAGGCTCCAGTTCATCCTCCATTTTTGTTTCTCTGTGTGGGGGGGAAGAGTTTTGAAACGTTGTATTGTTGTGTAGCTATGTCAATGGAAATCAGTTTCTGTGGCTTTTATGGATGGGGAAACTTGAATGTTCCTTCAAATCTATGAATCACTGTTCTTCTGGTGGTCTATCTCAATTTGATTATGAAAGAAAACAGGGAGAGCAGCTTGGGGTGGGAAAATTATTAGGTTTCCGGTACAATGAGGTCTCCTTTTTAAAATAGTCAGATGTAAATCTTCAAATTTGTTTGTTCCGTTAGATACAAAATCGAGGTACTTTTGCTCTTTCTCTCTCTTACATCCAATGGTGCAAAACTACGAGCCTCATTGCACTGGGAGTACCCAAAAATTTCTCCTTGTGGTGACAGTTTAGTTGAACTATGCTCGAATTGACATGGTTATTATTTGTCAAATATGAATGTCTACTCCATAGGCAGATGGTAGGTTTCTGTTCTCTCTAAACCACACTTGTTTGGATGATCTTAGAAGAAAAGGTGAGATATTTATGTCATGAGCATTGGGAGAGTCGAGTCAAATATCAATACCTCTTTATAGATGGCAAGTCTAAGTACTTAGGTATCCATGAGTGTCCAAGTCTACTAATCTCATGGGACAATTGTCGGATCCTAATATATTTGGTCGTTAGGAACATTTAGGATATTAAATCTTAGGCAGGTGACATCATGAATTGAACTCATTTCCTTCAAGCTCTTTATTTTTCCTATGATCCGAATTGACCACTATGATTCATTGTGCTCATTGTTATAGTAGCACAATGCTTTGACTTCCATCAAGGACATGGTCCACGAGACAGACCAATATGGTCCACGAGACAGACCAATATTTGATGGGAATTTAAAAAGGGTCCTGAGAGGGGCGAAGGAATGATCCACATTAACCTCCAATCAGTTAATTCCAGTTACACTTTTATACTAAGAAATTTAGATGGAAACTAGCATTTTGTGATTGATTTTAATTGTTACTTGGGAAAAAAGAAAAATGGAACTTTCTGGGTATATCAATTTTTCCTCGAAAATTTCAATGTTATCCAAATAAATCGAAAATTTAATGGTTAAATTTATTACTATATTATTTGATAGTAATGTTTTCTTTTTAATATTTAAACAATTTATTAAGATTGAAAAACAACTCATTAAAATACACCTATATGAATTAAAAAAATGGATTAAAATAAATTTTTTTTGTTAAAATAACATAGGCTGTATATATATATATATATATATATATATATATATATTATATTTTAGGAGAATTTTATTTGTAAATGTTATCTAATATAAATATTTATTTTAACAAAAATAAGTGATAGTTAAATATTTGACAAATTATACAGAAAATTTTGATTTTATAAAAAAAATTAGATGTAATAAAAGAAATAGATAAGTATATATATATTTCAATTAGAAGGAAAATTCTAGTAGTGTAAATAAGAGAAGAAAAAAAAATGTAAAATAATGAATAAAAAGATTGTTGGTCTTATTTATAGAGAGAGAAAGAATAAGAATGTAGAGTAATTAATGAAAAGTTGTGAGTCTCACGAGATAAGAAATGAGAATGAAAGTCTTTCAAAAAAAAAAAAGAAAAAAGAAATGAGGCATAAAGTTATACTAATAACCACGAGGTCTGTGGTTCAAATCTCCCCACTCCCATATTGTAAAAAAAAAAAAAAGAAAAAAAAGAAATGAGAATGAAAGTCTTTCAAAAAAAAAAAAAAAAAGAAATGAGAATGAAATTGACACTTTTTTTATTTTTTATTTTTTTTTTTGAGAAAATGAAATTGACAACTTTAGGAGAGGAATGAGATTATCCCTTTTAAGGAAGTAGAGATTCTCAAATTGGTGGTAAGTCCTACCAATTGGTTCCATTACATCATCAATGGCATTTTAAAAGTAAGGGTTGTTTGCACAAATAGTAAAATAGACTAAAATAATTGTAAATATAGAAAAATCTAAAAAGATTTGCAAGTATAGCAAAATTGAAGTCAATCCGTGATAGAAATTTGTGAGTGAAAGACTTCAATCACAATTGCAAGTATTGTTGATAAACTATTCTATCAAATGATAGACTACTATATTCATGCATTATGATTAAAGTCTATCAGTGATAGATGTATATTATTGATAAATTAATCATATTTGCAAATTTATTAAAAAGTTAGTATATTTACAAATGACAAACCTTATATCGCTTCCCATTACACAATAACCCATAAAGTAAATGGGGCCTAAATTTTTGCTAATTTATCAAGTATTATGTCATGGATTAATTTCAACATTTAAGAGCATGTGTGATACAATAGAAAATTGTTAAAATATAAGGGATTGACTAATTGAAAAATTTTAAATAATAAGGATTAAATTGAAAAAGCACTCAAACATCGGGGAGTAATGAGATTTCAAAAACATGCCTCTCATACAAAACTAATGAGATTCCAAAAGAAAAAAAAATCATTTGAGTCAAGATTTGTTTTTCATTTTTTTATTTTGGAAAAAAATCCTTTTGAACCATAAATTTAGCTGTATCAATTTTAACCCTAAACTTTCAATTTCATCAAATTGAACCCTAAACTTAGAAGATTGTATCAATTTTAACTCCAAACTTGTCTAAGTGTTGCAATGTAGATCTTCGATTAATTTTCCATTTGAATCACCATTAAAATATGTGATTGACAATTTTCTCCTTTTTTTTTTCTAAAAAAATCACATTGCATTGGAGTTAATTACTACGTTGATTTCTTGTAAGAAATTTGTTGGAGAAACTCATTATTTTAAGAAATCAAACACTTCCGATTTTTCTCATTTTATTTAGCCTAAAAAAACTATAGAATTATTTAACCAGAAAAATCCAGCAAATATGAGAAAAAAAAAAACATGAAATTGCTTTCTTTTGGTTCCCTACACTTAGGGATGTCCATTTGCCTCATGGGGGAAAAAATTCCCCGCGAGCTAAACGGGGACGGGGACGGAGAATGCATTCCCCATCCCCGTTCCCCACTCCCCGCCCTATTTACTTTTTTTTTTTTTAAATTATTAGTATTATCATTATTATTCTAATTTTTATTTTTCTATATATATATAAATTTAAGGTTTTATGATTAATGATTTAGAAAATTGGATATGTTTGAATTATATGGTTTAACATTTGGATTATATGTATATATAATTAGATAGTTTTATATGAAATATTATTTTGTTTTTATTAGAAGATTTAAGAATTTGATCTTTAAAGTTTAAAAAGAGATTTTTTTTTTAATGAAATTAACTATTTAAATGAAAATTTTATGTGAATAATTAACTATCTAATTGAAAATTAATGAATATTTTCCATGTCAAGTTAACTATTTGAAAATTTATCAAAAGAATTATTTGATTCAATGAAGACAAAAAAGAAAAAAGAAAAAAACTAAATGGAGAATAATTCCCCGCGGGGAACCCGATCCCCGCAAATTCCCCGCGGGGAATCCCTACCCCATTCCCCGTGAAATTTAATGGAGAATTTCACGGGGATGGGGATTGAAATGGGAGATGGGGATGGGGATGGGGAAGCCATCCCCGTCCCCGCCCCGCCCCATGGACATCCCTGCCTACACTTGCATGTTCTAATTAGTAAGAAAAACCCTCACCAAGTTCTTAGCCATAAGAAAAAGCCTTCAAACATTTGAAGAAAAAAAAACTCCAAAATTGCTTTGTAATTCCTTGACAACAATTTTTTTTTAAAAAAAAAAAACCCTAAAAAAGTTCACAATAACAAGAAAAAGTCATCTAAATGAAAAGAAAAAACTTCAAAATTGCTTTCTTATCATCCCATAATTGCATGTTCTTCTAAGTAGCTAAAAAAAAGCAACAAAATCCACAAACACAGTAGGAATTAAATGAATGAAAACTCATGTACAACTTCTCAACAACAAAAGTTTATTAAAATAAAAAATTTCTCCAATAAATTTAAGAAACCAACTTAGGAGCAATGCGAATTAAAAAAAGAAAAATGAGGAAATATTCAATTACACGAACTTTAACGGTGGTCCAAAATGAAAGTAATTGAAGATTTACATTTCAACACTTATGCAAGTTTGAGGTTAAAATTGATACAAGCTACTAAGTTTGAGGTTCAATTTGATGAAATTGAAAGTTCAAGGTTAAAACTGATAGCTTACTAAGTTTGAGGTTCAATCCCATAAAATTGAAAGTTAGTTAAATTTGATGCAACATACTAAGTTTAGGGTTAAAAAGGATTTTTTTCCTTTTATTTTTATGAAATTAGTGTGTTTAGAAGATTTTTATTTTGTTTTTCTGTTAAAAATAGTGAGTGAATGTAGTAGAATTTGAACACAAAGTAAAAATTGTAATGCAGAGTACAATTTTTACTTTGTCAAATCTCTCTCTCTCTCAAATTCTGAAAACTCCAAGCATTTCACTTATTTATAAACAATACTTAGTTGCATACAGGTTAGTAGATATATTTCTACACATCACTATTGAATTGTTGATAGTTAAAAGAAAAAAATAATAATAAAAAAGATCAAATTTCTTATTCTCTACATTTCTTTCTCCTACTCACCAATGTGCATCTCACCCTTGTAATTGTTGAACTCAGCAAAAAGAAAAAGTTAAGATTATTGTTTGTTACATTAGTATCAAATGATGCGTGCGCCTTTTGCATTTATCCTTACAAACAGTGAGCACATGTCTTGTTTAAAGTTGGTTTTCGGTCTATTAAGCATTTTTCCTTTTGCTGACATCGTACCAAACACTATTAGCTCAATATTGTTGAGTGTATTATGAGATTTAGAACACTCCTTTGAACATATCAACCTCTTCAATCGTCTATTTATAAGTAACCAAAGTTTATTTTATTCTATGTCTTTTTCAAACTTTATCTATACTAACTCAACTTTCTCTTATTAAAAAAAATAGTGTTTTGAGATTTTGAATCACACACAACTTTGAATATCCATAATGGTTCTTTTATACATCATACACATATTCTCTTCATTGAATTTCAATAGTAACTTAGTTTGGCATCATGATTTGTGACCTTACCAACAATAATGCAAAAAAGATAGGTCTCTTTCATAGAAATTTCATTATATTATTGTCCATTTAGCCAAGTTTCAAGTCTTCCCACTTTCTTGTCAATATTCTTTCATATCCATCCAATTTGTCCTTCCGCTAACTATAGAACATGTTGAAATCTTAATGGTAAAATTACGCCCAACCTAAATCCAAAACCCTTATTCTTGTCACTCAACAAGTCAACTCCCCTCATGGAAATTAGAGAGCTCTAAAAAAAATAAAATAAAAAATAGTTTAATTGATAAGTAGTATTTAGTATGCACCCAAAATATAATTGTGATGGACGTGTGAACAAAAAATAATTGAAAAACTTTGATTTTGAATCAAGTTCACTTATATCGTTCACTAGTACATATTTTACCGTGACTTAATGTTGCATTGGCTTCGAGTTCGAGGGTAAAGACAAAATCATTATATTCATGTATATGAGATGAGAACCAATGCATTATAAAAGATAAAGTACAAAGAGCTAATGGCATATTTTAACCTTTTCATTTGTCACAAAGGGATTTGACATCTGAATACATTCATGTACAGCCTGAATTGAATCTAACTGCAGCACTTTTTTTTTTTTTTTTTACTATCTTTCCTTCTTTCTACCTAAACCTTACTTTATGACCTTGAAGTACAGTTTAATCTTAAAGTTTTAACATTTCAAAAATGCCCTCAAATTTATCAATTATTTTTAAAATATTTGTATTCCTAATTCTGTTTGGAAAAAAGAAATGAAGAATCATTTCTCCTAAACAAACTTAAGGGCATCTTTAAAACAATTTATATATTTGAGGGCATCATTGAAACTATAAAAATTAACCTTTTTTTCTTTTTGTAACTTTACAGTTTGATTAATGTTATGACTGTTTTGAGGGAAAAGGATAGCATTTCTTTCTCCAGCTCTCTTGCTGCTCTTACTGAAAAGCAGTACTGAAGTAGACCTTGTTGACATTACTGCACAAGATCTGCAGCACCTTATTGTTGGCTGGACCGATGCATCGAGGCGTTTTAAACTGACTCACCGCCGCCCCTAACGACAGGAAGTGATCCAGAATCTTCTGGAATGTTCCTCTCTGGACCACCCGAAGTTCCAACGCGCCAATTGCCTTGACTCTACGTGAGCTAACATAGCCTGCATCAACAAAGGAACTATCCAAACAGTTGCAGCATTGCTTCAAAATGTCGTCGTTATAAGCTTCACCACTCATCTCCCAGAAGATGACGTAGTGGCCAGGCTCTGTAGATCGATCCACGTAGCTCGTGAAATCGACAACTTCGAGTTTCTCCTCTGCTAGTAGCTTTGAGGCTTCCTCAACAGCTATCTGCAAGTCTTTCTCCGTGTTCTTGTCGATGTTGATCGTTAGCAGGAGGTTTCTCCGACAGACGAATTTGAGTACCGGGGTCGAGTTATGGAAGCCTGTGACCTTAACCACATCTCCAAGCCTATACCTATACAGACCTGGAATCCTTCTCTTTTGGTTACTAAAACTAGTTATGGGACATCTTGAAAGTGAGGTAAAATAACAACAAAAGTATAATGGATTGGCAAACAATCAAGACAGAAGTACCTGCAACACTTGTGATTAGAATCTCATACTCTTTACCAACTTGGACTTGAGTAAGATCCACCGGTTTCAACTCGTTGCAGATTGAAGAAGATTGAGTCTTATCGTGCTCGAAGATGTCGTCCCCGAGAGGAATGAATTCAAAGTAACCAATATTGGGAAGCACAGTGAAAGTAGCGAATTCGGGAGACATTTTCGGGTTTGTATTTGCACCAATCCATCCTTCGGATGAACCATAATCAGCACTCATCAAAGGCAGCTCTCCTGCATAGTGTCTCAACTTTTTCACATATGGTTCCATCGATCCAGTCATGATTCCATATATGTACTTTGCGTTAGGGAAGAGTTGGGGTATCAATCCATACCAATTACTCAATCCAACACACTTTTCGTACACCAAATTCGCCAGTTCGGGATTCGGTTTCAGCAATTTCGACATCCCTGCACGAATGGAAGGTGACGTGATTCGGCTGGAGAGAACACCACTTTGAATGTCACAACATAGCTCTTCCCAGATGTTTTCAAACGTTCTAAACGCATGAACGATGCTATGAGCAAACGTCGAGAATATCATCTGAATTTCATCCCTAAAAATAAGCCCACACAGCAGATGACAATACAGTGATTGATGGAAATCAGAACCAAACATGACTTCATCTGGGCTGCAGGTCGTGGACATGATTGCTTTCATTGTGCTCTTAAATCTCGGATTGCGGTACAGGTTACTCGTGGCAGTAGCAGCCATTAAATCTCCATTGGTTTTGAACTGCTTGCTGCCATAAATAAACATCAAGGACCTCCCTTTCTCAATTGGAAAATCTCTGCACAAACAGATGAATCCTCTTCAACAAATCACACAACATGATTGAATCACTCAACATAGTCCAAACTGTAAAAGTACCAAATTGTTTCATACCGGTTTCTAAACGCGAAAGAAGTCCGAAATATCTGTATTGTAGTTTCAATCAACTCATCATTGAATGGGACGAACTTTGGTTTCCCCTGAGTAGTACCAGAACTACAACATACACCAAAACAATCTCAATCTTCCATTCAAGGATATTCAAACAAGGTTAAAACTAAAGCAACCAGACTAAACTACCTTAACGAGATCGTAGTGATCGGTTTTCCGGTAAGAATCGGAGCACAAGGACCGTCAGCAATTCTCTGAATATAAGGCTCCAAGTCCTCATGTGTTACAATGGGAACACAAGCCTTGAAACTCACAGGATCCGTTTTTCCATTAAGCCCCAAATTCTGCAAATACTCAGCAGATCCATTTTCTTCCAAAATCATTTTCAAAGTCTCTCTTTGAACTCTCTCAGCATCTTTAGTCAATTCCTCAAATTCCTCAATCACCTTCTCCATATCAAACTCCTCCATCTTCTCTAACATCCTCACAAACCCAACTATTTTTTTTTTTTTTTTTGTGCAGAGCAAATGAAGATCAATATATATATATAACTTAAAACAGTAATCAAAACTAACAGCAATCAATCTCAAGGCATAATTGAACTGGGCTAAGATGCCAAAGAATACAAAAAAAAACGTCAAAGTCAACTATTTAGGAATCAGAGTTGGATAAAATTTCCTCTTCCTTTTTTCTCTTTTCTGAGCAACCAAACAGAGGGAAGAATATAAAATTAGTAAAAGAAACTTTTAAGATCCGAATTCCAGAAACAAACAGAGGAGAAAAGTCCAAGAAACAACAGCTAGCTATTCTGAGAATGACACTTGTTTAACACTAATTCAATAATGTGCGAGCATGAACCAGAACATCGATTACAGGAATTGAAAAAGAAAAACACTATTCACTAATAATTGAAAGCAGAGCAGCAAAACCCAGAAATGAATCGATGGAAAAATCAACACCCAGAACATGTTTTTCGAATTGCAAAAGGAAATTGAAGGGGAAAAGCTCATACTCAGAAATTAGAGAGGGAAGTAGAGAAATTACCAGGAAGAGCAAGGCGAAACGAAGAAACAAGGAATTTGAAGAGGAATCAGAAGGGAAATTGAAACGAGGAATTTGGGGATTGGTTGAAGAATTTGAGGAACATGATTGAGGGAAAAAGGAAGAAGAGAAATGGGTTTGAGAATCTGAGTGAAAAGTGAAACTGAGTGGGATGATTTATAGGAGAAAAGAACGGGGAGCTGAGGAATTTTTGTAAGAGGAAACTCCAGTGGCTACTTCCCTCCAGTGATCTATTTACATTCATTGAATACAGATAACAGATATATATTTTGAGTTTTCTTTTTTTAAAAAAAAAATTATTTTGGGCTAAATCTAAATATATAATTTAATAAATAATATTTAGGTTTTTCTTTTTAAAAAAAATTATATATATTTATATATGTTTTAAAAGTTTTGATTTTTATCTTTTTCCTTTTCAATTTTTGAAGAAGATCAATTTTAATCCTTAAACTTGGCAACCAGGTATACCAATTTTTATTTTTATTTTATTATTTATTTATTTATTCTTTTTTTTTTCTTTTGTAATGCAAGAAAAGAGTACATCGTCTTAGAAGAAACAACAATATCAACAAGAATAAGATCTTTAGTTTCTATGGACAAGATTCTAGCGAGATGACTAGTCGAAGTCTTGTTCATGTGAAAGTTGAGGGCTTTATTCTTGTTGATATTGCATACGTCAATATCTTTACATTTTAAACTTGAAAAAGTATTACAATAATAAACTTTAAACTTATGCAACACTTCTTTATTTTTAGAAGGATTTATGTTTGAAAAATTATAAAAAAAAAAATATTTTTAAGTGTGTTCAACGACGAATTATAAAACATGCATGATTAGTGAAAACTTGTTAAGGTTTTAAAACATGAGCATGACTCAATTGATTAAGATATATTTTTTGACATGAGGTTTTAATTCATCTGTCGTATATGTTGTTAAACTAAAAAAAATATAAAGAAAAATGACATGAATTTTTAAAAAAAAAAAAAAAATATGAGTTTTTGTAAAGCTATTCAATGATAAATTAAGCTTAATATTGAGAATAAGGTTTTTGAGATTTTTATATTACTTTTAGTTAAAATTAGTGGGTGAATTAATGGAAATTAAATCAAAAGTAAAAATTGAAACTCTTATTAAATTTAGGATTTGATTTTAAAAAATTGAAACTACGGTTGAAAATTGATACAACTTATTAAATTTAGGATTAAAAAAATATTTAAAAATGATTTTCCGTATTTAAAAATGATTTTCCCTAATTTCTTAAAATTTAAGTTCTTACAATCATTAAGTATATTTTATTAGAAGTAAGACTTGTGAATTAAAAAATGGTAATTTTTATGAGATTCTCAATAGTTAATATACTTGCTATTCTGGGCTTAACTTGTTTAAATAGATACCATCAACCAAAAGGTCAAGAATGTTAAAATCTCCACCATATATATTGAACTAAAAAAAATAGCATACCAACATTTTAATGTCAACTTTCTATAACAACATGCAATTTTGGTAAGAGGTAAATTACTATGTCACTTGAAATGAATAAGCTTTTAATTTTATGGGTAAGTGATATATTTATTTTATTAAACTAAAACATACAATATTTTCAACTATACATCATTATTATCTTTCCAAAAAAAAAAAAAAAAAAAACTATACATCATTATTGCCAACAAGACCATAGTTCAACTGACATAATACTTGTACCTCAACAATGAGGTCAGAGGTTCAAATCTCACATCTTACATGTTGTCAAAAACCAAAAAAAAAAAAAAAAAAAAAAAAAAAAAAAAAAGAATAAAAAAAATGATGCATCATTATTTAAAAAATAACATGTGGAGGTAGGGGATTCAAACCACAAAGCTCTTGATTATTAATAAGTCTTATATCGGTTGAGTTATACTCAAGTCGATTGTGTTACATTTAAGATTTGATTGACAAAAATGGATAGAATTGAAACTTTTAAAACATGGGAACCAAATTAAAAATGGCTCAACTATTAGGGATTATATTATATATTTAGTCTTTTGTTTTATTCCATTTCAATTGTATGATTGAATTAGTAAATATTCTAAAATTAGTAATTTCGTAAGTGTCAAAATATCAGTAATCTTTTTTATAAATTAAATGTTGGAATCATCATTTCATCACTCATTTTTTATTTCAAGACCTCATCACTCATTTTAATCTTAATATTCTAAACAAACTTGTAAATATCTCTCAATTACATTCCAATATTAGATTTTGAAAAGAAAAAAAAAATTACTCTCCATATACTTGGGTTAAGTGAATTTTAAGTCTAATTTCATCGAATTAAATCATCAGTGTAATTACTTTCCTCAAGTATACATCATATTATGGAAGTGGAAATTTAAATTTTCAATCAACAAAAAGGTTGCTACTTGCTAATATCTTGTTGAACTAAAAAAATAAAATAAAAAAATAAAAATAAAATAAAAAATAAAAAATTTGCTAATGTCTTGATAAATAGTTATGCTTGAGTTGATTTAGTGGGGTAATTAATTAATGTCCGTTTGGAATACCTTTTTAGTTTAAATGTTTTTTGAGAAGCTATTATTTTTAAACATTTTATATTAAAATTGTTTAGAATTTAAACACAATGTTTGGTTACCTTTTCTCATAAGTGTTTTTATACACAGCTTAAGAACTATTCTTAAAAGATTTGGTCTCTAGTGTTTCTTTCAAAATGGTTTATTTCTCAATCTCATTCTTTAATAAGTCATTTTTAGTAGTTGCCAAACATTAGAATTTTTTTTCAAAATGATTTTTTTTTTTTCAAAATAAACACCTGACAAGTTAAACCAAACATACCCTTTAATTACATTCTTATGAGAATGTGTGACTAACTAGTAGTTTTCTAGTGGCTACATGGGAATATTTATTTTTGTTAATGGTTCTCTTCGTATCATGTTGAATATTTTTTAAGCTAGTTGGGCATCTTATTGTTGAGTTGGAAGCCTTTTAATCTTAACTAGTAACGAATGAAATTTGAACTTTATTTTAAAATATAAATAATAGTAAAAAAAGAAAATAATCATTTAATTCTTTTTGTCATATGAAAATTTTAGTGGAAATTTAGATTAACAATGTGAATGATAATTTATGATTATGGTTTTTTAAACCAAACAATTAGGTCATTAAATATAAAGAAAAAATGAAAGAAAGATACTTGATGAAAAGTTGGATGTGATAAGTTTTAAACCTCGAAAAAAATATGAGAGAAGATGTGATATTTATAGAGAAGATTTAATTAGATTCAAATTCTAATTTATTTTATTATGAATCAAATAATTGCTTATCAAAGGAAGAATTTTGATTCAAATTCATTTTGAATTACATTATCTTGTTATTATTGTATTTGAATTTGAAATTAAAATCAGATATTCATTTTGAGTCAAATTATCAAAGTGAATAAATAAATTGTGAGATGTTTTGACATATACTTTTTTTTTTCAATAAATCGCGATCTCAATATGATATATACATTAATTTATTGTTTTTTTTTAATAAGTTGTGATATGTATACATTAATTTATTATTTTTTTAATATTTTCAATTTATGAAATATGGGTAGGTAATTTATTTTTTTATCTTTTTAATAAATTTTATTTTTTAATAAATCATTTTAATTTAGGAGATATGGATAGAAATTTTAGAAATTTTATAGATTTTACCAATTTATTGTTTTATCAATCAAAATCGAGTTTGAAGATTAGAGATATACGTAGACATTTTAAAAATATAATAATATATTTAATATAATAATTTAAAAAGGGTAAAAAGGGAATCTTAAAATTAAGAAGGGGAAAATCAAAAGTTTCTCCCCTTAAGCCCCTTTTAGATTTTATTATTATATTATTATATTATTATAGATAGATAGTATAGATATAGATTTTCTAGCTCAGCGTAGATATTTTAATATTTTTATTATTTTTATTTTTAAGTATACTAGTAATCAGCACGTGTTATACACGTAAAATTTGTAGTCTATTTTAAAATATAAATAAATGTAAACATTGATATAATAGTGAAAAGAAAAAAAAAATATATTATTTAATTTAATAAATACAAATAGTTGGTTTCAAAATCTTATTATTATTGATACATTGATAAATTAGAAATTAATTTTATATGTTATACAAGAATTTTAGTTGAAATTTAGATTAACACATAATATTATGTGAATGATAACTTACGTATTATGGTTGTTTTAACCACAACTCTTATTATTTAATTATAACTCTTTATAATTCAATTTACTAAAATAAAAAGTGAATCAAAATAAATCATAATATATCCTTAAATTAAAAAGAAAAAAAAAAGAAATCTTTAAATTAAGAATGGGCAAAAGGAGAAATAAAAAATTTCTTTGCTTAAGTCATATTATAGAATAAATATATTTAGACATAGATATAAATAGATTGGCAAAGATTTTAAAGCTTTTATTCAAATATCGTTTAGTATCATATTTATTCAAATATTTTATAGATTTTATCAATTAGAATATTGGAAATATGTATAGAGATTTTAGAATATTATTCAAATATTGTTTTAAATAATAAATGCATATTTAATATAAAAAAGACAAAAAAGGAAATCTTTCGACTAATTAGAAGGGACAAAAGAGGAAATCAAAAGTTTCTCAAGCCCCATTTAAATAGTACTAGTTTTTTAACACGTGCTTTGCACGTGGTAATTTTCATTATTTTATCATATTTCTAATATATTTTCATTTCATTTTGTTATATATTAATATTTTTTTTTTAAAAAAAGTTAAGCATATATCCGATCTTCAGTTCATTTATATTTACAATAGAATAATGATTTATTAAGTATTTTATACACTTACGAAGTTTTAAATTATTAAAATTTTGATAAACTTTCAAATTTTCATTATATAATTATGGATATCTTCATAAATTTTATAATTTATTTTTAGAAATAAATGGGCAAAAGTTTTAATATTCTAATTTTTCATGTTCGTGTATTAAAGAAAAGTAGGAGAGAGTTATTTATATAGCGGTAGAAGATTAAAAAAAACTTTAAAATTTTCATTATTCATTGTAATTAAATATAAATTCATAAAATTTAAAAATAATTAAACCCATACATTTTTATAGTTACTTTATAAAATAAATGATAAACTTTTCATATTCAAGTTATTCATATTATGACGCTTCATGTTCTAATGGTTCACATTCAAACTTTCTAATTTTCAAATAATACTTCCTCAAGAGTTAGAGATAGAAATAATGAGAAGAATGGGAAAGAGGAAAAAAGTGGAATTTGAAGAATTTGAGAAAATACCTTTTTTTTTTTTTTATTATTATTGTAATGAATTATTCATTTACTACCAACAAAATTAAAAAAAAAAAGTGTATATTCCTAACAATAATAATAGTAATTATTATCATTACTATCATTTTTTTTTTTTGAAAAATTTATCATTACTATCATCATCATCATAAAAGAAGCTAAATACATTATAAAAGAAAATAGCTATGAACTTAATTTAAAGAATACTTGTGCTTAACTTCAATTGGTATATCATCTTCTAATTTCTCTTTTACATATCTTCAAATATTTTCTTAAATTACAAAGGATCAATATTGCAACAAAAGAAAAGCAAGAAGAAGGTTAGATTGAGTAATTCAACAAAAGTTACAAGGCAAAACAAAAACGATGAATAAAAAAAGAAAAGCAAACCTAAATATAGGAGAAAACTCAAAGGCTTGTAAAAGAAATTGTTGAAGAGGGCCTTATATATAGTTGTAGAAGATAAAAGTTACAAAACCTTTGGAATTTCACCATTAAACATAATTAAAAATAAGCTCATAAATTTTGGAAATTAAGTTATAGAAATAATGATATAGGACTTTTCATATTCTAACCTCTTCATCTTTCATATATTTATATTGGGTATTTACTAAAAAAAACTTATATATGTAGGTTATTTATGGATGTGAGAATGGAAAAAGAAGTTCAACAATTAATGTTGATTTTATTATATATTTTTTAAATTAAATAAAATAATAATAAGTGAAAAAACATTCTAAAAAAATATATTATATATATATTTTTATTTTAAAAAGGTATGAGTCCTTAACGGGTGGATGTGTAGAATTTTTTTTAGTAATTTCATTTTTTAAATAAGACAATTAGGTATTATATTATCTTAAATACCAATGACAATGTTGTCGTTTTTTTTTTCTTTTTTGATATTATAGCTTCTTAAATTCTATTTTATATTTTATGAGTTAAATTAAATATATAAATATTATAACTATTAGTGGCATGCCTTGTAAATTTAAAATATGGTAAATAGACAAAATAATCCAAAAATGATTCTCCCCTTAGCAACTTTTAAGATAGTAAGATAAAATAAGATAAAATATGTTTGTTATAATTTTTCCAATGTTGTAGAATATAAAAAACTATGTTTGATTATAAATTCAATATATAGCTTAGGACAGTTTGACATACTAAAAATGGTTTTTTTTTTTTTTTTTTTTTTTTTTTTTTTTTTTTTTTTTTTTTTAAAAAAAACTTTTTAAATTCAAACACATTTGAAATTCTATTATTAGTCAAAGTAAATGTAAAAAAAAAAAACAAAAAAAAAACTATAATTAGTTGCTAGAAATAAATCAACCAAGCTTTTCACAATATATTCAACCTCTTCATATTCCTAGCTTTTCAAAATCTTAATAATTAATGTTATTAAACATTAGATTTAAATGACATACTTAATAAACATAAAAATAGATCAAATAACATAATGGTCCAAAAAATATTTTCAAGATTGCAACTTTTTATTTATCAATTTTTTTTAATTCAACTTTTTATTTATCATGAATCATAGGATATTGATTATGATTAACATTTTTTCCAAAAAAGAAAATTATGATTAACATAAGAGCTGATCACATTAGATTGATAAGATTTTTTTTTTTTTAATCTAAAAGTTAAATTAAAACAATCCTAACCATGCATACACATTTACAATAAAAACGACAACAAATATTATTAATTATAAAATAAACTTGAAAACATTTATCGGAGGAATTGATACCCTATGGGTTGCGAGTATTTTCTTGAAGCAATTTGTCTTTCGTTTTTTACTTTAACACCATGTTGCAATTCATGCAAACTTCAAAACCTTTGATTGAGAGAGAAAGAAAAACAAACTAATAAGAGGAGACCCAAACTGTTACAAAAAGGAATAGGGTAGAGCTCTTTATATAGTTGTAAGGTAGGAGTTTTTTTTTTTTTTTTTTTTTTTTTGAGTATAGTTGTAAGGTAGGAGTTGAATGATGTTGCAAAACTTTTGAAATGCCCTCAATAATTATAATTGAATGTAAACTCATTAACAAACAACAAAAAAAAAAAAAAAAAAAAGAAAAGCGGCAACATAAACAATATTTAAAAACAAACAAAAAAAAAAAAAAAAAAAGAAAAGCGGCAACATAAATTTTTTGAAATTGAAAAATCTTATTTGGATAGCATTTTATATATTTTTTTTGTTTAAATATCATTTTTTTTTAGAAGATGTTTAAATATCATATTGAGACAACATTTTATTAAATAATTAATAACCAATCCTTAATCGTATCTATACCGGTTACCATTTATTATAACCGGTAAGGATGGATTCTTTTAAAAACCATTTAAAAAATTAGAAAAAAATTGTACATATTTAAATTAATTAATTAATAATTAATAATTAATATAAATGGCATACTTGTAAATTTAAAAGTTAAAATAGGGACATAATAGTCCAAAAATGTTTTTCAAAGATCCTCCCTTTAATATAGTATAGATATAGATTATTGGTTGAATATCATGTGACTTGTTGGTTGATTTTTAAGGATTAATTTAATTAATTACTTATTGAAGTTTTTCAATCCCGTGAAATTGTCAACATGAGTATAGACTGACATAAAACTCGTATTAACGACTGAAAAGTCTGTCCCCCCACCTCCACATGTTATGCAAAAAAAAAAAAGAAAAAATCAATCCCATGAAATTGAGATGGAAGGATTAGGTTCAAAAGTGATCCAGTAAGACCAAAAAAGATAATGAAATTTAATTTTCCCAAAGTTTTTTTTTTTAAATTTTATTTTTAGAAAAGTGGATTTTTTTTTTTCTTTTGAAAAAATAAGATAAAATAAATGAATCAAAATATATATCTTTTTTAACTATAAAATCGAAATGTTAATGAAAGATATTTCTCTATTGTGTTAGCTAGATTAGTAATAAACACAATGCACATATTTCATTCACTCATTTTATACATAACTCATCTGGTTAAAATATATATCTTTTAATAAGAGGCTAGAGATTCATATCTCCCACTCCAAATGTGTGGTTGAGTGCGAGAAAAAAATTTACACATTTTACTTTGAAATATTAATAAAGTTTAATAAACTTAATTATTTATTAATAATTATATGATTTTAAATTTAAAATAATTAGAAAATTACAACTTTTCGCACTATCACAATTTTTATTGATGATTTTATTAATTAGAAACCAAAATGTTGACCAACTTTTGGGAAAAGTTCACAAAATGATACAATTTAAATAAAGAAAATTTAAAAGTACAGTAGTTTTGAAAAAAAAAAGTTTAAATTTAAAAAAAAAAAAAAGAAAAAAAAAAACTAAACACATGGTACTTCAAATTCATGGAAAAAAAAAACAGTTGATTTTGCCAAGTCAAAACTTGTGGCTTCCATAAACCTAATTTGCCAAAGTTGATATATCCGGCATGAACTTATGTGTACATCGTGCAATGTGATACATGAACTAATTATGTATACATCGTGCATGTGTGATTCATGATTCATCTCGACATGATTTATATATAAAGCGTGTCTACTATTCAACATTTATCTAAACTAACAAACTACATGCATAAAGTGCATGTGAGATGCTATACTTTCTCTTTTTCTCTAATATATACGGATCTCTTTCTCGTCATACTAGTTATTCTCTTTCAAACTTGTAAGGCAAAATATGTACATCCCGACCCTCACTCCATCAGGAAAGTACTTTGTCTCATGCATGCAACATCCCCTATCCCTCTTACCTTTAAAATCTCTCCATTTTCAAAGACTAGAAAACTTTCACGTGCATTGCATGTACGGATGATGCAGGGGTGGTTGCACGTTGGGGCCATAAGGACACATGCTCCCCTCAACTTTTAGATTTTATATATATGTATTACGTTTTCCATTAAATTCTTAACCTATTTTGCTTGCAACGTTGGTTTGGGGTTGGGGTGTAAGCGCCTCTGTCCTAATGCATTTTTTTTTTATAAATATTACTTAGTCTGAATATTATATATCAATGCATTTAAAATTAAATTTTTTAAAATTTGTATTTAATAGGTCTCCAAACTTTCAATTTTGTGTCTAATAAAAATTTTAAAAATGGCTAATAGATCTGTGAACTTGTAAATTTTGAATTTAATTAGTTTCTTATATATTCAAAACTTTTAAAAATTAATTGTTTTATTAGACGTAATATTGAATTTTATATGTAATTGAACCTCATACTTTTAATTTTGAAACTAATAGATATATTAATTTTTGAAAAAAAATAGATACATTAATTTTAGAAACGGTTCAATAGGACGTGTTAGACATAAAATTAAAATTTATGTCTTACATTTATTTTAAAAAATTTTCAAATATGTAAGAGATCTATTAGATACAAAATTGAAAGAATCTATTAGATATAAAATAAAAAAAATTCAAGGACTTATTAGACACTTTTAAAGTTCATGGACCATATAAAAACAAATCAAGTTCATAAACTAAACTAATTATTTTAAAGTTCATATGAATTTGTGACCCCTAACTTAAAGTTATGGGTTCGCATGTATTTTTATCGTGTGTGTTAAATTCTAAAACTTCATTGGATAGTGATTTTATATTTTTACAAAGTTATTTTTCGAAATCTTAGTCATTTAGAAAAACAAAAGTAGGTTTTTAAAACTAAATTTTCCTTTTTTAAAATTTGACTAAAATTACGACGTCATATTTAATTTAACGTGATTCATTTTAATCTTAAGAACATGAATGGATTATCTTAATTTTAATTAAAGTAGTGAAATAAATAATTAATCAATCATTATTATTTGGGGTAAATTTACAAACTTTACATTACATAAAGAAAAAAATCTAAACTATCTCACATTTTAATCTAGTAGAAATATATTAAAAAAAACGTACGGTGAAATTGTAGGTTTTAATTGCGAGTATGACAACGAGAAGCTATGCTATGGGTTTCTCCTTTTCCTTTTTGGATTCAATCTTTGGTTAACTCCAGTTGTTATTCTGTTATAGACTAGGAGACTTCTTAACCTAATGAAGTTGTTGATGGTCAAATTTGATCGGGAGAAACTCACCTGACCTTCACGTGCCACCAACGATACATTTGTTTGAGATGGGGGAAGACATGACTTGCAAGACAGTAAACCTGCACAATAGTGTGGTGCTTGCCACACCGCCTCCAATGCTTAAATTAGAAAGTGGAGGGAGGAGAGCAAGAGAGCAAGAGAAGGAATAAGGTTCAGAGAATGAGTTTCGGGATCCCTTCTTCAGTGACCAAGAAGGGATTAAATACCTGCTTCTGCTCTAGGGTTTTCCGACATTCAGAGGCAATTCGGACTGAACCAAGTGGAACCAGGACAACCGAGGGCCCCAGGGACCAAACAGAGGTGGAAGAGCTCGGAGGGTCGGCCATGGCCTCGGTCTCGAGCAGGGGTCGGGCCAAGGTCCGGTCCCTCCGTCCTTGGCCCGACCCTCTGGCCTGTTTCGCCTCCGGAGTCCGTTTTCAGGTCCTACTTTCGGGCTCGTGTCGGGTTGTCCTTGTCAGCTCCTTGTACATTGAAGTGATCCGAAATTACCTATAACAGAAGTTATGTTTATTCTAAAAAAAAAATACGAGTATGACATGTTGGCAGGTGGTGATTAGCTCACCAGCATAGTAAAGAGGTAGAGGAAGAATATATTTGCAATGTACATGGAAAAACTCTCGTACTACTTGTTGGGATATATGTCCTAAGTGTGTAAATAAGGGTATGTTTGGTTTAACTTTTTAAACGTTTAATTCTTTAAAAAAATCATTGAAATAAATTGTAGTGTTTGACAATCACTAAAAATGATTTAGGGTCATTTTAATTTAAATGTTTTTCAAGAATGCATTTTTTAAAAAACATTTTGTATAAAAATTGTTTAAAATTTAAACACTCATATGTTTGGTTGCATTTCCTCACAAATGTTTTTATACACAGTTATAGTTTACTTAAAAAGTCTTTTTTAAAAAGTTGGTTTCAAATGTTTCTCTCAAAATGATTTATTTATCAATCTCATTTTCTAATAAGTCATTTTTAGTGGTTGTCAAACACTAGAAAATTTTTCAAAATGATTTATTTTCAAAATTGAACACTTGAAAAGTTAAACCAAACACACTCTTATTAAAAAAAATGAGATTGAGAAATAAACCATTTTAAGAGAAACACTTTAAAGAAAATTTTGTAAAAAGAGTTTTTAAGTACATAATAACTTGTGTGTAAAAACACCTATGAGAAAATGTAACCAAACATATGAATGTTTAAATTCTAAAAAATTCCTATACAAAATGTTTTAAAAAAATGTATTCTTGAAAAATACTTAAACTAGTATTCCAAATGGACCCTAAATAAAGAAAATATGTCTAATTATGGACATACAAGAGGATCTAGTTTAAGATAGTAGCTTGAATTATTCTACAATACATGGATAGAGTTGGAAACTTTATCCTCATAACATTCTTGATACGGTCTACTTTGTGATTTGTTATAAATTGTCCTATACATATACGGTGTATGCTTCTCTCAAAAAAAGAAAAAAAAAAAAATCCATGTGTATGGTATCATTTTGTTTAATATAGAGACTAAAAAATAAAACTTTATATACACATAATTTTATATTAATTTTTTAAAGAAAATAGAATTGAATTATCTTAAAATTTTAAAAAATTTTAATGTCGAAGACCTATTTATATATTTATTTATTTTTTTGACGCAGAAGACCTATTAAATTCACAATAGGTTCATAAATTTGTTAGATATTTTTTAAAGCGAAATTAATATATATAATAAAAATGAAATTTCAAATTGTAAAACAAAGAAAAGAAATTTAAAAGACCAAAAGTTTTTGCGGAGTTGAACTCAAGACAATGTACCCCAATTGTGCCCCACCCACCATCAAGGAAAGCAGTAATCTTTGGAAATTAAGACAAACAAGTTAATACATATATATAAATTTAATAACTTCAGGAGGACATGAACCCTACGTGGATCCGCCCCTATTTTGGAAAATAAATATATGTTTATTTACCAAAATTAAATCTCTAAAATCACAAGATTTATTACTAACAAAAAAAAAAAAAAAATGCAGCACGCAGGTTTCGAACATAGGAATGGAGGCACTTTTGCAATTAAATCTGAAAATCACAGGATTTATTATTGACGAAAAAAAATCTAACAGAGGAGTATTTTTTTTTGTTCAACAACATTTGGAAGTGGGGGATTTGATCCTCTAATCCTTTGGTCAAAAGTACATGTCAATTACCGCTGAGCTATGCTCATTTTGATTCAAAGGGGTACTTTGCATAGATAGATACAAAAACCGTCAGATGCTTCCGGTGCGATGAAACTCACTTTTTAAAACCGTCAGATATAAATATTTAAATTTTTCTGTCCTCCAATAACCGTTGGATATAAAATCGAGATACTTTTACAATTTCTCTCTTACATTCAACGGTACAAAACTATCCATCTCATTGCACGGGAGCCTCTAATAATTTCTCCCCTTCGTGGATCGATGTAGATACATTGTTTTGAATAATTAATGTTTTTTTTTTTTTCAAAGGTTAAATAATTATTATTATTGCTTAAAAAATAATTATTGTTATTACACCCATTTTCAGTTAATTGAAAGGATATGAATATATATTGTAAATTTTAAATAACTTAAATTAAAATGAGTTTTACATATTTAAAAGGTGAACAATCAATGAACAAATAATTAATGTTACTATCAATTTTCAATTAAAATTAAAATTTGAAAGTTAAACATATTAACTATTTCAAAAAAAGAAAGAAAGAAAGAAAGAAAGTAAACATATTAACAAATAAATAGTTAATGGTATTATCAACTTTCAATTAATTAAAAGGATATGAATATATTGTAAATTTTAAATAATTAATGTTATTAACAATGTTCAATTAAAGTTAACATCATATCATAAATTTAAAAGTTAAACATATTAATAAATATTATTTAGTATTTATCAAAATAATAAATTAATAAATCCAAAATAAGAATTCTTATAGGTAATTTTGGACCACACCGATGTACGAGGAGCTGACGAGGACAACCCGACATGAGCCTAAAAATAGGACCGAAAGTTGGACCCCGGAGGCGAAACGGGCCAAAAGGTCGGGCCAAGGTCGGAGGGACCGGACCTTGGCCGACCACTCGGCCCACTTGCGTGGGCCGAGTCCGTTCACCTCCGTTCGGTCCCTGCTGCCCCTGGCCGCCCCGGTTCCATTCGGTTCAGCCCTGAATCGCCTCCGAACGCCTAGAAACCCTAGAGCAGGAACATATATTTAAACGATGAAGAAGGGATCCCGAATTCTAATCTTTGAACTCTCCTCTTACTCTTGCTCTCTTGCTTAATTTCCATCGTTCTACTTGCTGACTTAAGCATCGGAGGCTGTGTGGCAAGCACCACACCGGAGTGCAGGTTTTTCTGTCTTGCATGCCACGTCTTCCCCCCTCTCAAACAAATTTACCGTTGGTGGCACGTGAAGGTCAGGTGAGTTCCTCCTATCCAGATTTTTCCATCAACAAGAATATATAATTTTTAATTTATTTATTAGTATTTAACTATTTTTTTTCTCATTGAAACTAAATCCGAGTAGGTGTTAAATCACCAATATCAATCCAAAAAGCTTAACTAGTAGGTTATGGTAAGTTTAATCTTATATCAATACTTTAACACTTCTTCTCACTTGGTTCTCGAAAAAAAAAACAAAAAAACACTTCCTTGCACTCTAGGATTTGAGCATTTGTGGAAAGTCTAACACCTGAAATCAATATTAATTAGGGAGGAAATAATCTGATACCATGCATTTCTCTAAACGTTGGATTTAAGCTCTCACAGTTTAATGATGAAAATGATTAAAAAAAAAAAAGTCTAGATGATCGAAGATAAATAATGACACAATGAGATGAGTTTTTTTTTTTTTTTTTTTTTTGAAAAAAAAACAAAGTTTGGCATTATGCTAAATATGTGGAAACATTTTTCCAAATGAAATGGACATGTCATTTAATTGAGAAAGAACAAAAACCAATGGATTTGTATGGTTGATTTGATTTTGGACATGTTTTTTCTTGTTTAGTCTTCTTCAGTTTTTTGTTTTTGGTTGAAAGATTCTTTTTTAGTCTTTGAAGAGAGGGAGATGAGCACATACATATGAGTCCACCAAATGAGATAATTTTATAAGCTATAGTGGCACACGTCACACGTAACATTTATCATTAATAATTAATAAAACAAAATATCAAATTATTTTTCTGATAAAGAAAACACACTTCAAACCTAAAAGAAAAAAAAAAAAAAAAACAAATAGGGGTTTAATTTTAGTATAGTTAATAATTTTTTTTTGGACACAACTTGTTAATAAATTTTTACACTCTTCTGTTTTCTTGGAATTTTAGAATAGGCATGCTTCATTTTTATTTTTATTTTTTATTTTTTGAAACTAATAGGCATGTTTCATTTAAAGAAATTAATCAACGTGTTTTTCTCTCTATTGTTCTCTCAACACAAGCCTCAAAGTCCACACAAATTGCTCATGATTCATACCTTCTTGAATGGCCTAAGTTTTCTATGAGTTGCTCAAATCCGACTTAAATGAAAAGAAAATAAATGTGTAGATGACCCATTTGAAGAGGTCCAAATGAAAAATGTTCTACATTTTCAATTTAAGGTTATATGTCCTTTTGCTTACCTCATCATCCTAGCAAAATTATCATTTTACTCTCCCTATGAGAACGTGCATTTTTCTCTCATCTCGTTTCTCGCTCAATTTTTTATTCAACCTCTTCTCCCTCTTTATTTTATTTCTCTAGAGAGCACACAACGAGAGGCTGGAGTGAGAGTTGGAGTAGAGAGATTGGAGCAGGATTGGAGAGAGAGAAATTAGAGAGAGCGAGATTGAAGAGTGAGAGTGAGATATTAGAGAGAAGAGTGAGATATTAGAGAGAGAGCGAGAGATTGGAGAGAGAAAATAGAAAGCGTAGAGCGAGAGGTTAGAGCAAGAGCGAGAGTAACGAAAGAGGGCGAGGTTCGAGTAGAGGGTAAAATGGTAATTTTACTAGGATGTTGATGCAAGGGGCATATACCCTTAAATTGAGAATATAAGACATCTATCATTTTCGTCTATTTAAATGGGTCATCTGTATGAAAAAAAAACTCGAAGAAAAGGTTTTTTTTTTTTAAAAAAAAAAATAAATAAACTTTAGTAATCATTATTTTTAATTTTCAAACTTTTCTTAAAGATATATTTCATTATTTTGTCTTTATTTATTTCTTCTCCATGTTGATTAATAATATAAAACATTTTGATAATTTTTTTTGAAAAAAAAATTGAACAAAATATGAAAGAAAAAAAATACTTAAAAACAACTACACCATTCTTGTTTTTATTTTTATTTATTTTTTTGGTTTTCAGAAGTTATCTTGACAAATAAGATCTTTTAACATTGAAAAAAATATATTTTTTAAGGAAAAAGGAAAACCACTTTTCAAACCTGATTTCAGAAGATCAATTTTCTTTGATCATTTTTTTTTTTTTTTGTCAACTAATTATTTAAACAAGAAGTCAGACTTCAATGTACCTCTACTACACTTTTCAAAAAAAAAAAAAAAAAAGTACTTCTACTACATAGCCATTTACATCATACTGTGGAAGATTTTCAAAGGCTATATTTTCGCCTGGCTCATAGCTAACACCATTGCAACACAATATAGCTACTAATTAATAATTCGTACAAACTATACATTATTTTTTTTTCATCTACTTGAAATTATAAAAATTTAGGGCAGTACATTGAATTAAATTAAAAGGATACGAAGTCAAAAAAAACTTTAAATATAATTTACGTTAGATTACAAGTTTAGTCTATGAATTTTTCGTAGCGTCAAATAGATACTGAACTTAAAAATGACTAATAGATTTAACTTTCAATCTTGTGTTGAGTAGTTTCTAATTTTGAAAAGTATCTAACAGACCATTAAACTTTTAATTTTGTATCTAGTAGATTGATGACCAACGAGATATGTATACTTTTTTCTAAATCCAGTCAATCACATACCTTTTAGACACAAAATTGTAAAGTCAAGAATCTATTAGATACAAAATTGAAAGTTCACAGACCTATTAAACCTCTTTTTAAAGTTCAATGATTTATTAGACGTAAAATTGAAAGTTTAGTGACTTATTAGACACTTTTTAAAATTCACGAACTTATTTGACATCACTTTGAAAGTTTAAGAAAAGAAAATTTAGAGCGACTAAACTAGTAATTTAACCTATAATTTTTTATTATTATTAGAAAAAAAATCATTTTTGATCATAAACTTAGCAGGTTGTACAATTTTAACTCAAATTTCAATTTCACCAAATTGAACTCCAAACTTAGTAGATTGTTAACTTTCCATTTGAACCACCATTAAAGCACGTAATTGTATATTTCCTCATTTTTCCTTTTTTAATTCATATTTTGCACCTGAGTTGGTTTGTTGTAAGAGATTTATTGGAGAAACTTCTTTTTTGAAGAAACTTTCGTTAATGAGAAAGTGTTGTACATGAGTCTTCTCTCATTTTCTTCTTATTATGTTTGTGGGTTTTATTGCTTTTTTCAGATACTTAGAAGAACATGCAACTGCAAGATGATAGGAAAGAAGTTTTGGGGTTTTTTTTTTATTTTTTTTTTAAATTTTTTCTTGTTGTTGAAAACTTTATGGGTTCTTTTAATTTTGCTGATATCTAAGATTATGAAAGTAGGGTAATTTTGAAGTTTTCTTCTTCAAATTTTTGTTGGTTTTCTCTGGTTGCTAAGAACTTTGTGGGTATTTTTTCTTCTTTTGTTGCTATTTTTTCCCCTACTGATTAGAATAACATGCAAGTATAAAAAATGAAAGCAAAGCAATTTCGAGTTTTTCCCCTCATATTTGCTAGATTTTTCTTGTTGCTAATAACTTTGTGATTTTTTTAGGCTAATAACAATGAGAAGAATCTCGAGTGTTTGATTTCTTCAAATAAAGAGTTTCTTCAACAAATTTCTTACAAGAAACCAATTCAGGTGCAATGTGAATTAAAAAAAAAAAAAAAAAGAGGAAATTGTCAATCACATGCTTTAATGACGATTTAAGTGAAAGTTAATAGAAAGTTTACCTTTTGCAAAACTTATGCAAGTTTGGGGTTAAAATTGATACCAACCACCTAAATTTGGAGTTCAATTTGAAGAAATTGAAAGTTGAGAGTTACAATTGATACAATCCGCTAAGTTTAGTGCATGTTTGGGAGTGATTTTGAAATTGCTAAAATCACTTTTGTCATGTTTGAAATCACCCCGAAACATACCTTTAATTATTCAAAATCAATTTCATGTTTGATTTTACACTTTTGAACGTGATTTTCATATCATCAAATTTGATTTTGAATTATGAAAGACATGTTTCGAAGTGATTTTGGATATGACAAAAGTGATTTTAAATGTCAAAAATGATTTTTTCCCTCCTTCTCCTTCAGATTTTTTTTAAGAAAAGTAATAAAAAAAAATACAGAAAACGTGTGGTTTTTAAAATATTTAGAAAAATAGGGTACATGCTTGCGCAACCTCCTTGGTCGCTTCTGTACAAGAGAAGCGACCTGTTTGTTGTGTTGCGCCTCTTCAAGAGGCACGAAATACCTTATTTATTTATTTATTTATAAATATTAGTTTTCTTTTTTTTTTTTTTCCAAATTTCGAACAATTATGTTTTTTAATGATTGATTTTCTTTTTAAATTTGCTTTTTTATTTTTTGTCTATATCTATAATTTATAGGACAATGTAACTATATTTAAATAGTGAATTTGAGAAATAACTAAACGTTTCAATTCTTCTCTGTTTCATTTTTCTATTTTCTCGTTATTCTATCGTCAACAAAATCAATCTCAAAATTTTCTAAGTAAAATATTTTTCATATCTTCTCCATTAACAAAATATTTTTTAAATCTAATAATATTCTATAAACTTAAACATTAAAAAATTTTAAAATTTACAATATAACTTAACAGTATAAACTCTCCCTTTTTGTTTAATCAACAAAATCCAGTTCTAATTTAACCACATTATCTAAATTCAAACACTAATTATAAATTTATAAATTTATAATAGAATTTGGATTTTTTTTTAATAAGAAGTTACTATTTCAAATTTAAAAACATTATCTAAATTTGAATTTCAACAATAATTTTAAAAATTTATTCCATATTTTTTTCGTGCTTCTCTAGATTTATCTTAAAATATATTTATGGGAAATAGAAGAAACTACTTAAAAAGTGATAGTATATATGTTTGTGCATAACGTCGAAGATCTTCTTTGTCAACATCCTCTAGTAGATGGACAAAATTATCAAATTGTGCAGCTAACCAATTGATCATAAGAAGCAAACATGCACATAAATGAGTATACAGAGGTACCCGATGAAGAGTTTTTTTTTTTTTTTTTTCTATTTTAATTTTAATTTTTAATGCAAAATAATTATATATTGGTAAGAAATTTATAAAATATAAATGTAAATATATTATTTTAATAATATTTTACTATGTTTTAACTCGATATAGGAATAGCTGTGAAAAAAAAAATCAGTCTAGGGATTAATAAAGGGGCAGTTGCATAGATGACAAATTGGACCAAATTAATAGCAAATATAGCACAGTTTCAAACTAATTGCAAATATAGCAAAATTAATTGTACAAGACCAAAAAGCTGTTGTCGGATTCTATCCGTGTCTATCACTAATAGACTTTGATTATTCAAAGTATATCAGTGTCTATCGCTGATAGACTTCGATTAATCAAAGTCTATCAGTGATAGTCACTGATAGACACTGATAGATTTTGATTAACCAGAGTTTATCAGCGATAGACATTGATAGACTCTGAATAATCGGAGTCTATCAGTAGACTAATAGATTCTGATTAATCAGAGTCTATCGCTGATAATCTCTGATAATCGAAGTCTATCAGATAGACTCCGATAGATTTTGCTATATTTGCAATTTTTTTTACATGGTGCTATATTTGCTATTCATTTGGTCCAATTTGCCACCCACTACAATTTTCCATTAATAAATCCAAAGCATACAAAATTAATTTGCAGAAATATTAAAACGCTCAACGTCCTAAAGAAATTCAAAAGCCTCACCACCATTAATTATGAGAAAAACTCAAAATCTTCACCATTTAATAGGATAAATAAATAAGGATTTTTTTGTCAACTTAACTCAACTAACATAAAGCTTGTATCATCGACCAAGAGATTAGAGGTTTAAATCTTTCACTCCACATGTTGTCAAAAAAATGTGGAAAAGTTGGAGATGATGGATTCTTATGAAACTAGGATGATCGAAATGTCGTAAGAGTAATCATAGAGGTAATTGATGGGAGAGTGGATGGAATTTAAATTGGGATATCGATTTGGAATGATTGAGGTGAAATAAAATTGCAAAAAATTGTTGCATCAAGTGAGTCTTGCAACAAGGCACATTTTGCTTTATCGATTTATGACTTCATATGTTTATGTATCTGATTTTTTGTTTTGTTAAGTTTAATATTTGATTAACTAAAAAAATACTGCCACATACCACTATTTTTTTTTTTTTTTTTTTTTTTTTGCAAGCTTAGAGAAGATAAGCAAGTTTGGATGATTTTACCATTCAGACGAGAGGAGAGAGATGACACAAAATACTCATGAGCAAGCACTAGAAGTTAGTTCGTTCATTTGGGGTTCTACTATTTTAGCAAAAATTTAGGCTCTCCATTTGATAATCATTTACGGTCCGTTTGATAATCATTTGGTTTTTGAAAATTATGCTTGATGTTTTCCTCCAATTTTCTTGAGGATGATTTTCATCTTTGTGGAGGTCACATTTGAATTCTTAACCAAATTTTAAAAACAAAAACAAGGTTTTGATAACTATTTTTTTTAGTTTTCAAAATTTGTTTTGATTTTTGAAAACATGGGAAGAAGGTAGATAGCAAAACAAAGAAACTTATAGGTAGGCGTGTAGTGTGATTATAAGCTTAATTTTTGAAAGGTCCCGTTTGATAACCATTTGGTTTTTGGTTTTTGGTTTCGTCAATTTTCTTAGAATGGTTTTTATATTTGTTGAGGACACATTTGCATTCCTAGCCAAATTCCAAAAACAAAAACAAGTTTTTGAAAACTATTTTTTTTAGTTTTCAAAATTTGGGTTGGTTTTTGAAGACGACATAGAAAGAAGATAGATAACAATACAAAGAAACTTAGAAGTTGAAGCAGTATTTGTAGGCTTAATTTTCAAAAACTAAAAACCAAAAACCAAATGGTTATCAAATGGGGCCTTGTTTTTGGTTTTTGAAAATTATATTTGTTTTCTTCTAATTTTTTGGTTTTCATCTTTGTAGCACACATTTGAATTCTTAGTGATCAAATTTCAAAAACAAAACTAAGTTTTTTTTTTTTTTTTTTTTTTCTAGTTTTTAAAACTTGATTTGGCTTTTAAAAACATGGAAAGAGGGTAGATGATAAAACGAATAAACTTATGAGTGGTAGTAATGTTTATAGACTTAATTATTTTAACGGTCCTAGGGAAGTAGAACAAGAAAGTTTTTGTTTTTTTTTTTATTAAATCAAATAGGGCTTCCTCAAATATAGGATGAGATGTGAAAATTGACTTAAGAATATAATTGGAAGAATAAAACGCATGGAAATAGGTTAAAAATACAGTTTGATCATTTTTCAAATCTATGCTATATATCTAGCCATCTTTAAGGATTTCAGTAACCATGTATCTTATAAATTGAGAGATCTCCACTTATCTTCAATATGCCCCCTCAAGATGGTGCCTCTTTAGGTTCACTATTCTTGGATTTTTTTTTTCTTGGACCGAGTACCCGTTTGGATTTTAATGGGCTTTGATACCATATTAGATACACATGGGGTTCCATCTCAAAACCAATTGACAATGAGTGGAGTAACGACCCATATATCTTATAAATTGTGAGATTTTCATTTATCTTTTCAATGTGGGATCCTCAACACTTTTATAATAACTAGCGATAAAAAAAATACTAACATTTTCCATTGGAAAAAAAGAATAGTTTCTATGACAAATGCATATAATTTTGAAAAAACAATAATGATAAAAAAAAAAATAAAGAGGAAAAGAAAAAATAAATGTACTTTATTAAATAAATAATAGATCATTAATTTTTCCCACACCAACAGTAAAATCACTTTTAAAATGCTAAATCATATTTCTGGTAAAAGTGGAAGATGGATAAACTAATGTGTGAAAAATTGAATAATATGATGTAGCATTCTTGAAATCTCACAGGTTAAATGGTAAGACGACTTTGAAACATGAGACCAAAAAAATTATTCATCTCAATTAGTGAGTAGAAACCTAACATGACTCATATTTTGTTGATTTATATGATGGGATGATGTTCAACTATACAAGACCTTGAGGTCACATGTTGAAAGTTAGAGGCCAAGTTTTGAAATTATGAGATCCAAATTTTGAGTTAAGATGATGAATAATGAAAAGGTTGACTGAGAACTAAAATAGTATTTTGTTCCAAATCTAGGAACAGAATCTAGAAACTAAAAATAGATTTAAACCTAGTATTTATTAAAAGGGGAAATTTGAATATACAGTTCATTTTCTAAATTATTTGTGAAATGTATTTCAATACAACCAAGTATAAGAAGTATAGCTCCAACGGTAATTGACATGTATCATCGGTTTGAATCTCCCACCCCAAATGTTGTTAAACTCACACACACATATATTATATATATGAAAGTATAGCATTTTAAAATATTAACAATTACCATCGTCAAAGAGAGTGATTGTTTCTCTCTTTGGGGAAAAAACTAGTATGCAACCAACTATTATTCAACAATGTGTTTTTTTTTTTTTTTTTTTGGAATTCAACAACATTTGGGGATGGGAGATTTGAATATCTGACTTGGTCGAGGTAACATGTCAATTACTGTTGAACTATGTTTTTCTCTTCTACTGATGATGAGAAGACATAAGTTTTTGGATTGGTAGATGATAATATTGAGGGGTTTGATAAGAATTTCTCAAACACGTTAGTATGCACGTTGTCAACCAATAAAAATACTAACATTAACATTGAGATGATGCCAAGAATATGGAACAACATCTTGGTTAAGATGCCAACAAGAGCATAGCTCAACTGGCATAAAGTTGTACGGATAACTACGAGATCTGTGGTTCAAATCCCCCCACCCTCGTATTGTCAAAAAAAAAAAAACATCTTGGTTAAGATTGAATGTGTTGGAAAGAATATTTTTCTATGTCGATTCAAATTTTCAAAACATAGAGATTGAGTGATACATATTGGACCATGGTTTCTTGATAAAGCATTACTTGTTATATCGAAGAAGCACAGATCAATCACATATATGGATTTCAGGTACGCAACTTTTTGGATTTATTTCCACAATGTACGATTGTTTGACAACAGTAGAGGGAGTGTGAATAAGGTTGCTCACTAAAATTTTAAAATTTTTTCAATAGTTAATATTTTTTATGTACTCTATCTAATATTCTCTATCTAAATATTTTCTTTCATGTCTCTAAATTTACTATGTTTAAATTTTCTCTTGAAATCATTTATATTCATGTCTCTAAATTTTTGTTTCAACGTCTCCACACATTTTTCTCTCTAAAACATCTTTTTATCCCTCTATGTTTTTCAAAATTGAAAAAAAAAATATCGAACAAGTTTGGTTAAAACAAAAAACAGTTACCAAACATGTATGATTTTTGTTTTTAAAAAATAGGAAACAAAAACAGAAAACCAAAAATAAAAAACCAAAAACCAAAAACTAATTAAGGCCCCGTTTGATCACCATTTCGTTTTTTGTTTTTGGTTTTTAAAATTGTGTTTATTTTCTCTCAATTTTCGTACAATGATTTTCATTTTTGTTAAGGAAACATTTGAGTTCCTAGTCAAATTCCAAAAACAAAAACAAGTTTTCGAAATATATATATATATATATATATATTTTCAAAATTTGGCTTGGTTTTTGAAAACATGAGAAAGGATGTAGATAACAAACAAAGAAATTTGTGGGTAGAAATAGTGTTTATAAACTTAATTTTCAAAAACCAAAAACAAAAAATGAAATGGTTATCAAATGAGGCCTAAAATGATTATCAAATGGAGCCTTAAAAACCTATTAGACACATTCTAAAGTAAAGGAACCAAATACATACAAACTTGAATGTTTAGAGACTAAACTTGTAATTTAATCTAAAAATTAATAGTAAAATAGTAGGTTGAAAATTATAATTTTCTGGTTTTCATCTTTGTAGCACACATTTGAATTCTTAGTCAAATTTCAAAAACAAAACCAAGTTTTTTTTTTTTTAAACTAGCTACTTTTTTTTTTAGTTTTTAAAACTTATTTTGGTTTTTGAAAACATGGAAAGAAACGAATAAACTTATGAGTGGTAGTAGTGTTTATAGGCTTAATTTTAACAGTCTTAGGGGAGTAGAACAAGAAAGTTTTACTAAATCAGATAGGGTTTCCATAAATATAGGGTGGGACGTGAAAATTGACTTAACGATATAATTGGAAGAATAAAACACGTGGAAATAGGTTAAAAATACAGTTTGGCCATTTTTCGTTGAAAAATTTTGTGTGACCATTTTTCAAATCGTATCTAGCCATTTTTAAGGATTTTTCTAAATTCATTGGGTATTGTCTCTTATTAATGTGTTTAGCTTCTTTTATAATAACTAGCGATCAAAAAAAGTACTAACATTTTCCATTGGAAAAAAAGAATTGTTTCTATGACAAATGCATATCATTTAAAAAAAAAAACACAATGATAAAAAATAAATAAATAAAGAAGATCAGGAAAAGAAAAAATAAATGTACTTTATTAAGTAAATAATAGATCATTAATTTTTCTCACACCAACAGTAAAATCAATTTTAAAATGCTAAATCATATTTCTGGTAAAAGTGGGAAGATGGATAAACTAATGTGTGAAAAATTGAATGATATAATGTAGCATTCTTGAAATTTCACAGGTTAAAGTTAAATGGTAAGACTTTGAAACATGAGACCAAAAAAATTATTCATCTCAATTATTGAGTAGAAACCTAACATGACTCATATTTTGTTGATTTTTATGATGGGATATGATGTTCAAGTATACAAGACTTTGAGGTCACATGTTGAAAGTTAGAGGCCAAGTTTTGAAATTATGAGATCCAAATTTTGAGTTTACATGATGAATGAAAAGGTGGACTGAGAACTAAAATAGTATTTTACACCAAATCTAGGGACAGAATCTAGAAACTAAAAATAGATTTAAACCTAGTCTATAGTATATATAAAAGCCACGATAGGGAGAAACTTTTCGTGTCCATTTTACCCTTTCATTTTTTGTATATGTGCCAATATTACCCTTTAATCTTTCCTCTTTCCTACTCCACGATATTGTCTTTTCATCTTTCATATTCCTCTTTAATTTTAATTCTCTCTCTTTTAATATATCATTTATGTTTGCAACCTATCATTTATGTTTGCAATTAATATTTTTTGGAGTTATGTTTTTCACCCATTCAAATTTCCAAAATCGTTTTGTCTTCTCAAAATTTTGTAACATACATAAAAGCATAGGATCACATATATATAAATGGAAAGGGATGGATGAAACAAAGCAGAGAATGATGAGTTTGAGGTTGAAGTAGCCAGATTGGAAGGTCTCATAGAGCCACCGGTAGAGGTTGTCATCGTTGGTGTTGATTTGGCGTCAGTTTCAAAATCATGGAAGTGATTGAGAATGAGATTGGGAGGGGCGATGATGAAAGAAGGGAAAATCACCCAACCACACCGCCTCATCACCACAGCTGATGAGAAGGAAATATTCACCAGCTCAACAAATCTCATTCAAATAGGGAATATTCCTCAAGACATAGAAATTCATTGGGTGTAAAACGTTTGTTTGTAGATTTTTATCATTATTTTATTCTTTCTCTATCTTACTAAAAATCATAATTCTAATTCAAGGGTATTTTACTTGTATAATTAGAGGCACTACGTCTTAGAAAATATTGAAAACTGTGTATAAACCTTATTTTCATTGTTGTGTAAAACCCTGTCTAGAAAGAATGCATGAGAGAGATTGAATTGCTTATGAGGTGATAGAGTTTTGAAGACGTCGATGGAGAGATGTTGAATTGCACCATTGAACTGTCGTTGGTGCTTCTAGGGGGGCTTTAATTTAATTTGGCGGTGGTTTTTCCGTTGAGGGTTTATTTGATGGTGATAATTTCCATGGGTGTAGTTGTATTTGCAGGACTACAGTAGAAACTAGAGAAAAGTTTTTTTTTTTTTTTTTTTTTAAATGGAAAATGGGTTTTCATTTTACCTATTTTATTCTTTTATACCTCATTTAATTTATTTTGGTTCCAATTGAAGTTTTCTTCTAATTCTAATAGTTTATCCTAATTTTAGTTGTCAAATAATTTTTAAGTTTTTTACTAAATATTTTAATTTAAACTAATCATTTTTAATAATTATTATAAATTTTAAATGTTTGGTTTTAAATTTATTAAATCGCCTTTAATTTTGGCAATTTGTTATGATATTCATTATTTAAGATTTAGGATACTTTCATAGACTTTTATATTTTGTTTTTGTTTTTGTTTTTATTTTTCTTATGATATTTTATTTTTATTTGTTAGCGAAGAATACAGCAGTTTTAACAAATAATATTTTATTCTAGAACTCAATTATTAGAACGATTTCATAATCATGCTTATTTTTACCTTTTTTTTTTAAACAACAAAAAAATGCTTATTTTTACTTTTACTGTTTTTAATGAACATTATTTTAATTATATCTTTTATTTATTAATTTAATTGTTCATAGTTAATTTTAAATTATACTTGAAATAAAATTCGTATTATAATTATAATCAATCGAGTGTAATTTTTGGAAAGTGTAAATATATCATATTTATTTGAAATGTAAAAAAAGAATATAAAAAAGAAAGTAGACATAACACAACATGTAAAGGAATCACCTAACGAATAGTATAATATATAATATGTAATTGTTGTATATATATATATTTACATAATAAATTTGAATGGGATTTTCTTCCTAGAATGTAAAGTTAATTTTTAGAAAAATTATATGAATGAGGATAAAATGTTAAAAACAACCTCTTCTATTTTTTTTCAAAAAAAAATTAATTATGTTAATTTTTTTATTATTTATTATTTTTAACGGTCAAATATAACTATAAAATTTAACGTGCATCGCACGTGTATTTTACTAGTATTTATTAAAAGGGAAGATTTGAATGGATAGTTCATTTTCTAAATTATTTGTGATTTGACATGTACCGTCAATTAAAAGGTTAGAGGTTCAAATCACCCACCTCCAAATGTTGTTAAACTATATATATATATATAAGTATAGCATTTTAAAATATGTATACTGGTATGCAACCAACTATTATTGTTCCTCTTTGAGGGGACATAGGGCAACAATGTTTTTTTTTTAGTTCAACAACATTCGGGGGTGAGGTGATTCGAACCTTTGACTTTTTGGTCGAGGGTACATGTCAATTACCGTTGAGCTATGTTTTTCTCTTCTACATTGTAGGGTGGATTGATTCACTCCTAATTTTTGAAAACGTAATGAAATGTTGAGACGGCGGGGGAGAATACGAAACTTACTGATGATGAGAAAGACATAAGTTTTTGGATTGATAGATGATAATATTGAGGGGCGTTTGATAACAATTTCTCAAACACCTTAGTCTGCACGTTGTCAACCAATAAAAATACTAACATTAACATTGAGATGATGCCAAAGAGTATGGAATAACATCTTGGGTTAAGATTGAATGTGTTGGAAAGAATATTTTTCTATGTCGATTCAAATTTTCATCACATAGAGATTGGGTGATACATATATTGGACCATGGTTTCTTGATAAAACATTACTTGCTATCAAGGAACTATGAAAGAATAATATTCTCTCTAAATATTTTCTTTCATATATCTCTAAATTTACTATATGTTTAAATTTTCTCTTGCAAACATTTATATTCATGTCTCTAAATTTTTGTTACAATGTCTCCTTACATTTTTCTCTCTCTAAAGCATCTTTTCATCCCTCTAATTTTTTATAAATTGAAAAACAAAAATAATTACCAAACAAGTTTGGTTGAAACAAAAAAACAGTTACCAAACATATATGGTTTTTGTTTTTAAAACATAATACAAAAAAAAAAAAAAAAAACCAAAAACCAAAAACTAAGGCTTCATTTGATAACCATTTCGTTTTTGGTTTTTAGTTTTTAAAATTGTACTTGTTTTCTCTCAATCTTTTTACGATGATTTTCATTTTTTTTTAAGGAGACATTTAAGTTAATAGCCAAATTTCAAAAACAAAAACAAGTTTTTGAAAACTATTTTTTTTTTTCAAATTTTGGCTTGGTTTTTTAAAACATGGGAAATGATGTAGATAACAAACAAAGAAACCTGTGGGTAGAAATAATGTTTATAAGCTTAATTTTCAAAAACCAAAAACAAAAAATGAAATAATTATCAAACGGGGCCTCAAATGATTATCAAACAGAGCCTCAAGGACTTATTAGACACATTCTAAAGTAAAGGAACCAAACACATACAAACTTGAATGTTTAGAGACTAAACTTGTAATTTAACCTAAAAATTAATAGTAAAACAGTAGGCTAAAGAACGCTTTTGGCCCTTAAACTTTCACGAGAGTATCAATTTAATTTCTAAACTTCATTTTGTAACAATTTGACCCATGTACTTTCAAATTTGTAACAATTTAGTCCATAAACTTTAGTATATGTAACAATTTAGTCTCTATACTTTCAAATTTGTAACAATTTAGCCCCTATTGTAAAAAATCCATCAAAATTAAATTTATTATTTAACGATGCATAGTTTGCAGCCTATAAACATATTGGGTCTCTACTTAGTTTATTGTAAAAAAATCCCATTAAATCGTAATAATAATTTTCACGATAAACAGTAATTAAATCATTACAAATTTTAAAGTACAAGACTTTTTTTTTTTTTTTTTTTTTTTTTTTTTTTTGAAAAACAAGACTAAATTGTTATACATACTAAAATTTAAAGACTAAATTGTTACAAAAATATGGAAACTAAATCTTTACAAACCAAAGTTCAAGAACCAAAAATGTTTTTTAACCTAAATAATATAAATAATTAAAAAAAGAAGAAGTATATAGCTTTTACACATTCATTAATTTTTATTTCAAAAAAACAATTTTACATGTATAGCCTTTTTTCTTTTCTTTTTTTGAGACGAAGCATATAATCCCTATAAAGGGATTTCCCATTCCAAACCTCATCTCGATTCTCCTCTCATTGGCGTCCTTATAAAGCATTCGTACTATTTTCCAATATAGCATATGCAAGACCAATGGAGTCATCCATTAATGTTGATTGATTTTAGATTTTTTTTTTTTTTTTTAATTTTTTAAAAAGTTGTTGTTGGGTATAAAATGCAAACGAATGGATTAGAATTTGTTTAGAATATAATGATCGAATGCAATGATTCCAATTGACAAAAATAGGTGTATATCCAATTTTTTTTAGTAGAAATCTTTCTTCTCTCAAAATAATACCTTCCATTATAAGTCTTAAGTATTGAACTTTTAGAAAAAGTTAGCTTAATTAGATATTAGGAATAATGTAACTTTTTACTTTGTTCTTTGTCATTGTTTCCTATTTTTCAAATGGTCTCTCTGTCTCTTTCTTTTTAATCTATTCTTTAAACACTTTAGTATCACATTCTTCTTCTAATTAAGTTGAGGAGAAGAAAATTTAAGGATAGCTTTGTTTTTATTAAATTTTAAGAATAGTCTTTTATGTAATAAGTTTAGGGTTCAAGGATGTGAGATATGGTTGAGACGATGCAAGGAATGTATTATTTCCGGTCTCTCCCATCATAAAAGATTCAATGGAAAATTTTCTATAAATTGGGGTTCTCTTCTTGGTTTGGAGCAAGAGGCTCCACGAGAAATTTTTTCATCCCAAATCATTTCCAAATGTCAAACCAACGAGAAAAGCTTACTTAAAACTCTTGGTTTAGAAAGAACTGAGATTATGTAGATGGGTCTTCTCTAACATAGACAAAGATAGAAATTGAGAATCGATAAATATGGGAGATTTCTTTAATACCTTAGGTTTTATCCTTTTATTATTATTTAATTTCTCTTTGTCTAATAGGATATTTCTACTTTCTAGCCTTTTTGTGTAGTATTGGTTGTTGACGGTATATCTAGTTTGTCTTTAGTTTTGTGCCTAAACTTTGGAGAAAAGAAAATTATTAATCGAGTGTTTCCTTGGAAAGTGTTTTGAAATACTTTAAAATAATTTTAAGAATTTTTTAAATAAACTTTATGTAAATGTAACCAAGCACCATGAAATAAATCTCAGTCGAAATACCATTTTTTTAAAAGGGAAATGGAATTAATACTCAACCGTTTTTACACCTGCCGTCATTTATGAGAGGGAAAAGTCAAATAGGAAAGTTGGAATCCAAAATACATGCCCCCATCCCTGCGAAAAACAAAAAACCTAGCGAGACCTCAAAATCATCAACATCGAAGGAGATGATCGAGACTTTCTTCGCAACAACAGTGCGCTACTGTGTTCAAAACCTATTGTTGTGGCGAAAAACAATCTTGTGCGAACTTGAAGCTATGGCGGAGATCTGGTCAGTGATGGATTTTAGCTCTGATAGGACCTCAGCAGCTTTGGTAAGCATGTTGACAACTTCCAGTGCATCCGATTCAACTTCCAGGAGAATAGATCTTCGATTGCAAGTATCCACTATGTGTTTTAAACCCACTAGAATTACTTTCACCTCTAAGATTTTAATGGACGATTTCCTTGTGATTTTTTCTTTGAAACAGACCAAGGATCCTTCCGAGTCAGGCACAACCCAACCTACTCCTCCCTGCTCCAATTTCTCGTTCCACGCAGCGTCAGAGTTCATCTTCCAGCTGTCGAAATACCATTTTAGTCAATGTACTTTGGGACTCCTCCCATTTTAGTCTCATACTAATTTCAAATGTCTAAATTTAGCTTTCGTACTCTCAATAAATCTTAACATTAGTCTTTATTACGCTAGTTTGAAGTTAATACTCACTGAACATGGTAAAATAATGGCAATAATTTCGATTCAAAAAATAACAAACGTGAATTTGTTTCCAAAATTTATTGAGGAAAAAGAAAAGAAACCGAAGAAAGCTATGTATTAGATCAATATGGTTCGTCATGCTGCCGAGCAACACCAAAAGCATGGAATCCAAAAAGAAATGTGATAGCGCAATTTATTGAGCTATATTTTATGCTATCTTAGTGTTAGTCTCGAGTATTATTTGGCCACTTTTATGTCTATTTGGTTTAATTTTGTAGGAATCAGATATTTCGATGGAGATTGAAGTTTCGGTGAATTAGTAGCAAAAGAATGAATTTTATTGAAGAAATTTACAAAAGAGCATAAGGTTCAAGGCATCCATATAATAGGGCAGCGTTGAGACTCTACCATTGGAGAGTCTCAACGCTGGCCGCACCTTCAGGAGGCGTGAATTCGAGGCAGCGTCGAGATGCTACCTCCACAGCGTCTCGATGCTGTAGGCTTTCCAAAATTAAATTAGGGCATATCGACACAGCGTTGCTACGCTGTGTCCTTAGCGTCGCGACGCTGTCGCGCAGAAAAGTCAGTATTTATACTTTGCGATGCTGCAGTCCGAGAGGAGCCCATTTGGAGAGAAAAAGACGACTTTTGAGAGCACAATCTGGACAGAACGCTGAGGAGACCAAGGGGAGCTTAATTTCGGAGCTTAGATCGTGAGGATCGTGACGGGAACGCACGGGAATCACGGCTAGCGAGTTTAATCTTTCTACCTTGTTTCTTGTACTGATTTTTATCATGTTTGGGACTGATTTGGCTTGTATTTTAGAGACCATGAGTAGCTAAATTTCGTTTCTTAGGGGCTTGATGTAGCCATTAGATTGTATGGATTAATTTACGGATTTTTTAGGACGTTTCGTAACGCGTTTCATTTATGCAATTGTATGCTTAATGCTTATAATCTCTTGATCACGGATTGTATGATTCTTGTTTCTGAACTAATTGCACGGGAGATGGTAGTTTAGATTAGACCATCAATTGTATGACTTAGGTGATTCTACAATCGGGAGATTTGGGATTGCTTGAGAAACCGTTTTGAGGATTGATCATTAATGCTTATGCTTGTTGTAGAAATTAGATAGGGATATCAATTTCTTAATTTGCATAAAGAATTAATTGTATTCGGGAGAGGCTTTTAATAATCAATAATCCTTGGTTTATAAAATTGTTACGTGTTCGTTCCTAATTATTCTTTGTATTAATTCATGCATCTAATAGGTGAAATCAATTCCCTAAGGTTTTTCTCCATTGAGTTTCCATCTTTTTATTGCTTTGATTAGTTTTTCATTGATTTGCATACTTCTCGATTATTTTCTCTAAATAAAATTGGGCAAATATACCTTTAATAATTAGGGGAGCTAGAAAACAAATCCAGAGGACGACATTCGATTTTAAATCATTATATTATAACTTGGGCCCGTACACTTGCGGTTAGCAATTTGCGCATCAAAATGAAAACAAAACAAGTACGATCGAGTGCTCACCCAAAAGTAATGATAAATGTTGACACACCAAAATCACAAGCAAATGGCAAACACAAATGGAAACAACTTTATGTGACCTCCAAAAAGAAGTCTTTGCCTTTTGCCTTTCTTCAAAGTGCTCCAATTGCACGCGAGCAGGCAATTGCCAATGAAATTGACCAATGAATTTGTAAACAAGTTTGGTTTTATCATTTGGTGGAGATTACATGAGGTGTCATTTGTTTGGAGGATTACGTTTGTTTCCAACCAAAGTCTTTGGAATATATAATATTTACCAAAATGGAATTTCAAGATATGTCATGTTATTAAATATTGTTGTTGCTTTTTTTTTTCTCAAGTTCAATAACAGGTTAGGTAGGAGATTCAAACTAGGCTAGTTGAGTTATGCTTAGATATACATATGTATCGTTGCCTTATTCGTTTTACGTATACGACAAGAATTAAACTATTGTTGAGTTGTTTCAATATATTGTTTTAGTTAAAACATCTTGGTTTTCTTTTTATGGATTAGGTAAGAGAATGGTTCGTGTGATTTATGAAATGAAAATATGTGTGCACGAAAAAATTAGTAGAAGGAAGTTTGTAGAGAGATAACCATGTGCATATATAGAGATGTTAGTTTGAGAAAATGTGTATAATGAGAAAGTTTTATTAATATACATGTAGAGAGAGATTTGCTAGTGAAATAAAGTGAATGAACAAAGAGAACTCGAGATTGAAAGAAAATTGCGTAGATTGTGTATGAGAAAACTGATTAATTGGACATGCTTGAGATCGAGGCTAGTCTAAGAGAAAGATAATGATTCAGGTTGTGTGTAGGTTCAACTTAGACATCTCAATAAAGCTAAAAGTAATCTAGACCTAGAAGTTGCTAGTTTGCAAGAGTAGAGGGTTATCAATTGAAGTCGTGCTCCACAAAAGGGTAGTAGTTAAGCTAGTAGTGGTGATGGTCATTTCATGGACACACTTACACAAACACATGTAATACCACACATTTATAACTTAACTACCAAGTGAATAGTGTTGAGGATCACACTGAAAATACAAGGAGACCTCACAATCTTTATAAGATATGGGTTATTCCTCTCGTTGCTAATTGGTTTTGAAATAGAACCCATTGTTTATCTAATATCGTATCAGAGTTCAGAAAGTCAAAACGGATATCTAGCCCAAAAAAAATAAATCTGATCCAAATTAAAAATGGTGAATCCAGAGAGACACCTTTTTGAGGGACCACATGTTGAATATCCTACATTGAAAAGATAAGGTTATATTTATCTAATAAATATAATTTGATTTTAGTTAACAAACTCAAATAGAAGGAAGGAAATTACACATACCACACAAGATTCCAATCATGGAGTTCAAGTTGGTGGAAGAGAAATCAAAGCAATAGGAAAACTTGTTGTTTGTGGAAGACATATGTTGATTATAATGCTCAATTGATAAGAACTCACTTATTTCAAAGTATGGTACTGTTAATGAATTTGGACACCAAGTATGGACAATGACAATATGGCTAATATTAGAGTGACTAGAATTCAAAGTGATTATTGTGATTATAATGGAGGTCAATACATCAATAATCTATATATAGGTCCTTCATTCATTTTTCAAGGAAAAAAAAAAAGTCCTTCATTCCACACTTTGCTGGATCTAAACTTTGAACCTCTAATAATTATTTCATTCTTTAAATGCCATGCTCATTTAGATTACTATAGTTTGATAAACAGTATCCTCCTATTAATATCACTAGAATTGTAATGGTACTTAGCTTCTATGACATACTTTGAAATATCTAAGGAAATAGAGTTTCAGAAAATTTCTGAAAAACAAGGTAATATTAAATTCTAATTTTCGAATTAAGCTAAGTGAAATAGTGAGTAATGATTTCTTCCCTGTTTTTAGATGATTTAATGTTTATCATAGTGAAATTATTTGCATGTTGTCTGTATATACTATATTTTGCATAATTTGTTTACTAAATACACTGGTATTTGCATAATTTTTCTTTTTGTAAACTTGAATCTTTTTTATTGTTCCTGTAACATTTGTGAGTAATGATTTCTTCTCGTTTTTCAAAATGATTTGATATTTAACACAATAAAATTATTTGCATGTTCTCTAATAGGATAGTTTACTTAATACACTTTGAAGTTAGTTTATTGAATACACTGTATTTGCATAATTTTTCTTTTCTTGTAAACTTGAATCCTTTTTATCATTACTGTTAAACATTGGTTTCAAGTTTTACTTTTTTTTATTATTAATTTTAAATTTGAATTGTTGTTGAATTTATGTTGTTAAGATATATTGTATTCTTCATATTTTTATCTAGAGGGTACTTTAGATTTAACTATTAATAGGTATGGTATGATTTTACATAATTTTATTTATTTTAGGCAATCAATTTTAAATTAGGTATTTTAGTGAGTTTTTTCCTATTTCCTTAATCCACTCCTCTTTTCCCTCCTTAAAATGTGAGATAACTTCCATTTATTTGTTTCAATTTATAATTTATACTGTCAAGATAACTTCTATTTATTTGTTCCAATTTATCTTTATTAATTTGAATTTGATTGATTTTCAATGTGGCGATAGATTAGAGTGTAAATCCTATATTCTCTCATACATTTACGATGTATTTCAATTGCCAATTCATTGGATTTACGTTGTATTTAAATTTATTGGTTCACTAGATTTAGATTTCATTCAAAGACATTTTTGTTCGATTCGTTGTAAAAGAAACCTACTCAAAATAGCAGTGACAATTTTTTAAATGAGAAAAAAAAATCAGACAACCATTTTTCAAAACGTCCAATTAAAATGACCATTTATCTCGTTGACCCTACAATTAAAGTCTGACCGATCAATCTATCAACCTTTCAACTGAATATGGATAACCCATTTTGAGTTTTCGCTATTTGGATCGACTAAGATCATAATCAAGGCTATCATGTTTTATATAACTTTTTCCCTCATATCAACAACAAAAAAAAAACAAAAAACAAAAAACAAAAAACAAATTAAAAAAACTAAAACTAAAACTAAAACTAACGTTAGTAATTTTAGTAAGAAAAAATGTGGCAAAGATAACACAAAATTCCGTTGGTCTAAACTCTCCAAATCTTGAACGAATGAGTCATAGGTACCCCTAGCAATTATTTGAAGGTTGGGTTAGCGTACCCAAGCTAATTAGTGTCTTAGGCCTCGCACGTACTAAATTTAGTTTTTTTTTTTTTTGACAATCACGGCCTAAATTTAGTTAGTTTGTTTTTTTAGTACATCAACATTTGGGGTGGAGGATTCGAACTTCTAACCTCTTGATCGAAGGTACATGGCAATTATCGCTGAGCTATGCTCACTTTGGTGGCCTAAATTTAGTTGGAGTCTAAGCATATAATTATTTCTTTGGATTAGGTAGTCCAATGACGAGGTTCAAATTAATGTTTCAATTTATAACTATTATTGTGAGGCTTTCTATTTAAAGAATCACTAGATTTTTGCTCAAATTGGTGTGTTTTAAAACATTTATTTAAAAGTCAATATCATGCATTAATTTTCTACACCTATTGTTTTTCTAGGACTTGTTTTTTCGTTAACATTAATGGTTAGGGTATTTTTATGTTGGAATTAGTGGATGAATGTAAAGAAAACTTGACAAGAGTTAAAAATGGCAACATCAATTTTTTCAAGAAAAAAAAAATTACAACATTTATTCACGTCTCCTATTTAATTTGATGAAATTTAAATTTTTTTTTTAAAAAAAAAACCAATCTTGTCAAAGTTTAAGAGTATTTTTTTTTGTACAGGTTAATTACCGTTGAGCTAGACTCACTTTGACTCAAGAGTAAAAATTGTAGGCACCCTTTGCATAAACACTTAAGGAAACACGAAAAACAAAATCAATCCGAACCCAACGATAGCATTGTTTCCTTAAGACAATTTTGTTCCCTCTATATGATGCTCAAGGTATCACGAACAATTGTCTCTGATAGGACGGATTACCCCCTATGAATATAGCACTCCAATCACAGGACTTTCGAACACTGGTATTTAAGTAATCTTATAGAGAAATAGGAGAATAGTTTTTGAAAGAAGAGTTTTTTGTATCTTGTGTTAAAAACTCAAAATGAATCACATATTATAGACTATTTGTGGCCATTTAAATAGTCACATCTTTTCGTGTAAGGGTTGTGTCTTTTGATAAATGGACACATCCATTCACATAGGATTGTGTCATTTACAAAAAAAACATGCCCTTTTACAAAAAGTTGTGATTCTTCATTTTATTAAAATAATTTTAATCATAAATCCAACAAAAACTTAATTTTCTAGCATAAACAGAACTTCAATGATTAAGATATCAATGACATTCCCAAAAGGGATGTATTGTATTGCTATAATTCTATTTTTTTTTTTTCAAAACTTTTTTCATTTAAAAGATAGAAAATACTTTGAATAAATAGTTTCAAATTAAGTTCGAATGTATTTCATATATATGTGTTTATATTTATAAATTTAATTGATATGTGATATTTATATCTTAGGTTTAATGTTTTGTTTTGTTAATCAATTTTAATAGATAATATTATTAAAATAATATAGGTGTGCTTGAACATATTTATTTTAGGGAAAAAAATTGATTCATACGGTAAGTTTGTTAGGTTGTATCAATTAATATCTCAAATTAGTAATTCTCTATCAATTTAAATAACCCTTATTGTTATAAAAAAAAAAAAAAAAAACAATCCTTATTTAGACTCTTTGTTAATTATTTATAACTACTTTCATTTGATTCCACATTTAAACCTCCACTCAAAATCACCTTTTTCACACAAGATTTCGACAGTAAAATTTAATTCGTGGAAATGAACTTGATTTTATTGAATTTGATGTAGAAAGTGTTACAGTCTCTAATATTTATCATCTGATGCTTTCTCTCAAAATGTAAAGTCTGATCTGAGGACTTTGCGAGCTTGATCTCAGACGGAGTGTAACAACCCGACTAAAGAGGGGATAAAAACATACAAAGGGGGGTCGCTACTACATGCATGAGTACGGAAAACTTTGATAACTTTAAAGCGGAAAATCACAATGTTTTTCATTTAATTCAAATGGGGCCCAAAACGTGAATAAGTTCTCACTCAAATAATGAAACGAAATCATCTGAATGAATCCCGAATGAAAACAAAAACAATCGTTTAAAACTAAGGTTCAACATGAAACTGATATTAGAATGAAAGGAAGTGAATCCCTAAGGAAAACGACATAATTTGAAGCTGCAGTCCCATAGCCAGTCAAGCCACGACTCTCGCCAATCGCCAACGCTCTCAAGTACCACCTGAAAAGGAAAGACATGTAGCATGGGTGAGTATATAAGAATATACTCAGTAAGTAGCCCACTTAAGAGCCAAAACTGAAAACATGAGATCTAGTGACTTGAGACTGAGTTTCTGAATTTCTGGGTCTTAGCGACATAGGGACCTAACTGGAATAAACATTCGGGTTTCTAACCCTAGGGCCACAACTGATCACATAAACATGCTTTGTCTAGGGTGTTAACCTTTCCCCAACTTGTGCCAACTAGAGTGTTGTGTGGGTCAGTCGGTTAAGGTAAGTAAACTAGAGACTAGCTGGCCACCTCTAGCAAAACTACACCTATCCCAACACAACACCCCTGAATGTAAATATAAAAACTACGGTGGAGCAACTGATGCATGAAAACATGCCTGGTGCCAACTGGCGCACGAACAACGTGCCTGATCATAAGCTCAACACCGCCCTGAACTGAATGAGCGCACGCTAGCGTGCCTGAAACTGAGCTCTAACAGTCAACTAATAGAACACACGTAAACGTGTCTGGTAACTAAGTTCTATCAGTCCTGAGATGGGGAAGGAAGACACGCTAGTTATATAAGACTTAAAGGATCTTTTAAGTCCATCTGAGGCCCTAATCGAGTCTAAGGTCCCTACACTAGGATCAGCCCTAAACAACCACGTGGTCCTCTAGTGCACTCATACCCCAAGGTATTTAAACTTAGTCTTAGGACCATTACTATTCTACCGAAAATTCGGCAGCATAACGACATACATATAAGAAAACCAAAATTTTCCTATTCACCTGAAAAGCAGATAAACACTCCTATATTCCACACTGCCCAAACACAAGCTACAAGGCACTTTGAACTATCACCACCAGAACAAGACAGGCTTCGCATCCACAACCATCCAGATATGCAGAGCAACCAAACCATACAATCAAGCATGCTTACAAAACAATTAAAAGATACTAATCCACCCAGAACAATATCAGATATGCCAATGAAATACTCAACTTATATGCCACAACATACTTCACAATGAAATAAACTATCATACCCATTGAAATCCAAAAGCAAGTTCAAGGCTCACAACTAACTCATGCTAGCATGTCAATTTCTCAAAGAAACTAGTTCAAAGTCTCGGGCTAAGTATTTGTCGAATCCAATAACATGCAATAGGGACTAAACTTGAAAATAAGATCCAATAGCTACTTACAAAAAGAAACTAAGCTTGCTGTCCAAGCCCTCAAATTCTGCTCCAACACGACAACTACCAACTCGAATGCCACGAAAACCTTGGAAACGATAGTAACAATCAATGGGTAAACGATTAAGTACTACAACCAACCAAAACAAGCTTCACTCCAATTTACCCACGCCGGAAACTCACCTAAAAACATCGGGAAACTCAGAAAACGCTCCTGAACAGCTGCTGGTAGTGCTTAATGGTGCTGTCGGCGGAAAAACTGCTGACTCGGTCACACCCACGCTGCTACACATGACAAACAGAGAAGGGAGGGGCTGGGAGTGAGAGATCGGCGAGGGAGAAGATGTTTTCGCACGAGAATAGAACCAATCGAAGAAAATAAAATGGGAGGACTCACCTGCTGGTCGAAGAGACGAAACCGTCGCGGCCGTCGTGGTCGTGCGTCACAGGAAAAGGCCGTCGTCAGCGCGGCGTCAAGGCACGTTGCTGGCCGTCGAAGGGGAAGAGTGGGGGGTTTGGCTGGCTGGCTAAACACGGCAATAAGGGGAAGGGAGGCACGCGGCTGCTCGAAAAAAAAAAGGAAGGCGGATTGCAGAGGGGAACGACTGCTGAAATACGTGAAGAAGAGATGGAGGCTCGTGCTTGCATCCGAAAAATCGAGGGGGAAGAGAGTAGTGGTTGCGGCAAACCAAAATAAAAAGAAAAGGGGATTTAGGGCAAGCTTAAACCTTTAGGTTATTTACCAAAAAGCCCTTCAATTAAACCACATCACTAAAACCTTAACTTAACCCGATTATACTCAAAATAAAAGAGAAACAAGTTTAGATGAAGAGACGGTTGATTCTTTGGAGTCTTCTAGTCGTTGGATCTTCTAAGTCTCGAGTTGGCCAAATTCTGTGGACTTTGGAAGAATGCTCTGCGTTCTCTGACTCTGTCTGAATGCCCAAAATGAATGGTGGCCTCCTCTATTTATAGAGTTTGATGGACCTCATATGGGCTTGGACTTGGGCCCAACCTTTGGGTTTGGGATATATTTGGGCTTTAATCCAACTCCTTTTTAATAAGGTTGGATTATTTTAATTTAACCCAATTTCTTCAATGATCTCAAGTTACATTAGTCTCGGGTCCAATTGTCACGTGACATAATTTGATTGGACTCGGCTTATGTCATCTGATGGATCAATAATAGACAAGTGGCATGGTTTGATTTTCCGAATTTTAATGTCTATTAATTTAATTTAAGGACACGTGTAAATTTGTAATTGGTCCCAAATTTATTTTATCATCAATTTAAATTAATGACGTGGCAATTTGTGATAGACTGAAATTTCTCACTTAACACACCTAAATAAAATTATTCTTCTCCTAAAATCTTATAAAAAAGTAGCAAGAAAAATAATTAGATTATATTCTTCCTAAAGAACTAGAGAAAAATAGGAGAAAGACAATAAGATAAAAAAAAAAAAAGAAAAACCACTCATATCAAATGAAAAATATGTTCCTATCCATTTGGTTCTAACATTTCTCTCTAATATTACGTTAATCCATATAATTCGTAGAAAATGGAAATTTAAAATTTGAAAATAATGAAAAATAATTTGCACAAAAAATCATAAATTAATTTGTAAAAAATTGAAAATTTAGAAAATTAATTTGCAAGAAATGGAGAAAACTAATTTGCAGAAAATATAGAAAACTAATTTGTAGAAAATAAAAATACATGAAATGAAATAGCAAAAAAGTCAATATGAAGAAAAATGTAGAAGATGTAGATATTGCATAAAAATGCAGAAATTTTCAATTGTAAAAACTTTAAAAGACAAAAATGGAAATAAAGAAAACAACAATTAGATGATTTATAAAATGAGAAGAGACATTGAGACCTCCAATTTCAACAAGGTCAATGCCCTTCGACATAAATCCCATATGAAAAAAGTGATCAAAATCGAATAGAAAACACCATGGCATAAATGTGAGAGATAGAAAAAGAAAGCTATAATGGACAAGAGAGTAAGAAAGGAAATGTGAAAATTCTTGGAAGAGAAAGAACAATTAGAAGATAAATTCCTAATGAAAAGTGAAGATTAATGAGTCAAAAAGGGAGAAAAGTAAAGTGATCTAACTTCTAAAACCTAACTCGACAGCCCCGACCCTTAGAAGGCTATAAAAAACATCCATTACATCATTTCAAGACGTCTTTTATCTTCTTTAATCTTTGTCTTTTATTTTCAAGTTTTAGGAGGAAAACCTAGGTTTCAACCTAGGCCCGAATCTCAACTTAGCCACCTTTTTGAAAGATTAGCTAGGTTTGTAGAAACTCGATCCACTTGAAAGAGGAAGTTGGATCGAGATAGACGATGGGAGACATTCTTGCAATTTTTTCGTATCTCCTAGGGGTTTGCAGTTTACTGGTTTTTTATACTTCCAACTTTGTTTATCTTTAGTTTTTCTTGTTATTATTCATTTTAGTTTATGTTTTGAATTTTGAATTTTGAATTTAATATGAAGTTTATTTTAATTCAAATTGTTTTTATCTTTTTTTTTTTCATTCATGAGCTAAATTTTTCTTTGAGATTAAAAAAGATGTGGATGTCCTACCAAATGAAATTACAACTTTGCTCATATCCATCTAGCATTGTTTGTTTTTATTGATTTTACATTTCATTGTTAACTTAGATTGATCACCTAGGTTAGTATACCATGTTGAGTCTAATATCGAAAGGGTTAGGTAAAATACAGTTTTCATAAAAGCAATATAGAAGAAAAGCCTCACATGATTTCGTTGTTCAACCTTAGATATGGAGCGATGGCTATAGGTTTAATTTGCATGCAAATTTATCTAAGTTCAAATTAACCCATAAGTCTATAGGTTTAATTGCTTAGGCTCTTAAAGGAACTTTAAATAAAGGCATTATTGTGGGCGTTAGGCCGTATCACACACTTTGAGACTAAAATTGATTTAAATCCCCCATTTATCATTCTTATCTTTCATTTTCCCTACAACAACCATCTCCAACTTATTTTTATTGGTTTAACTTGGTTACAAACTTTGAGTAGATGTTTGTTTAATTTATATTTGAATTTGTAATTAAAAGTGTTCCCTTGAGATTCGATACTTGAAATACTTTCATTTTATACACTACTTGTTTGGTAGTATGCACTTGCACTTAGATCGATAACGTTTCTCTAACAAAAGTTTTCAATTTAGACATACACATTTTTGGTCATCACACATCTTTTCAATATCGGAATCAACATAGCTTAAAAGAGATTTTAGAATATATAATTAAGGCAACTTTACTTCTTCTGAGAGGTCCTTGGATTGAATCCCTCCCCCTAGATATTATTTAATTAATATTTTTTAAAAATATAAACATTTTTTAGTAGTAAGAACTTGATTCAAAAAAGTCAATTTTAATATAGCTTATTAGATAAAAACACTTATTATCTAAGTTCAAGGTTCGATGTCCTACTCTATATTATCAAATTAAAAATGATTTTAAAATCTCAATATATATAATTATATCTTTTAAAAATTCAGGACAAAATTGAAAATTTTAATTAAAAAAAAAAGTTATGGATAATTTCAATTGACCAATGATAATTTGTCATTTTCTTAAGAAGGCTTTGGATTCTTCTAGGGTTCTGTTTTACTTTTATGGAAAGAACAAAAAATAGAAAGGAAGTAAACTCTTTAAAGAAAAAAAGAAAGAAAAAGATGCCCCCAAAGGTCCAACCACTAAAGGTAGTTGGTTCATTGTAGGATAATGTGCCCTTCCACATGGTTGAGGGGACACCTTTAGGATTGCCTATTTGGTCCTTCAATTTTCCCCAAAGGCACCAACTCCTCAATCCCATATTAAGAATGTCACTCTCACTTTAATTTTATGGTCCATTCTCTAGAATGGAACTCTAGTTTTATAGAGTTGGGTTAAGTTAGGTTCAAATAAATTGAAAGCTTTTTTCGAAAAAGTTGTTTGAATTTATTAATATTTTGAAAAATATTGTCTATGAGATGTGATTTTGTGAATGACATTGTAAATTATGTCAATGATATTTTTTTTTTTTTGAGTTCAACAACAATTGGGGATGGGGATGGGGGATTCGAACCTCCGACCTCTTGGTCGAGAATATATGTCATTTATCGTTGAGGTATGCTCACTTTGACAGTCAATGATATCTTTTGAGTTGAAATGAATGATGACAACAATCATAATTTTCTACGTGGTTGAAATTAAGTTGTAAAAGATGTTATACATGCCTCCCAAGTTCCAGTTTTTACAATATATGTCATCAAATCAAATTTTGTCCTTCATTTTAATGAAAAACTCATAAAACGTACTTTTTAAAATATATAATTTCAAAGTTGAAGGGTTAAAATGAAAACTTTTTGAAGTTTAGGGGTATAATTGAAACCTACCCCAAAAGATATTTGGTATTACTGAACCTCTATTTTGACACATCTCAATTTTTATTATTTAATGATATAGACTTGGGAGCTTATAGGTCTGCTTGGAATACATTTTAATAGGGGTGATCATCGGTCGGTCGGCGTCGGTTTTGGGCTCAAACTGACGCCGATCACTGACAAGTCGGTTTCCGGCGGTCGGTTTTTGTCGGTTTGAGAAGGATTAGTTACGCCGACCGACCGATGACACCGGCGGTCGGTCGGTTTGGGGCGGTTTTAAGAGTGCGGCGTGAAGAGAAAGAAAAACACAGGAGATGAACAATAAAGAAGAAGCTGAAGATATAAAAAAAAAAAAAAAAAAAAAAGAAGAAATGAAGAAGAAGGAAGAAGAAGAAGATATATAAGGAAAAAATAATGTAATAAGATGAAAAAAAAGCAAGAAAGGAGAAGTAAAAGAAAGAAGAAAAAAAGAAGATTACATAAAACTTAAAAGAAAAGAGGAAGAAGAAGAATGAAAGAAAAAGAAAGACAAAGAAATGCAAAGAAGAAGATGAAAAGATACCTGAGAGAATGAAATCTGAGAGGGTTTGAACTTAAGAAAAAAAAAATGGAAAAACTAATTCTGAGAGAGATATACGAAAGAATTAAGAATTTTTTTTTAAAAAAACAAAAAACTAACTCAGAGAGAGACTAAAGAGGGATACGAAAGAAATTTAAAAAAAAAAATGAAAACTAATATAATATTATTAATTATCTTGGGAAGACCGAGGCTGCTGCAGGCAGCGCATTAATGCTGCCTGCAACAGCATCAACTCACGCGTTTTCTTAGGATTTTTTTTTTCGGTCGGTTCTGTCGGTTCTCGCCGCTTTTGGCGAGCCGACCGACCAAAAAGTCGGTTTTTCAGAATGAAAAACCGACTCCGACCGACGTCGGTTCGGTCGGTTTTGGTCGGTCGGCTCGGTTTTTCGTCTTTTCTTGCTCACCCCTACATTTTAATTTAAATGTTTTTCAAAAATGCATTTTTAAAAACATTTTGTATAAAAATTGTTTAGAATTTAAACACTCATATGTTTGGTTGCATTTCTTCATTGATGTTTTTATACACAAGTTATTGTATACTTAAAGACTCTTTTCAAAAAAAAAAAAAAAAGACTCTTTTTTAAAAAGTTGGTTTCAAATGCTTCTCTCAAAATAGTTTATTTATCAATCTCATTTTCCAATAAGTCATTTTTAATGGTTGCTAAACATGAGAGTACATGATTTAAATTATTACTTTCATGAAAGTTTGGGGACAAAAAGTGAATTTTAACCTTCTATTTTTTTATCTTATTTTTTCAATAAAAATTTCAAAACAACATTATACACTCGACAAGTTCCTTGAAACATAGTCATAACTTTGTAATAAAAAGCTTTTGTTGGATAAGAAATTTGTGTTAGCTACCTTCAAACAGGGACGAAGTGGTCACTATGAATAAGCAACAAATATTAAAACTAATATTCGAAAGTACCGATACTAAAGTAAACACAAAGTCGAAAATACATGGATCAAAATAGAACATTAAAAAATACTTGAACTTCTCAAAAAAAAAAAAAAAATAATCCATTTACAAGGATTTCCCATCAAATTTCAAGAGTTCAAAAAAAAAGAAAAAGATTCAGAAGCCAGCTGGGAAGTTGACATGTCCAATGCCACGTTTATAAACATCACCACAAATTTTACGAGTACTAAATACGTCACAACCTACGACGTGGCAGTCCCACACGCGCCCTATATATAAACCCCCCCCCCCCTCTTAAGAGTCCCAAATTCCGTCGAGTGGCGCTCGTCCTTCAACCTTTCGCTCTGTCATTCGCACACACTGATTCTTCGCCGGCGGATCTCCGATTCTCAAACTTCTAGCGAGGGATCGCCGGAATTCGGAGGAGGAGCAAGTGCTTCAACGACGGCAGGCTGCAACGACGACGGCTCTGTGTCTTTAGGTTTTCGGTTTGGCTTTAAATGGCTTCGGAGGATGTGAAGACAGGCGAATCGGCGGTTTCTACCATTGTTAACCTAGCGGAGGAGGCGAAGCTCGCGAGAGAGGGCGTTAACGCTCCCAGCTATGCCTTCCTTAGTATTGCTAAATCTCTCGTCGCTGGTGGAATTGCCGGTGGAGTGTGAGTTCCCTTTTTTCTCGTTCTTTATTGTTGTTGTTTTGTTGGTTGTTAGATTGCTGAATAAGTACAGATAATGAGGGGAGCGAATTATTGATAGTGACAAAATTGGAAATGGGACTTTGTCTTCAGTTTGTTTTAACTTTATTAAATAAGAGACGTGGTGTGTTACCTAGTACTTTATTTTGAAATTTATGGAAGATTTAGTACGGTATATATTTTTCTATTCCGTTGAACCTTTTCAATTGTGATAAAAGTACTGTATATATGTGTGTATATAGTTTATTAAGCAGTACACAAGTTTTATGGAGCACAAAGAATGCAAAGAATGGCGAGATTCATTTCCAGGAGGATTTCCCCAAAGGAAATGAAAAGGGTCCATAGCATCATTCCATCAGAATAGGTTGGAAACCCATTGGAAGGTTTGCATCTAAACCCGAAGAAGTAAAGGCAGGGATAGTTTCACGAAGTGAAGCTAGTTGACTAATGTCTGTAGAAAATTTTTCTATTACTTGACAGGACACATTTTAATTGTAAGAGGGGATAGTCATTAGGAGAAGGGAGGACCAAAGTTTCAATTTCAAACTGAAAGAAACTATAAGGAGATTACAAAAATGCTTCCAATCAAATATAAAGAAGAGCAGATAATAGGTTAAGGCTTTTGTTGAAAGGAAGCCAACTAGAGGTAAAGCCCATGCAACCAAATCTTAGGAGTTTAGAGAAACCCTTTTCCTATCCACAGCAACTCGTCGTTTTTCTAGTTCCAAATCTGATAGAGAATAACAAAAATCAAATTGGACCGTAACAACTTGGGATTGGAGTCTTCCATTCTATATGCAGGATCCAAAGTCAAAATGAAAACTAGCATAGAGTTTGCCCTCAATCCTCTAGCAAAAAGTAGGGAATGGAGAGATGATATCCTCCTTGCTTTCTCCGCTTGGCACTTTATTGAGGTATTATGACATTCTAGGATGATTTTCTTAAAATTTATTTTTCATTTCCACTGATTCTCCCAATGACACATGACCTTGTGAAGGCACTCCTGCTTTCCAAATAATATTGGCTAATTGCTTAGTATAGGAACCATTTCTCTTAAAAAGGAACTGAAAGAAAGATTTATTGAGAAAATTAGATTGAGGGATCAAATTCCATCACCTCGTGTCTTGCTTATAAAGGTGTAGTATGAATTCCCCTAGGTTTCTCAATAAACTTGCCCTTATGGCTACCTTTTTATTGCTAATTTGCCTTATATGAGTACGTAGATGCCATCTAGTAACTGTATGATCCTCTCCCAATCCACTTGGTTGTCCATCAATATGGAAGAATTCAAGCTCTAGATGGGTCCTAATATGGGCACACTAGTAAAATTAGGGGTGAGTTCGACACTATCGCAAATACAATTTTGGAGATGGATGAACAAAAGATGAATTGCATTGGAAACTTGATGGATGGGATCATCATTTTTAAGGAAGAGATTGACATGTTTAAATATGTCAATAGTCACACACTAGCTTGGGTTCAACATGTTCACCAGCTTGTTATAAGAGCTGCAATTGGGCAAGGAAGGGAAATCATAGAGATTAGCGATTCAAAGGAATTAGCTGGACATGTAGAGAGTGTGGAGTTGTGCTTAGCCTACCAAAACGGTGTTGGCTGTGCAACGTCTTCCACCCTCCCCCCTTAAATTTTTATTATTTTTTTATGGGAACACAAGGACAAGAGTAAATTTAAAAAAAAAAAAAAAAGAAAAGAAAACACACACACACACACATGCACAGCCTAAAGGCCTTAGGGATGAGAGGTCCCTAAGCCTAGTTAGGAGAATAAAAAATAAAGGGCCTCCAGTGTAAGTTGATGAGCGAGCACTGAGTGTTACAAAAGGAATTATGTAAAGCACTCTAAGAGGAGTCTGTAAATTGTACATTTTCACAAAAAAAAATATTGAAAGGAGAAGTCTTATTTGAGAATATATGCTATTTCTTTCTTTCCAAATCATCTAGAGAAGTGCTTTGCTAGCACTATTCCACAAAATCTTTGCTTTCTTCTTAAACCACCAACCAGATAGCAGCTCCATCAAGCTATCTTTCATATTTCTAGGGAAGCACCAAGCCAAATAAAAAACGATGGGAAATAAACGGAAACGGTGAAGACACATGTTGGGTTGGATTTTGAGTATTCTTTTTGCAGAGAATACGCATGTTGGGATTGGGAGAAAAAGCCATAGATGGGTGTCTTCTTTGCAATCTATCCCTCGTATTTAAGCTTCCATGAGCAAAAGACCATATGAAGAGTTTAACTTTCTTGGGGCTGTTTCGTTCCCAAATAGTCTTTGACAACAATTGGTTTAAGATAAGGTGTATTTCCTTGAAGTAAGAAAGTTTCTGATTTGCTTGTAAAAGACCTTGTGGAATCTGGAATCCACCACATTCTATCCTCCTCTCCATTTGGTCTGCTTCCTTCAAGAGTGCCTACTAGATTATCCCATTCTTCCAACTCTCTATCAAGAAGGCCCTTCAAAGATTTAGATTCCAAACCTCTCCCAAAGGAGGCCAAAAATCAAAAAAAAAAAAAGGAGAAGAAGAAGAAATGAAGAGTCTGTTTCTTGCCAGCTTTAGTTGTCTTTTTCTAAAACAAGAAACAAAGCTTTAGTTGTCTCTTTCTCTCTCTCTCTTTTTTCCTCCTTTCATTTCTTACACTTTCATGGCACACTAAAGAACCGTTGGTGCTAGTGTGATTCTGCACTCACATGATTGGTAGCAACTGCCATTGGGTAGCGAAACTGCCAGATGGCAGTATTTGTCAGTGCTATAACCACAACTATTAATTTAATTAAGCTAATTGGTTTCGTTTTTGTTTAATTTCATATAGGTTACACCTTGACCAATTGGGATCCAAAAGGGTCTACTGCAACAGATTGGGAAGCAAGTTGAACCTAAGCTTGTTGTGTCTTGTCGGTAGATTGTTGAAGTTGGTCATGCTCTTGCTTAAGAATGATGATCTCGTCCCATCCCACATGCATTAATTGCATTTTTCCATGGCCCATGTTCATTCATCTCTAGCATATTCGTGATGGTGTCGTATTGGTCTCCGATTTTACCAGCATACATATCTAAGAATCCCCCTAGAGCCATTGTTCTTACATATTGATGTTCAGCGAAGTGGATTGAAGAAGGTTGTTCAAATGCACCTATTCCTTTGTGCATGCTCATCTCCTCCTTTAGCCTTGCAATTCTTTCTTCCAAAGATGTGCCCACCTTGAGAGAAGTAAAATGATATTCAAACAAAGAAAACAAGAGCAAAACATAAGCGTGTGAAGTAGGCTCTAAAACCACTTGTCATAGGGCTAAAATCCAAGGCTCATCTACTTTGTGTCAGCATTAAGAACCAATCTTAGTCAGCCTACAACACAAAGGAACTAGGGATGCACACATAAAGCACACAATACTCAAGTTAAAGGCTGCGAAGACACACGAAAGTATGGGGAAATCCCCTTTTTTTCTCAATTGTTATTCGTATTCTATAATAGGTATAATACAAGCGAATGGAAGTCTCCTTTTGAGAAGAAAGTCTTATTTGATTGGTCTGTTTTGTTGCATTCTTTGTCGGAAGACAGAGGAAGACTTGGATCATATTCTGTGGAGTTGTGTCTTTGTTCGTTTTGTTTGGGGCCTTTTTTGATTCGTTTGGGATGCAAATGATGAGATATTCGGATTTCAACAAGATGATCGAAGAGTCTCTCCTCCATCTGATGTTCCGTGTCAAAGGAGGATTTTTGTGGCAAGTTAGGATGTGTGCGTTGTTATGGAATATGTGGGGGGAAAGAAATAATAAAGTGTTTAGGAGATAGAAGCCCGAACGATATATGGTTCCTTACTGGGTTTCATGTATCCCTTTGGGCATCAGTCACGAAATTATTTTGTAATTATCTGTTAAATCTCATCTTACTTGGCTGGGGTCCCTTCCTTTAATTGTACTCCCCTTTTGCGGGCTTGTTTTTTGTATGCCCTGGTATTCTTTCATTTTTTTCTCAATGAAAGTTGGTTTTTCATTAAAAAAAAAAAAAAGAACGTATGGAGTCGACTGCTTACACAAGTCATAAACTCTGACTATTTATAGAAGAAGAGACTCCTACTCATGTCAAGCTTTTCGTGAGTCTACTTTTGAATCCTGCTATCCTTTTTTTTAATATCGTCCTCGGAAGTGGAATTTCCACAGGTGAGAGATCTTCGATCACTTTATGCAAGTCTCTTATACTTCTCCCAATTTTCTCCAGAAGATCTTTCCTATGTCCACCCCACTCTGGTCAAATTCTCACGCATGCACCATCAATGATTGCAATATCCATTTAGGATTTGCAACTACCTCGAGAATTGTTTTCCATCCATTGTGTTTTGTGGGCCATAGATTTCCGAAAACCACAGGTTGGCATCATCTACTTTGCCTTTTCTAATTTATATTTCAAAGGTTCTCTTTTCTAGTCTTTGGTTGGTCAATGAGAGAACTCTTTCGTTCCACGTATCCACATGAATCAAAAAGTTCCGCTTTGTACTTTGGATGTCAAATAGTTTTGATTAGGTCTTTTCACCTACTTTAGTTTATATTCCTGTAGATACACAACATCAGGATTTATATCCCTCAAGAAGTCTCAGCATACTGCTCTTCCTTAGGTCTCAAGACCCTCTTGTAATAATATTTACAATTTTCATGTGAGGTAGGTTTCTAACCACAGATGATGTAGTTTCATTCAGGGCATTTATATTTAGCATAACCGGTCACTTAAAAAAAATAACGAAATATCATCTCCAAAGGAGTTGGAAATTCTTGTAGTTGGAAGATGTAAAGAAACAACAAATCTATGTCCTCATTTTTGGTTGTGTTAGAAAATAATAATTTGCAGTATGGGATTTCCCATATTCAATTTTGTTTTAGTCCAAGTCTGTGGTTGTGCTTTAATAGCTTATCCTGCATGTATCCCCAGGCGCTGCTAGCCTTTGTCTGTGCACACCGAGTGATTTGAGATGCAATGTTTCATGAACAGGCATGACTTAATTTCCTTAGAAGTCTCATGTTTCACAAGCTAAGTATTATACCATTTGAACCTTTTCTGACTGATACTTATCTTCTAACTTGATAATACTTCTAATTTGCTTGCTGATCCATATATTTATCATTATCAACATAAATTGTATAAAAAAGCATTTCATCTTCTTATAGGTCACGAAGTGCTGTTGCTCCTCTGGAGAGGTTGAAAATACTGCTACAGGTTTGTCAATACTGTTGGTTATATCTCAATTTGTAAGAGCCATCGTGCATTTTTTATTTCTTTCGTACATGTGCATAAATTTGTACACATTGATTTGTCAAATTTATGATATGTTAATTAGTCTTTTCAGTATGCAGGTTCAGAATCCTCATAACATAAAATACAATGGAACAATTCAAGGTTTAAAATATATATGGAGAACTGAAGGTTTTCGTGGACTTTTCAAAGGCAATGGAACTAATTGTGCCCGTATCGTTCCTAACTCGGCTGTGAAGTTTTTCAGCTATGAGCAAGCTTCTCAGTATGTTTTTTTCTTCTTCTTCTTCAAATCTCTGTTTTTTTTTAATTAATTAATTAATTAATATTATTATTTATAATTTCTTTTAAAGAAGTATAAATAATGAAAAAACAGCTTTCACCTACAAAAAACGAAATAATATAAAAGGGGCCTACAAAAAACAGCCCAATAAAAGGAGCCACCAAAAGGCTAACTAGCTTTACAAAAAATGGCTCCTATCCAAAAGAACCTTCCTTAGATGACCAGATGTCTTCAACCTCAACACCATTGAAAATTCTCCTATTTCTCTCAAGTCAATTCCCCATAAGGTAGTAAAAATAAAAAAAGTAGAGCACCAAAGAACAAGACCATTATCATGAAATGGTGTGGGAAACTGAATACCATTTTCTAATTATTGCATTTGTAGTAATGGAGACATTGAGCTAACGTTGTGCATTCTACTTGAGACTTGAGAGTGCATTATGATAAATGTTTCATTTTCTTTTTCTCACAACATAATTACTTTTTCTATGTTAGGGCGTTAAACTTTTGATGGCCTATAACTAGCATTACTTATTAATTTTTGTAGATAATTCTCAATTTTAATAAACCCTGCAAATGACTATATTCATGATTTCCTGCTGCTTACCTTTGTTTACCGACATGACAGGGGAATATTATATATGTACAAGCAACAGACTGGCAATGGTATGTGCAATTCATCATAGCTGATTCATTTGTTGACAGTTCCACATTGATGCACTAGCCCATTTAGTTTGGGAATAACTTTTGTGGTGAAAAGTTTGTTATTTTGTTTTCAGATTCAACAATCTCTGTTTGTTGTATAAACAATAAATAAAAAAAAAAAACTGAGATTTTTTGTTTTTTTGGAAATTTCTGCAGAAGGTGCTCAACTCACTCCTGTTTTACGCCTTGGAGCTGGAGCTTGTGCTGGAATAATCGCAATGTCTGCGACTTATCCAATGGATATGGTACGGGGTAGACTGACTGTACAGGTACTCGTTCTTCTTTCTTTGCGTTATTTTTCTAGTCCTTTAGATGGTCTTTCTTTTCAAGTAAGTGAATAATAGTAGGAAAATGATTGCCTGCCATGAGCTACACAAATGCTAGCATACATTTTTGTTCTTGGACTAATTTCCCAAATTCATTTGGTTTGTTCTTTGTTGGATATTTCAGACAGAGAAGTCTCCTTACCAGTACAGAGGAATGTTCCATGCTCTTTCAACGGTGCTCAGGGAAGAAGGCCCTCGTGCTTTGTATAAGGGCTGGCTTCCTTCTGTTATTGGAGTTGTAAGCTTAATCTTGTTTCGATTCTCCAAGTTCTTTTGAGAATGATATTTTGAATCTATGTATAGGTTTCCTGATCTTTTGTGTGCTTATGTTCAAAGTATCAGTCCTTTTGATTATTTTAGTTAAAAATGAAAATGAGTTCTCGTGAATGAATTAACAAGCATTAGCTAATAGCTTGTTTGGGGAAATATGTTGAATATTCCAGATAATTTGCAATATCATCTATGCGTTCTAATTTGACTCAAATATATATCAGGATTGAAATTTTATTTTCTGTTGCAAATAAAATTAACCACTGCCCTGTTTTATATGGATTTTATAAATAACCACTACCATTGAAAAGAAGCAATTTGCTTTAGGATTAAAATATCAATGTTGGCATCAATATCGAGATTTCAGTTTTATGGATATATCGATAAACTATCAATATCGATCGATATTTCTATAAATAAAAAATTTAATAATTAAGTTGTTTGTACTTACAAACTGATTTACAAATCTTGTTATTAGTATTTATATTCATGTTGGGATTAATAGACGATATTTTTTTATGTTTTAGGGGTATTTATAAAAGATATGGGAGGTTTCAATTAATCCTCACTATTGATGTCGAGTCCTTTGATTTACGGATGTATTGACATATCAACGGATATTTTAATCCTCGGCAAATTGGAACCTATTCTCAAAGTGAAAGAGTTAACCTGACCAACAACTATTTGTGCTTCCAGATAGCATAAACTGAAAATTGTTATGTTAAAAACTTGAAATCTTCTGGCTTTTATATTCTTCTGATTTATCTTAACGTTAACAATTCCTTACCTTGAACAACTTTGGTGGAAGAGCTGAGTGTAGGAAGGCTTGAGATGTGATTCTCGCATTTCCTCTGCTTAAGTTCTAACTTAAGATTGGTGAATATCACACATGAGTTGAAAGTAGAATCTTGTTTGTTGTGCGTACATATGCTAGTGTATAACATATTTGTCCTTTACAGGTTCCGTACGTGGGTCTCAACTTTGCTGTCTACGAATCTTTGAAGGATTGGGTAATCAAGAGTAATCCATTTGGGATTGTTGAGAATTCGGAACTAAGTGTGACAACACGACTGGCATGTGGGGCTGCTGCTGGAACGGTTGGACAAACAGTTGCTTACCCTCTTGATGTTATTCGTCGAAGGATGCAGATGGTAGGCTGGAATAACGCTGCTTCTGTTATTACTGGTGAAGGGAGGAGCAAGGCACCTCTTGAATATACGGGCATGATTGATGCATTTAGGAAAACTGTTCGACACGAGGGCTTTGGTGCTTTGTACAAGGGTTTGATACCCAATTCTGTAAAGGTAAGAGTTATACCTTCCTTTCTTGAACTGAGAAGAACCGAACGTTTGAGTTTTTTTTTTTTTTAGTACATTTCATGAGTAGGACAGTAGCTTCTAGTCTCTGTTTGACATGTGTAAGAACTGCCGTTTATTTATTGTTTTCATTTCCTGTCTTTGAACATGATCTACCTCGTTAACTATTATGGTATTGAGGGATGTGAAAAAGGTAAAAGGACTATAGGAGAGCGAGTTCTGGCTCTTTGGAGACTACCTACTAGAATAGAATCTCATGAGTTTCTAGACAATTGAAATTAAATGTTGTACAATTAGACCATTGTCTCTTGAAGTTAGTCGAGGTTTGCAAATGCTGGTGTGACGTTCACAGTATATGAAAAAAAAGTGATTTGCCTAGTTTCCAGGGGAATTGTATCCTTCAGCACGCAAGCCCAAAAGCATGCATAGTACCAATACTCTCAGCTTCAGCAGCCTATTGGGGGGAGTCATACTAAATCTTTTTCCTCTTCCATCTAGTAGACTTATATTGGCTAACCAATCGTTTGAACCAAACAGACAGACTAGAACTGTGCCCCTTTGGTTTCTGTAGGGCGCTCAAGTTAGGCAGTTCAAATATGATATATGTGATCGATGAAGCCGGAAGTGTGATTTTGTACATTTAGCATTTTGAGGAAAATTAGTTTCCACAAGACTGTCAATCATGCACTCTTAATTCATTTCCAGAACATACTTTTAGAAACAAGCATGATGGATCTTTCAATCAAGAGGAATACTATATCAAGAAGAGCAAATTGTCATTCTTTACTTAAATGAATTCTACGTCGGCCGATGATTGGTTGGTTGTTGAGCTAATACCTATAATAGGGCAAGTGAATAATTCGATTTTGCTACACGTTTCAGGTCGTTCCATCTATCGCAATCGCGTTTGTGACATATGAGATGGTGAAAGACGTTTTAGGAGTCGAGATCAGAATATCAGATTGAGACATGGAGGCGAAACTCATGGGCGTGTACACTATTTTTGCATCTGGCAAAAGCCAGAGGATTGAGAGAAAAATGGGTACCTGAGGGTGGGGAGGGTTGTTCCTTAATTTTCTTTCTTTGAAGAGTAGAATTAGTTTAGAATTCGAGCACGTTTGAAGTTCTCTTTTCATAGGTTTTTTTCCCCTTTTCTTTTTACCTATCCTTCTAAGCTTGTAAAATGCCGTTGCTTAAAACTTATATTTATATGATGTACCAATAAAATGTTTCAAGAAAGGCTTAATATGCACTTGAACTCCATGCCATTTCTACAAGTGTTTAATGAATGTCTTTTGGCAATTTCTCTCTCTCTCAAATTCTGTATTTGGATGATGTTTTGTTTCACTTCTGTTTTTCCTCCCACCTAAATTAGTTGGACTATGCTTAGGTTGGCTCGTCTCTCCCTTTCGATGGATACATGGATTGAGGATTAGAATTTAATCATACTTTGTCTTCTAATCACACCATAATGTAGTCTTAGAGTATGTTTGGTTTAACTTTTCACGTGTTTAATTTGGAAAAAGTTATAGTGTTTGACAATCACTAAAAATGACTTATTAAAAAATGAGATTTAGAAATAAACCATTTTGAGAGAAACAATTGAAAACAAATTTGTAAAAAAGAGTTTTTAAGTATATAATAACTTGTGTATAAAAAAAATTATAAGGAAATGTAACGAAACATATGAGTGTTTAGATTTTAAACATATTTTATACAAAATGCTTAAACAAAAACGCATTCTTGAAAAACACTTAAACTAAAAGGTATTCCAAACAAACTTGTAATTTAAAGATCTAGGTTTTTATGCATTATAACAATAGTTGTGAATTCTTATTGCCTAACTTGACTAATTACTCAAAAAATATACATATATAGAATTTAATTGGTTGGGTTCTAATAACCACTTAGGTTCGAATTACTATCTTGTATTTGAATTGAAATATATATATATATTTTTTTTAGAAAAGTGAACTTAATCTTATCAAACATACTACCATTAACTTTTTTTTTCCCTTCCTTTTTAGTGTTACAATTCAAACACTTAGATGAAAGGGGAACTCTCTCCCTATTAAGCCTTAGGTACCCAAATCATCAAGAGACTTTTTTCTAACGATTTCTCAAAATGGCTACTACATCCGTATATTTTCATTTTTTTTCAATTCCTCTAGCTTGGTCACGTATCAAAGTTTTTTACAATTCCAATACCACTAAACTTGAAGCAAATTCAAAGCTATGTTTGGGAGTGATGATTGAATTATTGATTTTAGAAAGAGAGATTTTATAAAATTGATTTTTTTACAATCATATTTATGTTTGGTTCCAAACTTTCAAAAGTGATTTTCATGTATTTAAAAGTAATTTTGAAATATTATGTTTGGTTTCAATTGTGATTTTAGAATTACCAAATTACTAAAATGACATTTTACATTCAATAAATTATTTAACTAAATAATATATAATAAATATGTTGAAGTTTTTTTTTTTCTTTTTTTTTAATATAAATATGTTGAAGTTTAGTCTTATCTAAACTCATTGCATATATAAATATATCTCTACACATGTTTCCCTAAACAAACCATTCAAATCGAACTATCAGTAAAAGATAAGACACTCACCTTTTTTTTTTTTTTTTAGGAGAACTCACCTTTTATATAAATATATATAAATCTTTAATTAAGTTACTTCTTAAAGATGATGATTGTTTTATTAGATCAATATCAACTATATACATATATTAGATGACTAATTCTTCTAATAAATCACAGAATATTTTTTGAAAGGATGGTGTTATGACTTATGTCAAGGCAACCTTTGCTAAGGTAGAGACTCTCATATTACCATTTCTTGACCATAAAAAAGTTTGGGCGAAACCATTTTTTATTTTATTTTATTTTTTTTTATACAGAATGACAACGTTGCTTACGTTAATTGTTTATACAGACACGTATATAATCATTTCATTTTACACACTAGAGAGGGTCGAAACTAAAAGAAAAGTAATGAAATCTTAATTATTCTACATATACGTTTTGAATTATAACAAACTAAGACCGTTCTATTTTTCACTCCATTTAAAAGGTAACATGTATGTCAGGACTCCTTACAAATTTAGGGGGAAATCATATATATATTTATATAATGAAATATCTACATTTTTTTTTTTTTAAATCAAGAAATACACAATAGGCCCCTCATGGTAATAAAATATAATCAAATTGGAGAGAAATTATGAAAAGAGTCTTTTAAAACCGTCAATACTGCCAAAGCGAGCTTAGCTCAGCGGTAATTGGCATGTACCTTCGACCATGAGGTCAAACGTTCGAATCCCCCACCCCCAAATGTTGATGTACTAAAAAAAAACCGTCAATACTAACCAATATTACTGAAAAATAATAAATAATAAATAAATAATAAATGATAGAAAAAGAAAAAGGCAAAAGAAACTAACTCCTCTCTTTGGTGCTTTGAGCCAAGCGGCCATTAAAGTTGGGAGGTGATTCCCGGTCAATCACCTCCCAACTAATTAAGGGTGTGTTTGGTTTAACTTTTCAAGTGTTTAATTTTGAAAAAAAATCATTTTGAAAATTTTTTTAGTGTTTGGCAACCACTAAAAATGACTTATTAGAAAATGAGATTGAGAAATAAATCATTTTGAGACAAACACTTGAAACCAACTTTTTTTAAAATAGTCTTTAGTATACAATAACTTGTGTATAAAAACACCTATAAGGAAATGCAACCAAACATATGAGTGTTTAAATTCTAAAAAGTTTTTTTACAAAATGTTTTTAAAAAAATGCATTCTTGCAAAACATTTATCTATTTGCCAAACATGTTCATTTTAGAGGAAATTGATTTTGGCAATGGTAAAATTGATTTTGACCATGCCAAAATCACTCCCAAACATAGTCCAAGTGAAAATATCCTCTTTTTTTTTTTTTTTAATCCAATTTGGCCTCCAAATTATTCATATACAGATGCTTTCCCTTTGTTACACATTTCAAAGATATCGAAATTAATTGAGCACTCAAAATATTTTTAGATTGAGAGGTGTTGAATGTTACAATATTTGGTTTTTTGTGATGTTTTTTCTTATCTAATTTTTAAAATTTATTTCTGGATTGTTTTTTTTTTCTTTTTTAATATAGTTGTACTATATCCTTTAGATTTACCTAGATATTGAATTAGTTATAAATCGAAAACCCAAAAGAAATCTTCATTATTACAATTATATATAACAATTACTTTCCCTAAACTTTTATAATATAATTTAAAGTAATAAGAAATATAACTTATAATTTAAAATAGAAAAATTCTAAATAATAAACTTATAATAATTCATATACCGAACATTCACATATAAAAAATTAAAATAATAAGAACTTAGAGTAGAGAATAAAATAGTAATTTTGCTAGGATGATGACCTAAGCAAAATGACATATATCCTTAAATTAAAAATGTAGGACATTTTTCATTTTGGCCTCTCCAAATAGGCCATCCACACAATTTTCATTTCAACAACTAATAAATTAATTTGGAAATCTAAGTTACCATCCAAAATTAAAATTTGTGAATGGAAGCTCTATAATGATATTCTCCCTACAAGAACAAATCTGCTTAAACGCGGGATGAACATTAATCTTATATATTTTCTTTGCAGGGCCAAGCCGGAAACAGCCGCATACTAGCTTATTCTGGGAATGTAAAATGACCAGAGGTTTTTGGTATCAATACTATCCACATTCTAATATTTTTCTTGTTGATGACAGGAAGGATTGGACAACACCAAACTACTGTGAACAAATTTTGAAGGGGACCAGTTGATTCCGATTTCATCTCCAAAGGTGATTGTCGAGCTTGATTCGCTAATGATCGTCCAACTTCTATTGGGTCAAAGTAAAGATCTCACGGAGCTAGCAAGTTTTATTGAAGAAGCTAAAACCATAATCTCAAATAAGACTGTGACTTCAGTAAATCATATGCCTAGATCACACAACACTATGACCCATAAGTTGGCCCAAAAGACTACCTGAAACAAACTCTTCTTATTATTGGTTCAATTTTTTTTCCATCTTGGATTATCTCTTTTAATGAGATAGATTATTGGTCTTATAAATCACACTAGTGGGATCCCTATCCCATAGGTGTTTACCTGACGGGAGTTGTTGCTCGTCTTTAAATAAAGTATTTTTTAAATATAATCTTAATATCCATTTGTTAAAAAGCAAAATAATGATAAAGAATTAAAATTTTTAGTTTAAAAACTAAAATTTACATTATAGAAGTTCATGGATTTAAAATAGGATAAATCTAAAAGTTCTAGCACTACAAATAGAAAAATTAAATTTTTCAAAAAAGAATTGAAACTTAATAAAACAAGTTTTAAACCTATAGAATATAGGTTAAATTTTATAAGTGTAATCTCCCAACCTTGAGGTTTAGGTTTATTTGATTCCTAACTTAAAAAAATGTATAATAAATCTTGAACTTTAAATTTTTGCATCTCAGGTCTTTGAACTTTAAAAAATGTTTATTAGATTCTTAAATTTGCAATTTTATATCTAATAGGTCATTGAATTTTCAGTTTTGTGTCTAATAGACCTTCAACCAAATTCTACATTTATTAAAATTCATGGACTTACTAGACAAAAAAATTGAAAGTTTATGTTCTTACTAGACTTAAAATTCAATTTTAATTTATTCAAATAGATTAGTTCACTTTAAAATTTTCAAATATGTCAAAAATCTATTAGAGACAAAATTGAAAGTTGACTAACAACTCAAGTTATTAGATATTTTGAAAGTTTAGATATCTATTAACACAAAATTGAAAATCCAGAAACTTACGCGACATTTATCACACTTCAAGGACCTTTTAGACATAAACTTAAAAATTCAGAGACAAAACATGTAATTTAGTTTCGAATATATTCATATTGATCACTCTCATTACCAACAACTCTCTGTATTTCTATTTAAACATGTTAGAAAACATTCATATTCATGGCACTCATTACAAACTCTCTGTGTATTTGCTTTGCTGCACTTATTTAGTGCTTATTTTGTTCACAAGTGTACAAACACACACGTTCACTCAGCTTCTTCTATGGAAACATCCAGCGCTGGTTAGGATTACCAGTAGCCGAAAACAGAATAATCTGTCGAAGATTAGGATCACTTCCTTTCACATCCATCACCAAATTAGTACTTGGGTTTAAGATCGTGCCATCTTCTTTGGCTTCCCATCGCTGCCGAGCTGAGCCCTCACACTTACCCAAAACCACTGCATCGTTCAAGCCTTTGGCGCCACCAGTCATGCACAAGTTTGTGTTGTAGTTGGCTCTTATGGTGCCATCCCCGTAAAATGCCCAATACTGTTTTCTATCGCTTTTGACGCATTTATTCAACCAAACATGGACATTGTCATTCTGAGCCTGCAGGCACATGCCGCGGATCCCGACGATCGCCGTCACGACCGGTGCCCCGTTCTCCGCTGTGTCCCAACTCTGCGCCGTAGCGTATGTGTTGCTCTCTATTGTGGTTATGGGGTGTGGCCCGGCTGCATGAGCCGTCAAGACGAGGCCCGAGTGGACGTGTGTTAGGGTTCCATCGAGAGATAGTTTCCAAGTTTTGTCATCGGGTGCGGAGGTATCACAATTGTTTATCATGGTGTAGGACCCGGGGTCATTGCCATTGGGAACCAAGCATTTTCCCATGGCTCGAATCGTCCCGTCGGTTCGAATCGTCCATAGTTGGTTGTTTTGAGGTCCGCATGGCCATATCTGAGTTGGAATATGATCGTCGTTGTATCCTCCGATCACGTCCAAACACAACCCATCTTGACCGATGATATGCGTTGATCTACCGAGGATGATTTTATGAGCCGCCGAGACCCCATGGATGCTGGCGAGTGAAGCAGCCAGAACAAAACATACAACAATTGCTGTCATCTTCTTCTCCATCTTGCAATTGATCCATGAGGGGCATTATGTTTTTATAGTGTAACTAAAGATAATAAACAATGGCTTGGAAAACTATCAGCTTAAAAACTAGGGAACAAGCATTAACATAAACAATGGTTTGGCTATGGAATTTTAGTGCAATAGACATAATTAGTGGCCTTCTAGTTCAAGAACCACATACATTAGGGTTTAGTGGAAAAGTACTATGAGTTTGAACCAATGGGTCTTCACTCATTATTTCACACTTTTATATTATTTTTATTTAAAGATGATTTTAATGAGAATCCACAATTCTATCCCATTGGGATTTATATGGCAGCATTCCATACCCATAGAATGTAATTGGCTTTATCCTTGGATTCTTCTCAAGAATATACAATAGCAACATCTCTGTTTGTAATATAAAATATAAAATTTGTACTTATAAAAAAATTACCACACTCATCTAATTAGCTAAATTTTTGTTTTTAATATCATCATTCCATTAAAGTTCACACACTATCAATATAGATTAAATATACAACAACATTGTATGTTAAAGCAATCAAATATTGTAGAGTGACATGTTCTTTTGGAAAAAATATTAAAAGAGCAATATTCTCACATCTGAAAGGAAAATGAAGTAATGAGTTCCAAGTGTTATAACAAACAACTTATGACTTTAATTTTTACTCGCTCTTGATTGAAACAATTTAAGTTTTAGTGTACTAACTCTAGTTAAACTAGTTTCTTGTATTCTATCTATTCTTCAAGAATGGAGAGGAAGGTGTTAGAAATATAAAGTTTTGAGAGAGTATTTTGTTGTAGCAGGGGTTACGGAGAGAATTTTGTGTGATCACAATAATTTTTGGCATTAGTGGAGTTTCTTTTTGGTGAGTTATAGTTTTTTTTGGAAAAATACTTTTTTGGTCCCTGAGTTTTGAAAGTAGACCTTTTTAGTCCCTGACTTTTGAGAAATAAGTTTAAAAGGTTCCTAAATTTTCAAAACTGACCTTTTTAGTCCTTGAGTTTTAAGAAATAGGTTTAAAAGATCTCTCATATTATTTTTTCAACTGTTTAAAATTATTATTTTTTATTATTTTTTAATATTGGATGGTTTTTTAAATAAAAAAATTAATTTAAAAATTGAAAAAAATAATATGAGGGACCTTTTAAACCAATTTGTCAAAACTTAGGGACTAAAAATGTCTATTTTGAAAACTCATGGATCTTTTAAACTTATTTCTCAAAACTCAGGAACTAAAAAAAGTTTATTTTGAAAACTTAGGGACCAAACACACATGTTCCTTGAAATTCAGGGACCAAAAAGGTATTTTTCCCTATAAATTATTATGTTGTTTTATTGTTCTTATTTTCTTTCAATTTCTCAATTATTTAAGGCTTATTCCTATAGAAGAGATTAGAGTTTTTTTTTTTTTTTTAATTTTTTTTAAGATTAGATTTGTTTTCTTTTCCCTCTAACAAGTGGTATTAAAGTTTTATATCTGCAGTTTTTTTAATTTCGGTGTATGCTCTGTGGTTGCAATATTGTCTAAGTTTCCACATCATAAAAGGTTTCATAAAATGAGCTATGGGTACTATGAATGGTGTGAGTTGTTCAATATTTGCAACTTTGTCAAGAGTGTGAAGCTAGTGACGGATCAGAACTTTATGTCAGGGGACACAAGATCATATATATTAGGTTAAATTACAAGTTTAGTCTATGAACTTTCAAATGTGTGTATATACAGTCTCTAAATTTTTAAAAGTATTAGGTCCATGAATTTTCAATTTTGTGTCTAATAAATCTCTGAAATTTCAATTTTGTATCTAATATTTCTCTAACATATTCAAAATTTTTAAAATTTAAATGTTTTTAAGTTCGACAATGTGTAGGGGCAAGGGATTCAAAAACCTCTTTGGTCGAAAGTATATATATAACTTAACTAATTGAGTTATATTTATGTTGGTAAAAAAAAAAAAAAGAGAAAAGAATTGTGTTTAATAAGTCCTCAACCTAGGGATGACAAAAATACCTATGGGTCATCCCCGATTTGACCGGGTATGGGGGTGAAACAGGGACTCTTTTCTGGTCCCCGGTTAGGGATAGGGCGGGGACGGTGAGGGTATCCCCTCCCCGTCCCTGACCCCGACCCTAACCCCGTTCCAAATAATTTTTTATTAATTAATTTTTTTTTTTAAAATATATTACATATATTATATTATTTACAATAATCAATATTATTCATATATTATATTATATTATTATTAATAACATTTTATAAAGTTTTTTTTTAGTTCTTAAGTTGGTTAGATTATATTATTTTTTTAGTTTATGTTCTTTTTAATTGAATTTAGATGTTTAAACCTATAATAAAAAAAATGTTTAATATTTTAAAAATTAATTATTTAAATAAATAATTAATTACACTACCAATTTTAATATAAAAATACATATAAATTTAATATATTTTATAATTTTAAATTAATTTCTATTAAAAACAACTTTAAAAAAGAAAAAAAAAAACGGGGATTTTTCCCCACAAGGACCCGATTTCCGAATGGGGATTCCCCAACCCCGATCCCGACTCTCCAAAACGGGAATGGGGTGGGGATGGGGACGAAAAATTCTAATGGGACGGGGATGGGGAGTGCATCCCCGGCCCCACCCCGCCGTATTGCCATCCCTACCTCAACCTATTATTCGACATCTTTTAAAATCAATGTATTTATTAGTTAAAAAATTGAATGTTTAAGTTCAATTAGGTACAAAATTAAATTTTATGTTTAATTGAATAATTAATTTTTTATAAAAATGTTATTATGTTTAAGAATTATTAAATATAAAATAATTGAAAGTGTATCAATCTATTAGACATCCCAAAACATCCCAAAATATATAAGTAAAGAATTATAATATATATATGTATATGTGTGTATATATATATATATATATATATATATAATAAAATTAGAAAAAAAAACGAAGTAACCCCGGACAAAAAAAAGGGAAATTGAAAACATATATATATAAAACGAAATAAAAAAATGAAATTATCTTGGACAAAAAAAATGGAAATCGAAAAAAATATATTAAAAAAACGAAATTGAAAAGGGAAATAAAATTAAAAAGCGCTCACGTTAAAAAACAACTAGTGCCAACCCTCAAACCAACGATCCAAGGTTTTTATGTTGCATTTATGTTGGCATAGAATATAAATATATATTAAACCTATAATCTTAGGGGGCACGTGCCCCTCCTGACCCCAACGTGAATCCGCCCCTGTGTGAAGCAAACATGTCAAACTTTATTAGTCTAGTGAAATTTGATGGAAGGATCAACTGCAACTTGTAGCAAGTACAAGTCAAGGGTGTGTTGATATAATCTAGGTTACATAAGACCTTGAAGGGAAGACTTAACGGTGTTCCTTTTATCGAAGAATTAAGTGATAATGGTGGTCTAGTGGATAAAATAACACATAAAATATAATAATATATTGCTTGCCTTTTCATTTCTATGGAGGAAATCCTTTATACACAATACATGAAATAAAAAAGGAAAGATATACACAATAAATTTACATCAAGGAATTTAAATCATGAGCATAATTTTAGGGAAAATTGATGGAGAATTAATGAAATATTATTCTCTAATATGCCCCCTCAAACTGATGATTGTAGAGAAGTCAAAAGTTTGTCTCGGAATGTCAAGAATAACGGAGATGATAATGGTTTTGTGAATAAGTCAGCCAACTGATCTTTTGAAGATATGAATCTAACAGAAATATCTTTGTGAGCTACCTTTTCACGAAAGAAATGATAGTCAATCTCAATATGTTTTGTGCGAGCGTGGAAAACTGGATTATTTGCAAGTAAAATAGCTGAAACATTGTCACATAATAATGTTGGAGGAACTGATAAGATGACATGAAGATCCCGAAGAAGCTGTCGTAACCAATAGAGATCTGCTATTGTAGTTGCAAGAGAGAGATATTCAGCTTCAGTGGAAGAGCGAGAGACTGTAGGTTGCTTTTTGGATGACCATGATATAGGACTGGATCCTAGGAAAGCAATGAATCTTGATATGGATCGTCGATCAGAAGTATCACCAGCCCAATTCAGAGTCACAAAAGGCAGTGAGAGATAAATTTGCACGGCGGAACATAATCCCAAGTTGCTTAAAGCCAGAGAGATACCGCAAGATACGTTTTACAGCAGAAAAATGAAAAATTGAAGGTTTATGCATGAACTGACTTACACGATTCATTGCAAAGGAAATGTCAGGTCTAGTAAAGGTGAGATACTAAAGCGACCCAACCAATTGTTGATAAAATGTGGCATTGTGATCCAACCAGTTGTCGATGAACTGACTTACACGATTCACCAAGATCTGATATCTGAAATTCATTTGCCAATTGCTTCTTCAAGACAAATAGATATGATGAATCTGGTCCGGTGATAATTATATCATCAACATAAAGTAGCAGATATGTCAGAGAAGATCCAACTGAGCGTACAAATAAGGATGAATCAGCAGCTGAAGCAGTAAATCCCAAAGTAAACAAATATGATGTAAAACGATCAAACCAATTGCTCGAGGAGCCTGTTTTAGGCCATAAAGACTTTTGTGAAGTCGACAAACATGATTTGGGCTACTCTTGTCAAGAAAACCAAGAAGTTGAGACATGTAAACTTCCTCCTTTAAGTAACCATGCAAAAATGCATTCTTGACATCCAATTGGGTTAGAGACCACTGATACTGAGAGCAGCAAGAGCTAATATAACCCTAATTGTAGGCTTTTTAACAACTGGACTGAAGGTTTCAGTAAAATCAAATCCCTCAACCTGATGATATCCTTTGGCAACTAAACGAGCTTTATATCGAACGACAATTCCATCAGTGTTATATTTGGTCCTAAAGACCCATTTGCAACCCACAACATTCATGGAAGGTAAACGAGGTACTAAGGACCACGTACCTTGTTCCTGAAGAGCATTAAATTCCTCACACATAGCGGATCTCCATTCTGGATACTTAGAAGCAACAGAGTATGAAGGAGGATCTGTGGGAACTGAAGTGGTCATGGTCGAAACATATGCCTTTGGTTTGAAAATTCCTGACTTAGCCCGTGTTTGCATGGAATGATTATTGATAGTGCTTTCGGGAATTTGAACATTTTGAGATAGTGAATTCTCATGAGTTCGCTCATATGTTGACAGATCTGCAATATTAGAAGATAGAACATGTAAATTCTCACAAGGAGAATAATTAGTGTCAATAGTGCATAATTGGGTAGGTTGGGAAGGTGAAGGTGAAGGTGAAGATATATGTAAAAGAGTGAGTAATGGTGTTACATCAGGAGGTGGAGATGATGTAGAGTTTGGAGGATCTAAAGGTTTGGTAAAGGGAAATATTGTTTCATGAAAAATAACATGGCGAGAGACAATGGACTTTTTGGTGATAGGGTTGTAACATATATATCATTTGTTAGTCAAGAGTATAACCAAGGAAAATATGTTGAGAGATCTTAGGTTCAAGTTTATGTTTGGTGTAAGGTTTTAACAAAGGATAACATGCACACCCAAAAACTTTTAAATGATGTAAATCAGCAGTGTAACAAAAAAGTTTCTCAAAAGAAGATAACATGTTAAGGGAAGTAGGCATACGGTTTATGAGAAAAACTGCAGTAGAAAAGGCGCATAAGGCCAAAATTCTAAAGGAACAGAAGAGTGAAAAAGAAGAGACATGACGGTTTCAACTATATGACGATGTTTACGTTCAACTACTCAATTTTGTTCAAGTGTGTATGGACATGATTTTTGATGCAAAACTCCTTTAGAATTAAAGAAAGAAATAGTAGAAGAATTGCAAAATTCACCACCACCATCAGAACAAATTTTTTTTAATTTCGTAGATAATAGATTTTATACAAAAGGAACAAATTTGAGAATAATAGCATGGACATCAGATTTAGAAGAAAGAGGGAAAAGCCAAGTGAATTTGCTGAAATTATCAATAAAACTAACATAATAACGATATCCATTAAGAGAAGTAATGGGGAAGGGTCCCCATACATCACTATGAATAAGTTCGAGAGGTGTAATAGAAAATGAAAGTTTAGACATTTTAGCTTTCAGGCAACTGACACATTCGCAAGTAGAAAGAGAATTAGATAAAGAAAGACCAAGACGAGACAAATTAGAACATAAAACTTTGGGAGCGGGATGACCAAACCGATGATGCCACAAAGAACATTCCTATTTTGCCATAAAATTATAGTTTTTGGGGTGCATGTCGGATGAGAGCGTAGATGGACTTGGTATAGGATAGAGGTCATTGACGCTTTCACTAGTGTATAAAGTTTTGTCAAAGACTTTATCTTGAATTAGGAACCAATCAATATAAAAAATAAAGATGCAATTATTATCAAGGCAAAATTTATGAACTGATAAAAGATTGGCTGTAAGATCAGGAGCATGAAGAATTTTGGAAAGATTAAAAGTGTAAGAGGAGGTAGAGAGAGCACCACTGCCTGTGTTTTGGATATTTAAGGGTTGGCCATTACCCACTGTGACAGATTCTTTTCCATTGTAATTGTTGGAGAGATTGAGATTTGCAAGATCATTGGTCATATGAATATTGCAGCCACTGTCAGATAACCAAAAATGGTTAGAATTATCATTTAAAGTCTGTAAATTCATAGAATTTACCTCCATAGCAGCCAATTGTGCCGGTGGATGACGACCCTGGTAGGAGAAATTCATTCTATTTATTATAACAATCAAGTGTTCCATGTCCAGATTTTGAGCAAATCTGGCAGAAAATTCGACCACTGTTGAGTCCGAAATCAGAAATTGAAGAACCAGACCTGAAAGCACCTCCAAACCTGAAATAAACACTAGATCCGTGAGTTGCCTGACCCGAACCGATACCATTAAGTGAATCGCCTGAATTGAAGGAATTTGTGGATCCGAAACCGCTTAATTGACCCGCACATGAACCCATTTCCAAGAATTCCAGCTGTGTGATTTGGGAGTGAATTACCAGTAGCGTGAAATGGGCTTAGGCCTTTGAAGTTTCCAGATCCTCGGTAAAATCCACAACCACGTGCGTTTCTCCTTCCTATTCCTCGAAAATTAGGGATTTGCTGGGTGTTGCGAACGACGGCCATGGTTGTTGGAGTAGGTTCAGCAATCGGATGGCGTTGCAACGTTTTCTCTTCGGCATCTAACAGAACATGAAGCTCTTCTAAGGTCAAGGAATCGTTGCGTGTGCGGATTGATGTGCGAAAAGCATTAAACTCCACGGATAGGCCATTCAAGGTATGTACCAATATTTCTTCATCCTCAATTGAGACTGAAGCAGCAGCAAGTTTATCTACAATCTCTTTAATTCGACAAATGTATTTCTCAATAGATTCAGAAGAAAGCTTCTTGATTGTATATAGAGCAGACCGTAAGTCAAGAATACTAGACCGATTATTTGAAGCACAACGTTTTTCCAAGGAAAACCATAAATCTTTAGAAGAAGTAGATCCAACGACATGTGCAAGAGCAGATGGAGATAAGGTAGCATTGATCAAAATTATTATGGCTTGATCACGAGATATCCACTGAATATAATCAAAACTAACCTGTGTTGTTAACTCCCTTGTAGGAAAACGAATGTATTGAGCAGGTTTGGGCAGAGATTCATCAATGTGGCCGAAAAGAGAATGAGCCCTTCAAGATGGAAGAGACTTGAAATTTCCATAACACATAATTTGTTGGTAGAGGTAGTGACAGAGGTGGTGGTAGGAATGGTGGTAGAGGTAGTGACAGGGATGGCGGTAGAAGAAGAAGATGTTGTGTTGGTTATTGGAACTTGAAGAAAAAAAAATGGTAAGAACTTGATTCAGTGCTCTGATACCATAAAATAACACAAAAAATATAATGATATATTGTTTGCCTTTCATTTCTATGGAGGAAATCCTTTATACACAATACATGAAATAAAAAAGGAAAGATATACACAATAAATTTACAGCATAATTTTAGGGAAAATTGATGGAGAATTAATGGAATATTATTCTCTAATAGTGGAGTCTAGCAATCATTCCAACGAAGGTTCTTAAGAAGTCCAACTTGAGGCCTGCATGTGCAATAAGACCAAGTTTGGTTGAGAATGGTCATTGCAAATGTGCAAGAAATTTCAATAACTAAGGAGCTTTGGGAGAAGTTTGAAGTGTTATATCTCAAATTGGTTGTACATATTGAAGTAGCAGTTTCACACACTATGAATGGAAGAACGACGTGTGTATAAATCTTAAACCATTTGTGAGTTCTAAAAGGCAATATATATATATCCAAGACCTCGATGTTCCTCTTAATCCAATGGTGACTTTCCACCTCTCGACCAATTTTTTGAGGCACATTGATAATCATCATACTTTCCTTATCAACACACAAGGTCTCTGACCTCATATCAGAATGCTTGAATCCTACATATATATCATGCTTTTAGAGACCCATACTCGTGCCAAAACTATATATAAAACATGTAGCAAACTCTCAACATAAAATATGCTCTATACTAACAATTCATAACACAGCACAACATAAAATCGTGCTTCTTTTTAGACAATCTGAACAAATCATCAAACTTATCTCCACAAGATCATAACACAATGTCTCAACATGTTCATCATAACACAACCATAGCAAGCATCCAACATGCTTAATTAGTTCAAAACATAAAACGATTCTAGAACAATGGTCATATAAGTCATATATATATATGACTTGGCAATTCCATATGGTCTTTATATATAAACAAGGTTCTGGTATAAGCGGTCCTCTTCCCCAGCAAGTGGATTATCTCTGCCATGAGGCTTTTGCTCACAAAATCAAATCTCAAAGGGGATGTTCTCTGCATTAACATTTCCTCTGCTGCAATCTGGAACATTTAGATCGAGCATAACTCTCACATCTTTCAGGACACGGCGCGCTCCATGCTCATCATTTGGGAGGATATTCTGGCTATGGCGGCCCTTTGGTCGTCCACTTCTAAAGCTTTTTCCAATTTTTGTGCTTTCCAATTTGCTTTCATGTAGCTTTTCTGTATGTCACTCACATGCACCTCAATAAAAGTATCCTCTTTTCTAAAATATGTATGTATATATATATATAATACAAACAAAGAAAACACAACATACCTAACACAGAGAAACCACCTACTGAACAACCTTAATTAGTGCTCCTGAAGGAGTCTGAAAAGGTTACTAACTAGTCAGGACAAAACTTAGAGGTGAGAAACCAATTTGAAATCCTAAATCAAAGTTGAGAAAGTGTTTGGGTGGAGATTCTTATCCAAACTCGCTTTGAACCTTAATCGAACACTCCCAACTTAGATTAGATCTACAAACACAAGCTTCTTAGAATTAGGTAAACAAGTTCGAAAAGGTTTAAATATTCTTACCACCAAAAACTCACTGAAACGAACTCGATTAATTACTTGCTTTGAAAGTGTTTGAAGGTGTGTTCAAATTGATTCGAAACTACAAACAAAGCGTACCCAAGGACTAAAGGATCGCTCTAAAGTACTTTAACAAAGTTTAGGAGTGTCTAAAAGGAACTTTACCTCTTATATTAGTCACATATCTGTCACTGATAGACTGATATTTCTCTTGAATATCATGGTGGACTAATATTACTATCACTAATAGACTAATGTTTTTTTTTGTGTGTGTTTTTTTCTAGTAATTTGAAATTATGTTTAAGCTTCCAATAATTGCAGCTAAACATAATATTAAAGAGGATTAATATGATAAAGATTCCAATAGTTGCAACTAAACAATTGTTTTTCATGGTGGACCATGAAATGATAAAGATTGCTATGAGAATTACCAGAACGCTGGAGTTTTGGTTGATGAAATGATGGTTTGTTAGATTTTTGTGGATTTAATATTGAAGCAACTAAACATCAAACAAAACCAAATAGAAAATTACATTTACTTTGATTACTTCATCAGTTGACAATAGAAGTACATCACTGATAGACTTCATTCACAACATCTAACTTATCTCTTGTATAAGGCTAGCAGTCATTTCTATTACTGATAAACTTCAATCACGAAAGAGAGTTCTTTCTCTCTAAGAATTGAACGTGAATAAAGAGATTGATATGAGTTCAAGAGGTCTCCTGATCAACAATAATTGCAATTATGATTGAAGTCTATCAGTGATAGACTTCTATCACTAATATACTTCACTCACAATTGTAGTCTATCAGCGATAGACTCCTATCATTGGTAGGAGAGATTTTTAGTCTTTTATGTGGGTGGATTTGATTTTTGTCATATTTTCAACTAGTTTTAGGGTTTGCTATTTTTGCTATTATTTTAGTTGTAATTTTGCTATATTTGAAACTACCCCTAATTATATATCGTAAAATATTCAAGACTTTAGAGATCCACAAATAAACAAGAAAAAGTTTAGAAATTTAGGGTTAAAACCCTTTATTGTCATACAAGCACATAGTTGTATGATGAGTACTAGTAGGCTGACAACATTGCAGTAATGTTGTCAATGCATGGGAACACTAACATTGAAGTATTTTAGAAGTGCAATCCCTCTCACAACAGGTGAATTAACATTGTCCACCAAAATTGGAGTGTTGCTAACCGTTCGAAGCTCGACAGCACGAGAAAACTTCCCTCCTTGAAATTGAGCAATCTGTATTTGTTCAGAGAGACTGCCCCAGTTATTTTGTAAGCTTAAAAATGCAGGGTCGGGCCGAAACGTGGTTTGAACACTTTCAGAAACTCTTTGCTCAATGTATTTAAATCTTGCAGCTTCAGAGATCGTTTGGATGATGACAATAAATGCTCTAGGGACAGCAGTACCGACATCGTTGCGAAACATGCTACCAATGGAACTACTCATCACGGAAAATCCAAGGTCAATATTCTCTCTACTTGTCCCTGCAGCCCTCTCAAGGCCATCATAATTGCCTCCATATGAAAATCTTACCGTTCTAGTGGAGCCTGTAAATAGCACATCGGTCGCTCCTGCTGGCGAATCATTGAGAAAGTAGCGAGTATTTCCAGCTTGATATGCAACAAGATACACGTTCACCACATCCAGTGCCATAGTAATAGATTCACGATTATAATTCGTGAGCTGCACTAAGAGGTATCGCGCCGCCCCTGCTGCTGTGTTCCTCAACACAGGTATATTGTACACAATTGGAGTTCCAACCGTGAGTGTGGTGCGCAGATTGCTTATGAACTGTTTGTAGCTTGCACTAGTGGCACCCAATAGAGAGAAGCTGACATTAGCCTCTGTGGTATGAGCACCAAGATAGAGAGCCACAACAAAGCAAAACCCAACCAATTTCTTCATCTTTTCCATTTTGTGATGACAATGGAGCTGCTTTTGTGGCTTTATATAGAAGAAATGGGCAGTGAAAATTGGTGGATATTTTGTGGCCTAAAATCATCATCCTCATCTATCCAATCTAAAATAATCGGAATCTTATCCAATAATGCACAAACGTTTGTTTTGTTTTTGGAGTGGATATTGACATAGGTATACAACCCAGGGTAAGGCATGATTCGACCAAAACTTCCAAAGAAAAGAAACATGTTTTAAATTTGTTGAAAAAGAAAATAACTCTTACTCTCTGAGAAACTTTTGAAACAAAGAAGAGAAATGTGGATGATCACTCAAAGGATATCAATCTCATTAATGTGATAAAAAATGGCAGGGAGTTTATGCAAGACTCCCTATGAATACATGTATAAATACAATTACAACTGAAATATCAAATACAAAAATACAGTTGTAACTCATAACAACTAGTGAGATCTCTTAACCTCCCTCAAACCAATAGACAATGATGAATGAACATTGAGCTTGTCCTTTAATGAAAGAAATCCGAAGTTGGGCAGAGGAGGGTAGATGACAAATCCGAAGTTATTTCTGTAAAACAAGATCTCAAACAAAATATATATCTATTTCAACATGCTCAGTCCGAGAATGTAATATAGAATTTTGATCACTTACATGAACTGCACTCAGATTATCATACCATATAGTCGGAATCTTATACAAATATGTAAATCAGAAAACAAAGCCTTAACTCTAGTGAGCTCGTAACAGCCCGCTGGCCCGTTAATCCATTTTCATTTTCAGCTTTTGATCTCATTCCTTTGAGATTTTGGTTTCAAAGAAATCTTACAATTTCTTACTTGGTGTTATACTTCTTCTTTCAAGTGCCGAAATACAAATGATCTATCCCAACTCGCTAATTTCAGCAAGAAAATGAAATGTTAACAAATAAATACCCAAAATTAAGTCTAGACAAATCAATGCAAAAATTTCATAATATTTATATGTAACACCCTTTTCTATCTTTCAGCACTTGGAAACAAAAACCATACCGTGTAGAGGACAATAAAGAAAAAGAGAAATAGAGGAAAGATGTGGCTTCATGGTAGCCACACAAAAGATTAAAAAAAAAAAAAACAAAAACAAAAACAAAAAAAAAAAAAGAAAGGGGGAATCGGCCAAGAGAATGGAGAAGGAGAGAGAAAGGAAAGGAAAGGCAAGGAAGAAAGAAAGAGGGAAGGAGAAAGGAGAGAATGGGAAGTCGCCGGAACCTCGTCGGAATCTCGCCGGAAAAGCTTGAGTTAACACCGGAAATGGTTCAAAGAAGCTCTTGAGCAAGAGTTCAACTTGGTAAGTCATCTTTCTCTTGAGTTAAGCTTGGAAAAATGGAAAAATTAGATGATAGTTCATGGGTTTTTCTCTTTATGTTCAAAAATCTTATGGGATGTATTTATGGTTGAAGAAATTGCATAGATCTTTATGGGTATTCTTTGTTTGGGGATGATTTATGAAAAAGAAAGAAAATGAACTAGAAAACCCAAATTTGTGGGTGAGAATGAAAAATAAAGAAATGGAAAAATAGAGCAAACTAAGGAATTGGAATTGGTGACACAAATTGGTTGTTCTTGTTCCTTTAAACTTCAATTAACAATAGGGAAAGTATGTCTTTGTGGAAATAAAGAGAATGAGCTTTGTGGATTTTTACATCATCTTTCAATTACATGAATGAAGTAGTTTACCTTAACAATTGTGATTATATGTTGATGTGGGGAAAACTATAAAGAATGAAAGTGTTAGAATGGAAATGATGAAAAGGGGAAAAAGAGCAATAATTGGGAAAGTGAAATGAAGAAGAAGATGAATAGTAAAGAATTGGAAAAGTTGGAATATTTTATTGTTGAAAAGTACAATGGGGGTACATAAGAGTTAAAGAGGGGAGAGAAAATCCTATTGGGTATTGAATTTGGCTTGGATCATTGGAATTAATGAGTATGATGTTTTCAAGGTGTAATTAAGAAACTACTCATATTATGTCCAAATTAATTCCAGGACAAGTAGAGATCGGGTTGGCTAATTACGAGATGGAAGCCTCATCAATACTGTTTGTGAGTGGTTACTTTACCGAATTTTCTACTATTTTACTCATTAGTGAAATTTGAAATGAATAGTGATTTGTGTGTTCCTATGAAAATTTTGGATATTTAACAATTATGGAGCTTTCAAAGGATTTATGTTTACTCCATGAGTTCATTTAATATTTAGAGCGAGGAATTGAAATTGTGAGAAATGGTTTATGTTTTTCAATTGAAAATGTAATTTAGTACCATGGAATTACAAAGGATTTGTACTTACACACGATTTTAGCTATATTGATTTACTTCGTTACTATTTGAGTTATCAAAGGAGAATTTCTAGAAATCTCTCGATTTTAGACAAATGGCATAAATTCAAATTGTCTGAGATAAATTCAAATATTGGGAGTTTTAAAAGTGACTTCACGATGTTCGGATCACGATGATAGCTGAGTACATGGATTTTTGAATTTATGTAAGTCAAACCTTGCATATGGTAAATTCAATTATAAAAAATGATCATTGAGTTATGATTTTTAGTCATGAGAACTTGATTTGAAATGTTATGGCTTTTGCGTGATTTGTGAACTTAGTTTACGTTTAAAAGATTCTCATGGTATAAAATACTTTAACTTTGTGTACTTGCAATAGAGGTTACAAGTGTTTTCACGGTTTCTTTCAAAAGCTTATTCTAAATTCTTGTTAATTACCTTTTTATGATTGTTTATGTTATTAGTCTCCTTAAAGTTATTTTCTTATAAACTTCTACCACTCATTGGGCTTTTTAGCTCACTCTTTTTCTAATTTTTTTTTACCAGGTAGCATTTGAGTTTCCAACGAGCCTATCTTGGTCGAGATCTGCCACTAGTCTCATTTAGATTATACATCATTTTGCATGTAAATATAATGTTGATGTTTTGTTTTTTTACAACTAGAGTGGCTAGCATCATTTTGGAAGTTGTACCATTTAAATTTATATTGTGTTTTTAATTGGGGACTTATGTTTTCCATTGTGGCCTTGGTTTGTGGTTGTGCTGTGGTTATGGGTTTCTGAACTGATTTGTGATTATCAAGTATTGGCAGTAGTGTTGGATTTTAAATAAATCATTTGGGAGTGTATTTGCAATTGCAGGTGTGTTTTATCCAAATTTCAGGGGAAACTTTGCTGAAATTTTTATGTTTTATTTAGTAAAGTTTTGCTAGCCACCCTATGGTTTTTAAAGAAAAATGAGTTTTGTTTTACTAAGTTTGACAATGGATTTCATAGTTTAGTTGGGATCCATTGTCTGCACGCCACGTCCTAGGTTCGATAAGGTAATCTGGGGTGGGGTGTGACATTATATGTGTGAGAGGTTGTCCACAAAATATGTTAGTTACTAATTACAGTAATATTCTTAAATAAAATTTTTGAAAATAGTATATCTTGATGCCAAAATCCGGACAGAGGACTCACATGACCTTCACAGTGAATTTGTAGAAGCTGGGGAAGACGTGAACTGCAAAACCAGCAAAAACCGCTGCATACCAGTGTGGTGTAGGCCACACCGCCTCCGATGCCTAAGTCAGAAAACTGAGGAGAAGCTAGAAAGTAAGGGGAGAAGTCGAGAATCAAGTTTCGGAACCCTTCTTCAGTGATGAAGACGGGTTTAAATACCTGTTTTTACTCCTAGGGTTTTTAGGAATTTGAAGGTGTTTCGTGAGGAAACAGGCGTAACCGGGGCCATCCGGGGCATCAGGGACCGAAAGGAGGTGACTAAGCTCGGCCCGCGCAAGCGGGGCGAATGGTTGGCCTCTGCCTTTTGCTGAGGCCGACCATATATTGGCCCGACCCTTTGGTCCGATCTTCCTCTGGGTCGGTTTTCTGGTCCTACGCCTTTGCCTGTTCGTGTGGTCCAAAATTACCTATTAACAGTATATGTTTCCTAAATAGAAAAATATAGGTCCACCCATTTTTTTAAAAAAAAAGAAACAGAAAAATATCGTTTGATAATTTGTTTTTTTTTTAAAAAAAAAAAAAAAAGAAACAGAAAAATAAAAAGGATTCTATATTTTATTTTTTATACGTTTAGAATTTGATAATTAGTTTTTGAAGTATTATTAGTCAATTTAAACTGAAAAAAAACAGGGAAGAGGAATGAATTACACTCCTTATTAGTTATTTTTAGTTTTTAAAACTCAATTCAGTTTAAAATTATCTTTTCAAAGAACTAAAATAAAAAAGTCTTTCCCGTTTCCATTATGGTTACAATCTCGGGTTAATATCACTTCGAGTTCTGTTATTGGTCAAGAGTCTTATTCTTTTATGTGATTGTGTTTTCCTAAAAAAAAACCCTTTTCTTATATCCATATTTACTCAAAATTATCTTTTTTTTAGTATAGCAAATGTTGGGATTTAGAAATTTGAACATAAAAAAAAAAAAAAGTAAAATACTTTTAGAATTTGAGATAACCTTCAACCTCTCATGTGGGCATGATTAACGAAAGCTATCTCTCATGTCCTTTCTCTTTTTTCTTTCCTTTTTGCAGACACTGTTGTTTCTTTGCTCAAATTTGGTTTTAATTTTGTTTGTTTTTGTATGAAGGGTCACAATTTGATGTAACATAATGGAAATTACTATAACGAGTCACATGTATATGCTTAGAAGTTTTAAATAATTTTAATGTATAGTTTATTATTTCGAAGATATGACAAATTAGAAGGGTGTGTGGTTTGTAGTTATTCAATTTTAAAGAAAAAAAAGAATACTCAGTGTTAGGATCTAGCAATATTTTAATTCATTTTGATCCCCAAATATTTTTTTTTTTTAGTTCAACAACATTAGGTGGAGAATTCGAATATCTAGTCTCTTGGTCGAAGGTACATACCAATTACCAACCAATCTCGAAGATTTGTTTTTGGTAATGTAAGAGGAATTAGGCTTGCCACATAATATTAATTTTTTTTTCCCAAAACAATACAAATATAAAATATCTTAGGGTTATCCTAGGGGTCAAGCTGACGTATAAGGCATTATGAGAAGGACCAATTGCCAGGCTAGCAAATTTGTTTTTGATAATTGCAAGCGTGTCATTCATTTTTTAGGATTGTAATTATGGCAAAAAAAAATCAGCCCAACCCAAAACGCAAATAGAAAAAGTCGAAAATAGTCTTCCCAGCGTTTTCGCGTGTTTTACTATTATGAAGTATATCAGTAGTATATCAGATATATTGTTGATATAAAACTGATATATTTAAAATGAAGTATATCAGATATACTGTTGATATACTACTAATATACCTAAAATCAAATATATTTGATATACTGCTATATACTTTGTATATCAGTGGAATGATATTCTTAATATGAAATATATCAACCGTACATCATTATTTTATATTCAGTATATCATATTATACCTAAAATGAAGTATATCATTGATATACTACTAATATACTTTACTATGGTATATCACTAGAATGATATTTTTAATATGAACTATATATCAACAGTATATTAGTACTTCATATTTAATATAAAAAAATATACATAAAATGAAATATATCACTAATATACTATTGGAATAATATTTCTATTATGAAGAACATAAAAAATATATCAGTATTTAATATTCAATGTAATTGATAGCGCAATTTATTGAGCTATATTTTGTATTATTTTAGTGTTAGTCTTGGGTATTATTTGGCCAATTTTATGTCTATTTGCTTTTGTTTTGTAGGAATCAAACATTTTAATGGAAATTGATGTTTTTGAAGATTACCGATGAATTAGGAGCAAAATAAATAAATTCGAGTGAAGAAAGGAGTAAAGGAAACGATGTTCTAGGCCTAGCGTTGAGACGCTATCCCTTGAGCGTCTCAACGCTGGACCATAAAGTCAAGATGTGCGCATTGAGGCAGCATCGAGATGCTACCTCCACAGCATCTTGACGCTGCAACACTTTCCTGATAAAAATTAGGGCAACTCGACACAGCGTCGCGACGCTGTTGTGCAGAATGGACAGTATTTATTGTTTGCGATGTTGCAGTTCGGGAGGAACCTTTTTGGAGAGAAAAACTACGACTTTGAGAGCAGAAAAGGGGCAGAATACTGAGGAGACCAAAGAAGCTTGATTTTGGGAGCTTGGTTCGTGAGGATCGTGACGGGAACGCGCGGGAATCACGGCTAGCGAGTTTAATCTTTCTCCCTTGTTTATTGTACCGATTTTTATGATGTTTGGGACAGATTTTACTTGTATTTTAGAGACCATGAGTAGTTAAATTTCGTTTCTTAGGGGCTTGATGTAGCCATTAGATTGTATGGATTAATTTACGGATTTTTTTTAGGACGTTTTGTAACGCATTTCATTTATGCAATTCTATGCTTAATGCTTATAATCTCTTGATCACGGATTGTATGTTGTTGTTTCTGAACTGATCGCTCGGGAGAGGGTAGTTTAGATTAGACTATCAATTGCATGACTTAAGTGATTCTATAATCGGGAGATTTGGGATTGCTTGAGAAACCGTTATAAGGATTGTTCTTTAATGCTTATGCTTGTTGTTGAAATTAGATAGGGATATCAATTTCTTAATTTGCATAAAGAATTAATTGTACTCGGGAGAGGCTTTTAATAATTATTAAATCCTTGGTTTATGAAATCGTTACGTGTTCGTTCATAATTATTCTTTAAATTAATTCATGCATCTAATAGGTGAAATCAATTCCCATTCCCTAAGGCGTTTTTCTCCATTGAGTTTCCATCTTTTTATTGCTTTGATTAGTTTTTCATTGATTTGCATATTTCTCGATTATTTTCTCTAAATAAAATTGGGCAAATATACCTTTAGTAATTAAGGGAACTAGAAAACCAATCCAGAGGACGACATTCGATTTTTAATCACTATATTATAACTTGGGCCCGTACATTTGCAGTTAGCAATTTGCGCATCAGTAATCAGCACACCTAAAATGAAATATATCATTAATATACTACTAACATACTATATTTAGGTATATAAGTGAAATGATATTTCTAGTATAAAGTATATCAACAATATACCGGTACTTAAAATTGGATATATCAATTAACTGATATACTATATATTTCGTATATTAGTAAATATAAAATATATCAGATATACTACTGATATACCTAGTTGATACACAATGGTAAAACTAAAATAATAAAAAAAAACGGAATTCAGATTTTAAATTTTTTACTATATTTGCCAATCTCAAAAACCAATGCTAAATTTGCAAATATCTTAATAATTTTTGTTACCATTGCAATTTCGCTAACGGTTTATTCTTTTTTACAAAATAAAAAAAAATAGTTGGAACTAAAAGTTTTAAAATGTCAAAAATGACATTGAATTAAGCCAACTACTACTGCATTTGATCAAAAGTATTTTGTACAATTTAGGCCCCGTTTGATAACCATTTGATTTTTTTATTTTGGTTTTTGAAAATTATGTTTGTTTTCTCCTAAAGTTCCTACCATGGCTTTCATCCTAGTTAAAGTTGCATTTGAATTCCTAGCCAAATTTTAAAAACAAAAACAAGTTTTTGAAAACTACTTTTTTTTGTTTCCAAAATTGGACTTGGTTTTTGGAAACAAGGTAGAAGATTGATACAAAAACCAAGAAACTTATAGGTGAAAGTATGTATGTATAAACTTAATTTTCAAAAACCAAAAACCAAATGGTTATCAAACGGGCCTTAGCTTTTCTATTTATATATTCATCTTTCATTTAAATGCGACATTTTCATATTTTATTTACCATGCAATTAGGAGGCATAGTAAAAATCACTATTTCCATTTTGAAAATCACTTCCATCAGTTTGTTAATAGTACACAAATTATTTTAGAAAAATCAATGATTCTCAGTCATTTACTTTGAGGTAGTCTTAAGAGATTTTTGGTGTAATGTTAATGATTGATTAGTTTTTAAAATGAATATTATTCTAAATTTCAAATTTGTTATTTTCAAAAAAAAAAAACAAAATTTAAAATTGTTCTTTCTATTTTACTCTATATATGCATTACAATTTTAGACTTTCTAAAATTGTGTTGTTCTCTCTAACTTTATTCAATCTCTCCTTTTTTTTAATCTCTCTATAATTTTTGTTCCTTCCTCTTTGCAACTAATTTATTTCTCTCTCCAAAACTTTTTTCTCCTACTCTCTTACTTTTTTTCTTCCTAAAATTTCTATATAAGATTTTTACTTCTCTCTCTCACTTTTTTTTTTTTAACTTTCTTCTTTAACTTTTCTTTTTATCTATGTACAATTTCCATCCCTCTTTCTTACTTATTCTCACACTAAAATTTTTGCACATGTCTTAAGCTTTTTCTCTCACTAAAATTTTTGCATTTCTCTCTAAAATTTTCTATTCTAAATATGTATTTGACACTCCAAGTTTTTTTTTTTTTTTTCACTCTAAGGTTTAGTTTGGGATTGATGTAGTTTTTAACCTAATTACTGACAATTGTACTTTTTAGAAAAATCAGTTGTAATATAAAATAAATAGGCGTTTGATAAACTTTAAACTTAAACATGAAAATAGGAGAAGAAAATAGGAGGGCTGTTGGAGGATGTGTCTCGTGAGTGTGATTTACAAGATTCTATTTTCCTTCCTAAGTAGCAACTTTCCTTTTAATATTTTAATAGTTAAAATATATTTGTGTTTATTGTATTTGCATTTTTTTTTTTTTGACAATATGTGAAATGGAGTGATTCGAACCAAAGACCTCATGATCATTAGTACAACTTTATGTCAGTTGAGCTATGCTCTTGTTAGCGTTTATTGTATTTGCTTTGAAATAACGATTTATTTGCTAAACTTTAATATGTAGTGTAACCATTTAGTTTCTATATTTTAAAATTTGTAACAATTAATCCAAATAATTTAAAATTTTCAATTTTGCATCTACGGTGAAAAATCTCATCAAATCGAAGTGTCGGTTTTTATTATGTCACCATTTAGTTTTGTGGTATAAACACTTTTTTTTTTAAATAATGGTATAAACACATTTGGTCATTAACCTTTTTGTCAATTCGAGTATATTTTGGTGGATCAATGGTCAATTATCATTCCAAAGGTTAATGGTTTAATCTTCCAACCATCTTTTCAAAAAAAAAAAAAATCTTCAACAAAAAATCTTCCACCCCTACATTTGTTTTTTTTTTTTTTTGGTACTTCCACCCCTACCCTTGTTGAAGATGAATATTAGCATATATATAATATATATATATATAAAGCTGACTTGATTTTGTTTTTATGGAAAAAATATAAAAGTAAAACATAAATATCAACACACTCATTAATTTTTGAAATACAGTTATCTCTTTATCTTTAAATTTTTATTTTCCTGTTTTTAACAGAAAACCAAAAACATTGGTCAAACAAGTTTGGTTTTTTGTTTTTTTTTTTAAAAATAGAATACAAAAAATAGTTACCAAACATATATGGTTTTTGTTTTTAAAAAACAGAAAACAAAAAAACCAAAAACTAAAAATTGAAATAGTTATCAAACCGCACCTTAATAACCACTTTTATCAAATAGAAAAAGACTAAATTATAAAAAATATCCCTGAACTATGGGGTTTGTTTCAAAAATGTCCTTGAACTTTAAAAAGTTTAAAAAATACCCCTGAACTTTAAAAAATGTTTCAAAAGTACCCTTGCAGTTAATTTTTGAATGGAAACCGTTAAAGTTTTAGTTTCATTAATACCCTTGAACTTTCAAAAAAAAAAAAATACCCTTATTGGAAAATACTTCTTTTCTTTGTTATGTATTCATAGACTAGGAACTTCTCTTCTCTTTCAACACATCATCCCAAGAGCTTGTCTAGATTTTTGTTTTGAAACTTCAAGATGACTTTTGTTTTGTTCTTGAAATTCTACATGTGCTTAACTTCATTTTGTTGGTAGCCTTCGCAATATTATTTCCTCACCAACCACTACCCATTAGCTTTCTCTATATTCATTTTATGAAAAGTAAATGAAACTATTGTTGTATACTGGTTCTAACAATTCTTAAATATTAATAAGAACAAAATCATATATAAAACTTTTGATTAATTAATCTTGTAAACTAGACCAAACTCACAGCCTTATAAACACTTTTTTTTTCTTATCACTAACATACACAAACAAGGAGGGCAAAAAGGAAACACAAACAAGGAGAGCAAAAAGGAAAGAATATATATATATATATATGTTGTTTTCTCCCACTTATCTTCTTTACACTTCTTAAAAGAGAAAACTCAATTTCAAAGTTAGTTTTCATCTGGTATTGTGTTGCACAAAACTTTTATAAGCAAAATTTTGCATTAATTTTCATGAAGGAAGAATTTACGGTGAGAGAGGAGGAAAAAAGAATAAGCATTTTCAATAAGGGTATTTTTTATATTTTTTTGAAAGTTCAAAGGTATTAATGAAACTGAAATTTCAACAGTTTCCATTCAAATATTAACGACAAGAGTATTTTTGAAACATTTTTTAAAGTTCAGAGGCATTTTTTAAACTTTTTAAAGTTTAGGAACATTTTTTAAACAAACCCCATAATTCTAGGATATTTTTTTTATATATAATTTAGCCCATAGAAAAACAGTTAAAATTTCCATCTAATCACTTTTATCGCCTCTAACATCAATCTCAAACAGAGCCTAAAATTTAGTCTCTCTTCCTAACTTTATCTTTGTCTCTTCAAGTTTTCACTCTCTTTTGGTTTCTTTTTTAAATTTATTGTTACTATCTAATCTCGTCTCTCTAACACTTTTGTCTATTATTTTTTTTCTCTCTAGAATTTTGTGCCCTTTCGCTCTCTAATTTTTTTCTCTTAACTTTCATCTCACTACCTCTCTAACTTTCTCAATCTCTATAGCTTTTGTCTCTCACTTTCATTTAGTTTATTTCTCTCCTAGTCCTATGTAATGTTGTTTTAGTAATTATATTTAATGATTTTTAAATCATTTTTTATTCATTCAAAAATACTTTTAATCCTTACTTATAGAAACGTATAACCAAATATTACAATGATTTTTTTATTAAAAACTTTTGCAAAAGCAATAATTATAATCAAATCAGTTTGGTTAAAACACATGTTATTGAAATTATTTCCAATCATAATAAAGTAAAATAGAAATATAACCGTGAGCTCATCCCTTTGATACACAAGTTCACAAACATGGCGCCAAAGCAAGTATAGCTCAACGGTAATTAGCACGTATTATCGACCAAGAGGTCAGAGATTTGAATCCCCTCATTCCAAATATTGATGTACAAAAAAAAAAAAGTTCACAAACATGGCTTGATTTAATTAGTTGTAGTTTCTTAATAAATCTTTTTTTCTACGGTACTTTCTAATAAAATTTTCTTTCATAACATCATTACTGTTCATTTTACTCTATGATTGATCATTTTCTGCTAAGCTGTCCTGGACCACAATTTATTAATTCATTTGTCTCTTTATATAGATGGATGAGTCAAACAAATGTACCATTATTGTCTTCTAGCTTTTATACTTTGAAATCACCGCACAATAACTTTCTTAACTATCTTATCAAAAAAATTCCTTTTTTTCCTCAATATATGAAAACCAACATTATCTATCTTATCAAATAAATATTTCTCCGAATAAGCATTAATAAAAATAAATTTTAAAAATTAGGGTTGGAATGAATTAGCCTCCACTATATAAAAAAAAAAATCTTTTAAAACTTGTTGGGTATATATTAAGAAATTTGTATTTTGGAAAGTTTGAAGAGGGTGCTTGGGCCATTATGAATGCACATCCATTTTTTTGGAAAGGGAAAAGTATAATACTCTATATTCTATAGTAGGAAAGGGTACAAATTGGGAAAGGTCATTTTACTGTTCGGTTATCATATATCGAAGGAATAGTGTCTAGGAAACATCATTATTACTATTTATCATACTCTATGGTTGGTCATTTTCTGCTAGGTTGTCATGGACCACGATTTATCAATTCATTTGTCAATTTATATAGATGGATGAGTCCAACACAAATCAATGGATGTTGTCTACTGGCTTAATTTTATACTTTGAAATCAGTGCAAAATAACTTAGTTATCTTATCAAAAGGTTCTTTTTTTTTTTCTCAATATATGAAAATACTTTATTCTCAAAATATATATATATATATATGAAAAGACTAACATTTATCTATCATATCAAATAAATATTTCTCCAAATAAACATTAATAAAAATGAAGTTTGTGAAAAGCGAGCATAGCTCAGCGGTAATTGACACGTATTCTCGACCAAGAGGTCAGAGATTCGAATCTCCCCATTCCAAATATTGATGTACTCAAAAAAAAAAAAAAAAAAGGGTTCACAAACATGGCTTGAGTTAATTAGTTGTAGTTTCTTAATAAATCTTTTTTTCTACGGTACTTTCTAATAAAATTTTCTTTCATAACATCATTACTATTCATTTTACTCTATGATTGATCATTTTCTGCTAAGCTGTCCTGGACCACGATTTATTAATTCATTTGTCTCTTTATATAGATGGATGAGTCAAACAAATGTACCATTATTGTCTTCTAGCTTTTATACTTTGAAATAACCGCACAATAACTTTCTTAACTATCTTATCAAAAAATTCTTTTTTTCCCCCAATATATGAAAAACCAACATTGATATCTTATCAAATAAATATTTCTCCGAATAAGCATTAATACAAATTAATTTTAAAAATTAGGGTTGGAATGCATTAGCCTCCACTATATAAAAAAAAAATTCTTTTAAAACTTGTTGGGCATATATATATTAAGAAATTTGTATTTTGGAAAGTTTGAAGAGGGTGCTTGGGCCATTATGAATGCACATCCATTTTTTTTTATCAAATGCACATCCAAAATTTGGAAAGGGAAAAGTATAATACTCTATATTCTATAGTAGGAAAGGGTACAAATTTGGAAAGGTCATTTTACAGTTAGGTTATCATATATCGAAGGAATAGTGTCTAGGAACATCATTATTACTATTTATCTTACTCTATGGTTGGTCATTTTCTGCTAGGTTGTCATGGACCATGATTTATTAATTCATTTGTCAATAACTAAGCTATCTTATCAAAAGGTTCTCTTTTTTCCCAATATATGAAAAGACTTTATTCTCAAAATATATACATATATATATATACATATATACATACATATATACATACATATATATATACATACATATATACATACATACATATATACATACATATATATATACATATATACATATATATATGCATACATATATATATACATATATATATGCATACATATATATATACATATATATATACATACATATATATATGAAAAGAATAACATTTATCTATCATATCAAATAAATATTTCTCCAAATAAACATTAACAAAAATGAAAATTTAAAATTAGTGTTGGAATGAATTAGCCTCCACTGTATATCTATGTAGAAACAATTTCCTTTTAAAACCTGTTGGGCGCATATAAGTAGGGGTGAGCATAAAACTCAAAAAATCGAGGAATCGAATTAAACTGAGTCGACTGGTTCAGTCCAGTTATTCTAAAAAAATTGGTTTCCTTGGTTTATATATTGAAACAATTGTGATTTTTGGTTCGGTTCACGGTTTGAGTTTTAAAAAATCGAAAGAAAACTGAACCGAACTGATTACAAATACAAGTTATTAAAAAATGTCCTCCAACTGCTAGGCCCAACCCAACCTTTTCTTAAAGGCTTAACAGCAAGAATATCTAAAAATAAATCATGGAATTGAAAAACGTCTAAAAAAAATTTTCCTTGCAAAAATGGCAAAATGATAAAATTTGAAAATTACTATTTGTTATCAACTGACAAAAATGCCCCTGGTTGATTAAAAACAGTGTATTCCTAAAATTAAGGAGAGAAACGATTCAGTGTAAAACAATGTATTCTTAAAATTAAGGTATCTTCAAAAATCATAACCACCTAGGGGCTGTTTGGGGCGCTGAATTGGTTATAATATCTGGTGGTTATAATAATCTGGGGATTATAATAGTCTGGGGGTATAATAATCTGTGTTTGGGGTGCAGATTATTATAGTTTGGGATAAAATAATCTGTGTTTTGGGTGCAGATTATTTTAGTCTAGGATAAAATAATCTGTGTTTGGGATGCAGATTATTTTAGTATGGGTTAAAATAGTCTGTGTTTGGATTACTGATATGTTTAACATGAGATTCTGAATCAAATGTTCAAATTGACTGTTTTTTTCCTGATTTTTTTTTTCCTCATACAACTTTGTATGTCAAATATTATATTTTGCAAATATCAATAAGAAATTGTTTGGATTCAGTTGTAAAAAAAATAAAGTATTGGGTATACAAGTTAAATGATGTGTTTACCTTAGAAGGAAACAAAAATAACCTAGGGTAAGAGTTGATTTTCTTTGTTTTAGGGTAATGATTTTTTCACAAAAGAAGTCATTTTATGATTTCATATTGGAAAACCATATTTGTTTCATTTCTGTATTTTCAACGTAAAAATGGTAAATGCTTATGTGCAAAGAAATTATATAATAAAACTCCATATTTATATATGTAGAAGACAACTGAGAAACTGGTAAGTGTTTCTACATGGAATGACCAACTGAAAAACTGGTAAGTGTTTCTAACATGGAATGAACAAAAATCTATTTTTTCTTTTTCTTTTTTCCTTCTTTTTCATTTTCTTCCTCCAGCTTTATCTTATTCCTCCATCTCCATCATCTCTTCATCTTATTCCTCCATTTCCATCTTCATCTTCATCATCTTCTTCCTCCATTTCCATCATCATCTCTATCTTCTTCCTCAACCTCAAACTCCATCTTCATCATTTTCTTCTTCCTCTAACCTTAATGCCGGCAACGTTTTCAACGAATTTTTTCGGCGGTTGCCGACAAATGTTTCGATGACCAAAATTTTTTTCCCTCGTTTTCTTTCTTTTCTTCTTCTTTTTTTCTTTATTTTCATTTTTTATATTTTTCAAAATGAAAATGAGAAGAAATATGAAAAAAGGAAAAAAAAAATCGGTAGCCGGAAAAGTCGTCGGTGATCGCCGGAAAAGTCGTCGGAAAAGTGGTCGGCGGCCGTCAGAAAAGTCGCCGGAAACTTCGTCGGCCGACGGCGACCGGCGGTCGTCGGAAAAGTCAAGGAGTCGCATGGAAGAAGAGAGGAGAGAGTTACTGTAGAAAATGGATAGAATAATCGGGTGGGTTGAATGATGGTTACTGTAGAGAATGGATAAAATAATCGGGGGTAAAAATAACCCACCACACCATTTATTTTTGTTGATGCCCCAGACACTGAATAGGTTATAATAAAGGAGGTTATTATAACCTATTCAGTGCCCCAAACAGCCCCCTAGTGTATTCCTAAAATCAAGGAGAAACAATTCTAGTGTATCTCCAAAAATCATAACCACCTAAAATCTTGGATGGTATTGTTAAAACTAAAAAAAAATAAAAACACTTACGGTTCAAAAAAATAACTAAAAAACCCCCTAATTAAAAAAAAAACTAAAAATACCTGAGTTTTATAGTCTAACACCAATTTAGTAGAAGTTTGAACCTAAAAGCATGACCCCAAATTACCATTCTTCAACATCTGAATTTAGCAGAAGTCTGTACCAAAGAGAATGACCCCAAATTACCATTCTTCAATAAAATCTAGACAATTGAATATGATGGAAAAAAATCAAGAAATCATGAATGAACGATTGGATGAGCTGGTTTTTATAATTGATTGAACAAGATAAAAAATAATACATCTAAACTAAAGATTTAAGAAATCTAATGATGAAATTCACCTATTTTCAAAAAAATAAAAAAAAAAAGTGATGAAATTCACCTTCCCCATTCGATTGTCAAGTCAAATTGATGAGAACAATTTGTAACAGAGTGACAACACCTTTTCCAAACACTGCGTATACAACACCTTTTCCAAACACTGCGAGTGAGATATGATGCTTATGGAGATAAAACTTCAGATTATAGTGCGATGTCCTGTGATTTTAGGGTTTTCTTTTGTGCTGAGATGGAGAGTTTGTGCCGTTGTTTAGATTTATAGAGTTTAAACTTAAACTTATATATAGAGAAATTTTGATGCTAACACAAACTTATGTTCATAGTTATTAGATGAAGAAATATGCATCACATTCCTTACAATGTTGGATAAAAAAAACATTCTTTACCATACAACCAAAACCATAAGGTTAATATATTAGTATCATGCTTTTGGTTTTTTCACTGATTGTTTTTTATTGTCAAACTGTAAAAAATCTGGAATGCAACAAAAATACCTGGTATATGGGGTAAATTATGATATTATTTTTTTATGTTATTTTGCCGTAGATTTTCTCCAGAATTAACATAAAGAATATTAGTTTTTTTTTTTATTTACATACAATATAAAAAAAATTGTTATTTAGATATGAATTTGGTTTTTAGAATCTAACATTTGAATTTGAAATGAAATCTGAGGAGATTTCTTTGGGTTGGAAGTTTTGAAACGAAATCTAAGGAGATTTTGTTGAGTTGGAAGTTTAGATACAGTGTATGTATTTTCAGGGATTAGTTAGTTTACAGGTTGTGCAGGGGTAAAAATGGGATGCTGGAAAATTTTTGGTCACATAGAAAGCACGTGTGGCCATTTTTTAGTGTTTTTATATTTTTGGACATATTTCAAAACCGACCCCCATATTTTACCATCCATACAAATATCTCTTTCTTAAATTTGCATCTAGGCCCAACCCAACTTTTTCTTAAATTTCCAGCCAGGCCCAACCCACGTTATTTTTTAAAATGGGGCAACTAGATAAATGGATATTTTTAATTGGGCATTTTGAAAAATGACCATATGATTTTTCCATTAGAAAAATTGTCAATTGCTATTTTTAGTACGTTTTTTTTTATAACGAATCAGACGGAAATGCCCCTAAACGAAATCTAAATCCAATGAACCGATAAATTCAAATATAGCATATGCAGTGAACTATAGATACAAATACAACGTAAATTTAGGAGAGAATCTAGGGTTTATCCTTAATTTTAGGACCGAATCAATCCAATTCAAATTTAACAAACATAACAAATAAGATAAAAAAAAATCAACCAATTAGCACGAATCAAGGGAGGGAGTTGTAGAATTTTTTTTAAAAAAAAGATCTGTTAACTCTTACCTTAAAAATAGGGAGTGCACGAAAATGATTGAATCGGTCAACTTTGTGGGTATTTAAATTACTAAATTCATTTACACACAAAACCCTATTTTCTTTTCCAAACCCTTACCAGATATTGTCTCGTTAGGTATTCAATAACCTAACTTCAAAGTGTATTCAGTAAACTTGCAAATAATTTCAATCATCTTGAAAAACGGGAAGAAATCATTACTCACAAATGTTACTGGAACAATAAAAAACATTCAAGTTTATAAAAAGAAAAATGATGCAAATACAGTGTATTCAGTAAACAAATTATGCAAATACAGTGTATATAGTAAACTAACATATTAGACAACATGCAAATAATTTCACTATGGTAAACATCAAATCATCTAAAAAATGAGAAGAAATCATTACTCACTATTTTCCTTCAACTTAATTCGAAATTTGGGATTTAGTATTCACCTTGTTTTTTTTTTTTTAAATTTCTGAAACCTGTGAGATTCTTCCCATTTTCTTCAGTTTGTGCGGTCTTTCCCATTCTCATCTTCTTCCAACCATTACAAACGAAATTCTTGAGAAACCTCCGATTTTCTTTTGGACACCTTTCTCCATTCTATTCTTCCTCCAAAAGCTTTCACTTGGAAACCATTGAAGACTTTGAAAAAAATAAAAAATAATTTATGTTGAAAAATAGGATACAAGGAGGAAAATAATGATAGATAAAAACAAAATACAGTATTAAACATACCTATGGTGTTAGATCAATAACCCTTTAAATGGTGATATAAAAGACAGAGCAAAAAATCGATGGATGGCAAAAAGTTGGGAAAAACGATGAAGATGCTGGTTAGATAATTAAAATCTAAGAATCTAATCAGAAATTAAAAATGAAAACCTAATTTCTATGTAATCTTTCACTGTTAGTAAAGATAAAATTTGGATTTGAATTTTTAGAGATAGGAGAGAAGATAGATACTGTAATTCCTTGATTTATGGGATAAATTGTTTTGTTTTTTTTTTTTAAAAATTAAATCCGATGGTGACTTCCTAAAAATAGGGTGTGAACGTGAAACTTGATTCAAGGGTATAATTGGAAAGACGATCCTCACGAAAATAGGTTAAAAAACAGTTTAGCCATTTTTCATTGAAAAAATATGTTTAGCCATTTTTCAAAAATACAGTGTATATCTGGCCATTTATAAGGATTTCCTTGGGGCAAGTAGATAAACGACCATATTTAATTGGTTGTTTTGAAAAAGAGTCATTCGTATTTTTCTTTGGTTAAATAGCCAATTGCCAAATTTAGAAAGATTATAAACGAAAATTATGGACTAAAATACCCTTAGACGAAATCTAGAAGCCATGAATATTTAAATTCAAATATTTTAACCACCTAAATCTTGAATATTTAAATTCAAATATAGGATTAAAACAAATTATAAATTCAAATCTAACCATCTAAATCTTGAATATTTAAATTCAAATACACCATAATCATAAGATTAAAACAAATCTCAAATTCAAATATTCTAACAACTTAAATTTTGAATAATTAAATTCAAATACAACCATTGAATACTGGGCAATTCCATAAAAACGCAAATACTGTGTAATCTAAAAAATTGTTCTGCTACCCCAACATTAACCCTCTAAACATATTATATTTCAAGTTTTGTTTTATAAAAATAATTGATCATATTTGTGATAACAAGAATGTAGATACTATTTTTACTAATTTACGTAAATACCTTGTATTTAAACCAACATTATGGTGGGAGACAATGTTTCCAGCCATGGATGGGAGTTGAGAGCGACATAAAAGTATTTGAATCTACTTTCAACCTCCATCCATACACTGTATATGTTAAAAAATGGAAAACTGTTGATTATAAATATAAAAACACAAATACACTATGTATAATGCAAGTATTGTGTGTATATAGAATGTTTTGGATGATGCGCCTAGATTTTTTTTCAATTAACGCCACAGAAAATAGAAGATAAGAAAACCCTAGGGCACCTAAATTCTGTAAAGGATGATGGTTTATTCTCATAAGTCATTGATGCCCAACCAACTAACCTCTTCGATGTGAACCATCGACAGCCCATTGAAGGTGTGTTACAAAAAGCTTCTCCTATTACCCTTCATCCAAATCCATGCAAAGTGTCTTCGTGGGTAAAGTCCATGACTCACCAGAGAAATTTTGAATCAGCTTCAAACTGATCACCCGCAAGGTCCTATTCACCTCCTCACCCTCTCTTCTCTGTTCCACAATTTCATGTCGTACTCTAATTTTGGCTTCTTCAGCAACCAAGGGAGGAAAGTTTGGAATTTAAAAAAAAAAACAAAAACAAACAAAAATCGGTTCATTTTAGGAATTTAAAAGATAAAGTGATGTTTTGAAATTGAATTTTGAAAGATATATACAAGAGAGAAGGAAGATAACAAAAATCAATCAAACTGTGATAAATCAATTTGCATGAATAAGGGAGGGAGCCGTGAAATTAAAAATATCAGTTAAATGTACCTTGAAAATAGGGGTGAACGAGAATAATCAAATAGAGGTAAAATAGAAAGAAAATTTAAATTGAATCTGCATTACAAATACGATTTGACCATTTTTCATTGAAAAAATTCTTTTTTGGCTATTTTTCAGGAATACACCATGTATTTGGCCATTTAGAGGATTTCACTTCAATTTTCCAATAATATCATATTTAAAATTGCAAGTTTCAACTTTTAAGATAATATATATCCTGAAATGTCCTTATTTCAACTTTTAAAAAATACTAATTAAATTAAATATTCTCTCCTATCTCTCCAAATTCTTCATTTGAGTTTGATTGCTCTCTCCCTTCCACTCTCTCAAATTGATCTCTCTCAAAAAAAAAAAAAAAAACTATCTCTCAATCCTCACATTATTTCTCTCTTTCATTAATCCTAGAGAAAGTATTATTATTTAATAATGAGAAAAGTTAGAATGTGAACCATTAGAACATGAACAGTTGAACTAAAAAAAAATGAAGAGCTAGAATACGAAAAGTGTATCCTTTATTTTTATAAATTAATTCTAAACATATGTCGTTGTCTTTTTTTTTTCATTGTTTTGTTCTAACTTATAATTTTTTTTTAAGTGTTTGATTTACCATTCTTCTTTAGTTTTTTTTAGATGCAATTGTAATATTGTGTGTGTATGTATATGTTGATATGCCTTGAATATGATATGAAGCACTCCGAATGACCAAGTATGGGGGTCTCGTTTTAGATATGTTTTTCTCGTTTTGGACTTTTATTTTGGGTCTATTATGTTAGGGTTAAGAGTGGTGCCATATATAAACTCTCTTAACTTGATGTGCCCTAATCTATGTAATTTGCATACGAATTCTCTTCACTAATAAGATTGGTCACCTTCTGAAAATAGAGTTATACTTAGTAGAAATGTTTTTTTTATGAGAATTCTATGTTTAACTCTGTTGTGAAGCCCGCTGTTTTGCAGAAGAAAGTAGTGATGTTGATAAACAAGTGGAACTGCAATTCACTTCTGGTCAGGATGAATCACTGCACCAAGGTAGAGAAGATCAACATGTTGCTATAGAAACTGATGTGCCAGTTGTTGATACAGGTACAGGTACAGATGAGCCAAAATCTTCTAGTTCAGAAGTAGCACGTCAGCCAAGTATAGCTTTTAATAGAGCCAGGAGAGTTGGCATTAGACCTCCACAGAGGTATGGTTTTGAGGATATGGTTGCTGAAGAGGTGGATTCCCATGAACCATCCACCTATAGAGAAGCTGTTTCAAGTAGTGAGTCTGCTTAGTGGCTTGCTGCAATGGGAGATGAGATGGAGTCACTTGATAAAAATCAGACTTGGGAGCTAGTCAAGCGACCTAAGGAAAGGAAGATTGTTACTTGCAAATGGGTCTTTACAAAAAAGGAAGGAATCCCAACTACAGAGGGTATTAAATTTAAAGCTCGAGTTGTTGCAAGAGGGTCCACGCAGAGAGAAGGAGTTGACTATAATGAAATATTTTACCAGTAGTCAGACATACTTCCATCAGGGTGCTTCTAGCCATGGTTGCACATCAGAATTGAAAACTTGAGCAACTAGATGTGAAGACAACTTTCTTACGTGGAGAGTTGGAGGAAGAGATTTATATGACCCAACCAGAGGGGTTTCAGTGTCCTGGTAAGGAAGACTATGTTTGCAAGCTGAAAAAGTCTTTATATGGGCTAAAGCAGTCTCCACGACAGTGGTATAAGAGGTTTGACAGTTACATGATTGAGTTAGGTTACAATAGGAGTCCGTATGATTGTTGTGTGTATCACAACGAGCTTGATGATGGATTGAAGATTTATCTGGTTCTGTATGAAGATGACATGTTGATAGCTGCAAAGTCCAAGTCTGATATTCTGAAGTTGAAAGGTCTTCTCACTGCTGAATTTGAGATGAAAGATTTGGGTGCTGCTTAGAAATCTTGGGTATGGAGATTTATAGGGAAATAGATAAAAATAAGCTTTTCTTGTCACAGAAATGCTATATTCAGAAGATATTGTCCAGGTTTGGGATGTCTTTAGCTAAGCCTATAAATACTCATAGTGCTGCAAGTGTCCATTTGTCTTCTGTACTTGCATCACAATCTGAAGCTGAGAAGGAATACATGTCTCGAGTCCCATATGTTAGTGTAGTAGGAAGCTTGATGTACACTATGGTCTGCACACTAGGCCTGATCTTGCACATGTTGTGAGTGTTGTCAGTAGGTTCATGGGACAACCTAGAAAGAAATATTGGCAAGCTATGAAGAGGATTTTTCATTACCTTAGAGGTACATTTGATGTTGGTCTCGTTTATGGAAGTGATACAGAATGTTTAGTGACTGATTATTCTGATTCTGACTGCAGGGATTAAAGCCCTAGCGCAGCGGAAACGATCAGAGAACTTAATCGGTTTAAATGCCGATTGGGAAACTAATACGACGACAAAAGAAATAAATTTACAGCAGATAAATAAACAAAAATACATGCTGTAAAAGCTATAAAACATGCTGGAAAAATATGCAGAAACTCTAGATTTGGACCCTATCGATCCTAGTTCAAGAATGACTTACCCTTGTAGAAATTCTTGAACGTTTCGCCTATTTCCCTTGATGTTTACAGAAAAAAACAGCAGCAAACGGATCTTGATCTTGCTGCAAAAAAAACCTCACAAACACCACCACCAAAAGTTCACCGGTATTCTCTTGAAGGTTGAACGCAAGGGGCTTGTGGGAGCACAATCTCTAAGGATTTCTCTGGAAAAAATTCTGTATTCATAGAGAGAGAGCAAAAACGAGAGAGAGAGGGCGAGAGAGAGGGAGAGAGGCGTGAGAGTGGGGATTGTTAAAACTGAATAATGACCCCTTCACTTAACCTATCGATAAGGAGAAGGCCACCTCACGCATAACATCAGGTAACTGATTAATCAGTTACCTGATATTTTTAATTAATTATAAATTTAAAATTCAAATTTTAAATTATAATTAATTAAATTTTAATTAATCAATATTAATTAAATAACATTAATTTAAATCTTATTTAAATTAATATCCCTCTTAACCTATAGTTTAATTAAATCAAATTTAATTAAACTAAATCAATTAATTAATTCAAAATTAATTAATTTAAAAATAATAAAATTGAACATCATATATTCAATTATTATTATTCTCTCTCATAAAACTATAGTATTAATATACATCCAATGCACATTAATTATAACCTATAGTTTTAATATGAATCAAATTCATATTTTAGTTTAATATTCAAACCCCTTCGAATACTTAATTTAACCTTAGAAATTTACCTCAACGCCCTTATAGAGCTACTGATGGGACCTAATGGACCTACAGATCAGAAGCTCCAACGATATGGGATTAGTTGGCTAAACTCATTAACCAAGTTAATCAATATTTGTTAACTGTGGTTCACTCCACTAAAGAACCACAGCTGCACTCTTCTCACTGCAGATATATTTCTGTGTCCACGGATATCGACCGTCAACAGCAAGTTAGCCCTTCACGTGTGTTCGTACCCCAGCTAGGTCAAATTACCGTTTTACCCCTGGGCTACCTCTTGGTCCTTAAGTACCAGTGCTCCTCTAATGAACAACCTATTTGTGGTCCAACCAACAAACAGAAATCCCTCTCGTGCCATAAAGAGGGTAGGGCCCTTTGTTCAAGACCCGGAGACACCACTTAAGGGAACACACCTCTACTTACCCTAATATCGGGAAGGAGTGAATTCCATCTTGTAAGACTACGTTCCCAGCTCCCCACTCGGTCTTGTCCCCAAAATGGTAGGCTTATTGAGTCGGCGAACAGGCCACTCTCACCCGTACAAATCAAAGGACAATCCCTCATGGACAGGAGTCCATAATCCACTCAGGATTAAGGCCAAGTTGCCTAGGTCATCCTAGTGAAATAGAAACCGAGCTAACTAACGGTGTTACAGTTAGTGGTAAACTATTTCGCGGTCCGGTCTTTGTGCAAACTCATTGCACAGGATACCCCCACTCGCATGTCAACTACATGAACGCGTTGGATCAATACGTTTGTATCAATATACAAAGAGGGCCGTATCCATAGTGTCACCAGGACAAGGTACCCAGCCTTATCCCTATACTACAGACCCTTTAGGCTAAAACTTGAACATTGATCCCCGTATGTCCCTACATACTAGTTCAAGCCTCATTCTATTAGCCTTGGATGTTTAGTTTATTGGATTAGAGTTATTAAGACAAGATATAATACAAACATTGAATAATACATCATTTTTATTAATGTTCGGTCAAATGTACATTTACTATCTACGAGTTTTAGGGCATAAAACCCAACACTGACTATGCTGGAGAAGTTGACAATAGAAGGTCCATGACTGGTTATGTGTTTACTCTTGGTGGTTCTGTTGTTAGTTGGAAGGCAACTCTGCAGCCTAGAGTTATCTTGTCTACTACTGATCAGGCTGAGTATATGACACTAACAGAAGCTGCAAAAGAAGCAATATGGTTGAAAGAGCTAGTTAGTGACCTTGGTCTGCATCATGAGGAGGTTGTTGTATATTGTGATAGTTTGAGTGCAATATGCCTAGCCAAGGATCAAGTTCATCATGAGAGGACTAAACATGCATATAGATGCTTGATATGTTTTTCTCATGTTGGGCTTTTATTTTGGGCCTATTATGTTAGGGTTAAGAGTAGTGCCATATATAAACCCTCTTAACTTGATATGCCCTAATCTCTGTAATTTGCATACGAATAATTCTCCTCACTAATAAGATTGTTCTCTCCCTCTGCCCGTGAACGTAGCTAACACACTGTTAGTGAACCACGTAAATTTGTGTGTTTTTTCTTCTTCCTTTTTCATTCTTATTTGTTGATTTACGGTTTCTGTCATAACAAATGTATATGTGGTTAGTTATAATTAATTGATACAATCCATCTTGATGTTTATTTGTTTATATTAAAATTCATCTTTCTTTCTTCTATTTTTTTTTTTTTTTTTTTTTTTTGTGATGGTATCTTTATAACAAACTCATAGCTTACCTTTTCTTTTATAACAATTTTACTTTAAACTATAGAGGCTAATTATTTCAATAAAAATGGTACGTTGTTCAATTTAATAATTATAATTGAGCTTGAAGAATTATAATTACAAATTTTATTAAAAATAACTTATTACCTTATACATATTTTTTAAATATAAATGCCCATAATATAATTACTTGATATACAAATAACTTTTTTTACAAAGAAAATTAATTTAAATATTTGATAAAAAGAAAATATCACGTGAAACACTAGTAGTGTTTCACAAGTAGGGACTAAAAACAAAAGGACAATATTTTTGTTGTATGAGATCTTTTAGATGAACATACACTCAAAAGAAAATTTATGTAGGTAAATCACCTCTCGACCATTTTTTCTTAAGGTGCATTATATTGGTAATTATCCTACTTTCCTTATCAACACACAAAGGTCTTTAACCTCACAGTCTCATCAGAATTCTTGAATCCTACATATCATATTGTTAAGCAAGAGAGTAATATATCAAGTCATGGTAAAATTAATTTACCATGGGTGAGTGTTCTGGAGACAAAATTACTGAAGTAATGCAAGCTGCCAAATCCTTCTCACAGCATAATCAGAGGTGCAACGTTCCACTACCCTTGGGCTTCAATTATGTGATGACACATGTATAGTTGTTATTACAAGTTTGTGTCTGCTTGTATTATTTTATTCTTTGAAACCCTAAATTGTTGTACTATATATTCTGAGCATTGCTCTTTCAATGAAAAGACAAGACGACTGCAAATTCAAAATTCCTTGAGAATCGCCACATGGTATCAGAGCACCTCGAAATGGCCAACGCCTCATCTTCAAGCAATGCACCTGTCACCTCCATTCTCACCTCCTCTGGAAATCCAACTTTCTCTTGTTCTCCTCTTAACCAACTATTGAACCAAATCACCTCTATCAAACTAGATAGAGGTAACTATTTGCTTTGGAAAAATTTGGCTCTATCGATTTTGAGAAGTTACAAGTTGGAAGGACATCTCTCCGGCGAGACACCATGCCCACCAGCTCGTGTACAGGTGACGACCAACACACAGATGCCGACAACACCACCTACTGGAGTGACTACTTTAGAAACCACTGCTCCAGAAACTTCTGAGGCCTCAAGCTCCACAATGGCAGCAACTTCAATGGTGAACCCATTGTATGAATCATGGCTAGTTGCAAACCAACTTCTTCTTGGGTGGTTGTATAACTCGATGACTCTCGAAGTAGCGACCCAAGTGATGGGTCATGAAAATGCAAAAGACCTATGGGCCGCCATCCAAGAATTGTTCGGAGTGCAATCCAGAGCCGAGGAGGACTATGTTAGACAGGTATTTCAACAGACTCGTAAGGGTTCACTGAAAATGACTGATTATTTGCGTATCATGAAATCTCATGTAGATAATTTGGGACAAGCCGGAAGTCCGGTCACAGCTCGCTCTTTGATATCTCAAGTTCTACTTGTCTGGATGAAGAATATAACCCCGTAGTAGCGATGATTCAAGGTCGATTTGGCATATCATGGTCTGAAGTGCAGTTTGAGCTACTCGTGTTTGAAAAACGCTTGGAACTTCAAAATACCCAGAAAAATACGATAGCATTCGGCGGCCACAACTGCTGCTACTGTGAATATTGCAGCAAATAGCAAAAACTCAAATGGGAGCCCACGCCAAACAATCCTTCAATATCATAGGTTCCAGCAAAACTACAATGGAATCAACGTGGAGGTGGAGGTAATCGAAATAGAGGAAGGGGACGGTGGAACAACAATGGTGGAAACCGTCCGATATGTCAGGTCTGTGGAAATCAGGGCACTCTGCCTTGATGTGTTTTCATCGGTTCGATAAGCAGTTTGCAGTTATGAATCATAATCAAAACAAGGGAGGTACTCTAATCCAAACTCAAACCTTCCTCTGTCCATAATAGTGTATTATCCAAGGTCAATCATCTCATGCTCTTGTAACATCTCAAAATACTAATCCTTCATTGCAAGTCCGAGACAGTGATAGATCCTAGCTGGTATGTGGATAGCGGTGCCACCAAACCACGTCACTGAGATTATAACAACCTCATCAATCCTACTGAATATGGAGGGTAAGGAAAAAAGTCATAGTTGGAAATGGAAGTAAGTTATTGATTTCACACGTTGGTTAATCCTGTTTAGCCTCTGATGTGGGTACACTTAATTTGGAAAATATGTTGTGTGTGCCTGATATTGCGAAAAATCTTGTTAGTGTATCCAAACTTGCTCGAGATAACAATGTATTTCTTGAGTTTCATGCTGATTCTTGAGTTGTTAAGGACATCTGTACGGGCAAGGTGGTGCTGAAGGGGGTTCTTAGAGATGGACTATACAAATTGGATACGATAGGACCAGTCACGGGTAGTGCTTCAAGCTCAGTAGAGAATGGCTTGAAGTCGGCTCACTGCTTTCAAGTTAATTCTGTTTCTGTTAATACTGTTCAAGCCCCTTTTGTAAATGTAGTGGTGTCCAAAGCAACTTGGCACAGAAGGCTTGACACCCGTCTACCAAAATTTTTGAGACCTATCATTAAACGTTGTAAGATACCAGTGAAAGCAAATGACAGTTTTAATTTTTGTGAAGCGTGTCAGTTTGGTAAATTACATGCTCTAGCCTTTCCAATCTCCAACTCTCGAGCTAGTGCTCATTTTGAGCTGATACATACTGATCTTTGGGGTCCGGCACCAGTTATGTCCTACTGATGGATATAGTATTATGTCCCATTTCATTGATGATTATAAGCAGGTTTACTTGGATTTATCCACTAAAGTTAAAGGTGACACATTGCAGCATTTAGGCCATTTTCTTGCCTTAGTAAAAATGCAATTTGGAGGTACTGTGAAAATGGTGCAATCAGACAATGGGACTGAATACAATCGGGTTCATCACCTTTGTTCTCAAATGGGCATTAAATCACGATTTTCATGCCCATATACATCAGCTCAGAATGGTCGGGCTGAACGAAAGCACCGTCACATTGTTGAAACCGGTTTAACTTTGCTTGAACAAGCTTCTATGCCTCTTCATTTTTGGTGGATGCATTCTGCCACACTTTTGATAAATGGGCTTCCTACAACAACATTGAATGATAAATCTCCTATGGAAATTTTGACTAACAACAATCTGAATTTTGCAGCTCTTAAAACGTTTGGGTGTTTATGCTTCCCATATCTACGGCCGTTTCAATCTCAGAAAATTTGCTTCTAGAGATCATGCATGCTAATGCCAAAACTATTATATAACATGTAGCACACTCTCAACATGCATAAAATATGCTCTATACAATTCACAACACACAACATAAAATCATGCTTCTTTTTAGACAATCTGAACAAATCATCATTCTTATCAGTTATCACCAGAAGATCATAACACAATGTCTCAACATGCTCATCATAACACAACCAAACAAGCATCCAACATGCTTAATTAGTTTAGAACATTAAATGATTCTAGAACGATAGTCATATAAGTCGTATATGTATATGTATATGTATGTATATGTATGTATGTGTGTATATATATGTATATATATATAATACAAACAAAGCAAACACAACGCATACCTAACACACGAGCAAAGAGACCCAATAAGCGAGAAACCACTTACCGAACGTCCTTAGTTGCTCCTAAAGGAGTTTGAAAAGGTAGCCAGGACAAGACTTAGAGGTTAGAAACCAATTTGAAATCCTAAATCAAAGTTGAGAAATTGTTAGGGAGGGATATTCTTACCCAAACTCGCTTTGAACCTTAATCGAACACTTCCAACTTATATTAGATCTACAAACACAAGCTTCCCAGAATTAGGGACTTAATCTAAGACACTCTAAACAAGTTTGAAAAGATTTAAATAGTCTTATACCACCAAAAACTCATTGAAATGAACTTGATTACTTGCTTTGAAAGTGTTTGAAGGTGTTCAAATTGATTCGAAACTACAAACAAAGCGCACCCTAGGCTAAAGGATCGCTCTAAATTACTTTAACAAAGTTTGAGAGTGTCTAAAAGGAACTTTACCTCTGATATTAGTCACATATTGATAGACGTCAATATGTGACTAAAGTCTGTCTTTGATAGACTGATATTCCTCTTTAATATCATGGTGTTCTAATATTATATTACTAACACTAATAGAGACTAATGTTATGTTTTGTTTTTGTTTTTGTTTTTTTTTTCCAGTAATTTGAAATTATGTTTAAGCTTCCAATAGTTGTTTTTCATGGTGAACGATGAAATGATAAAGATTGCTATGAGAACTACAAGAATAGTGGAGTTTTGGTTGATGAAATGATGATGTTTTAGACTTTTGTGGATTTAATATTGATGCAACTAAACATCAAACAAAACCAAATAGAAAATACATTTACTTTGATTACTTCATCAGTGACCATAGAAGTCTATCACTGATAGACTTCATTCACAACATGTAGCTTATCCTTATATAAGGCTGACAATCTATCACCGCTAAGTCTATCATGATAAATTTCTATTACTGATAAACTTCAATCACAACATATGCGTAGTGATAGACTACTATCACTATAGACCTAGTAACAATAGTTGTAAAATCCAGACATGAAATAAACACCTAGCCTTCACGTGCAAAGCAAAGATAAATTTGTTTGAGGGGGAAGACGTAGCCTACAAGACAAGAAAAAACTACACACCGGTGCGGTGATTGCCAAACCGACTTCGATGCTTAAGTCAACTAGGAGGTTATGAGTGTAGCAAGTAACTGAGAAAAGACCAGAGAAAGAATAATTACTTAATTGAGCTCCCCCCCCCCCCCCGAGTTATACTCTCCTATTTATAGTCAACCTAGGGTTCCCTATTTTCTTTTAGGAAGGGAATTGAAAGAGAGTTTCTCTTTCTCTCTAGGAATTGGGACGTGAAAGAGATTGATCTGGGCCCAAGGGGTCTCCTTGGATCTGTTTCTACTCTGGGCTTCTTATCAGTCTAACTTTACTAAAAACTAGGTCTATATTCACCTATAACAACAACAATATCTGATCAACAATAATTGCAATTATGATTGAAGTCTATCAGGTGATAGGCTTCTATCACTAATATACTCACTCACAATTGTGGTCTATCAGAAATAGAACTCCTATCATTGTAGGAGAGATTTTTAAGTCTTTTTAGGTGGGGTTGGTTTTGATCTTTTGTCATATTTTCACTAGTTTTAGGGATTATTGCTATTTTTGCTATATTTTGGTTGATTTTACTATATTTGCAACTGCGCGTAATTATATTGTACAATATTCGAGACTTTAGAGATCAACAAATAAACAGAAAAAGTTTAGAAATTTAGGGTTACAACCCTTATTTTCATACAATGCACATACAAGCACATAGTTGCTTGAAGAGTATTAGTAGGGCTGACAACATTGCAGTAATGTTCTCAATGGCAACCCTAACTTGATAGTATTTTAGAAGTGCAATCCCTCTCCACAACAGGTGAATTAACATTGTCCACCAAAATTGGAGTGTTGCTAACAGTTCGAAGCTCGACAGCACGAGAAAACCTCCCTCCTTGAAATTGAGCAATCTGTATTTGTTCAGAGAGACTGCCCCAGTTATTTTGTAAGCTTAAAAATGCAGGGTCAGGCCGAAACGTGGTTTGAACACTTTCAGAAACTCTTTGCTCAATGTATTTAAATCTTGCAGCTTCAGAGACCGTTTGGATGATGACAATAAATGCTCTAGGGACAGCAGTACCAACATCGTTGCGAAACATGCTACCAATGGAACTACTCATCACGGAAAATCCAAGGTCAATATTCTCTCTACTTGTCCCTGCAGCCCTCTCAAGGCCATCATAATTGCCTCCATATGAAAATCTTACCGTTCTAGTGGAGCCTGTAAATAGCACATCGGTCGCTCCTGCTGGCGCATCATTGAGAAAGTAGCGAGTATTTCCAGCTTGATATGCAACAAGATACACGTTCACCACATCCAGTGCCACAATAATAGATTCACGATTATAATTCGTGAGCTGCACTAAGAGGTATCGCGCCGCCCCTGCTGCTGTGTTCCTCAACACAGGTATATTGTACACAATTGGAGTTCCAACCGTGAGTGTGGTGCGCAGATTGCTTATGAACTGTTTGTAGCTTGCACTAGTGGCACCCAATAGAGAGAAGCTGACATTAGCCTCTGTGGTATGAGCACCAAGATAGAGAGCCACAACAAAGCAAAACCCAACCAATTTCTTCATCTTTTCCATTTTGTGATGACAATGGAGCTGCTTTTGTGGCTTTATATAGAAGAAATGGGCAGTGAAAATTGGTGGATATTTTGTGGCCTAAAATCATCATCCTCATCTATCCAATCTAAAATAATCGGAATCTTATCCAATAATGCACAAACGTTTGTTTTGTTTTTGGAGTGGATATTGACATAGGTATACAACCCAGGGTAAGGCATGATTCGACCAAAACTTCCAAAGAAAAGAAACATGTTTTAAATTTGTTGAAAAAGAAAATAACTCTTACTCTCTGAGAAACTTTTGAAACAAAGAAGAAATGTGGATGATCACTCAAAGGATATCAATCTCATTAATGTGATAAAAAATGGCAGGGAGTTTATGCAAGACTCCCTATGAATACATGTATAAATACAATTACAACTGAAATATCAAATACAAAAATACAGTTGTAACTCATAACAACTAGTGAGATCTCTTAACCTCCCTCAAACCAATAGACAATGATGAATGAACATTGAGCTTGTCCTTTAATGAAAGAAATCCGAAGTTGGGCAGAGGAGGGTAGATGACAAATCCGAAGTTATTTCTGTAAAACAGATCTCAAACAATATATATCTATTTCAACATGCTCAGTCCGAGAATGTAATATAGAATTTTGATCACTTACATGAACTGCACTCAGATTATCATACCATATAGTCGGATCTTATACAATATGTAATCAGAAAACAAAGCCTTAACTCTAGTGAGCTCGTACAGCCCCTGGCCCGTTAATCCATTTTCATTTTCAGCTTTTGATCTCATTCCTTTGAGATTTTGGTTTCAAAGAAATCTTACAATTTCTTACTTGGTGTTATACTTCTTCTTTCAAGTGCCGAAATACAAATGATCTATCCCAACTCGCTAATTTCAGCAAGAAAATGAAATGTTAACAAATAAATACCCAAAATTAAGTCTAGACAAATCAATGCAAAAATTTCATAATATTTATATGTAACCCCTTTTCTATCTTTCAGCACTTGGAAACAAAAACCATACCGTGTAGAGGACAATAAAGAAAAAGAAAATAGAGGAAAGATGTGGCTTCATGGTAGCCACACAAAAGATTAAAAAAAAAAAAAAAAAACAAAAACAAAAAAAAAAAAGAAAGGGGGAATCGGCCAAGAGAATGGAGAAGGAGAGAGAAAGGAAAGGAAAGGCAAGGAAGAAGAAAGAGGGAAGGAGAAAGGAGAGAATGGGAAGTCGCCGGAACCTCGTCGGAATCTCGCCGGAAAAGCTTGAGTTAACACCGGAAATGGTTCAAAGAAGCTCTTGAGCAAGAGTTCAACTTGGTAAGTCATCTTTCTCTTGAGTTAAGCTTGGAAAAATGGAAAATTAGATGATAGTTC